>CM077163.1:170273584-170989313 GCA_039583875.1 Platanthera guangdongensis | reverse complement strand
CTGATTCTGATGACTCCTCTGCCACTATTTCCAGGAAGAGAAAGGCAAGGAGCAAAGCCATGAAAAGAGTACCTCCAGCCAAAGTAAAGGATACTAATGACAAACCATATTACATTCTTCATGACTGCCCCATCACTGAGCATTGGATGCATTATTCCAAGAACCAACTTAAAGCCATGAAGAAGAAGAGGAAGTATGAAAAGGACCTTCCCAGTTTCATCATTCTCATCCTCCTCCACCACCTCCTCCTGATGCAGGTGCAGGTGGAAGCTCAGCTGCTCAACCTCATGCCAAAAGCCAAACTCCCTATCAGCCTCATGCAAGATCTTATCATAGGGGAAGCCAGTCCAGAGGTTCTCAATCTAGAAGAGGAAGTTACAGAGGAAACCAGAGGGAATTCCAAGTTTATTCAAAAGGTTATTCAAGGCAACATCCTTACTCCAGGGAAGGACAAACCTCATCAGACACAACCGCAGGTTCTTTTCCCTATAAGCTGAAGGAAGTAGTTTCATCCAGACCTCCTCAAGATAATCCATCTAATAGATATGAGCCACCAGTGCCCTTTGAAGATCCTGAAAACAACCCAACTGCTTGGACTGCCAGGATGAAAGAGCTTGCTGCACTGGACCAAATTAAGAAAGCTAGAGAGCAAGGCAAAAATTCTTCCAACATCACTACATTGTCTGAACAAAAGAAGAAAGAATTGGAAAGATATGCTTCAAGCAAATTCTTTGATTCTGATAGATATATGGAGTTGCATCCTGAAGCTGTAGTTTCAAGGCCCAAACAGCAAACCTCTTTGGGTGCAGCAGATGACACAAGATCCAAAAAGGAAGCTCTTAACCCCAATAGAGAAATCAAACTCATAAAGATCAAGGAGAAGAAATAATTATGTAAGGTGACAATTATTTTGATTTCTGATTTCTGTCCGGGATGATATATATATCTGTGGTTCTGCAATGTCCTGCTTATTGCTTTTTTGCATTGTTGCTTTGTATGTTGTTTTTTTTCAAGTTTTCCAAATTCTGTAAATAGTAATCCTAACCCAAATAGGGGGAGATTGTTGGAACACCCTATTACTAATTTGGGTCAGGATCACTATGTCTTTAGGAAACCTGTTTTTGACCTCCTGTATAGATCTAAAGGTCAACTAGAATTGAGTGTAAGGGTTAGTACTTCGGTTTGGAAGCTGCCTTCAAGACCAAGGATTTTCAGTTTGAAGACTAAGTCATATCGTCGAGCTCAGTACCACGAATCGTCGAACTCCAATCAACGATCGTCTAGCTCAACTTCGACGGATCGTCGAACTCCATTCGACGATCGCTGAGCTCAACTTCAACACATCGTCGAACTCCATTCGACGATTTGTGAGCTCAGTTCGACGATCTTGACTCAGTATTGTTTCTCTATCTCTGAGCTCAGTTCGACGATAGTTGAGCTCAGATCGACGATCTCTGTTGCTGTATAAGTCCAAATCGTTGAGCTCAGTTCGACGATAGCAGAGCTCAGTTCGACGTTTTTCTGAAGACTTCAAGGATTTTCAAGATTCAAATTCAGAACAGTTAAGGAGTTATTCAGCAATTAATTCAGAAGATTTTCTAGCCGTTTCATTTATTCTGGACCAAGTTTCAAGAGATTATCAAGGAATGTTTCTTTGGACTTTCCTCCAGAAGACAAAGGCATTTAAGGATGAAATTAATGACAGGCCAACAGCTATTCTTGACAGAGGATGATTTTCTATTCAGAACTAGAGAATAAAACTTAAGATTTTTGAATCTCTCCAATACTAAGAACAGACAACACGGATAAGCAGAACAAGAAGAAGAAGAACAAAACATTCTTTGCTACAATATTCTCTGAACAACATCTTTCTCAACATCTTTCTGTTCACAAGAGAAAAGGAGAAAGAGCTGTAGACATTCTTTGTCTAAAAAGAATTCATACAAGAACACACACCAAAGGAGATCAACAAATCTGAAATCTTCAGATCACCTTTAATTCAAGTGTTCAAGGCCAACATCTTTCAAAGACTCCAGATACCTAACATTTCAGCTGTTGCTGAGATCATCAATTACTGGAGATCATTTTCTGAAGGCCTATCACCCTACAGCAAAGCTTCATTTCCTGAACATCTCAAGAACTCAGGGGGAGCTTTGACAACATCAAATCCACATAGTCTTCTCAGCTGCTTTGAGAAAGAGAAGACTTCCATCATTCTCTCATCCCCATCTCTGTAAAGGGCTTTTCAAACTCCCTTCAAAAGTTTGTGCTTGGTTTTTGAGCACCTTGTCAAAAGCTCATTGGTGGCAGGATACCTGATCAAAAAATCTGATTTGGTTTTTGAGCACCTTATCAAAAGCTCATTGGTACCCAGGATACCTGATCAACTCATCCTGCAGTGGATTCCTACCTAGGGTGGTAGAAGAGTGGATGTACCCAAGTTTAGGGGAACCACTATAGCTCCTTATGTCTTCTGGCTTGCTTGTCTTTATTTTTGTTTCTGGCTGTGATTGTTCTGTGATTAGTTAGGATCTGTGATTAATTTCTTTTGTAGGTTACTCTGTGATTAGATTTAATAATTACTTCCCTGTTCACTCAGATTACAACAATTGTTGTAAAAAATTTTTAAGCACCATACTCTATTCACCCCCCCCCCCCCTCTAGAGTATATCAGATCTAGCTGCACTTTCAGTGCGGTCTGTTGGAGTGCATAACAAGAGTATTAGGCTTGCGCGCCATGACACAATGGGGGCTATGGGCCAATCCCGGTGCATTAAGACTAAAGTCTCCGGCTGCATTCCATGGAGCAAAATGCTTAATTTTACCATTGGGTTGCGAGCCTGATACGGTGGTGGGACCTTGGTTCGCCGGTACACCAAGAATATGCCCTGAGTGCACGGATCATCGGGCTGTGTGGCTGACGGTTGTGATGGAATGGATGTGCGTGAGAGCACATTATATGAATATATATATCTGCCTGTGAAATGCTATACCTGCAGGGAAGGAATACCACTGCCCTGGGAAAGGGGTAGGGTCGTTATAATTTGGTCAGCTGAAGGCTGACCGTTGCCTTGTTTGCCACCGTTGGGTGGGTTGTCCCTATGCAGGTGCTGGAGAACCAAGCGTGACATATAAAGGCTAAATTACATGTTGCTGTTGTTGCTGCTGCCACTAGCCCTTGAAGGCTAAAGCTTAAAATGTTGTGTTTTATTTATATGTGGCTGGCCTGCATGCCAATGTTTGAAAGCCACTGTTATAAAACAGACTTGTAAGGCCATAAGGCCAACTGACTTTGCATTTGCTGACATTCCTGTTATATATATCCATGTGGATGCTTTATATGGTGTACATTCATGTTTGGAGTTCGGACTTGTGTTAAGCTTCCGCTAGAATGGTATATGTTAGGATGCGCAACTTTGGTATCACTCCATGACATCCCCTCCTGTTTTGTGGTATATGTTGTAGGGCTCCGGCCGGACCTTCTAGTATATACTATATGAATGGATGGAGTTGTTACACTTTGTCATACAATCAGATTAGAATTCAGTTCCATGGTCACTTCTCATTTTGACCCCAGTACTGTTAAGTTCATTCTGAATTTGTTTCACAAAATTCTTGAAGACATCAGGAGTTTCAAACTTTTTCTTTAAAAAGAGTACCCAAGTAAATCTGGAGTAGTCATCAACAATTACTAGAGTATAGACTCTCCTTCCTAAGTTATGAACTGCCATAGGACTAAACAAGTCCATATGCAGGAGGTATAAACAGCTCACAGAGTCTCTGGATACACAACATTTGAATGAAGCTTTAGTCTACTTGCCTTTTTGGCATGCTGAGCAGATGATCTCCTTAGTGCATCTCTTGTTAGGACCATTCCTAACAAGCTCCTTGCTGTATAGTTTACCTAAAGCCTTATAGTTCAAGTGGGCTAGCCTCTTGTGCCATAAAACACACTGTGAACCTTTTTCACTTGCAGCTAGACATAGGGGTGAGTCAGACTTATTACATAGGAAATTTAAACAGTATACATTTCCATATCTAGTGGCAGTCAAGATGACCTCTTGATCACTTGAACTTTTTATTAGGCACTCATCTCTGTGGAACAATGTGTCATATCCCAAATCACAAAATTGGCAAATGCTTAGAAGATTGTGTTGCAACCCTTCCACATAGGCAACCAGAGTGATTGTGACTAGACCATTTGTGATCTTAACAAAACCTTTGGTGATGCCTTTGTCAGCTCCTCCAAAGATCACTTTTGGTCCATTTTCCATAGCAATATATTCCCTCAGATTTCTTTTAGTTCCAGTCATATGTTTGGAGCATCCACTATCTAAGTACCAGATTGGTCTAGAGCTTGGACATTCCTGCAAAATAAGAAATTACTTTTCCTTAGGACCCCAAATAGTCATGTGTCCTAGGTTCTTGTTAGCTATGACTCTTTCAAAGCCACCAATTGATCTCTTGAATGGAATTGTCTTCAGACTATGAGGTACTATTGGATTGAACCAGTAATCTAGGGAAAAGTGTCCTACCTTTCCACAACACCAACATTCAAATCTATTATATCTCCTTTTAGGAGTAGCAAAAGAATCATTATGCTGACACCCCTTTAGACCGGAGTTAGCATTATTGGTTTTATCTTGATTGTGATCACAAGATGGGTCTTGTCTCACAGATTTAAGATGTTCTCTTGGATTGTTAGATTGTATAGCTGATTGTGGAATGGTCTGACCCTTTGATCCCTTTTGCTTTTTTCCCCTCCATCTCTTGGGTTTAATAAACCCCAGACCACCTCTAGGTTTTCCTGAGAAGGTGTCTATAATAGGTAAAATAGTCTTTGGTTTTGAGAACTGCTCAACCAATTTCCTTTCATTTAGGAATCTGGTTTCTAGCTCCTTAATGATTGCATCCTTTTTCTTAATTTAATTTATTTGGTTATCAATGATCTTGGTTAACATTGTTAACTTAGACCCCTGAAGACTAAGTTTCTGAGTATCCATCTTGTGATGATACTCAAGACTTTTTAGTGATGCAATTTCTATAGCTTGTTCTTTAACAAGCTTCTTTCTTTTGACTAAGCAGCTAACAATTTACCAAACCTATATATGAGTTGCTTCTCTTCAGTCATTGAGTTAATCTCATGTGGATTAACCAGTAATTCACCTGAGTTTGCCTCATCTCCAGACTCATAGCCAAAAGTCTTAATGCAGGAAGAGTTATCATAAATTACCTGAGAATTCTCACAGTTGTGAGATTCAGTTTCTGGATCATCAGCTATAGCCATCAGATTAATTTCCATGTCTTCTTCAGAATCACCATTGGATGATGAAGTTGTGGAGTTATTTCCTTTGTAGATGGCTCTTCTGATGAACTCCTCCTCATATGAATACAACCCCACATATTCTTCTTCTGACTCTGTTGAATTAGAATCACTATCAGACAAGGTCTTTGTCTTCTTAGCCATCAGACCTTTTTCTGATTTCTTATCCTTGAAGAACATCCTTCCTTTGAAATTTCTGTTCTCCTTTCTCTTTACTGGGCAATCAGCAATGACATGCCCAGGCCTGTTACAACAAAAACAAATAATATTAGTCTTAGATTGTTTGTTCTGATTGGAGTCACGCCTGAACACAGATTTGTCTCTGTGTTTGTCTTTGCCTTTGTGAGAACTAGAACCAGAAGGGTTCCTTCTTCCCCATTGTTTTCTTCTTCTTAACATCTTCTTGAACTGTCTTGTAAATAAGGCAAGATCATCATCTGATATCTCTTCTAAGGAAGAACAAGGTCCAGTGCTATCTGTCTTTTCACCTCTTCTTGGTGATGATGGAATTTCCGTTCTAGTTTTCTTGGAAGAGTCAGCTTTAAAGACCAATGATTTAGACTGAGATGATTGTCTGGTAGTTTCTGCTTCAGCTTTTCTTGAATTGAGTTGAAGCTCATGTGACATGAATTTCCCAAATAAGTCTTGGGGAAGCAGATTTCTCAGATTTCCCATTTCCCTTACTGCACAAATCTTGATATCCCATTCTTTATTTAAGGATCTCAGGAACTTATCATTCAATTCATATTTGAGAAGTTTCTCCCATAATTCTTCTAGTCATTGACTATCCTAAAGAACTTTTCATAAGTTTGTTCAATAGAATCTGTCTTTCCTTGTCTAAATGCCTCATATTGCTGGTTAAGGAGTGACCTTCTATCATATCTCATCTCTGTTGTGCCTTCCATATACACTATCAAGGTATCCCACATTTCTTTAGAAGAATTACAGTGCACCAGATTTAGAAATGTGGAGTTATCTATAACACTCTTTATTATGTTTTGTGCTCTTTTATCCATAGTAGCAAGTATGACCTCATCCTTTGTCATTTCTGATAATGTCTTGGGAGTTTGAATATTTGCATCTAGGACAGATGTTTTCATGAGCACTGTAACATCCCATTTCCAACTAGACCCGTAAGAGTGTTTCTATCATGACTAGGTCATGATAAAACCCTAGGAAGCTCAAGAAGACCAAGTGAGCTTGGACATGAAGTTGAGAATCATCATGGTCTGTAAATAGTAGAATTATGAACAATAGTTTAGGATGACCATGGGGCTACACCTTGACCCCAAGACCCTACCACAACACCCCTAATACTTTGGGAGGCCCATTAGAGCCATAAGGACCCATTGGGGTCAATCAAAGAGACTTAGTTGACCCAAGTCAACCCTAACCCTAAATGAGTCAAACTAGCCTATTTAAGGTCAATTGACCTTCCCCTAGCCAAGTGGACCCCACCCATGCCCTCCTAACCCTAAAGTGAGGTCAATGGGTCACCAAGGACACATTGGCTTCAACCCTAGAGACCAAGTTGAGCCAAGTCAACTTAGGCCCCTCATCTGGTCAAAGTACCCTTACTAAGGGTATGTGACCTCCAAAGTGCAAGGTAACCCTACATAACCCTTCCTAGACCTCAGGGGAAGCCATGGGGTAACCAAGGACCCCTTGTGGCAACCCAAATGGTCATGTTGACCCAAGTCAACTTTAACCCCTAATTTCATCAAAGTGCCCTAACTAAGGGTCAAGTGACCCCCAAGGTGCCCATCCAACCTTACTCAGGGCTTCCTAAACCTAAAGTGAGGTCAATGGAACACTTGTGACCCATTGGAGTCAAACCTAGTGGCTAAGTTGACCCAAGTCAACTCAAGCCCCAAAGTGGTCAAAGTGACCTTACCAAGGGTCAAGTGACCTCCAAGGTGCCAAGTTAATCCTACCCAACCCTACATAGACCTTAGAGGAGGCCAATAGGTCACCAAGGACCCATTGGGGTCAACCTAAATGGTCAAATTGACCAAAGTCAACCCTAGCCTAAGCCAAGTCAAACCTAGCCCAAATGGGCTAACCCAAGCTCAAGTCATTTTCCCTTAGGCTAACATCACTTTTCATATCTTTTTTATGATTAAGTGGGCTGCACATATCCTATGGAGTTGACCAGTCAACATGGGTGACTAGGAGAGAGAAAGGAGCTTCCCTTCATGATAATGATGGAGAGAGAGAGAGAGAGTTGGGGGAGAAGAAAGGATGGGTGGGAACCAGCCAAAGGAGGTCAACAACCACCCTTTATGGCGGCAATCAACTCCTCTAGGGAAGAGGAGTTGATTCCAGCCATTTCCCGGCCACCAAGAGGCAGGTTTAGCCCCCCCCCCCCCCCCCCCCACTCAACCCGAGCCACACCATTAATGATGTTTGATGGCCATTGATGTTTGGCCTCTCCCCTCCCCTAACTGATGATTTAAACACCATCAGTGACATGAGAGGAACCCTTCCCACCATTTACCTGAGGAATTCGAGCCACTTGACTGCACTATTGTAGAAATCCGGCCGGCGGCACCACCACCATGGCAACCCGAAGATCGACTCGACTCCAGACCACTGGAAAGGTCCTCCTCCACTCCTTCTCTCATGTATAGATCATAACAATCACTAGGTCCAAGGTTCGGGCTCAATTGAGCCCGATCTAATTCGGGATTTCCATGGATTTTGGCCGAAAACTCTCTTGCTAGAACCGCCGGAATAGTGCTTTCCGGCGGCCAAGCCGCCGTCTGGCGACGGCCACCACCTCAACGGAGGTGGTGGTGGCGGTGGCCGGCTGGGGAGGTGGCCGGATCGCCGGCGACAACGACTGGAAGGAGATCTAGGTGGGACGAATCACAGCCGTCGGCTGGAGCTAGAAGACGATAGGATTTCGTCAAATACGCGCCAAGATTTGTGCAGATGGTTATAATAAATTATAGGATTTAATTTCATGATTATTTCATTTCTGTCACACTATTTATAGTAAATGGTTTTAATTTTAAAAAATACTTAGGCTACCTGGTGGGAAAACTTTCAACATGAAAGTGGTAGCCCTATGGGTCTACTTTAATCCAAAATTGATTTGGACCAATTTGGGCCTCTGGTTTGATCAGGGCACCCATTTTGGTGGGACATGTACATAGGGCTCTCCTGAGATTCAAATGGATGCCGACCCTTCATCCCCTGGCCAAATGGGCTGAAATTTGAGCAAAGGATCAGTCTTAGCTATACCCAGGTCCTGCCCAAAATTCAGAATTTTTAGAGTCACTTTGCCTAAAGTTTATACTTTTATTTAGTAATGTTAGGGTATTTTAATTAAGTGGTACAGTGACCTCCAAACCCTCCCAAATTTTGGTGAGTGGTCTCTGGCATCAATATATAGCTCTGTACAAAATTTCAACTCATTTGGATAGGTTTTGGTTAGGAAATCACCAAACCCTAGTTTGGCGTTAAGGAGGTATTTTTGATTAAAAGTGCACCATGGGCTTAGGGTGGCCACCTCCCCTCAACAGAGGCTGAGGTTTTGGACAATGATTTAGTATGCCCAATGTCACCCTCTTAAAGAAAATGGGATGTTTTAGTCTTGATTTACCCTAGGGTTCAACCTCAAACCCTAAGGAAAGACTTTTGGGGGTTGAGAAGGATATGGGGGCTAATGCCTTTGTATGACCTTGAAAACTCAGTAGAATTGAAGGTAGTGTAACCTAAGTTATCTGGAAGAAATTTTAGAGGACTGGGAGGAAGGTAGGCACCTCAAAACCCTAACCCTAGTTTTAGGGTAGAAGCACCATTTTGTAAATTTAGCCACTAAACCTTAACTAAAGGTTATGAAACTTGGGTAGAGCATGTGTTAGACCATATAGAACCCCTGGTAATTTTATTAGATTTTAAGGATTATATTTCTGGCACTTTATTTGTTAATTACCAAAAGCCCCAAAATGGTGTTTTAATTAATTTGATTATTCTGTTCAAATGAATCTGATGAAACTTGGTCATAAGATAATCTAGGTCTAAGTGAATATCCCTGAATTTTGTTACAATTTTTAATTGAATATATTTGGTACTTCCTTCACTAATTTCAAAAAGGGTCTTTGGTGGTATAAAATTAATTATAGGTGATATACCTGATGACAAATCATGAGACTTAGGTACTGTTGATTTCAGTCCAAAATAGACTTGTGGGAATTTATTCATAATTTTTAGAGGGATGTTTATAGTACTTCCTTTACAAGTTCATAATATTGAGATTTTGATAATTAATTTATTCAGAGAATTCTTCTTGCTAAAAAATTATGAAACTTGTCCAATGCTACGTTTAATGTATTATCTGCATAGTATAATTATTTTATAATTTTTGGATGGATATTGTCTATACTTGATTCATAAACAACGGAAGATAGTAAATATTGCTAAAATAATTTTAGTATCCTTTTGATGATAGAAAAATTGTGATAATTTGTATTTACCATATTGAGATAACCTAATATTTATCATAATTATGTTAGGCATCTTTCATGAGTACTCAGGGTAGTTCATGTTCAAACTGATAGCCTTTGGAAGCTTTAAGGAAATTAATTAAATGCCAGATAAATTACGAAAATTATAATTTCCTGGATTTAGTCTATTTGTGTCATGATAAGTCTCCTGTAAATAAGTTAGGCAATTTGGATGAGTATTTAGATTATCTCCTTTCCGGTCCGACATATTGCGTAGGATGGTCTGCATTTGACAAGATGGGTAAATTGCAATAAGATACGATGGTACATGGTGTAGGAGTTAGTCATTTTGGATAGATGTGGATGAGTTCACCATAGAAGGATAGGAAGAGTGGTGAGAAATTGGTTTGGCTAGAGTATAGAGGCGCTCGGGTTCGACGAAAGATCATCTTCCCCGAGGTGAGGTAGAGTCAAATCACCCTAGGATTAGACTATTGTAATATGAGAAGGTAATGGGTAAGGGAATCAACCAATAATAATAATAAGTACCTTGCGAAAGGGAACACTGGGCGTAATCCCAACATAATTCCTAATGCAACTTGAGAGCCCTTCACATGGAATATCAGGGGCAGTCCTGGGTTAACGTAAACTATATTAACATCCTGAAAAGAGTAACTTAGTAATTATGGTTGCACATTTCACGAACACAGATAGCACAGGAAGATAGTTGGAAGCTTCGTCTTGGATGGTTAAGAGACGGACGTTTTGGTCCGGCGAGCTTTGGCTCGGTTGATATTTGTGACGGACGGGTTTATCCGGGGAGCTTTGGCTCGGTATGATACGATAAATTTGCATGTGCATAAAAGGAAAGAAAGTTAAGGTGGTGGGTCTTCGGTATTGGAGGGTCGATGCACCGATGCCAATACGTTGACTCAGCAAGGGTGGTTAGCACTTTACCAATAGAAGTCCGGTGCGCCAGCCGGCAAGAGTACGCAGGAGTCCGCTTCGTGCACCAAGCGTTGAGGCGTATGATAGGTCTGACCCACCGCTTCCGTCTGCTACTACGGAGGTATCCTAGGAGGTTACGACTCCAGAAATGGGGAACTAAAGGTCTGTGTGCACAGAGTCGGGTGTGTGTGTTGCTCTTACATGTTCCATCATACCCACTTGCATGTCATAGCATAATCGATTCATTTAACCCGGATACCTAAAGTATAAGTGGAATGGGACGCTTATACCTTAGGACCTGCAAAACGACCCCTTGGTCTATAAGCTTGTGTGGGCAGGTTTATAAATTAAGGTCAATTTTGATATATATATATATATATATATATATATATATATATATATATATATATATATATATATATATATATGCCATTTGATAACTGACACCTCAACGTATAAATTGGTATGAGACTCTTTATATGATGGGAGCCTTGCAGAAGACCCCTTGGCTTATGTGTTCTCACATAAGTGAAGATTACTTTTCATATTACATTTTATTGTCAATATCTATTATAGAATTGCTAGTATAGGTCTGCTGCCATCTGTTTTTTGATTATTCTCCACCTTCAAGTCCTCCCCTTTCTTCCTCTCCACTCGGTGCCTAGGAGTCATGGGGGAAGGGGTGGGGGATGATAGGGCTTAGTGTTTTAGACTAACGGTTTTCGAACCGCGTCATGTAGGGGATCGTGGAGCCCGGCATGGAGGAGCAGCCCCAGAGGCCGGTGCGCTTGGAGATGGGGCAGTCTATGTAACACCTCCCCTGTAATGAACGTATAATATGGGTCCGGCCGAGGCCCCACAACATACGGACGCCACAGCTTTAGTATTAAAGTTGATATAGCTACCCACACTCAAAACTCTTTGCACAACACAGCGTAAACAAAACAGGACTAGAAGTTATCCACCACTAAAGAGTAAAACAAATGGCCTTAAGGCCTTACAACAAGTGTCCAAAAACAAATAATACATCAGTCATTAATGTGCTTAGCACTCCTAGTCTACCTCGGCATGCAAGCCAGACAACATGAGTCTCAAACATATAACATCTCATAAGTAGAGCTACAAAAGAAAAACACTTTATGAGGCTTAGGCCTTTCTGGCCGGCGAGCTAGCTCCTGCGTGCGATCCTTGCCCTGTAAAATTTATTAGTAACGTGGGTCAGCAAAGGCCGACCTCAAACTATGTAACAACACATCTCCCCCAGGCTGCCCCTAATGGATCCCGGGGTACCCCTCCAACCTGCAAGTTAGCACTTCATATGCAATAATTATAAGCAAGAAAAGCAACTACAGAAACAGGCTTGGATGTCACATACATCATACATGTTCTCTACTGGTTGAGCATAATATAAAAGGACCTACTTATGCAATCATGAATGCAATAACCTGGGTTTCCCCCAAGGCATCCGAACTCGTATGCATCTAGCACATCATTACATTATATGGGTTCTCATCGATTCTGTTGGAACCGGCTTTCCGGTCCCTCCTAGAGTTCGAAGCAGAATGCAACCCACACGTACTCTCCTTGCGCTACCGCCCTGACAAGAGTCAGCGACCTGGAAACAGACCGAGGGGACTCAACTTGGAGGTCCCACCTCTTACCCGGAAGAACTGTTAGTCTTCCCCTCCCTAGCCAGTGTTGAGCTAGGTGCCTGAGAGGGAAAAAGTGGGAAGGTTCAACAACAACCCTTTCTCAGGCACCTTATCGGTCTATTTATAGGTTTCTGAATCTGCTCTGCAAATATCACTTTCAAGCCATCTCAAAATGACCAAAATACCCTGGACCGGGTCTGCTAATAGCCCAACTCCGCTGTTCTGGAGAGCTATACGCAGGCCTCCAGGGGTAAAAAAGTAAAACCATCTGGGGCCCAAAGGTAAAATCTCCCTTATGGTTTAGAATTGGTAGAGCTGTTAGTCTCCTTCGGCGAGTGGGGGAGGTGCTGCCGGGCGAGACGGCCGCCATGCTCGTCTCGCCGCCTTTCCGGCATGTGAGCTCTCTCGCCTTCTTGGGTGACTCCGCCCACTAGAAGGTCTCGCCCACTCCAGAGGTTGCTCCCTCTCGCCTCCTGTAGGCGGGCATCCTATCACCTCGCCAGTCATCCCTTCGCCCGCTGGACCGTCTCTCTCGCGAGCCCCAGGTTGTACACAATCCCCGCTCTTTTCGAGGTTGTCCTAACCTCGGAAAGATAAGTCCAACCGTGGCTCGCGATGCTAAGGTTCCTTTGTGGGAATCTTGGGTGGGCCCCTCCTTCCCCGTATTGTCTATAAATATGAGGAGGAAGCCTTCATTTGGGAACTCTTTTTGCCTTCGTCCTTTCTTCCGGAATGTCTCATAGTCAAAGTTTTCGTGAGCGTCTTGCGATTGTGCGAAGGCAGAACAAAGCCGGCACAGACGCCCTTTTCCCAGATCTGGGGCGTACTCCCCCCGCAGCCTCTCTGCCCTCTCGCACCAAGAAAGCGAAAGCCGTCTGCGCTCCTCTCTCGGCAGGCGCAACCTCTTCGTCCGCTCCGATAGACGCCCCGTTCTCTTCCTCTGGGGAGAGACAGGTGATTACGTTATTTTTCCTCTCCCCTGTCTCGCTTGTCTGATTATGCTTTCGCAGGGAAGTCCTGCTGATTCGCCGGTGCCTGCCGATCCTCATGACAATGTAGGTCAAGTCCCTCAGCGCTCGGACTCGCCCAAGGTGGCCTCCCCACCTCTCTCGCGGGGAGAAAATCTCTCGCGAGTGGTGGGGAATCCTCGAATCCCAAGTAAGATCTTTTTCCGTTTTCCTTCTCGCCATTTGGTTGATTTGCCTTCTTCTGCTCGGCTTGCGCGGGTTCACCCTTGTTTGTAACCTTTCACTATTTTCGCAGGCATCCACTTTGATTCTGATACTGAGGAAGCTCCCGCATCTCCCCCCCTCTCGCCCCTTCCTCATCCGAGCGAGATCAAGGACTACCTAGGTGATCCCATGGACCCTCTGGAGTTGAAACGGAGGACTGCCCGGATGTTCCGCAAATACACACACATAATCCGCGAGATGGAGATCGAGAAGCAAGCCTCCGACCGGCGCATGGAGTGGATGGAAGCAGATCATCACCGTCTTTTCGCGATGGTGGAGGCGGACGGGGTGCTGGACGGGACTGACCCCCAGGCTATACTGAACGAGACGGATGAACATCTCCGTCTCGCGCGCCGCGGCGTGATCGCCGCGCGCGCCTTTCACCTCCCTGGTCGCCCGCCATGCGCGGGAGGTAAGGATGGCCGCTGGCGGTGGGTGCGGAACTAGGCAGTCTCAGCCCGTCTCGCCTTCCCGGATCTCGTTTTTTGCTAATGTCGTTGTTTTATTACTGCTATGTTGTACAAACTTATTCGGTCGAGACGCCCCCTTCTGCGGGACGGTTTCATTTTTTGGCTCTGGGTCACGCAATGGTCGCATCGTGCCGTCTTTTCATTATTGCAGTCTTTTCATTAGATATTATTTTATTTTATTATTCTATTAACCCTGCAATGATGGCTTGCCTCGAAAGGGTGCCTGCGGCGCCTCCGTCTCTTGAGTTCTAGAGAGAGAGTGAGAGGGGAAATGAAATTAAGAGAGAGAGAGAGAGAGAGAGAGAGAGGGGAGGGAACGAGGCGTCGGGACGTCCCCTCATGTCCCGCCGCCTTACTTTCCCGCCCTTTTCTCTATCCCTTATAAATATCTTCAACCACCACCGTTCCCCTTCACTACTCTAAGCTGTTCTTCTGACCCCGGCTCCCGTTCCTCGTTCATCGTCTCGCGCCTCTCTTTCTGGGCCATCCCTTTTTGCTTTCCCCGCTTTCTCGCCAGTCATGGGGAAGAAGAAGATCGAAGAGGGCGAGGGCCGCAGCCGTTGTGGGAAACGTTTCGTCGACCACGACTTCCCTCTCGGCCGACTGCCGGAGGAAGACCACGCCCGTTTTGCTCGCGAGTACCTCTCCGATTGCTACCCGTCTCGCCCGCCTAAGGTGGGCGAGTGCATCAACACCTTCTACCCCAATGAGCTGGCTTTCCCGATCTCGCACTTTGAGGCGGGACTGAGGCTCCCCCTCTGGCCAGAGGTTAAGTTGGTGCTGAAGTATTTTGGGGTCGTTCCGGCCCAGTTCAACCCCAATGCTATCTCCATGCTGGTCGCCTTCGCTTGCTACCTGCGGCGAGAGCGCGTCGAGTTCAGTCTAACCGCCTTCCGCAAGCTGTTTGTCTACCATGCCAAGGACGACGGCATTTCTTACTTGACAGGTCAAGGCCTCAAAGTATGCGAGACCCCGAACAAGAACCATCATTGGTTGACACGGTTTGTCTTCATACGCGGGGATCTAGGAGGCATCCCCCTCGCACCGGTATCCCCTGCCGAGTTCTATTACGATACCCCCAAAGTGGGGGGCGCCGAGAAGGAACTCTGTGACTTTTTCGTGGTAAAGAATTTTGAAGTTCAATACCTGCGGCGAGACCTGGACTCGCTACCTGCCGTCTTTCCGGGCGAAGGTAAACCTCTATACCCTTCTGTCCCTGTAAAATTTTTTTCTCCCGCTCACTGTTACCATTTCTAGGAGAAAGGACCGTTCCCGTCAATCCCCCCTACCAGAGCAATCGAGCTCTCGCTCTAGCGAATATGGCGGCGGAGGCTGCGAAAGATACGCTAACCCCTGTCGCCAAGAAGAGGCTTGCAGGCGAGGGTACCTCCCGCCTCAGCCCCAAGAAGAAGAAAAAGACTGTGTCCTTCGAGAAGGAAAAGCCGGCCAAGAGAAGAGAAGAGCTCGAGGGGTCTCTTTCACCTATCACCTTATCGTCTCCCTCGCCTCCTCGTCAGCCCGTCTCGCCAACCCGCGAGACGATTTCTGCAGAACCAGCCCCCCACGGTCGTGCTCAGCCTCCTCCGCCTTCTCCTGGCTCATCGAGTCGCCCGGCTCCCGCCTCGCACCCCAACTACAACATGGGGCCCGTGATGGAGGATGACGTCGGCGAGCCGGTTATAAAATGGGAGCAGGATTCTAACCGAGTGTCGGTGTCCACCCTTCTCCCTTCCTGGAAGGAACAGGACCGTCCCACCGGCCACGCCTTTTCGCTAGGCTTCGGGCTTTATGGCGGTCTTGGTTCCGAACCCGCTGACAACGAGGCCTCGCGGGACCTCATTCTGAGAAGCGTCCACTCGCAATTTCGCTCCCTGGAGCTCGCGCATCGCGTCTCGCGCCGTCTGGTCTTTAATAACAGGAAATGGAAAGAGGCGAAGACCGGTCTCGCCGCGGAGCGAGAGAAGTCCATTGACTTGGAGAAGCGGTTGAATGTCGCTGACAAACTCCTTGCACAGAGCCAGGGTGGCGTGGTAAGTTTCCTTATCTTTGCCTCGCCCGCCTAGCCCTTGCCCCTAATGGCTCTCTCACTTCTCCCCCCCCCCCTCTCGCAGGATGCCGAGACGGCGAATAGGATGCGCTCGCGCATCGAGGAGCTGGAGGGAGAGATCGAGAAGCTGAAAGCCGAGAACCTTCGCCTTCAGAGCCGCGCGACGCCCCCCACGGATCCGTTTCCCGATTCTTCCCGATATTCTGTGGATGAGGTGGAGGCCATCTGCCGGGATTCGAACATCAAGACCGCGGAGGTCGTCCTTAAGATGATGAAGGAGTTGGGAGTGGTGCGCGCCGACGCGGAGGCGGTGACCGTCCGCGACATGGTCCCGCGTTTGTTCGACGAGTCGGACGGCAGCGCCTCCTCTGACAATGAGTAGTGCACCATCCCTCTCAACATTTTCTTCTCGCCCTCATCTTTTTGTTTAACACTTATGGTCCTTGTTTCCTTTCTTAAAGGGAGAGCGAGGTGTCTCTGCCTCACTAATTTTTTGTTTAAAAACTCTTTATATGCTGATGGCCGTTTCCCCTTTTGGGGTGCTGCGCAATAGTCATTTAGGAGTTACTTTATTTTAACTGCTAGTTTGATTTTCCATCCTCTCGCTTAGCTTCTAGTCCAAAGGGTAGGGTTATTCTTTGGGACGCCGTTTAATTACTATTGTTATTGCCTTCCATTTCGCTTAAAAACCCGCGCGAGGCATCCTGTATTGCTTTTTACCTGTCTTGATAACCTCCGCCGGCGCTGCACTGCGAGATCATCTCGCCACAAAATTTCGGGGTCCAGTCGTCTCGCCAGCCGGTTTCGGCCACTTCAGCTCTCTTGATCCTGGGACGGGGAAAACCCTCCCTCCCGTGGCGAGACCCCCTATGGCGAGTGCCGGCCAGGGATTTTCTTCCCTGGCCCTATTCCTGGTCACCCTCTGTTTCAGGGACTATCCCTCTCTTGCCGAGTCCTGGTTTTTTCTCCACGCGAATTCTTACCCTCAGACTTGTCTCCTCAAGTGAGTACCGTCCTCCCGAAACACCCTCAACCACCGAGTGAGCCTACAACCCTGCCAGCTAGGTGGGAGCCTGGTCAGCGGGTCTGCTCGGGGTCTCCTCTCCAAAACACCACCAACCACCGAGTGAGCCTACAGCCCTGCCAGCTAGATGGGAGCCTGGTCAGCGGGTCTGCTCGGGGTCTCCTCTCCAAAACACCACCAACCTCCGAGTGAGCCTACAGCCCTGCCAGCTTGATGGGAGCCTGGTCAGCGGGTCTGCTCGGGGTCCCCTCTCCAAAACTCCTCCAACCACCGAGTGAGCCTACAACCCTGCCAGCTTGATGGGAGCCTGGTCAGCGGGTCTGCTCGGGGTCCCCTCTCCAAAACTCCTCCAACCACCGAGTGAGCCTACAGCCCTGCCAGCTAGATGGGAGCCTGGTCAGCGGGTCTGCTCGGGGTCTCCTCTCCAAAACACCACCAACCACCGAGTGAGCCTACAGCCCTGCCAGCTAGATGGGAGCCTGGTCAGCGGGTCTGCTCGGGGTCTCTTCTCCAAAACATCACCGACCTCCGAGTGAGCCTACAGCCCTGCCAGCTAGATGGGAGCCTGGTCAGCGGGTCTGCTCGGGGTCCCCTCTCCAAAACTCCACCAACCACCGAGTGAGCCTACAGCCCTGCCAGCTAGATGGGAGCCTGGTCAGCGGGTCTGCTCGGGGTCTCCTCTCCAAAACACCACCAACCACCGAGTGAGCCTACAGCCCTGCCAGCTAGATGGGAGCCTGGTCAGCGGGTCTTCTCGGGGTCTCCTCTCCAAAACACCACCAACCACCGAGTGAGCCTACAGCCCTGCCAGCTAGATGGGAGCCTGGTCAGCGGGTCTGCTCGGGGTCCCCTCTCCAAAACTCCACCAACCACCGAGTGAGCCTACAGCCCTGCCAGCTAGATGGGAGCCTGGTCAGCGGGTCTGCTCGGGGTCTCCTCTCCAAAACACCACCAACCACCGAGTGAGCCTACAGCCCTGCCAGCTAGATGGGAGCCTGGTCAGCGGGTCTGCTCGGGGTCTCCTCTCCAAAACACCACCAACCACCGAGTGAGCCTACAGCCCTGCCAGCTAGATGGGAGCCTGGTCAGCGGGTCTGCTCGGGGTCTCTTCTCCAAAACACCACCAACCTCTGAGTGAGCCTACAGCCCTGCCAGCTAGATGGGAGCCTGGTCAGCGGGTCTGCTCGGGGTCTCCTCTCCAAAACACCACCAACCACCGAGTGAGCCTACAGCCCTGCCAGCTAGATGGGAGCCTGGTCAGCGGGTCTGCTCGGGGTCTCTTCTCCAAAACACCACCAACCACCGAGTGAGCCTACAACCCTGCCAGCTAGATGGGAGCCTGGTCAGCGGGTCTGCTCGGGGTCTCTTCTCCAAAACGCCACCAACCTCCGAATGAGCCTACAGCCCTGCCAGCTAAATGGGAGCCTGGTCAGCGGGTCTGCTTGGGGTCCCCTCTCCAAAACTCCACCAACCACCGAGTGAGCCTACAGCCCTGCCAGCTAGATGGGAGCCTGGTCAGCGGGTCTGCTCGGGGTCTCCTCTCCAAAACACCACCGACCTCCGAGTGAGCCTACAACCCTGCCAGCTAGATGGGAGTCTGGTCAGCGGGTCTGCTCGGGGTCCCCCCTCCAAAACTCCACCAACCACCGAGTGAGCCTACAGCCCTGCCAGCTAGATGGGAGCCTGGTCAGCGGGTCTGCTCGGGGTCTCCTCTCCAAAACTCCACCAACCACCGAGTGAGCCTACAGCCCTGCCAGCTAGATGGGAGCCTGGTCAGCGGGTCTGCTCGGGGTCTCCTCTCCAAAACACTACCAACCACCGAGTGAGCCTACAGCCCTGCCAGCTAGATGGGAGCCTTGTCAGCGGGTCTGCTCGGGGTCTCCTCTCCAAAACACCACCAACCACCGAGTGAGCCTACAGCCCTGCCAGCTAGATGGGAGCCTGGTCAGCGGGTCTGCTCGGGGTTGTTTCCTCTCCAAAACTCCACCAACCACCGAGTGAGCCTACAGCCCTGCCAGCTAGATGGGAGCCTGGTCAGCGGGTCTGCTCGGGGTCTCCTCTCCAAAACACCACCGACCTCCGAGTGAGCCTACAGCCCTGCCAGCTAGATGGGAGCCTGGTCAGCGGGTCTGCTCGGGGTCCCCCCTCCAAAACTCCACCAACCACCGAGTGAGCCTACAGCCCTGCCAGCTAGATGGGAGCCTGGTCAGCGGGTCTGCTCGGGGTCTCCTCTCCAAAACTCCACCAACCACCGAGTGAGCCTACAGCCCTGCCAGCTAGATGGGAGCCTGGTCAGCGGGTCTGCTCGGGGTCTCCTCTCCAAAACACTACCAACCACCGAGTGAGCCTACAGCCCTGCCAGCTAGATGGGAGCCTGGTCAGCGGGTCTGCTCGGGGTCTCCTCTCCAAAACACCACCAACCACCGAGTGAGCCTACAGCCCTGCCAGCTAGATGGGAGCCTGGTCAACGGGTCTGCTCGGGGTTGTTTCCACAAAGCATCTCGCCCCCGGTGCCTCACAGGGGTCACCCACACTTCCATCAAGAGAGGACATCGGGATGATAAGCATTACACAATAACAATAAAAAAATACTGTGAAGTACAGTGCTACGGGTAAAATCTCTTCAAATCATCCCCACTCCGGGCTCGCTCGAGAGATACCCCGTCCACATTCTGGAGGTGGTACCCTCCTGACTTTAAGACTTCTTTTATTACAAAAGGACCCTCCCAGTTTGGGTTAAGTTTCCCTACCGAGGCTCCTCTACCCGCCGCGTCAACCTTTTTTAGGACCAAATCTCCTTTCGCAAATTGTTTAACCCTTACATGCTTATCGAAGTACCTCGCCATTCGGCGCTTGACTTCCTCCTGTCGGACCACCGCTAAATCTCGGAGCTCCTCCACGAGATCCAACGAAAGCCTCTGCTCTTCTTCGTTCTCTGCCCTCCATCCTTCGGCTCCTTCCCTTGCAACCACTATTCTTGGCGATGCGACCTCGAACTCGACAGGTATGACGGCCTCTGAGCCGTGAGAGAGCTTAAACGGGGTTTCTCCCGTGGCTGTGTTTGGTGTGGTTCTCAAGGCCCACAGCACGGAAGGTAATTGCTCCACCCAGCTTCCTCTCAAATTCTCCACCTTTTTCTTCAACAGATTGACGATGACCTTGTTAGCCGCTTCGACCTGCCCGTTACTCCTCGGATGGTGAACAGAGGCAAAGCGGAGATCTATCCCCAAACGAATGCAGAAATCCACGAACTCCCTGCTTGCAAACTGGGGTCCATTATCCGTCACAATGGCTAGGGGCAACCCATGCCGGCAGACGATCTCCCCCCAAACGAAGTTCTTGACCACCTGCGAGGTTACCTTAGCCAATGCTTTCACCTCCAGCCACTTTGAAAAGTAATCCACCATGACTATTAGGAACTTCCTTTGGCCACTTGCTTGGGGAAAGGGGCCAACCAGATCTAGGCCCCATATAGCGAATGGCCACGGAGCTGTGATGGTTCGCAACCTCTGGGCCGGGAGGAGCTGAAGAGGGGCGAACTCCTGGCACTTTTGGCACTTTTTCGCAAATTCCTCCGCATCTCTCCTAAGGGTAGGCCAAAAGTACCCCTGCCTCAGCACCCTTCCTTCCAAAGTTCGGCTCCCCGAGTGACTTCCACATTCCCCGGAGTGGATCTCTTGCAGAACCCTAGGAGCCTCTTCCTCCGACACACACCTGGCCAGCAATCCTGTCAAGGTCTTGCGATACAAAACTCCATCCTTTAATAGGTAGTATGCTGACTTGTATCTGGTGCGCTTCTTGTCGTGCTCCGTCGCAGGTAACTGTCCTGATGCCAAAAAGGTGATAAAGGGGTCCATCCACGACCTTTGTTGGCACACTTCCATAAGTTCTCCTTCCTTTATGGGCGGCCTGAAGAGCTCCGTTACTGTTCCCCCGGCCCGAGGGCCGTGCTTGGCGAGTTGGTCGGCCTGGGTGCTCTCCACTCTCGGGACGTGTTGAATTGAGAAACTTCGGAACTGCCCTATGATGTCCTTGACCTTTCCTAAATACAGCTGGAGGGCTGGCTCCCTTGCCTCGAACTCCCCTTTGATCTGACCTGCCACCACCATGGAGTCCGTCGAGGCCTCAATGTCTTGTATGCCCAGCTCCCGGGCTAACTTCAGCCCTGCAATGACCGCCTCATATTCCGCCTGGTTGTTGGTGACTGCGAAATGAATCTTCAAGGCTTGCTCAATACGAGTCCCCTCCGGACTGGTCAAGACCACTCCTCCCCCAAAAGAGTTTCTTCCTGACGCTCCGTCCACTAACATTTTCCAAGCTGCTCGAGGGGGCGTCTCCGCTTCTCGGACCTCGACTACATAGTCTGCTAAGAAATCGGCCACCGCCTGCGCCTTGATGGCGAGCCGTGGAACGAAGACGAGGTCAAATTCGCTGAGCTCTATTGACCATTTTGCCAGCCTCCCTGAATGCTCTACCCCACTCAAGATGTTACGGAGAGGGTGGTCAGTCACCACTCGGATGGAATGTGCCTGGAAATACGGTTCGAGCTTTCGGGCCGAGACGATGAGGGCAAATGCTAATTTTTCCAGGATGGGGTACCCGAGTTCCGCCTTCTTCAGGACCCTGCTCACGTAATAAATTGGGAATTGTTTCTTTCCTTCTTCACGTACAAGAACCGAGCTTACCGCCTCCATCCCTACCCCCAAATATAGGAACAGGTCTTCGGCTTCCCTTGGTCCCTGGAGTAAAGGTGTCTGGGTAAGCTGCTGCTTTATGGACTGAAAGGCCGTCTCGCACTCGGCGGTCCACTCGAAACCCTTACCCCCTCGCAGCGTTCGAAAGAAGGGTGAGCATCTCTCCCCCGCCCGAGAAAGGAACCTGCTCAGCCCGGCCAACTTTCCTGTGAGACGCTGGACTTCCTTCGCATTCCGAGGCGACTCCAGTTCTTGAATTGCTCTTACTTTTTCGGGGTTGGGCTCCACCCCGGATGGAGTGAGGAGATGCCCTAGGAATCTCCCTCTGCTAGCGCCGAAAACGCACTTCAGGGGGTTAAGCCTCATTTTATACTTCCTCAGGGTTTTAAAGGTTTCCTCCAGATCTAAGACATGAGCCCCGAGGTCCTTGCTTTTGATCATCAAGTCGTCTACGTAAACCTCGAGGTTCCTTCCTTTCTGCTCTCGGAAAATTCGATCCATCATCCTTTGATAGGTTGCGCCCGCATTTTTCAAACCGAAGGGCATCATGTTAAAGCAGAAGCACCCATCCTCCGTGACGAAGGTGACGTCCTTAACATCCGGAGGATGCATGCGTATTTGATGGTACCCAGAAAACGCGTCCAAGAAACTCATAAAAGGGAAACCGACGGCTGAGTCAACCAGCGCGTCGATTCGGGGCAGCGGATAACAATCCTTAGGGCATGCTTTATTTAAAAGAGAAAAATCTACGCACATCCTCCACTTACCCTCCCCTTTTTGGACCATTACAACATTACTCACCCACCCCGGATACTTACAGGCGGACACAAACCCCGCCTTAAGCAATTTTTCCACTTCCTCTCTAATAGGTCCGGCCATCTTCGAGGCGATGGCCCTCTTCTTTTGTTGTATGGGGCGGGTGTTGGGGTCCAGATTGAGGCGGTGACAGGCGACGTCTGCATCGACCCCCGGCATGTCCGCGGCGCTCCACGCGAAGACGTCAATATTGTCTTGTACGCAGGTCCTGACCTTCTCCCGGTCCTCTGGGTTGAGCTCGCCACTGATTTTTATCCTTTCTACTCGGCCTTCCTTGGTGCGTATTTCTACCTCCAGGACCTCCACCGCAGCTTTCAGCCTGGATGGTTCCTCCTCTTCTTCCTGTTCTGCCTGCTTACCCTGCTGCTGGACTTTGTCTTCTACGTTGGCCATCATTCTCTCTTCCCCCGGCTGCTCCGCCTCCCACTTGCTCGCGCCCTCCTTTTCCTGCCAGGAGGCTCTTCTCTTTTCTGGACGGGTCCCCTCCCCGGGCGACCCGCCCACCTCTTCCGTCTTCCTCTTCTCCTTCCTCCCTTCCTCTTCTTTTTGCCCCACTTCCCCTGCCGCTTCCGTCTCTCCTCCTTCTGCTCCAGCCATTTCTAGCTCCTCCGCAATGCCTCCAACCACTACTACTCCTCCCTCTCCTCCATCACCTTCCTCTCCTCGCTCTTCTGTCATCCCCGTCTCCCCGAACTCCTCTCCCGCCATTCCTGGCTCCCCCGCAATGCCTCCAACCACTACTACTTCTCCCTCTCCTCCAGCACCTTCCTCCTCCCTTTCTTCTGTCATCCCCGTCTCCCCGAACTTCTCTCCCGCCATCGCTGGCTCCCCCGCAATGCCTCCAACCGTTACTTCTCCCTCTCCCCCAGCACTTTCCTCCTCTCTTTCTTCTTCCATCCCCGTCTCCCCGAATTTCTCTCCCGCCATCGCTGGCTCCCCCGCAATGCCTCCAACCGTTACTTCTCCCTCTCCCCCAGCACTTTCCTCCTCTCTTTCTTCTTTGCCTCCCTGCTCTTGTTGCAATCGCTCCATCCTCCTTTCCAACTCCTCTGCGTCCCCCTGCCAGGAGATTGTGTTTACCGCTGTCACGTAACATTCCCTTGCTGCCTTCGGATCTCCTCGTACCCTGATTTGAGTACCTCCAGAATTCAGCTTCAAGCATTGGTGAAACGACGACGGAACGCATCTGAAAGCGCTGATCAAGGGGCGCCCAAAGATAGCGTTGTAGCTACTTGGGGCATCCACTATGACAAAACGGCAGTTTCGGGATAGTCCTCCCAGAGTTACTTGAAGTCCTACACCCCCCTCAACCTCTTTCCTTTCTCCTGAGAATCCAAACAATGGTCCGTCCGCTGCCAGTACCCTCCGTGCCTCTACCCTCATTGCATTGAATGCCTTATTAAAAATCACGTTCACCGAGCTTCCATTGTCGACCAGGATCCGCGACACCGTGAAGTTCTCGATGGCGGTCCGTATCACTAACGCGTCACAAAAGGGGTCCTCATGGTCGGGCATGTCTTTTCTTGAAAACGTGATCTTTTCATCGGGAGGAGGGGATTGCGACGTCGAGGCGACACTTCGGCGGTACATAGTGTGAAGGCTCGCCCTTCGGGCCGCCTCTATCCCCACTCCCCCATTGATCACCCCCACCAGCCCACGATCCCCTTCATCCGCACGGTCCACACACCGATCCTCTTCCCCTGTAATTGTTACTTCCTCTATCCGCACCGGCCTTGGTTGTTCCCCAGCTCCTCGAGTCCTCCTTAACTCCAAGAAATCCGGGCAGGTAGCCGTTGCGTGACCTTCCTCCTCGTGGAAGTCACAGTAGGGCAACGCCACCCCCCCCCCCCCCTCCGGTCTCCCTTCCTGAGGGTCCCTCCTTCTCCCTGCTCTTGCTCCTCTTCCTCTTGCCCGGCCCCTTCCTCTACCTCGGCCGATGGCCATGGCCTGCTGCGGAGGAGGTAGGGGCGGTCTATGACCATACCCCCACCCCATCTGATTGAACCTTCCCGGTCCTCCTTGTTGATTCCTTCCCCCTTGGGGAAATCCTCTTCCTTGCCCGGGGGCCGTCCCCCCCTGCTGCCTCCATCCCAGCTCTGGATACGCCGGCGCCCTCGGCTCGTCTCTTCTCCTCGCTTCCTGCTGCCTACCCCCTGTCTCCCTCGACTCTATCTCGGTAAGCCTTGCCAACTTTTTCGCAAAAGCTGGGTTCGCCGCCTCCATCGCTATTTCCTTGGCCGCCTTCTCCATCAAGCCCTCAAAGGAGAGCGGAGCCTTCCGGGTGAGGCTCATCTTGAAGAATCCTTCCCGCAGTCCCACTGTGAAAGCCATCTGGAGGGCGAAGCCCGGTACCTCCTGTATATCCAGAATCTCCTCTTGGAACCTATCCACGTACTGGGCCAGGGATTCATCCGCCTTCTGCTTGATCAAAAAGATCGATTCCGGGTTCTTCTTCCTCTTCTTAGATGTGGAGAATCGAAGTTGGAAACTTCTACTCAAGTCCTCGAAACAATATATCGAGCCTGCCGGGAGTTGATGGAACCAGTCCCTAGCTTTGTCTTTCAGAGTGATCGCGAAGAGGCGACACTTAAACGCGTCCGTCATGGGCCTGATTGAGACAGCGTCTTCGAACCACTGCAGATGATGGAGGGGATCGTCCTTCCCTACATAGTAATTCATCTCGGGCTCCCTGAAGCCCTCCGGGACCGGAGCAGACAGGACTAGCTCGCAAAAGGGGGACCCTCGCGCCGCCGGTCTCGCCACCCCTACTCGCGCGACGACCTCCCCTGGCGCGATGGTACTCGCCGGACTTGGGAACAGCTCCCTTCCCGCCATGTCCCTCCCGGTCCCTTCCAGCATCACCTCCTTTCCCGGCCTTCTCCCCGGGGCGTCTTCTCCGACTCGCGCCGAGACGAGTTCCTCCTAAGTCGCGAGAGCTGGCACTATGGGCAGTGGAGTTGAACAGTCTCCCTGCCGCGAGATCCCTTGCAATAGATCCATGATCCCCTTGATCGAAGCCAGGAACTCCGTTCTCCCTACATATCCCCCCTGATTATCTGACTCCCCTCCTTCTCCTTCTCCATGATCTCCCGCCATGTCGGTTGCTCAAGGTTCTTCTCTGAGGGCTGCGCTCCACGCTCACCGCACCAAAAATGTTGGAACCGGCTTTCCGGTCCCTCCTAGAGTTCGAAGCAGAATGCAACCCACACGTACTCTCCTTGCGCTACCGCCCTGACGAGAGTCAGCGACCTGGAAACAGACCGAGGGGACTCAACTTGGAGGTCCCACCTCTTACCCGGAAGAACTGTTAGTCTTCCCCTCCCTAGCCAGTGTTGAGCTAGGTGCCTGAGAGGGAAAAAGTGGGAAGGTTCAACAACAACCCTTTCTCAGGCACCTTATCGGTCTATTTATAGGTTTCTGAATCTGCTCTGCAAATATCACTTTCAAGCCATCTCAAAATGACCAAAATACCCTGGACCGGGTCTGCTAATAGCCTAACTCCGCTGTTCTGGAGAGCTATACGCAGGCCTCCAGGGGTAAAAAAGTAAAACCATCTGGGGCCCAAAGGTAAAATCTCCCTTATGGTTTAGAATTGGTAGAGCTGTTAGTCTCCTTCGGCGAGTGGGGGAGGTGCTGCCGGGCGAGACGGCCGCCATGCTCGTCTCGCCGCCTTTCCGGCATGTGAGCTCTCTCGCCTTCTTGGGTGACTCCGCCCACTAGAAGGTCTCGCCCACTCCAGAGGTTGCTCCCTCTCGCCTCCTGTAGGCGGGCATCCTATCACCTCGCCAGTCATCCCTTCGCCCGCTGGACCGTCTCTCTCGCGAGCCCCAGGTTGTACAGATTCCCCATTGGCATAAAGCCGCAAACAAAGGGGGTCATCATTTCCCCCAATGGCTCACAGGCCGCCTCATGGAACTCTTGTCAAGGCCCCACCCGCTCAAGGTCTTAGCCTCGGGCTTGCCCACAAGCTCTGACGTATCATGTCAGGATTCCAACAAACACAAAACTGACCGATTCTAAGAAGCCTTGCCGGACCCCACCCGCTCATGGCCTCATTGCCCGGGCTTGTCCCAATGCTTGGCATTCTAGTCAGTCACACAGAAGGGGACTAGTCTCGCCGGGACACTCTCCACACATGACGTGAACGTCACGAGGTAGCCAGCCGACCACGGAGACATAGCCACGCCTTGGCACGTCACAAAACAAGACACTTCCACCCTAGTCCCTCGTTTGTACTGCAACGTTCCTGCGCACCAAGGAAACCATCTCCAACTCATGCGGAGCTAACCTTGTACACCAAGGAAACATCTACCGCCACGAGGAGCTAACCTTGTTCGGTTCTGACTACACGTACCCACTCGAGAAAAAGGGGAAAACCATCACCACATTACAAACGACGTCTTACCGCAACGAAATCTCTACAAATCCTCAATGTTCGTATGCAACATCACCGAGTTGGACTAACGGTCGCGACAGCGGCTTCACCCACCATGCCTAATCCACTAACGGAGCGGATCACTAATGCAAAAATATGTCGGGGACGGACTCAATCAACCCGGAGGTTCCTCTTGAACCTTGGCAAACCAAAACCCCTCTCATTTGAGAGTTTGGTGTCCAAAAACTAGAAAGAAGAATAAATGATGCTAAGACATGCATCCTAAGGCCGAGAGGAGAAGTGTCGTTACCTTCTGACTCCTCTTCCTTGCCATGGTGAAAAAGCCGGATGAAAACCTTCGCAACGATCTAACCTCCACGGATCCGGACTCGGCTCGCGATTTGGAGCACCGAAACCTCTCATACAGCCCAAACTCTCCTTCTCCTTCTTCCTTGATCTCACTTCTCTCTAGATCTTTAGTAAGAGAATTCTTGGAGAAGAATGAGGGTTTTCAACCCTATTCTCGGACTTAACTCCTAAAGAAAAGATCTGAACCATCAGATCCTAAAACCAGGGAAAGAAACGGCCACGATCCGACAGGGAAAAAAAGACCTGGGCCGAACACGGCCTGACACACGCCCGTGTCCAGGGCCGTGTGCCTCATTCGCCGTCTCAAATCGAAGCGCCTGGAACAGCACACGGGCATCCGACACGCCCGTGTTCAAACCGACACGCCCGTGTCCCCAGTGACACGGCCGTGTGGCCGGACGTGTGCCTCCATCGACACGGCCCCGAAACCAACCCGAGAGGTGACACGGCCTGGGACATGCCCGTGTCCCAAGCCGTGTGCCAAGTCTCGACACCCGTCGACAGGCTTTGTGTCGACACCGCGGAAAAACGTCGAGCGAAGATCGTCGACCCAGCGGGACACGCCCTGTGACACGCCTGTGTCACAGGTCGTGTGCCCCAGCCTCGACACTCGACACTCGACACTCGTCGAGTGAGCATCGTCGACTGAAGATCGTCGACAGACCCACACGGCCTTGGACACGCCCGTTTCGTAGGCCATGTGCCTTGTCTCGACACACTGTCGAGCGAAAGTGTCGACACTTGGGTCAAGTGTCGACACGGGCTCGACACGGCCTGCGACATGCCCGTATTGCAGGCCGTGTGCCCCCTGCCAGAAACCCAAAAATTTCCAGAAATGCAGACTGAACCTCTCTCAAAATTGGGGTGTTACAACTCTCACCCACTTAACAGAATTTCTTCCCGAAATTACAAAACAAAAGGGCACAAAACTTAACTTGTACCTGACATGAAGAGTTCTGGATACTCTTCTAGCATGGCCTTTTCTCTCTCCCAAGAGAACTCCTCACGACCGTAGTTGTCCCATCGAACTTTCACGAGTTTAACTTCTTTATTCGGCAACTGCCGAGTCTCCGAATCCTCTATAGCAATTGGAAGGACTCGCGTCCTCAAGCCTTCCTCAATCGGCACCGATGCCGGCTCAATCACTACACTAGCCTCCACCAAGGCTTTCCTCAAAACAGATACGTGGAAGACGTCATGCAATCCACTCAACTCCGCAGACAACGCCAACCGATAGGATGCTTCTCCCACCCGTTCGATAACTTCAAAAGGCCCCAAAAACCTTGGACTCAACTTCTTGAGTCGGCGAATCCGTGAGACGCCTTTGAACGGTTTGATCTTCAAATAGACCCAATCACCTACCGCAAACTCCAACTTCCGGTGACGAGCATTAAAGTATTTTGCTTGACGGTCTTGCGCCACCTTCATACGCTCTTGTATGGTCCGTACCATCTCATAAGCGTCAGCTACCACCTCCTTTCCCAAATTTTTGCTGTCTCCCGCCTCTGCCCAAGACATTGGCGTTCGACAACGCCTTCCATACAAAGCTTCGTATGGTGCCATTTTTATACTTGCTTGAAAACTGTTGTTGTACGCGAATTCCACCATGAAGAGGTGATCCTCCCACTTTTGCCGAAATCAAGAACGCACATTCTCAACATATCCTCCATAGTACGGTTCGTTCTTTCAGTTTGCCCATCAGTTTGAGGATGGAATGCTGTACTGAACTTTAGCTTCGTGCCCAAGCTCTTCTGAACCAGTCTCCAGTCCTTGGACGTAATCCGTCCATCTCAATCACTGACTATGCTCTTAGGAATCCCATGCAGTCGCACAATGTTGCGAACATACAACTCCATCAGTTTCTCCACGCTGTCCTCTTTCCGATTTGGGATGAAGTGAGCCACCTTGGTTAGGCGATCCACGATCACCCAAATAGCATCATTATCATGCTGCGATCTAGGCAAACCACGCACAAAGTCCATGGAGATGTCATCAAATTTCCACTCAGGGATTGGAAGGGGCTTCAGGAACCCGCCCGGCTTCTGACATTCAGCCTTCACCAAGCCGCAAGTCTGGCAACGATTCACATACAAAGCTACGTCCGCTTCAACCCCGGCCACCAAAAGGATTTCTTCATATCCAAGTACATCTTTGTACTGCCCGGGTGAATGGAGTACTTTGTGAAGTGAGGCTCAAACATCAACTCCTCACGGAGTTTGCCGAACTGCGGTATGCAAACTCTTCCGTCCTTCCTCAGAATCCCATCAATCATCTCCCAGGCGCTGCTCTCACCCGCTTGAGCCTCCAACACAAAGGGTTGAAATTCCACATCCAACCGAGTCGCTTCCCGAATGCGATCGGACAGGTCGTTCTGCACCTCAATCCAATTCAACAGAGCCACGCTGGACTCGCCTCTCGCAACACATTCCAAACCAAGGGACTCCCATTCCCGAACCAATCGCTCATCATGAGCTTCGATCCAATTCCCTTGCCCCGAGTACTTCCTACTCAAGGCATCCGCCACCACATTAGCTTTACCTGGCGTATACTGAATCGCCACCTCGTAGTCTCCAAGGAACTCAACCCACCTGCGTTGCCGCATGTTCAAGTCCTTTTGATCCAAGAGATACTTCAGGCTTTTGTGAACCGTGAAGATCTCCACCTTTGCACCATAAACATAATGCCGCCATATTTTCAACGCAAAAATTACCGCCGCCAACTCCAAGTCATGGACGGGGTAATTCCTCTCATGAGGCTTCAGCTGTCTAGACGCCAAAGCTATCACCTTCCCATGTTGCACCAAAACACAACCCAAACCGCATCCCGATGCGTCACTGAAGATCTGAAATCCCTCGGTCCCTTGCGGTAGACTTAGGATTGGAGCCGTCATTAGTCTCTCCTTCAGTGCCTCAAATGCTTGACTACACTCTTGAGTCCACACAAACTTATGATCTTTACGTGTGAGTGAGGTGAGGGGTAGGGCTAGCCCAAGAAAACTTCGGACCTCCGCCACGGTCCTCAAAACCGGCCAATCTCTAATGGCTTCAACTTTTGTTGGATCCACTACCACCCTATCCCCACTAATCACGTGGCCCAAAAATGCCACCTTCTCTAACCAGAACTCGCATTTGGAGAATTTTGCATATAACTGATTCTCCCTCAACACTTGCAGAACCACTCTCAAGTGAGTCTCATGCTCCACTTCCGATTTAGAATACACCAAGATGTCATCAATGAAGACAACCACAAAAGAATCCAAGTATTCCCGGAATACCTGATTCATGAGATCCATGAACATAAATGGTGCGTTTGTCAGCCTGAACGGCATCACCGTAAACTCAAAGTGTCCATACCTCGTACCAAAGGCAATCTTGGGTATGTCCTCATCCCTAATTCGCAACTGATAATAGCCTGACTTCAAGTCCAATTTTGAATACACCACTGACCCTACCAATTGGTCAAACAAGTCATCTATCCGAGGAATCAGATACTTATTCTTGACGGTCAATTTATTCAGCTCTCGGTAGTCTATGCATAGCCGCATGCTACCGTCTTTCTTCTTTACAAACAACACCGGCGCACTCCACGGCGAAGAACTGGGTCTGATATGCCCTTGTTCCAACAATTCCTGCAACTGCACTTTGAGTTCTACTAACTCCTTTGGTGCCATCCTAAATGGAGGACGTGACACCGGCCAAGCCTCCGGCACTAACTCGATCGAGAAGTCGATCTCCCTCCGAGGAGGCGCTCCAGGAAGTTCACCCGAAAACACATCCTTGAACTCTGCCACAATGGGCACTTCCTCAATAGTCAGCTGGGAGAGACAAACCTCCAATAATGCTACAAGCGCTACACCACCCTAGTTAACTGCCCGCACCAACTGCATGGCCGAAATCAAGGAACAGGCCACTCCACATAGGCCCTCAAATTTCACCTCTGCCTGCCCTTTGCTTTTTAGAGTCACTACCTTAGATAGGCAATCAATACTGGCGCGCTGCTCTGCAAGCCAATCCATGCCCAAAATGACATCGAACTCAACCAACGGTAAAATCACTGCTGCCAAAACTAAGCCAACTCCATCTAGCTCCCAACAGATGCGTCCTTTGACCCCAGTAGTCATGGATGACCCATTGGGCATGCGCACTTTCAACTCCGCGTCCGCCGAGAAAGACTCAACTCCTATTCTCCGGATGAAGCTCTCCGCAAGAAAAGAGTGTGATGCTCCCGTAACAAACAATACCCTAGCGGGGTATCCAGAAATTAATACGAATCCTATACATAGACATCACACCAAAGGGGTCTAAAAGTATGAAGCACAAAATTTCAACTTAAACTTTCTTCATACCTGTCACCACATCGGTTTGGCGGATCGCTTCTTGTTGTCCAAGGTTGTAAGCCCTTGGTTGCACCGGTTGGAACCGAGAAGCGCTCGACTCCACCATCTTTCCTTTCTCTGCAGCACTGGGGCCGGAGAGCACAGTCTGCTCCTGCTTTGTCTCTTGCCCCGCTCCTCCTTGGGGACAAACACGAGCTATGTGCCCCACCTTACCGCAGTTGTAACACGTCGGCGGTCCCCAAGAGTGAGAACCCCCAGATGTCCAATTGCTCTTCTCACCAGATCTGAAAGTGTGAGGCTTCTTCCTCCACCTACTCCCATCAGACTTTCCATGAGATTGGGAAGGCTTCTCTTCCCCTTGCTTGGGAGTAAAACCCTTTTGGCGTTGGGTTCTCTCCAAATCACTTTCCAGAATCCTGGCAGCCTCAACTAGTTCATTAAATCCCGCCCTCTTCATGAAGATGAGGGGTATCCTCAGATTCTCCCTCAGCCCCTGGTAGAAGAGGTTATCCCTCTCTACATCATCTGCCATCGTCGTTCTCGCGTAACGACCCAAACGGGTGAACTCCTGCACATACTCATCCACTGTCTTGTCTCGCTGCATTAAATGCAGAAACTGCCTCTGAAGGGCCAAACGTGTAGAAACTGGAATATACCTTTTAAGAAAAGCATCCCCAAACTCTTACACCGACGGGGTGCGTCCTGGGAACTGGCGGCCGCTATGGCTCACCTACCATAACTTGGCATCTCCTTCCAACATGAAAGCCGCATACTCAGATTTCTTTTCCTCTGGTGTCTCTGCCGCCCTTAGCAGCTCTTGAATACGAACCCACCAGTCCTCCGCATCCGTTGGCGTACCAACTCCCTTGAATGACGGGGGATGGAAGCTCAGGAAATACTTCAGGTGCCGGTCTCCATGTCCGACAACTACCCTCTCCGCCAAAGGCTCCACTAGCATGGCTTCTCCTCCTGGCACGACCGTCGCCGTATCCGGTGTGGCAGGGGTTGCCACCTGAGCTGCTGCTGTAGCTTGGGCTGCCACCATCGCTTCTGCAAGCATGCGGCAGAAGTCGGCCGGGTTTATACCCGTGCCCAAAAGACCTGGAGCAGTAGCACTGCTCGCCGAAAGCTCTTCTCTTGCTCTCGACGTTCCCGCCTCGTTGCTTGCACTCTTCAAGAAACAAGAAACAAGGATTCAGTCTCAAATCTCAAGACTTAAACATAAGGACACTCATGGTCCCGCGTTACTCTTATGTGGATAACTTCTCTACGCTTTGACCTTGAATAAACCTCGCTCTGATACCAAATTGTAACACCTCCCCTGTAATGAACGTATAATATGGGTCCGGCCGGGGCCCCACAACATACGGAGGCCACAGCTTTAGTATTAAAGTTGATATAACTACCCACACTCAAAACTATTTGCACAACATAGCGGAAACAAAACAGGACTAGAAGTTATCCACCACTAAAGAGTAAAACAAATGGCCTTAAGGCCTTACAACAAGTGTCCAAAAACAAATAATACATCAGTCATGAATGTGCTTAGCACTCCTAGTCTACCTCGGCATGCAAGCCGGACAACATGAGTCTCAAACATATAACATCTCATAAGTATAGCTACAAAAGAAAAACACTTCATGAGGCTTAGGCCTTTCTGGCCGGCGAGCTAGCTCCTGCGTGCGATCCTTGCCCTGTAAAATTTATTAGTAACGTGGGTCAGCAAAGGCTGACCTCAAACTGTGTAACAACACATCTCCTCCCGGCCACCCCTAACGGACCCCGGGGTACCCCTCCAACCTGCAAGTTATCACTTCATATGCAATAATCATAAGCAAGAAAAGCAACTACAGAAACAGGCTTGGATGTCACATACATCATACATGTTCTCTACTGGTTGAGCATAATATAAAAGGGTCTACTTATGCAATCATGTATGCAATAACCTGGGTTTCCCCCAAGGCATCCTAACTCGTATGCATCTAGCACATCATCACATCATATGGGTTCTCATCGATTCCCCATTGGCATAAAGCCGCAAACAAAGGGGGTCATCATTTCCCCCAACGGCTCACAGGCCGCCTCATGGAACTCTTGTCAAGGCCGCACCCGCTCAAGGTCTTAGCCCCGGGCTTGCCCACAAGCTCTGACGTCTCATGTCAGGATTCCAACAAACACAAAACTGACCGATTCTAAGAAGCCTTGCCAGACCCCACCCGCTCATAGCCTCATTGCACGGTCTTGTCCCCATGCTTGGCATTCTCGTCAGTCACACAGAAGGGGACTAGTCTCGCCGGGACAGTCTCCACACATGACGTGAACGTCACGGGATAGCCAGCCGACCACGGAGACATAGCCACGCCTTGGCACGTCACAAACCAAGACACTTCCACCCTAGTCCCTCGTTTGTACTGCAACGTTCCCGCGCACCAAGGAAACCATCTCCAACTCATGCGGAGCTAACCTTGTCCACCAAGGAAACATCTACCGCCACGAGGAGCTAACCTTGTCCGGTTCCGACTAAACGTACCCACTCGAGAAAAAGGGGAAAACCATCACCACATTACAAACGACGTCTTGCAGCAATGAAATCTCTACGAATCCTTAACGTTCGTATGTAACATCACCGAGTCGGACTAACGATCGCGACAACGGCTTCACTCACCATGCCTAATCCACTAACGAAGCGGATCTCTAATGCAAAAATATGCCGGGGACGGACTCAATCAACCCAGAGGTTCCTCTTGAACCTTGGCGAACCAAAACCCCTCTCATTTGAGAGTTTGGTGTCCAAAAACTAGAAAGAAGAATAAATGATGCTAATACATGCATCCTAAGGCCGAGAGGAGAAGTGTCGTTACCTTCCGACTCCTCTTCCTTGCCATGGCGAAAAAGCCGGATGAAAACCTTTGCAACGATCTAACCTCCACGGATCCGGACTCGGCTTGCGATTTGGAGCACCGAAACCTCTCCTACAAACCAAACTCTCCTTCTCCTTCTTCCTTGATCACACTTCTCTCTAGATCTTTAGTAAGAGAATGCTTGGAGAAGAATGAGGGTTTTCAACCCTATTCTCGGACTTAACTCCTAAAGAAAAGATCTGAACCATCAGATCCTAAAACTAGGGAAAGAAACGGCCACGATCCGACAGGGAAAAAAAGACCTGGGTCGAATACGGCCTGGCACACGCCCGTGTCCAGGGCCGTATACCTCATTCGCCATCTAAAATCGACGCGCCTGGAACAGCACACGAGCATCCGACATGCCCGTGTTCAAACCGACACGCCCGTGTCCCCAGTGACACGGCCGTGTGGCCGGCCGTGTGCCTCCATCGACACGGCCCCGAAACCAACCCGAGAGGTGACACGGCCTGGGACACGCCTGTGTCCTAAGCCGTGTGCCAAGTCTCGACACCCGTCGAAAGGCTTTGTGTCGACACCGCGGAAAAACGTCGAGCGAAGATCTTCGACCCAGCGGGACATGCCCTGTGACACGCCCGTGTGCCCCAGCCTCGACACTCGACACTCGACACTCGACACTCGTCGAGTGAGCATCGTCGACTGAAGATCGTCGACAGACCCACACGGTCTTGGACATGCCCGTGTCCTAGGCCGTGTGCCTTGTCTCGACACACTGTCGAGCGAAAGTGTCGACACTTGGGCCGAGTGTCGACATGGGCTCGACACGACCTGCGACACGCCTGTGTCGCAGGCCGTGTGCCGCATGCCAGAAACCCAAAAATTTCCAGAAATGCAAACTGAACCTCTCTCAAAACTGGGGTATTACAGTCTAGCTCCGGAGTTCATACAGCCGGGACCGTGAGTCTCGACCTTGAGTAGATTTTTCTGCTTTTGCTTCCACATGAGTGATTTTTAGTGAGGACATGATGTACCGGGCATAAGCCCATATTTTAGTACTCAGATATATTATTCTGTGGACACTCCCTTCGTGGAGATTATTTATATGATATGTGATTTTCTGTGGACTGCTAGTTTGCATTTATCTTATTTTGCTACTTTTCGGTGATCGAATTGGCCGGCAGAATCGGCGCTTTGTGGTGATGACCCTTCAGGGCGTGAAGGAGTCACCGCAAAGCGGCGGTTCTGGGCCTAATACCCCGGTGTTGTTAGAGAAAAAAAAGGGGGGGTCTTATAGTGGTATCAGAGTAGACCTCGATCGAAAAGTAGCAGTCCACAACCCTGGGTCACCCCCGCCCGAGTTTAGTTTGGCGACAAACTAAGCAGCGGAAGCAGTGGTGTGCCCATAAGGGGAATCACATGTAAAGTCCACCTTTTCATTAAGTCCACTTGTTCATCAGCTAGCAATTGGAATTCGTTTTTGTAGCCTGCGGCAAACCCTGCCCCCACCAGGGAGCACCTCCGGCTGCAAAAATCTCATCTTATAATTCTCTAGTCAACGAGTTAGACTCAACCGACTAGGAGACATGACTAACCACAATAACGTATAGTATGCCCTAGTCTGAAATAGACTTTGGGTATGAACTTGGTTAAGCTAAGGAGATACCTAAAGAGAATAAAGGAGGAGTATAACACGAGAATGGCTACCTAGGCCATAAACTCAGGTAGCCCTACGGTCCCTATCAAGGATTACTCAAACCGGAAGGACTGCTTTAAGGAGAATTGAGACCAATAATCCATTAGCAGAATGGTAGAAGACACATAGTCTCAACCCTCGTACCAGTAACAAGATTACCTGGGGACAACCACCATGACAAGCACCGAAGGTCGGATAGGAATTCAAGTTCGGGAGAGACCCGGTTGGGATTGGAAACATTTTGACCCGGATAAGGTTGTCGTAAATAAGACTCGGAGGGTTTAAAGTATGGAGTATATCAACAGATTCAGGTTGGAAGCCTAAGTCAAAGATTGATGCCCTAGGGATTGTGCACCCAGCTAGGAAGTATATAACATGGTAATATCAAAGATACTCAGCCCAAGGCAGGTAGAGGCTTATCTTTTGTTTATTGGGGGCTTATCTTTTGTTTATTGGGCAAATTAGTTACTGACTTGGGTTTCCCTTAGATCTCATCTAGAAACATTTGCGTCGTAAATATAGTGAAATGGACGTAAACCGTATTCAGTGCTACTCGGGTGTATTCATAGGGATAAGAATCTGATTGCGAAGTGGAGATTTTATAGAGTCACTGTCTACCCGTACAAACGAGAAATTTAATCATCAGAAGTTTGGTGTATCTCGGAGAGAGAGAGTTGGGGGAGAAGAAAGGATGGGTGGGAACCGGCCAAAGGAGGTCAACAACCACCCTTTATGGCTGAAATCAACTCCTCTAGGGAAGAGGAGTTGATTCCAGCCATTTCCCGGCCACCAAGAAGTAGGTTCAGCCCCCCCCCCCCCCCCCACTTAACCCGAGCCACACCATTAATGGTGTTTGATGGCCATTAATGTTTGGCCTCTCCCCTCCCCCAACTGATGATTTAAACACCATCAGTGACATGAGAGGAACCCTTCCCACCATTTACCTGAGGAATTCGAGCCACTTGACTGCACTGTTGCAGAAATCCTGCCGGCGACACAACCATCATGGCAACCTGAAGATCGACTCGAATCCAGACCACTAGAAAGGTCCTCCTCCACTTCTTCTCTCATGTATAGATCATAACAATCACTAGGTACAAGGTTCGGGCTCAAATGAGCCCGATCCAATTCGGGATTTCCATGGATTTTGGCGGAAAACTCTCTTGGTAGAACCGCCAGAATAGTGCTTTCCGGCGGCCAAGCCGCCATCTGGCGACGACCACCACCTCAACGAAGGTGGTGGTGGCGGTGGCCGGCCGGGGAGGTGGCCGGATCGCCGGCGGTAGCGGATGGAAGGAGATCCAGTCGGTACAAATCGCAGCCGTCGGCTGGAGCTAGAAGACGATAGGATTCCGTCAAATACGCGCCAAGATTCGTGCAGATGGTTATAATAAACTATAGGATTTAATTTCATGATTATTTAATTTCTATCACACTATTTATAGTAAATAGTTTTAAATTTAAAAACTACTTAGGGTCACCTGGTGGGAAAACGTTCAACATGCAAGTTGTAGCCCTATGGGTCTACTTTAATCCAAAATTGATTCGGACCAATTTGTGCCTCTGGTTTGACCAAGACACCCATTTTGGTAGGACCTGTACATAGTGCTGTCCTGAGATTCAAATGGATGCCCACCCTTCATCCCTTGGCCAAATGGGCTGAAATTTGGACAGGGGATTAGTCTTAGCTATACCTAGAGCATGCCCAAAATTCAGAGTTTTAGAGCCATGTTGCCTAAAGTTTTTTACTTTTATTTAATAATGCTAGGGTATTTTAATTAAGTGGTCTAATGACCTCCAAACCCTGCCAAATTGTGGTGAGTGGTCCCTGACATCAATATATAGCTCTGTACAAAATTTCAACTCATTTGGATAGGTTTTGGTTAGGGAATCACCAAACCCTAGTTTGGCATTAAGGAGGTATTTTTGATTAAAAGTGCAACATGGGCTTAGGGTGGCCACCTCCTCTCAACAGAGGCTGAGTGTTGGGTATATTGGAAAATGTGTACCATATTTAAAAATGCCTCACCCTACTCAATGATATGCATCAAGGTGTATTTGATGTTATTTTGAGTTTAAATGTGCAGGTTAAGTAAATGCAGGAATGCAGAAAAATTTATAAGTCCATGTGTCGACACCAGGAGAAGCTATGTCGACACTTATGAAGGCTTGTGTCGACACTGGAGAAAAGCTGTGTCGACACTTGGAGTTAATAGTGTCGACACTTGGAAAGGCCGTGTCGACACCTGAAGAAACTAAGTCAACATACAGAGACAGTGTTGACTCACAGAGAAGTTTAGTCGACATCAGTTGTGTCGACATGCAGAGGCAGTGTCGACACACAGTGAAGCATTGTCGACATCAACTATGTCGACACCAAGAGGTAGTGTCGACACACAGGAATACTTAGTCGACATCAACTCTGTCGACATCAAGAGGCAGTGTCGACACACTGAAGACCTTGTCGAAATCAACTGTGTCGACACACGGGACTTATGTCGACACACAACAAAGTTTCAACTATGATAAAGAATAGAAGTGATTGTGTCGACACACAGAATCAGTGTCGACATATTCTACAGAAGGCTGTGTCGAGAAGCAATAACAATAATAAAGGAGATGTGTCGACACCACCAAGGCGTGTGTCGACACTTAGTCCACTTGTGTCGACACTTATTCCACTTGTGTCGACACTTAGTCTACTTGTGTCGACACATGATGAAGTTCAGTCTCGACACTTTCAGACAGAGATAGTATTTCAAGAAGTGACTGGATAACTTGACAGCTGCCATTTCCAACCGGTCAACTGCAACTGTCAGAGCTGTTAGAAGGTTATTAGAAACCGGATCAGCCGGTTACCATGGAGAATGTCTATATAAAGGCATTCTCCTTCAACAGAAAAACTACTGAGAAAAAGATAACTAAAGAACAGTTAAAAAAGAAGATAGAAGAAGATTTTCTTCAGAAAATCTAAGAATAAGGAGAGAGAGAGAGTTTCGTCTACTCAAGTGCAGTTGCTGAACCAGGCTGCCAAGAAAGATTCAGATTGAGATCTGAATCTCAAGTCAGAAGCTGATTGAAGATCAAATTCACAGGAGATTCAACCCTACTGAGTTCATATTCAAGAAGCTTTGAAGAAAGCTAAGAGAGGTTGTTCTCTGCTATCAGATTCTTCCAAAAACTAATCAAGAAGCCATCCATCCCTTCTCTCTCTATCTTGTTGGTGGTAAATTACTTTATTAAATCAAATTTCTATAGGATCTTTATAGATCTGAGTTTTAAGCCTATGTTTATAAAGGCTGAGTGTAGGAGAATATTTTTTCTGAGTGGTAGGCCTTGTTGAAGGCTGAGGTAGGGTTGTGAGCCTGAGTTGTAGGAGATTGATATCTCTGAGTTGTAGGCCTTATGTAGGCTGAGGTAGGGATGTGTGCCTGAGCTGTAGGAGTGTGGACTCACTCTGAGTTGTAGGAGCCCTGTTGGGGTTCTGAGCTACTGTAAGATCTATGGATCTGGGGTGAAGAAAAGAAGTTACGCCGAATCTAGCACACTGCTAGATAGGCGAAGGGGGAAAGTTGATGTACCCAGACCTTGGGGAACCACTATAAAAATTTGTGTGCAATCTGTGTTGTGATAATTCTGTGAATCTGTGCTGTGTTAGCTATAGAATTATCTGTTGTTAAGTAAATAATTGAATAGATTTGCTGCCTTAAAAAGAAAAAGGAATTACACCTATTCACCCCCCCCCCCCTCTAGGTGGTTAGGCACTAATTCTTTCACTGAGGTTTTGGACACTGACTTAGTGAAAGATATTGTACCTAATCACCTAGAGGGGGGGTGAATAGGTGACTTAAATCTTTTTAACTTTTTGGGCAGAATACAGATTATATCACAGAATTTAAACTACTTTCTCACTGCAATCAATCAGCAATCACAACAAAACACATGCACACAGTGAACGCACAGGTTTATAGTGGTTCCCCAAGGTTTGGGTACATCCACATTCCCCCTTCGCCTATCTAGTAGTGTACTAGATTCGGCCAAACTCCTCCACTATCTCAGATCCTCAGATCTTACACTCAGAACCCCAAAACAGGTTCCTAAAGCTCAGGCCCAAGGCCCTACAACTCAGTCTTCTTCAAAGACCTACACTCAACTTCTTCACAAAGCCTACACTCAGCCACAGCAGGCCTACACTCAGCCACAACATGCCTACACTCAGAGATACCAATCTCCTACACTCAGGCACACAGGCCCTACACTCAGCCTTTATAATTACAGGCTTACAAACTCAGATCCTTAAGGATCCTACAAGAAAATATGAATACAAAGTGTATCTACCTACAACTCTGAGTAGAGAGATGATTTGATAGGTTCTTGATGAGTTCTTGGAAGAACTCAGCTGAGATCAATCTGACTTGGCTTTCTTCAAAGCTTCTTGAAAGTAGAACATAATAGGATTGATCTCCTCTGCAGCTGATCCTTGATCTCTACTACTTAAGATTCAGAATGAAGTCTGAACCCTTCTTCTCAGCCTGGTTCCAATGGCTGACTTCTTGGATGGAGCTCTCTCTCTCCAACTTCTTAGATATTCACTGGATTCTTCAATGAATAGCTAGATCTTCTTTAGTGTTTCTCTTGTTAATTGATCATTATCTTCTGTAGATAGTATAACCCTATTTATAGGCCTTCTTCATGGTAACCGGCTGGTCTGGTTCATAACTGATTTCTGACAACTCTGACAGGTGCAGTAGACCGGCTAGAATGGCAGCTGTCAAGTCATCCAGTCAGTTCTTGAAATAACTGTAACTGTCTGAAAGTGTCGAGACTGTCTGTCTTTAAGTGTCGACACTTATAGGACAAGTGTCGACACAAGATGACTAAGTGTCGACACTAGCCTACAAGGTGTCGACACAACTCCTTGTGTTGTAGAATTCACTTCTCGACACAGCTTCTTCATCAAGTGTCGACACTGATAATGTGTGTCGACACAAGTCCTTGTTCTTCAGTATTTTGCTGAATTCTTGTAAGTGTCGACACATCTCCTTGTGTCGACACATCTTCATGTGTTGAACTTTTTAAGTGTCGACACATCCTTCTTGGTGTCGACACTTTACTTCTGTGTTGATACTTGCTGAGTGTCGACACTACTCCTTGTGTCGACACATGCTTCTTCTGTTGAGACTCTGGCTGAGTGTCGACACTTCCCCTTAGTGTCGACACTTGTACTTAGAATTTTTGTTGAACTTTGTTAAGTGTCGACACAGCATCCAAGTGTCGACACTTTCTTCAAGTGTTGAGTCTTCAACTGAGTGTCGACACATTCTTTCTTGTGTCGACAGTTTCTTCAAGTGTTGAGTCTTCTGTAATGTGTCGACACATTCTTCCTTGTGTCGACACTTATACTTAGTCTCTGCTGACTTTTGCTGAGTGTCGACACAACTTCAAGTGTCAACACTTTCCGATGTAGACACAGTTCCTCTGGGTGTCGACACTGCTTCTAAGTGTCGACACTGCTTCACTGTTCTTTTCTTCATTGAGTGTCGGCACAGCTCCTTGTGTCGACACTTTCTGTCTGGTGTCGACTCAGCATCCCTGGTGTCGACACAAGTACTCCAAGTGTCGACACTGCTTGCCTGGGTGTCGACACAAGTCTTCTTAAGTGTCGACACTTTCCCTCTAGGTGTTGACACATGGACTTAGAAACTTTTTCATCTTTCCTGCAAATACTTAACCTGCACAAGTAAACTCAAAATACATCAAATACATTTTGATGTATATCATTGAGTAGGGTGAGGCTTCTTCAAATCAGGTACATTAGAACCAATGTACCAAACAATCTCCCCCTATTTGGAGAAGTCATAACCCTTAGTCAATGATATACACCTTACAGAATAAAATCATAGCATGATGTAAAGCAGGATTACATAACAGGGCAAATACATAAACATGTATTAATCAAAACATGTAAAATCAGATATCATCTCAGAACAATTATGAAATAGATTAATAACACATCACATTATTCTTCACAACTATGTCATATTCATTATACAAAAGTTTACAGAATGTTTTAATACAAGTAATTACATAGTAAACTTAAGATAATGCTATTCTATTTTTGTTCAGCCTCCTTGATCACAATTCCTTTTCCTGATTGTACTTTGGCTTGTACAGGGGCTTCAGCAACTTCAGTATCAGCAGGCTTTTTCCCTTTCAGCTCCTTCTTCTTTTGCTCTTCAGCCTTAATCTTTTGCCTCTCAAAGTAATGATAAGGCTTGGGAAAGTACTTGCTAGGCTCCTAGGTAGTAGGAGGTAGCTTTCCCAACTTGGCCTTTCTTCTATATTGTACTATAGCTTCTTGCCTTGTCTCATGCTTCCTCCATTCTAGTTCAGAGAACCACTTGTTTCTATCTTGCACATTATCTTTGGCAGCCTTCCATGCAGTTAGAATAATGTTTCTTGAAGTGGGACTCCACTGCTCAAAGTCTGGTCTTTGTTTAGCTTGCTCCTTGAACCTCTTCTTAGACAGTCTGGCTTCTTGTTCTTTCTGCAAAGCTTCTTGCATAGCCTCAGATACTGGCTGAACCACCTTTTCTATTACCACATTGTGCTTACCCTCAGATGGGCTATACATAGTCTGGATCTCAGCTTGTACCATATCAAAATCTGGAGGAGGGTAGATTACTTGAGCTACTTAAGGTTGCTCCCCTCCTAAATATGCAGGATGTATCCCAGAGTCTGCTATATTGTCATCATCACATAAAGGAGGATAACCAAGAGTTGCTCTGATAGAGTTAGAAATCCACTTGGCATGATCAGAGCTAGCTTTGACTAACATCCTCTCCCCCTTTATGACTTCTTTTTCCATATGATCCCTTAGATCATCCTTTTGAAATATGATCTAGTTATCCAAATAGTTGACTCCATCTTTAAAGAAATGTTTCAACCTTCAGAGCTTTTCAGTTATCAACTTCTGAGAGTCTTGAATGGCAGAAGTAACATCAGTTAAGCTCTTTTGCAATTCCTTATCAAATTCTTCTTTGGCAGTTGTCAGGGCAGCATTCTGTACAGTCGCTATTTTCTTAAGCTCAGTGACAATAGCATTGTGTGATGCTGTCAAGTTATCATTCATTCTGATTTGATTTTCCAGTACATAGCCTTGCTTGACTTCAAGTTCATCCACTTGAGCTTTTATCTTCTCTTGATGAGTAGCCAAGTACACTACTGCATTCCCTCCCTTGTGGAAGCAGTCAGTCATTTCCTTTTTATTCTGATTCATCTCAAATCTTATGGACTTAATGTCCTGGGCTAGATCAAATTGTAGAGACTTATGACTCTCATCCATATATGTCTCTATAGCTTTCCTGTGCTCATCAAGTTTAATTTGCATAGCAACCATCAAAGCACTGTAATCTACAGTTGGTGCTGGTTGTAGTGCAGGCTGTGGTGCTATAGTTTGCAAGGCCTTTTTGTAATTCTGGCTCCTTCTTTTAAATACTTGAAATTTTCTTTTCTTAGCCCTTGCAGTCTCCTCATCTTCAGAAGTAGATGTGCTGGCTATCTCTACCCTCTCCCTAGGTAGTTCCTCAACTTCTTTAGGCTTCTCAGGCTCTTGCCTTGCATGTTCTTCTAGAATTTCCACCTGCTCCCCCTCAACTGGAGCATTCTCCCCCTCAGCAGCAGTACTTTCCTTCTCAAAATCAGCTTGGTCCAGATTAAGGAATAGATCTTTCATTGTAAATTCTTGTGGAGAATGAGCTGGAGAAATTCTTGGCTCATCTACCACTGGATCAGATACTACTTGAGCTATAACAGATGTGTCCTACATGACAACATCTGGGAGTTGACCATCAATCTGAGGTGGTTTCTGATTAACATGATTTAATGAATCAGACAAATCAGTATCCTCTAGAGGAAAATCTAATGCATTAGTCTCAGTGATTACCTCAAGAATAGTGTTTGTAGCTTGTTCACATTCCAGTGGAGTTGGCTCTTCCACTACAAGAGGCTCCCCCTGGATTGAATCCTGGTGTAAGGGGCTAGCTTGTGGTAGCTCCCCCTGCCTCTCTACAGCATCTTGTTGAGCTGGAGACTTCTCAACAGTTTCAGTGGCTTCTTGGTCATCATCTGGAGTAAAGACAACTTGCTCTTCACTACCAGAGCTGCTAGATGATTCTTGAGCCACATTGGCTATCTTCTTCTTCTTCTTCTTTTGAGGAGTAATTTTCTCAGGAGTAGGCATCTCCTTGGTTAAAACTCTGTCCCACCTAGAGAATATCCTCATGTCCATCTTCCTCATATGATTGATTTTAGTGCCTGCAGCTTGACTCATAACTTCTGGTATACTTCCAGCCAAGTATAGACTTAATATCCTACCCAAATTGGGCTTCTTCAGACTTTCTTTGATCTTTTCAAAGACAACAGCAGACCAATCAGTTTTCACTGTGAAGATTATCCTTGTCATAAGGTTGAACATATGAGCTGAGACCCTGTCATGCCCTCCAGGCTTACTTAAGATCACTTTGCCAACAATTTCAGAAAGAAATTTCCCCTAGCTGTTCATGCCTTTCCTATTAAATACTGATCCAATTTTCAGCTTGGAATCTAGACCACACCAAATTAAAGCTTCTCTGGTCTTTGAAGCAGTAACTTCATCTTCTTCCTTTGTCCTTGGGAGGTTTAGGATCTTTCTCAAATATTTAGGTGATACCTTCACCTTTTCACCATGAACCCTAGATTTGATCTTGAGTCGAGATTCATCTACTTTAGCTCCATTTAGGAATTCCAAGACTTCTTTCTTCCAGATCTTTGTGGGCTCTGAAACAAGAAAATCCAACCCCGAGTCTGCAACTAGGGTTACCACATTCTTGATCTCTTGTTCTGCATCGTCAAACGCATGCCGCACCAGTTCATAACCTTCATTGACGTTCTCCTCGAGCTTTGGCGCCATTAGGTTTTGAGAAATTTGACTGGAGAGAAGAGAGGTGTCGATACACAAGTTTGGTCTCGAAACTTTTGAGAGCGTGTCGACAGACTATGGCAAAATCCTATTTATACCTTTCTATTATTGAAGATGAAAGGGCGGGCTAACTAACTTAAATTGTGTCGACACTGTTGAAAAGTGTCGACACAGACTTATAATGTCTCGACACTAATGTGTCGACACATGTTTAGTCAACATATATATGTGTCGACACTTGATTATGTGTCGACACCACTCAACTCGACATTTAGTCGAGACTTTACTTAGATAATTCTGAGTAAACACTAAGTGTCGACACCACCTTGGATGTGTCGACACCTGCTTGTCATGTGTCGACACTAATATTCTGAAGTGTCGACACCAACTTCCTAGATGTGTCGACACCTTTTCTCTGAAGTGTCGACACAAATTTTCTGTCTCGACACAGACAACTTTGTATGTCGACACTATTTTACTTAGCCATTTCTATAAACTTATTCTAAGTTTATCATACCTAGTTCAATTTTAAACCTATTGAACTTAGATTCTTCTAGAGGCTTAGTATACATATCAGCTAGTTTATTATCTGTTTTAACATATTCTAATGATATATCTTCCTTTTCTACATGTTCCCTTAGAAAATGATATTTTATCTCAATATATTTAGTTCTACTATGGGAAACAGGATTGTTTGCAATTGATATAGCACTTGTAGAATCACAAAACAGTGGTGTTCTACTTACCTGAATTTCATAATCCTCAAGCTGATGTTGTATCCATAGAAGTTGAGCACAGCAACTTCCTGCAGCCACATATTCTGATTATGCAGTGGAGATAGCCACACTTGTTTGCTTCTTGCTACTCCAAGAAATCAGTCTTCCACCTAGGAATTGACAGGTTCAAGTTGTACTTTTTCTGTCTTCTTTGCAGCCTGCAAAGTCTGCATCTGAATAACCTGTTAGATCAAAGTCTCCATTCCTAGGGTACCAAAGGCCTAGATAAGGAGTGCCCTTTAGATATCTCAGTATCCTTTTGACTGCTGTCAAATGAGACTCTTTAGGGCATGCTTGGTACCTAGCACAGACACATGTAGCATACATGATATCTGGTCTACTTGCAGTCAAATAGAGTAAGGAGCCAACTATCCCTCTATACAAAGTCTCATCTACAGGTTTCCCTGCATCATCTTTGCTAAGAGACATACTTGACCCCATAGGAGTCTTCATGGTGCTGGATGAATCCATACCATACTTCCTTATCAGTTCTAGGGTGAACTTAGACTGGCATATGGATAATCCACTCTCAGTCTGTCTAACTTGGAGACCCAAGAAGAACTTAAGTTGCCCCATACTACTCATCTCAAATTGTCCTTGCATTAGTTTTGCAAACTTTTTGCAAAGACTACTTTCAGTAGACCCAAATATGATGTCATCTACATATATTTGGACTAGTATTATCTTGCCTCTGGATTCCCTAAGGAATAGAGTCTTGTCTATTTTCCCACTTGTGAACTTATTCTCAATGAGGAAACTAGACAGGGTTTCATACCAAGCCCTAGGGGCTTGTTTTAACCCATATAAAGCTTTCCTAAGTCTATAGACATAATTAGGTTGAGTTGAATCAACAAAAACTGATGGCTGTTCTACACAGACTTCCTCCTTTAGATTACCATTCAGAAAGGCTGACTTAACATCCATTTGGTAAACTTTAAATCCTTGAAAGGTTGCATAGGCCAGGAACATTCTTATGGCTTCCAGTCTGGCTACTGGAGCAAAGGTTTGATCAAAGTCAATACCTTCTTCCTGTCTATATCCTTTAGCAACCAATCTTGCTTTGTTCTTGACTATTACTCCATGTTCATCCATCTTGTTCCTAAAGATCCACTTGGTTCCAATTATATTATGGTCTTTTGGTTTAGGAACAAGCTCCCAGACCTTGCATCTCTTGAACTGATTTAGCTCTTCTTGCATTGCCTCAATCCAGTGAGGGTCTAGGATGGCTTCTTCAAACTTCTTTGGCTCTACTTGGGATAAGAAACTGGAGTAGAATACTGCATTCAGATTTCTGCTCCTTGTCTGTACCCCTTGCCTTAGATCACCAATGATTTGATCTGCTGGATGATCTCTAAGATGCCTATTAGCTGGAGGCATCCTGGCTTCAGGTTGAACTTCTTCAGTTTCTACATCTTGCTGCACTCCTTGTACTTCTTCTATATTAGGTACATGTAGTACTCCCCCTGGACAACAACCACTATCTTCTACCTGCTGTCTTTCAGTAGGTCTTTCTTCTATAGTGAGCTTGTCCATCTTATCAGTCATACCTGTGGAGCTACAAATACTACTAGACAACTCATTGTTAATAAGTCTAGTTTCATTAAATACTACATGTACAGACTCCTCTACAACTTGAGTAGACAAGTTATAGACTCTATAAGCCTTACTATTGGTGTTGTACCCAACAAAGATCCCCTCTTGGGACTTGGCAGCAAACTTAGTCAAGTAAGACTTTCCATTGTTAAGTATAAAGCACTTACAACCAAATATCCTGAAATAGGATAGGTTTGGTTTTCTGCCTTTCACAATCTCATAGGGGGTCTTCTTGTGGATTTTAGTAATGGTAGCCCTATTAATTACATGGCATGCAATATTCACTGCCTCAGCCCAGAAATATTCTGGTAGTGATGTATCACTTAATAGGGTTCTACCAGCCTCAATCAAGGTTCTATTTTTCCTCTCAGCAATGCCATTTTGCTGAGGTGTTCTTGGTGAAGAAAACTCTTGAAATATCTCAAATTATTCACATAGTTTTATCATGCTATCAGACTGGAATTCAGTACCATGGTCACTTCTTATTTTGACCACAGTACTGTCTAGTTCATTATGAATTTGTTTGACAAAGCTATGGAAGATACTAGGTATTTCAAATTTCTGTCTTAAGAAGAACACCCAGGAAAACCTTGAGTAGTTATCTACAACCACAAAGGTATAGACCTTCCTACCTAGGCTGTGAACTAGCATAGGACCAAAGAGATCCATATGGAAGAGATATAAACATCTCACAGCATCTTTGTTGTCAATGCTACTAAAGGTGGATCTAGTCTGCTTGCCCTTTTGACAAGCTGAGCATATTCCATCTTTAATACACTTAACTTGAGAACCATTCCTCACTAACTCTTTGCTATAGAGTTGGCCAATTGTCTTGTAGTTGAGATGGGATAGTTTCTTGTGCCATTTGACATAATGAGAAACTTTCTCATCAGCTACAAGACACACTGGAGAACCATTGTTCTCAACCATAATGTCTAGGCAATAGACATTCCTCTTTCTATAACCAGTCAAAATGATCTCTTGATCATTTGACCTCCTGATATGTCAGCCATCTTTGACAAATGAGATGTCATATCCTAGATCATTCAATTGACTTATACTAATATGGTTATGTTTCAAACCTTTAACATAAGCCACTTGAGTAATAGTAATATGGGAGTTAGAAATGTTACCAAAACCCTTGATGATTCCCTTTTCAGAACCACCAAAGTTGACTTTTGGACCATCCTTGATGGGTGTGTAGTCCTTTAGCAATCCCCTTGTTCCAGTCATGTGTCTGGAACATCCACTGTCCAAGTACCATATTGGGGCATGGCCACTTGGACTCACATGCAAAACAGATTAGTGAACCTTAGAACCCAAAGAATTCTTGGGTCCTTGGTACTGGTTAGTTTGCCTCCTAACAAAGCTACCTGCAGGTTTTCCAACAGGTAGTTTGCTACTCACTTTGGCACTTGCATTGTGCCAACAGTCCATGGCAAAGTGGCCTACCTTGCCACATCACCAACACTCAAACCTATTGTACCTTTGCTTAGGTACATCCTTAGTTGTTTTATATACAGCTGGCTTGTTGAGAGCTGGGGCTTTGCCCTTGGACTTGGACTGAACAGTCCAAGCTGGTTTAGTAAACCCCAGTCCAGCTTTACCTTTTTGATGAACAAATTCATCAATTAAGGGTAGAACTGACTTTGGTTTAGAAAATCTAGCAACTAAATCTCTCTCCTTCTGAAGACTAATCTCCAGACTTTTGATTTGATCATTCTTAAATGATATATTCCCCATTTGAATCACAGTTATGTGCTTCAATCTGGCTATCTCATTTAGTTTTTGATCAATAATTTTCTCAAAATCAGTTGCAGCAACTTTGAGACTAGCAATTTCCTTTGCCTGACTTTTGGCTAGGGACTTGCTCTTCTTAAAAGCTTGCAACAAAATTTTATATTCATCTATCAATTGATGAATATCCTCTTCAGACTCAGATGCACTCTCATCACTTGATGATGATGAATCTGATTCTGAGCTAGCGTAAGAAATTGAACTTAAAGAACAATTTTGTACCTTACTATGTCCAGGCTGCTCCTGGATTTTGTCACTTTCTGTCAATGCCATCAGTCCTTGGCACTGACTGTCCTCTTGTTAATATATAGAATTCATGATCTGAATGAACTCTTCTTCCTCTTCCTCAGCAAATAGTCCTATGTATGCTTCAGCATCTGACTCAGTTTCTGAAGAAGACATGTCTGACAAGCCCTTGTCCTTCTTGGCAACAAAATACCTTTTCTTCTTGCCCTTGAATAGAGTCTTTTTCTTATCATTAGACTCCTTTCTCTTCTCAGGACAGTCAGCAACAACATGTCCTTGTTTGTTACAACAATAACAAACTATCTTTGATGATGAAGTTCTGTTTGACTTGGGCTTTCTTCTATCATTCTTTGATGACCTCTGTGTTGTGGATGGCTTAGTCCTCCACTGTTTCTTCTTTAGGAACTTTTGAAAGTGTCTTGTGAACGCTGCAAAGTCCTCATCACTTTCACTGCTTTCATACTTTCTACTTGCTGACTCCTCTAACTCAGTCTCAGCTACTTTAGGAGGTGGAGTTGGTGACTTACTCCTGTATTTTCTGGGGGCTTCTGTCTTGAGAGCCACTGTCCTTTCTTTATGTTCACTTCTTGTAGATTTCTCCTCTTCTTTTCTCACCATCAACTGCATCTCATAAGATAGCAGTTTTCCAAACAGTGTTGGTGGAGGGATATCTGCTAATTTGTCATTTCCCTTATGACACAGATCTTGGTGTCCCAATACTTAGTTAGGGACCTTAGAAACTTATCATTTAATTCATAATTACTGAATTCTCTGTCATAGGACATTAGCTCATTCACAATCCTATAGAACTTCTTATAGCATTCAGTTATGCTATCAGCCCTACCTTGCCTAAAACTTTCATATTCTTGATTTAACAATGATTTTCTATCCTGTCTTACTTCTTCAGAACCCTCCATGTACACAATACGAGTATCCCACATCTCCTTAGATGTCTTACAGTGTATCAAATTCTGAAAGGTAGCATCATCTATAGCACTCACAATGATATTTTGAGCCCTCTTGTCCATTGTGGCTAGAATTATCTCATCCTTTGTCATTTCAGAGAAATCCTTAGGTGTTCTCTGATTTGCATCTAAGACTGAAACCTTCATGGGCACATATGGCCCCTCTTTAACTATGATATATATCCTAGGGTCTGAGGCTTCCACAAACAGTCTCACCCTTTCCTTCCAGATACCAAATATTTCTTTTCTATATATGGGCAACTTCATGGATCCAAGCTCCTTATGATTCTCAGTTGAACCCATGTTTCTTAATTTTCTTGATTCTGTAATGTACTTAGACTGAATCTGCCAACAGGATCTACTCACACAGTTAAGTCCCTTTTTGAGTAACCTTGCTTTGATACCACTTGAAAGATATTGTACCTAATCACCTAGAGGGGGGGGGTGAATAGGTGACTTAAATCTTTTTAACTTTTTGGGCAGAATACATATTATATCACAAAATTTAAACTACTTTCTCACTGCAATCAATCAGCAATCACAGCAAAACACATGCACACAGTGAACACACAGGTTTATAGTGGTTCCCCAAGGTTTGGGCACATCCACTTTCCCCCTTCTCCTATCTAGTGGTGTACTAGATTCGGCCAAACTCCTCCACTATCTCAGATCCTCAGATCTTACACTCAGAACCCCAAAACAGGTTCCTACAGCTCAGGCCCAAGGCCCTACAACTCAGTCTTTTTCAAAGACCTACACTCAGCTTCTTCACAAAGCCTACACTCAGCCATAGCAGGCCTACACTCAGCCACAATAGGCCTACACTTAGAGATACCAATCTCCTACACTCAGGCACACAGGCCCTACACTCAGCCTTTATAATTACAGGCCTACAAACTCAGATCCCTAAAGATCCTACAAGAAAATATGAATACAAAGTGTATTTACCTACAACTCTGAATAGAGAGAGGAGTTGATAGGTTCTTGATGAGTTCTTGGAAGAACTCAGCTGAGATCAATCTGACTTGGCTTTCTTCAAAGCTTCTTGAAAGTAGAACACAATAGGATTGATCTCCTCTACAGCTGATCTTTGATCTCTACTACTTAAGATTCAGAATGAAGTCTGAACCCTTCTTCTCAGCCTGGTTGCAACGGCTGACTTCCTGGATGGAGCTCTCTCTCTCCGACTTCTTAGATCTTCACTGGATTCTTCAATGAATAGCTATATATTCTTTAGTGTTTCTCTTGTTGATTGATCATTATCTTCTGTAGACAGTATAAGCCTATTTATAGGCCTTCTTCATGGTAACCGGCTGGTCCGGTTCGTAATTGATTTCTGACAACTCTGACAGGTGCAGTAGACCGGCTGGAATGGCAGCTGTCAAGTCATCCAGTCAGTTCTTGAAATAACTGTAACTGTCTGAAAGTGTCGAGAATGTCTGTCTTTAAGTATCGACACTTATAGGCCAAGTGTCGACACAAGTTGACTAAGTATCGACACTAGCCTACAAGGTGTCGACACAACTCCTTGTGTTGTAGAATTCACTTCTCGACACAGCTTCTTCATCAAGTGTCGACACTGATAATGTGTGTCGACACAAGTCCTTGTTCTTCAGTATTTTGCTAAATTCTTGTAAGTGTCGACACATCTCCTTGTGTCGACACATCTTCATGTGTTGAACTTGTTAAGTGTCGACACATCCTTCTTGGTGTCGACACTTGAATTCAGTGTTGATACTTGCTGAGTGTCGACACTACTCCTTGTGTCGACACATGCTTCTTCTGTTGAGACTCTGGCTGAGTGTCGACACTTCCCCTTAGTGTCGACACTTGTACTTAGAATTTTTGTTGAACTTTGTTAAGTGTCGACACAGCATCCAAGTGTCGACACTTTCTTCAAGTGTTGAGTCTTCAACTGAGTGTTGACACATTCTTTCTTGTGTCAACACTTTCTTCAAGTGTTGAGTCTTCTGTAATGTGTCGACACATTCTTCCTTGTGTCGACACTTATACTTAGTCTCTGCTGACTTTTGCTGAGTGTCGACACAACTTCAAGTGTCGACACTTTCCGATGTAGACACAGTTCCTCTGGGTGTCGACACTGCTTCTAAGTGTCGACACTGCTTCACTGTTCTTTTCTTCATTGATTGTCGACACGGCTCCTTGTGTCGACACTTTCTGTCTGGTGTCGACTCAGCATCCCTGGTGTCGACACAAGTACTTCAAGTGTCGACACTGCTTGCCTGGGTGTCGACACAAGTCTTCTTAAGTGTTGACACTTTCCCTCTGGGTGTCGACACATGGACTTAGAAAATTTTTCATCTTTCCTCCAAATACTTAACCTGCACAAGTAAACTCAAAATACATCAAATACATTTTGATGTATATCATTGAGTAGGGTGAGGCTTCTTCAAATCAGGTACATTAGAACCAAAGTACCCAACACTTAGTATGCCCAATGTCACCCTCTTAAAGAAAATGGGATTATTTAGGCTTGATTTACCCTATGGTTCAACCTCAAACCCTAAGGAAAGACTTTTGGGGGTTGAGAAGGATATGGGGGCTAATGCCTTTGTATGACCTTGAAAACTCAGTATAATTGAAGGTAGTGTAACCTAAGTTATCTGGAAGAAATTCTAGAGGACTGGGAGGAAGGTAGGGACCTCAAAACCCTAACCCTAGTTTTAGGGTAGAAGCACAATTTTATAAATTCAGCCACTAAACCTTAACTAAAGGTTATGAAACTTGGGTAGAGTAAGTTTTAGACCATGTAGAACCCCTGGTAATTTTATTAGAATTTTATGGATTATATTTCTGGCACTTTATTTGTTAATTACCAAAAGATCCAAAATGGTGTTTTAATTAATTTGATTATTCTGTTCATTTGAATCTGATGAAACTTGGTCAGAAGATAATCTAGGTCTAATTGAATATCCCTGAATTTTGTTACAATTTTTAATTGATTATATTTGGTACTTCCTTCACTAATTTCAAAAAGGGGCTTTGGTGGTATAAAATTAATTATAGGTGATATAGCTGATGAAATATCATGAGACTTAGGTATTGTTGATTTCAGTCCTAAATAGACTTGTCAGAATTTATTCATAATTTTTAGAGGGTTGTTTACAGTACTTCTTTAACAAGTCCATAATATTGAGATTTTGATAATTAATTTATTCAGAGAATAATTCTTGCTGAAAAATTATGAAACATGGCCAATGCTACTTTTAAGGTTTATCTTCATAGTATAATTATTTTATAATTTTTGGATGGATATTTATACTTAGTCTCTGCTGACTTTTGCTGAGTGTCGACACAACTTCAAGTGTCGACACTTTCCGATATAGACACAGTTCCTCTGGGTGTCGACACTGCTTCTAAGTGTCGACACTGCTTCACTGTTCTTTTCTTCATTGAGTGTCGACACAGCTCCTTGTGTCGACTCTTTCTGTCTGGTGTCGACTCAGCATCCCTGGTGTCGACACAAGTACTTCAAGTGTCGACACTGCTTGCCTGGGTGTCGACACAAGTCTTCTTAAGTGTTGACACTTTCCCTCTGGGTGTCGACACATGGACTTAGAAAATTTTTCATCTTTCCTCCAAATACTTAACCTGCACAAGTAAACTCAAAATACATCAAATACATTTTGATGTATATCATTGAGTAGGGTGAGGCTTCTTCAAATCAGGTACATTAGAACCAATGTACCCAACACTTAGTATGCCCAATGTCACCCTCTTAAAGAAAATGGGATGATTTAGGCTTGATTTACCCTATGGTTCAACCTCAAACCCTAAGGAAAGGCTTTTGGGGGTTGAGAAGGATATGGGGGCTAATGCCTTTGTATGACCTTGAAAACTCAGTATAATTGAAGGTAGTGTAACCTAAGTTATCTGGAAGAAATTCTAGAGGACTGGGAGGAAGGTAGGGACCTCAAAACCCTAACCGTAGTTTTAGGGTAGAAGCACAATTTTATAAATTCAGCCACTAAACCTTAACTAAAGGTTATGAAACTTGGGTAGAGTAAGTTTTAGACCATGTAGAACCCCTGGTAATTGTATTAGAATTTTATGGATTATATTTCTGGCACTTTATTTGTTAATTACCAAAAGATCCAAAATGGTGTTTTAATTAATTTGATTATTCTGTTCATTTGAATCTGATGAAACTTGGTCAGAAGATAATATAGGTCTAATTGAATATCCCTGAATTTTGTTACAATTTTTAATTGATTATATTTGGTCCTTCCTTCACTAATTTCAAAAAGGGGCTTTGGTGGTATAAAATTAATTATAGGTGATATAGCTGATGAAATATCATGAGACTTAGGTATTGTTGATTTCAGTCCTAAATAGACTTGTCGGAATTTATTCATAATTTTTAGAGGGTTGTTTACAGTACTTCTTTTACAAGTCCATAATATTGAGATTTTGATAATTAATTTATTCAGAGAATAATTCTTGCTGAAAAATTATGAAACATGGCCAATGCTACTTTTAAGGTTTATCTTCATAGTATAATTATTTTATAATTTTTGGATGGATATTTTCTGTACTTGATTCATAAACAACCGAAGATAGTAAATATTGCTAAAATAGTTTTAGTGCCCTTTTGATGATAGAAAAATTGTGATACTTTGGATTTATCATATTGAGATAACATAATATTTATCATAATTTTGTTAGGCATCTTTCATGAGTACTCATGGTAGTTCATGTTCAAACTGGTAGCCTTTGCAAGCTTTAAGGAAATAAATTAAATGCTAGATAAATTAGGAAAATTATAATTTCCTGGATTTAGTCTATTTGTGTCATGATAAGTCTCCAGTAAATAAGGTAGGCCATTTGGATGAGTATTTGGATTATCTCCTGTCCGATCCGACATATAGCCTAGGCTGGTCTACATTTGGCAAGATGGGTAAATTGCAATAAGATATGATGGTACATTGTGTAGGAGTTAGTCATTTTGGATAAATGTGGATGAGTTCACCATAGAAGGATAGGAAGAGTGGTGAGAAATTTGTTTGGCTAGAGTATAGAGGAGCTCGGGTTCAACGAAAGATCGTCTTCCCCGAGGTGAGGTATAGTCAAATCACCCTAGGATTAGCCTATTGTAATATGAGAAGGTAATGAGTAAGGGAATCAACCTATAATAATAATAAGTAACTTGCGAAAGGGAACGCTGGGCGTAATCCCAACATAGTTCCTAGTGCCCCTTGAGAACCCTTCACAGGGAATACCGGGGGCAGTCCTGGGTTAAACTAAACTGTATTAACAAGCTGAAAATAGTAACTTAGTAATTAGGGTTGCACATTTCACGAACATAGATAGAACAGGAAGATAGTTGGAAGCTTCGACTTGGATGGTTAAGAGACGGACGTTTTGGTCCAGCGAGCTTTGTCTCGGTTGATATTTGTGATGGACGGGTTTGTCTGGGGAGCTTTGGCTCGGTATGATACGATAAATTTGCATGTGCATAAAAGGAAAGAAAATTAAGGTGGTGGGTCTTCGGTATTGGAGGGTCGATGCACCGACGCCAATACGCTGACTCGGCAAGTGTGGTTAGCACTTCGCCAATAGAAGTCCGGTGCGCCAGCCGACAGGAGTACGCTTCGTGCACCAAGCGTTGAGGCGTACGATAGGTCTGACCGGTAGTGCTTTACTGGTTTAGAGATGGGCGAGGCCCAACCCACCGCTTCCTTCTGCCACTATGGAGGTATCCTGGGAGGTTACGGCTCCAAAAATGGGGAACTAAAGGTCTGTGTGCACAGAGTCGGGTGTGTGTGTTGCACTTGCATGTTCCATCATACCCACTTGCATGTCATAGCATAATCGATTCATTTAACCCTGACACCTAAAGTATAAGTGGAATGGGACGCTTATACCTTAGGACCTGCAAAACGACCACTTGGTCTATAAGCTTGTTTGGGCAAGTTTATAAATTAAGGTCAATTTATATATATATATATATATATATATATATATATATATATATATATATATATATATATATATATATATATATATATATCTTTATACTATAAGGAAACCCCTAATGAGGGCATGGTGTAACATTTTAATCCAAATATGCCCTCATAAAATCAGATTTTGTGAGTTAAGTGGGGGGTATTCGAGTCATTTGGTCGGATTAGGTCTTAATTAAAAGAGACCGGCACTTTTAATCAGCCTCAAAATCCCGATACCCCCCCTCTTCTTCTTCCGCGCATGGAGAGGGCTGCTTCTCGCCGCGATTTCTTCCTCTACGACTCGCACGTCTTCTTCTTCTTCCGCGTACAGAGAGGGATGCTGCTCACCGCGATTTCTTCCTCTGCGACTCGCATGCTTCTTCCCCTGTGGCAATCCCTCCTCCCGCGACTCTCGTGCTTCTTCTCCCGCTGCGGCATACTCCTCCTCACGCTGTCCAGGAGTTCCGTCGCCGTCGCCGTCTCCGCTGTCCAGGAGTTCCGTCGCCATCCAGGAGTTCCGCCCATCTTTCAGCTTCAAAACCTAGGGTTTCGCTTCAAAACCTTAATTCGCCGTCCAGGAGTTCCGCCCATCTTCATTTCGTCCAGGCAATCCCTCCTCACACTCCTCCTTTCTGCTTCATAACCTAGGGTTTCGCTTCAAAACCTAAGGTTTCCGCTGAGGAATTTCTGTTTCAAAACCTAGGAATTTTTATGGTTTCCACTTAAAAATTATTATGTTGTATTTTCCAATTTCCGATTCTCGGGAAGGTAGGAGTTTTATTATATTTCTGCATTATCTTCTCCGTTATTTCATTTGTAATCTTTCAAAACTTCTTCCCCTGTTTCCCTTCAACTACAACCACCTGAATGTGGACATACTAAATCAAAACCGTATTAGTAAAACTTGATTCTCGGAGAAGTTTAGTATGTTCGTAGCTATTTGCCTGAAAAATTTGATTTAGTTTATTATCTACTCAGACGGTAGGAGTTTTATTATATTACGCTCAGATATTTGTTTGGTTTTCTTCCCATGTTTCCCTGTTTTCATATTTACTACTACTACGGAGTATGGAGTAATAGAGAGATGCTGCGAAAGGAATGAAATCTCAATTTAGAACCATTTTTTCAGATTTAGAAGGTTTTTATGAATATTCAAAATCTGAGCAAATTGTGTGTCGGTTATATTCATGAGTTTTTATGCGCAAGTTGTGTGACAAAAAAAATAAAGCTGTTTGATTTGCGATTTTGGGTGGAAAATTGTTTCTATTCTTGGTTTTGCAGGAGGTTTGTTTTATAAGATACACAAATGCACCATTCAAAAACAGCTTTTTTTCCTCATATTCTATTCTTCTAGGTAGTATGATTGATTCTTCATGCCTGGCTTCTTCTTTTTTCTTTTTAACTGAATCTCTCTATTTTTTGTAAGCGATATACACTGGTGTGGGTATTGGATTATAATAGCTTGAAGCCATGATAGTATTTCGATATTGAAAAATATATACTCCATTTGGGGGACTTATTTTCACCGGTCAAGCGGTTACATGCGGTCGTAACCGCTTGACTGGTGAAATTAAGTCCCCCCAAATGGAGCCATAATGTGTTGCTCATCATCCATAGCTTAAGTTTTTGGATTCAAAATGATTTTTTTTTCTAATGATGTGTCAATCCAATCGATTAGTGGCTGTCGTAACCGTTGTCTTGCCAAACACTCATTCTATGACGGTGGCGTTTTTGTCCAAACTCACCCGAAAAAACAGTGTCAAACTGAATGTTAGAGATCAAATGTTTTGGTATTTGATTGTTGGGGAGTGCAGCTGTGGCATGTGCCTAAAAGAGGATCTATAGATGGAAAAAAACTTCTAATTGTGAAAGTCTGCATCCCCTTTGTCCATGATTTCCTATAAAGTTGCGTTTTTTTATTCTAATTCATGGTAACTATTGTGTTTGTCATTATGTTAACAATTACAAACCTTTTTCACAGTTAAAACTTTCGTGTAGTCTATACGAGTGACAAACGGCTAGGAAGACCTGCATTGTGCTGAATTTCTTCATTGGTGATTGATTTGAGGCCTGGGAGTGTTTCTCATTAAACATGCAGGAGAATAATTTGGAGGGAGAAGTCTTCTTCGGCTCCAATGATATTAGCAGGACTTCGTTCGACTCCGCATCATCTTTTTTGTCACTAGATGAAGATCCGGAGACAAACTTCAGAATATTAGATCCCCAATGTTGGACCAGTGATGTGATGTCTGTCAGCGAAAGGAGAAAAAATTTTGTGCGCTTGATGGGGTTTGATGAGTTTGTTTCTAACAAGGAAGAACTCAGTCTTGATCCAATAGAGACTTCAAATGATATCTCGGTTGATCACATCGATCTTGGCAGACCATCAGAAAGCAGCGGTGCTGCTTTGAATTCTTTTTCAGCAACTACTGATGGGTGATTTGGAGACTCTCATTGCTGCATAAGGGATCTCGATAGCGGAAGGAGATTCACCGTTCACGAACTCGGAGAAAACATTCTCTCTACATTGATCAATGAAGTTGGTTCAGGCAAATTTTTTACTTTGAAGGACTTTGAGAAAATACTTGGATTATCCCATCATGCCGTTGAGTTGATGCAGAAAGAATTAGCTTTTGGTGATAAACATGCTCAAAGTTTTCCCGCTAGGAAGAAGCACATTAGCAGCTGGTGGAGAAGTTTCATCTCCAAGAGACCTACGACACAATTGTGTCAGAAGGATGTTGCCATTGAAAATTCGCAGTTCCCTCGAACAATAAAGGCTAAAGTTCTTCAGCATCGAGAAAGTTATAAAGAGCTCACCGCTTTGTTTATTGGGCAAGAAATCCAAGCTCACTTTGGCTTAATCAGAACCATGAAATTTAGTCCTTCTGGGTGTTATATAGCTAGCGGTGGTGAATACTGCGTTGTTCGCATTCGGCAGATTAAGGAATTAGATGAATTCTGCAAACACTCCATGAGAGATGGTTCCGGAAAATTTACTGATAAAATTGATGGCCCTAAATCCTTATTTGGAAGGAAGGGTGTTAACTCTGCCCCAATTTTTATCCCCAAAAAGGGTTTAAGGATCATGAAAACTCATTTTCAAGAATTTCATGGGCATACTAGCGACATACTAGATCTTTCATGGTCTACTTCTGATGTAAGCCTATTTTCATGATTTTCTTTGTTGTCATAAGATGTTGCAGCCTGCATCTACTGTAAATGTAATCTTTGTTCATGCTTGAGTTTTTATTCCCCTTACAGTGTCTTATAACCTCTTCCATGGACAAAATCGTCTGAATGTGGACAGTCGGCTTTGATGGATGCCTTCAAATTTTTCAGCACAATGATTATGGTAAGTTTTTATATTTTATGCAAGTCACCTCACAACTGGTCTTCTCTCCATAAATGCACGGGGTCCCCCGTGCACGACTGCATTATATATTATTGTGTTTGTCCTTCTTTTCTATTAATTTACTTCTGCATTATTCACTTATAAAATTCTTTGGCATATGTTGATGTGTTAAATATTTTGAAAAATCATTGGCCGTTTTAATGTATCGTCTCTGACCAATGTCTCCGGCTCTCCGCTCCTTACCATGTCTCTGCCCCCGATAAATGTCGCTGCTCTCGACGAATGTTGTCACCCACGACCAATGTCGCCGCCCTCGAGCAGTGTCGCCACACACGACCAATGTCGCTGCCACTTACAATGTCTCTGCCCCCGATGAACGTCGCTGCCCTCGACGAATGTTTTCACCCACGACCAATATCGCCGCCCTCGAGCATTGTCTCCACCCACGACCAATCTCCCTGCCCCCACCAATGTCGCCGCCCCACTAATGTCGCTGCCCCCACCAATGTCGCCGCCCCTGACCAATGTTGTCGTCCCTGACCAATGCTGTCGTCCCCAACCAATGTCTCCGCCCCGACCAATGTCGCCTTCCCCGACCAATGTCGCATTCCCCGACCAATGTCGCCGCTCCCGAATAATGTTTCTACCCTGACCAATGTATTCGCCCCGGCCAATATCGCTGTAAACAATCAATGTTGCATCCTACGACCAATGCCTCCCCCCATGACCAATGTCGCCGCCCCCGACCAATGTTGTCATGACCGACCAATGTTGCCACCCACAACTAATGGCACTGCCCCAGACCAATGTCGTCGCCCCCGACCAATGTTGTCTCCCACGACAAATGTCTCCCACAAGACAAATGTCGCCCCCACGACAAATGTCGCCCTCACGACAAATGTCTCTTCCTCGACAAATGTCGCACCCACGACGAATGTTGCCCGCACGGGGTCCCCCGTGCACAACTGCTTGTATATATATATATATATATTTCCATTTGATAACCGACACCTCAACGTATAAATTGGTATGAGACTCTTTATATGATGGGAGCCTTGCAGAAGACCCCTTGGCTTATGTGTTCTCACATAAGTGAAGGTTACTTTTCATATTTCATTATATTGTCAATATCTATTATAGAATTGCTAGTATAGGTCCGCTGCCATCTGTTTTTTGATTATTCTTCACCTTCAAGTCCTCCCCTTTCTTCCTCTCCGCTCGGTGCCTAGGAGCCATGGGGGAAGGGGTGGGGGATGATAGGGCTTAGTCTATTAGACTAACGGTTTTCAAACCACATAATTTTGGGGATCGTGGAGCCCAGCATGGAGGAGCAGGCCCAGAGGCCGGTGCGCTTGGAGATGGGGCAGTCTAGCTCTAGAGTTCATACAGCCGGGACCGTGAGACTCGACCTTGAGTAGATTTTTCTACTTTTGCTTCCGCATGAGTGATTTGTAGTGAGGACATGATGTAGCGGGCATAAGCCTGTATTTTAGTACTCTGATATATTATTCTGTGGACACTCCCTTCGTGGACATTATCTATATGATATGTGATTTTCTGTGGACTGCTAGTTTGCGTTTACCTTGTTTTGTTACTTTTCTGTGATCGAATTGGCCGGCAGAATCGGCGCTTTGTGGTGATGACCCTTCAGGGCGTGAAGGAGTCATCGCAAAGCGGCGGTTCTGGGCCTAAGACCCCGGTGTTGGTAGAGAACAAAAGGGGGGGGGGGGTCTTATAGTGGTATCAGAGCAGACCTCGATCGAAAAGTATCAGTCCACAAACCTGGGTAACCACCGCGCGAGTTTAGTTTGGGGACAAACTAAGCAGTGGAAGCAGTGGTGTGCCCATAAGGGGAATCACATGTAAAGTCCACCTTTTCATTAATTTCACTTATTCATCAGCTAGTGTTGAAGTATTAGACCGGACGGCTTAGCGGTCTGATCCAGCGGTTTGTGGACCGAGCGGCTTAGCGGTCTGATCCAGCGGTTTGCAGACCGGGCGGTCTATCGGTCTACCTCTGCGGCCTGTTCCATCCTGCTGGAGTTGCCGAGCGGTTATCCCATCTATCTAACCGCGCGGCCTATGCGGTCTCCATTATTCTAGCCGCTCAGTATTGTAAATGTTTAGTCTCACATTGTTTGTATACTCTCTTTCTCTTCTCCTCCATTCTATATAAGGGAGGTCATACCTTTGTAAATGATATCTTTTTTGGATAATAAAATTTCAATTATTCAAAAGTTTATTCGTTTGTTCTCTACTTTTCGCTTCTTTTCGCTACTTTCTAACATGGTATCAGAGCACACGGTCATTTCCTCCTGATTCTGTGCGCTCTCTGTTGTTCGCGACTTGCCTTCTCTTCTGTCCGCGCGGCTTGTTTCTATCCGCGCGGCTTGTCTCTGTCCGCTGCCCTGTTCGCGCGGCTTGCTTCTTCTTAGTTCTTTTCTCCTACTTCTCTTTGTCGCAGCGACCTGTTTCCTTGTCGCAGCGCTCCTTGGTCTTTCCTGCCGCTCCGACTTCCTAGTCGCTACGGTCTGTCCCTGTCCGCGAGTGTTGTCCCTCTACTCGTGGTTCGCTGCTGTGATCTGCCTGACCGTGCGGGTTGTTCCTTTCTCACCCGCATCTTGGTCCCGGTCACCAGCTCTTCTCCTCTTTTCTGTTCGCTCGGCCTTTTCAGTCTGCGCGACCTCTTCCCCGCTGTGCCTTTGACCGCCTTCTAGCAGCTGCTGTGATCTGCCTGACCGTGCGGGTTGTACCTTTCTTACCCGCATCTTGGTCGCGGTCACCTGCTCTTCTCCTCTCTTCTGTTCGCTCGGCCTTTTCAGTTCGTGCGACCTCTTCCCCGCTGTGCCTTTGCCTCTTTCTAGCCGCCACTGTTCGCGCGGCTTCTTCTGTTTTCTATCCGCTACTGTTCGCGCGGCTTCTTCTGCTTGCCGGGTTCTATGACTACCTCCGGTCTCACCACTACTCCTGCATCTCCTTCTCCTCCTCCTCCTTCGGGCAACCTTGGCACCCTTTCCAAGCTTGTTGGCTCCAACTATCCCGATTGGAGTGTTTCTTTCACCTTTCTCCTTCGTTCTCAACGCAAGCGTCATCACCTCACCGATGACCCTCCTCCTCGCACCTCTCCTGAGTTTGATGACTGGGATGCGAGTGATGCTCTTGTTCGCACCTGGCTGGCCAACAACCTTTCTGATGAGTGTCTTCCCGTCATTCGCCATGATGAGACGGTCAAGGCCGCCTGGCTTCACCTCGCTGCTCTCTATTCGAAGGGGGGCCAGACATCCCGCATTTATACTCTCTATGCGGACCTCTTCGCCCGCCCTTCCATGTCACCGGCTGCAGCCTATCAGCAGGTTCAAGCTCTTGGTGCTGAAATCCTCCAGAATCGCCCCTTCTCCGCGGACTTGGCCGACCAGCACAAACACTTCCAGGAACTCCTGGTTGTTTGTTATCTTCTTCGTCTTCCCGACTCTTATGATATGATCCGCCAGCAGATCTTTGGTGAGGCGGAATCTCCTACTTTGGATTCCACCGCGGCTCGCATTGCCGCCGTTACTTCGCTCCTCCAGCGGCCTCTGTTGGCCTCCCCCCTTCCCAGGACTCCTTTGCACACCAAGCTCAGCGGGGGGGCCCTAGTGGCCGTGGCTCCTCTGGCGGCCGGAGTTCCTCCCGGTTCCTCTGCTCTCACTGTGGTCGTACTGGCCATACTGTTGACCGCTGCTGGCAGAAACATCCTCATCTTCGCCCTTCTGGTGATGCTCCTTCGGCCTCCGCCTCTTCTAGGCCGTCTGCCTCTGTGGCCACGACGTCAGGTAGTGCCCACGTTGTTACCCAAGGTAAATGGCTGATTGACTCCGGTGCCACCAATCATATGACGGGCAACCCTCATTGCTTCTCCCGTCTTGAAACCCATGACCGCTTACCCCCAGTTCGTGTGGCGGATGGTTCCCCGTCCCCGGTTCATGGGACAGGCATGGTTCAACTCACTCCATCGCTTTGCTTGGAGGATACCCTCTATGTCCCGAAGTTCCCGTGCAATTTGTTATCAGTTACTACTTTATGCCGGCAACTTCAGTGCTCCGTTTTATTCACTCCCACTACTTGCTCTTTTCAGGACCCGAGGACCCAGCGGACGATTGCTACTGGGACTGAGAGCGGAGGCCTCTACTTCCTCGACGATGTTTCCGCTCTTTCTGCCTACTCCTCCTCCACCGATCTCCTTCAGTGGCATCTTCGTCTTGGACATCCTCCTCCTCGGCTTATTCGTCAGCTTCTGCCCCACTTACCTCCTACCAGTTCTCCGCTCAACTGTGATGCGTGTCAGCTTGGCAAACATCATCGCTCCTCCTTCCCACCGAAGCAAGGTCGTGGCTCCTCTCGCATTTTTGATCTTATTCATTCTGATGTATGGGGTCCTGCTCCTACCCTCACAGTTGGTCGGGGCAGTTCCTATTTTGTTACTTTTATCGATGATTTTACTCGATGTACCTGGGTGTATCTATTAAAAGATCGCTCTGAACTATTTTCTGTTTGGCAATCTTTTTACTTTATGATTAAGACTCAATTTGCTATTTCTATTAAAGTCTTACGTTCTGATAATGCCAAGGAGTATCTGACTCATGAGTTCTCCGTGTTCTTTCACAAACATGGCCTCCTTCATCAAACATCTTGTGTTTACACCTCCCAACAGAATGGGGTGGCGGAGCGTAAAAACCGTCACCTGCTTGATGTTGCGCGTACTCTCATGATGCAGATGCACGTCCCTCGCTCCTACTGGGGCTACGCTGTGCTCCTCGCTTGCTATCTCATTAATCGCCTTCCCTCCACGGTCCTCCACGGCCAGACTCCCTTCTCCCTTCTCTACCCCCACCAGGAACCTTTTCCTCTTCCTCTCCGTGTCCTTGGCTGTACGGCCTTTGTTCACGCTCCCTCCGCCACCCGCGACAAGCTTTCCCCCCGTTCCACCAAATGTGTCTTTTTGGGGTACTCTACCACTCAAAAAGGCTATTGCTGCTTTGACCCCCTTCTCCGCAAGCAGTTTGTCTCCGCCGATGTGACTTTTTTCGAAAATGCTTCCTATTTCTCTCCTTCCTCTTCTCTTCCTTCTCTTCCTTCTGATATCTCTGTTCCTTCCACACCTCTCCACGTTTTCCCACCTTCGTCTCCTCCTCCACCCACTCCTTCCCAGTCCGTCTCCCCACCCACCCCTCCACCCTCCTCTCCGCTGCCGTCTCTCTCTAGTCCCGGGCCAGCCTTCTCCGCCACGGACGCTCCGGTCGCTGACGCTCCCGTCGTCGACGCTCCCGTTGACCTGGATGTTCCCATTGCCCTTCGCAAAGGGGTGCGGGCGTGTACTCAACACCCGCTCACGGCTGTTGTTTCTTATGATCAGCTTTCTCCTTCTCGCAGGTGTTTTGCCTTGGCTATCTCTGCTACTTCTACTCCCCGTACCTACCAGGAGGCTCTCGCTCTCCCTCATTGGAAGTCTGCCATGGATGAGGAGATGGCTACTCTTACTGAACGGGGTACCTGGACCCTGGTTCCTCCTCCCGTGGGCACTGATGTGGTTGGCTGTCGCTGGGTATTCGTTGTGAAGTTTCGCCCCGACGGCACTGTGGATCGCTACAAAGCCCGGCTGGTGGCCAAGGTCTTTACTCAGACTTATGGCGTTGATTACTTTGATACCTTCTCTCCGGTTGCTCGCCTCAGCACCATCCGGGTTCTCTTTTCTGTGGCTGTTAACCGGGCTTGGGCTATTTCCCAGCTTGATGTGAAGAATGCCTTTCTCTATGGCGATCTTCAGGAGGACGTCTATATGGATCAACCTCCTGGGTATGTTGCTCAGGGGGAGACACGTGTCTGTCATTTGAAGAAGGCCATTTATGGCCTAAAGCAGAGCCCTCGGGCATGGTTCGAAAAATTCAGTGGTATTGTGGCTACCATCGGCATTCAAAGGAGTTCGGCCGATCACTCCTTATTCATTCGCAAAACGGCCTCGGGACTGGTGGTTTTGGCCGTATATGTGGATGATATTCTCCTTACTGGCGATGACCGAGATGGGGTGGACTTGACGAAGAAGCACCTCCGTCAGCACTTGGTCACGAAGGATATGGGCTCCCCAAAATACTTTTTGGGGATAGAAATCTCTCGGAAACTTGACTCCTTGGTTCTCTCTCAACGGAAGTATGCCCTTGATCTTCTTCGAGAAGCAGGCTTGACAGGTGCCAAACCAGCTCGTTTTCCCATGGCTGTTGGAGAAGACAAAACGTGGACGGATGATTCGCCTCTTCTATCTGATGTCACACGGTACAGACGTTTGGTAGGCAAACTCATCTATCTCACCGTGACTAGACCCGACATCGCCTACGCTGTAGGCAAGGTCAGTCAGTTTATGCAAGCTCACAGGGAGTGTCATCTTCAGTCCGCCCTGAAGATTTTAGAGTATATCAAAGCAGCACCGGGCAGAGGGTTACTCTTTCAGAAGAATGGCCATCTGAGGGTTGAGGCCTACTCAGATTCAAGTTATGCGGATGACAAAGGCGATCGTAAATCCACGTCAGGTTTTTGTACCTTTGTTGGAGGTAATCTCGTGAGTTGGAAGAGCAAGAAACAGTCTGTTGTTTCCAGATCCAGTGCCGAAGCAGAATACCGGAGTATGGCGTCAACCACGTGTGAGTTAAAGTGGTTGCGGGCTCTCATGCTTGACCTGGGCGAGGTATATGACTGTCCTCTCCCTATGTTCTGTGACAACAAGGCCGCTATACACATATCCAGAAATCCGGTCTTCCATGAGAGAACGAAGCATATAGAGGTTGACTGTCACTTCATTCGGGAAGAGATTTTGAAGAAACATATTTGTACTCCTTTTGTCACCTCTGACAAGGAGTTGGCCGATATCTTCACCAAGCCGGTTTCTACTTCCTTCTTCCGCATCTGTGACAAGCTGGGCATGATTGATATCTATGCTCCAGCTTGAGGGGGAGTGTTGAAGTATTAGACCGGGCGGCTTAGCGGTCTGATCCAACGGTTTGTTGACCGAGCGGCTTAGCGGTCTGATCCAGCGGTTTGCAGACCGGGCGGTCTATCGGTCTACCTCTGCGGCCTGTTCCATCCTGCTGGAGTTGCCGAGCGGTTATCCCATCTATCTAACCGCGCGGCCTATGCGGTCTCCATTATTCTAGCCGCTCAGTATTGTAAATGTTTAGTCCCACATTGTTTGTATACTCTCTTTCTCTTCTCCTCCATTCTATATAAGGGAGGTCATACCTTTGTAAATGATATCTTTTTTGGATAATAAAATTTCAATTATTCAAAAGTTTATTCGCTTGTTCTCTACTTTTCGCTTCTTTTCGCTACTTTCTAACAGCTAGCAATTGGAATTCTTTTTTGTAGCTTGCGGCAAACCCTGTCCCCAGCAGGGAGCACCTCCGGCTGCAAAAATCCCATCTTATAATTCTCTAGTCAACGAGTTAGACTCAACCGACTAGGAGACATGACTAACCACGATAACATATAGTATGCCCTAGTCTGAAATAGACTTTTGGTATGAACTTGGTTAAGATAAGGAGATACCTAAAGAGAATAAAGGAGGAGTATAATACGAGAATGGCTACCTAAGCCATAAACTCAGGTAGCCCTACGGTCCCTATCAAGGATTACTCAAACCGGAAGGACTGCTTTAAGGAGAATTGAGACCAATGATCCATTAGCAGAATGGTAGAAGACACATAGTCTCAACCCTCGTACCAATAACAAGATTACCTGGAGACAACCACCATGACAAGCACCGAAGGTCAGATAGGAATTCAAGTTCGGGAGAGACCCAGTTGGGATTGGAAACATTTTGACCCGGATAAGGTTGTCGTAAATATGACTCGGAGGGTTTAAAGTATGGATTATATAAACAGATTCAGGTTGGAAACCTAAGTCAAAGATTGATACCCTAGGGATTGTGCACCCAGCTAGGATTTATATAACATTGTAATATCAAAGATACTTAGCCCAAGGCAGGTAGAGGCTTATCTTTTAATTATTGGGTGCTTATCTTTTGTTTATTGGGCAAATTAGTTATTGACTTGGGTTTCCCTTAGATCTCACTAGAAACGTTTGCGTCGTCAATATAGTGAAATGGACGTAAATCGTATTCGGTGCTACTCGTGTGTATTCGTAGGGATAAGAATCTGATTGTGAAGTGGAGATTTTATAGAGCCGTTGTCTACCCGTACAAACGAGAAATTTAATCATCAGAAGTTTGGTGTATCTCGGAACGTGTATCTCCCTGGAGTGAAGAAGGGCGTCATGGATTTTATGATACACGGTGAGGTCCGTCGCCCGATGAAGGTTAAGTGCAAGAACTTTTGGGAAACTATTACAGTCATTGCCCGGTTATAGTGGTAGTTCGAGGATATAATTAGGGATTTTCATACACATGATTCCTCATCTGCACTCCGGGCATAATTATAATTGGAACATCAATGATAGACTGGCCGAGATATCTAGGGTCACCCTGACCCGAAAGAAAACTCCCGTAGGTATTTCATAAGTTTTGTGAGTAGTTGTTCATTATCATGTTGTGCTCAAGATGATCGTTTTGAATCAGGATGGATAGTGTACGTCCAAGGAGAGAAGATCAGTCCAGGCTTACCTAGGCTCTCGGTCAACATTCAACACAATTCTCTACCCTTGTACGGAAGGAGATGTAGGACTCCACTTTCATGGATTTAGGACGAGGATCCGAAGGCGTTGGGATCAGATTTTGTCGAAGACACCGAGGCTCAGGTGAGACTGATACGGGACAGGATGCTGGAAGCACAGAGCCGACAGGCTAAGTACTGCGATGCCCGACACCATCAGGTAGAGTTTCAGGTGGGGGACTGAGTGTTTCTGAAGATCCGACATATGCATGGAGTTTCACGGGTGCGTGGTCGGAAGAAGAAGCTCAGCCCTAGGTATGTGGGCCCTTACAGATCCTGGAGCAGATCAGACCCCTAGCTTACAGGCTGGAGTTGCCACCAGAGCTGGCAGCCTTGCATGATGTGTTCCATATTTCCTCGCTTAGGAGGGCTCTACTACGCCCAAAGCAGTAGATTTCGACCACAGATGGACCGGTAGCTTCAGACCAGTCAGTTCTCTTAGAGCCGGTTCGGATCAACGGCAGAGGAGTACGGATCTTGCGTCGCAAGAAGGTTCCGTTAGACAAATTCCTGTGGAGGAACCACGGCCAGGAGGAGCATACCTGGGAACCGCAGGACCTGATGCGACCAAAGTACCCAGAGCTGTTCAGTCAGGTATACCTCACAACCCCTCAAGATGTTTAATTTATTTTCCTGCTTTAAACTAGTAAGGCTGCTCCCGGAAGAGTAGAGGCTAATCTTTTATTTATTGGGATCTTGGTTTCCCAATTAGGCAAATTGGTCATAGATTTAGATTTCCCTCTAAACCTAATTTAGCAAACATGGCATCGTGATGGGATGTTACAAGTTTCTTTTCTTCGGTAGAAATTCCCGTAGACTTAACCTTGATTTCGGGGACGAAATCTTTGTTTTGTTTATTGGGATTTGTAACATCCCATTTCCAACTAGACCCCTAAGAGTGTTTTTGTCATGACTAGGTCATGACAAAACCCTAGTAAGCTCAAGAAGACCAAGTGAGTTTGGACATGAAGTTGGGAATCATCATGGTCTGCAAATAGTCGAATTATGAACAATAGTTTAGGAAGACCATGGGGCTACACCTTGACCCCAAGACCCAACCACAACACCCCTAATACTTTGGGAGGCCCATTAGAGCCATGAGGACCCATTGAGGTCAATCAAAGAGACTCAGTTGACCCAAGTCAACCCTAACCCTAAATGGGTCACACTAGCCTATTTAAGGTCAATTGACCTTCCCCTAGCCAAGTGGACCCCACCCATGCCATCCTAACCCTAAAGTGAGGTCAATGGGTCACCAAGGACACATTGGCTTTAGCCCTAGAGACCAAGTTGACACAAGTCAACTTAGGCCCCTCATCTGGTCAAAGTACCCTTACTAAGGGTATGTGACCTCCAAAGTGCAAGGTAACCTTACATAACCCTTCCTAGACCTCAGGGGAAGCCATGGGGTCACCAAGGACCCCTTGGGGTCAATCCAAATGGTCATGTTGACCCAAGTCAACTCTAACCCCTAATTTGGTCAAAGTGCCCTAACTAAGGGTCAAGTGACCCCCAAGGTGCCCAAACAACCTTATTCAGGGCTTCCTAAACCTAACGTTAGGTCAATGGGTCACTAGGGACCCATTGGAGTCAAACCTAGTGGCTAAGTTGACCCAAGTCAACTCAAGCCCCAAAGTGGTCAAAGTGCCCTTACCAAGGGTCAAGTGACCTCCAAGGTGCCAAGTTAACCCTACCCAACCCTACATAGACATTAGGGGATGCTAATGGGTCACCAAGGACACATTGGGGTCAACCTAAATGATCAAATTGACCCAATTCAACCCTAGCCTAAGCCAAGTCAAAGCTATCCCAAATGGGCTAACCCAAGCTAAAGCCATTTTCCCTTAGGCTAACATCAATTTTAATATCTTTTTTTATGATTAAGTGGGCTGCACATATCCTATGGAGTTGACCAGTCAACATGGGTGACTAGGAGAGAGAAAGGAGCTTCCCTTCATGATAATGGTGGAGAGAGAGAGTTGGGGGAGAAGAAAGGACGGGTGGGAACCGGCCAAAGGAGGTCAACAACCACCCTTTATGGCTGCAATCAACTCCTCTAGGTAAGAGGAGTTGATTCCAGCCGTTTCCCGGCCACCAAGAGGCAGGTTCAGCCCCCCCCCCCCCCCCATTGAACCTGAGCCACGCCATTAATGGTGTTTGATGGCCATTGATGTTTGGCCTCTCCCCTCCACCAATTGATGATTTAAACACCATCAGTGACATGAGAGGAACCATTCCCACCAATTACCTAAGGAATTCGAGCCACTTGACTGCACTATTGCAGAAATCCGGCCGGCGGCACCACCACCATGGCAACTCGAAGATCGAGTCGACTCCAGACCACTAGAAAGGTCCTCCTCCACTCCTTCTCTCATGTATAGCTCATAACAATCACTAGGTCCAAGGTTAGGGCTCAATTGAGCCAGATCCAATTCGGGATTTCCATGGATTTTGGCCGAAAACTCTTGCTAGAACCGCCATAATAGTGCTTTCCGGGGGCCAAGCCGCCGTCTGGCGACGGCCACCACCTCAACGGAGGTGGTGGTGGTGGCGGTGGCCGGCCGGGGAGGTGGCCGGATCGCCGGCGGCAGCGGCTGAAAGGAGATCCAGGCGGGACGAATCGCAGCCGTCGGCTGGAGCTAGAAGACGATAGGATTCCGTCAAATACGCGCCAATATTCGTGCAGATGGTTATAATAAACTATAGGATTTAATTTCATGATTATTTCATTTCTGTCACACTATTTATAGTAAATGGTTTTAATTTTAAAAAATACTTAGGTCCACCTGGTGGGAAAACTTTCAACATGACAGTTGTCGCCTATGGGTCTACTTTAATCCGAAATTGATTTGGACCAATTTGGGCCTCTAGTCTGACCAGGACACCCATTTTGGTGGGACCTGTACATAGGGCTGTCCTGAGATTCAAATGGACGCCCACCCTTCACCCCTTGGCCAAATGAGCTGAAATTTGGGCAAGCGATTAGTCTTAGCTATACCTAGGGCCCGCCCAAAATTCAGAATTTGTAGAGTCACGTTGCCTAAAGTTTTTTACTTTTATCTAATAATGATAGGGTATTTTAATTAAGTGGTCTAATGAACTCCAAACCCTCCCAAATTTTGGTGAGTCGTCCCTGGCATCAATATATAGCACTGTACAAAATTTCAACTCATTTGGATAGGTTTTGGTTAGGGAATCACCAAACCCTAGTTTGGCCTTAAGGAGGTATTTTTGATTAAAAGTGCAACATGGGCTTAGGGTGGCCACCTCACCTCAACAGAGGCTGCGTGTTGGGTACATTGGAAAATGTGTACCAGATTTGAAGAAGCCTCGCCCTACTCAATGTTATGCATCAAGGTGTATTTGATGTTGTTTTGAGTTTATATGTGCAGGTTAAGTAAATGCAGGAATGCAGAAAAATTTCTAAGTCCATGTGTCGACACCAGGAGAAGCTGTGTCGACACTTTTGAAGGCTTGTGTCGACATTGGAGAAAAGCTGTATCGACACTTGGAGTTAATTGTGTCGACACTTGGAAAGGCTGTGTCGACACCTAAAGAAACTAAGTCAACATACAGAGACAGTGTCGACTCACAGAGAAGTTTAGTCGACATCAGCTGTGTCGACATGCAGAGGCAGTGTCGACACACAGTGAAGCATTGTCGACATCAACTGTGTCGACACCAAGAGGCAGTGTTGACACACAGGAATACTTAGTCGACATCAACTGTGTCGACACCAAGAGGCAGTGTCAACACACTGAAGACCTTTTCGACATCAACTGTGTCGACACATAGGACTTGTGTCGACACACAGCAAAGTTTAAACTATGATAAAGAAGAGAAGTGATTGTGTCGACACACAGAATCAGTATCGACACATTCTACAGAAGGATGTGTCGAGAAGCAATAACAACAACAAAGGAGATGTGTCGACACCACCAAGGCTTGTGTCGACACTTAGTTCACTTGTGTCGACACTTAGTCTACTTGTGTCGAAACATGATGAAGTTCAGTCTCGACACTTTCAGATAGAGACAGTATTTCAAGAAGTGACTGGGTGACTTGACAGTTGTTATTTCCAACCGGTCTACTGCAACTGTCAGAGCTGTCATAAGGTTGTTAGAAACCGGATCAGCCAGTTATCATGGAGAATGTCTATATAAAGGCATTCCTCTTCAACAGAAAAACTATTGAGAAAAAGATAACTAAAGAACAGTTACAAAAGAAGATAGAAGAAGATTTTCTTCAGAAAATCTAAGAAGAAGGAGAGAGAGAGTGCTCCGTCTACTCAAGTGCAGTTACTGAAGCAGGCTGCCAAGAAAGATTCAGATTGAGATCTGAATCTCAAGTCAGAAGCTGATTGAAGATCAACTTCACAGGAGATTCAACCTTACTGAGTTCAGATTCAAGAAGCTTTGAAGAAAGCTAAGAGATGTTGTTCTTTGCTATCAGATTCTTCCAAAAACTGATCAAGAAGCCATCCATCCCTTCTCTCTTTATCTGGGTGGTGGTTAATTACTTTATTAAATCAAATTTCTGTAGGATTTTTATAGATCTGAGTTGTAAGCCTGTGTTTATAAAGAATGAGTGTAGGAGAATATTTTCTCTGAGCGGTAGGCCTTGTTGAAGGCTGAGGTAGGGCTGTAAGCCTGAGTTGTAGGAGATTGATATCTCTGAGTTGTAGGCCTTGTGTAGGCTGAGGTAGGGCTATGTGCCTGAGCTGTAGGAGTGTGGACTCACTCTGAGTTATAGGAGCCCTGTTGGGATTCAGAGCTAATGTAAGATCTGAGGATCTGAGGTGAAGAGAAGAAGTTAGGCCGAATCTAGCACACTGCTAGATAGGCAAAGGGGGAAAGTGGATGTACCCAGACCTTGGGGAACCACTATAAAAATCTGTGTGCAATCTGTGTTGTGATAATTCTGTGAATCTATGCTGTGTTAGCTATAGAATTATCTGTTGTTAAGTAAATAATTGAATAGATTTGCTGCCTTAAAAAGAAAAAGGAATTACACCTATTCACCCCCCCCCCTCTAGGTGGTTAGACACTAATTCTTTCAAGTGGTATCAGAGTCAGGTTGCTCAAAGAAGGACCTAACAGTCTGAGTTAGATCCATAAGGCAGATTCAAGATCAATAAAATGGGTTCAGGAGAAAATCATAAGGAACTAGGTTCTATGAAATTACCCATATACCGAAAGGAGATATTTGGAATATGGAAAGAAAGGGTCAGGATGTTTATGGAGGCTTCTGATCCAAGTATCTACATGATAGTAAAGTAAGGTCCTTATATTCCTATGAAGATTTCAGTTCTAGATGCAAACCAAAGAATTCCCAAGGATTATTTAGAGATGACCAAGGATGAGATCATCTTGGCAACTATGGATAAAAGAGCCCAGAATTTCATAGTAAGTGTCATAGATGATGCAATCTTTCAGAATTTGATTCACTGCAAGACCTCAAAGGAAATGTGGGATACTTTGATAGTCTACATGGAGGGTTCTGAAGAAGTCAGACAAGATAGAAAGTCTATGCTGAACCAGGAATATGAGTGTTTCAGACAATGAAAGTCTGATAGTATAACTGAGTGTTACAAAAAGTTCTATATAATAGTAAATGAGCTGATGCCCTATGGAAGAATCTTCAGTACAAATGAACTGAATGATAAATTCCTAAGATCCTTGACAAAGGATTGAGACACTAAGATTTGTGTCATTAGGGAAGTGGCCAAACTTGGAGATATCTCACCTCCAACTTTGTTTGGAAAATTGCTGTCATATGAGATACAGTTGATGACTAGGAAAGAGGAAGAGAAAAGTGCAAAAGTCTGTGTACTTCAAGGTTGAAGCCACTAGGAAGAATAGGAGGATGTCTCCATCACCTTCTAAGATAGTTGCTGAAATTGCTTCAGATAATTCAGACAACCAAAGTTCAGACAGCAGTGACTCAGATGAAGACTTTGCTGCCTTCACAAGGCAGTTTCAGAGATTCCTGAAGAAGAAGCAGTGGAAGTCTAAGTCTTCCACATCTCAGCCTAAGGATGATTATTATCAAAAGAGGAAGTCATCCAGGAAGGACAGGAGCAGGTCTAAGCCAAGCAAATATACAATATCAAAGATAGTTTGCTACTGCTGTAATAGGCCTGGACATGTTGTGGCTGAGTGTCCAGACAAAAGAAAAGAGTCTGCTGATAAAAATAAGATTCAACACCAGAGCAAGAAGGAGAAATCCTTTGTTGCTAAGAAGGAGAAGAGCTTGACAGACCAATCATCTTCAGAGTCAGAATCTGAAGCTGAGGCATACATTGGTCTATATGCAGCAGATGAAGAAGAAGAGTTTCTGCAAGTGCTGAACTCTATCTATGAACAAGAAGACCATCAGTGTAAGTGACTGATGGCTGTGTCAGAAGAAGACAACTGTCAGGATCAGCCTGGTCCTAGTAAGGTACAATATTTTTCTAGAAATTCAGATTGTAGTACTGGGTCAGAGTCAACAACATCTGCATCAAGTGATGTGGATGGGTCTGAGTCTGAAGGTGATATTCATCAGCAGATAGATGAATATGGGGACTTGTTGCAGGCACTAAAGAAAAGCTAAAACCTGGCCAAAACTCTGGCTAAGGAAATTGCAGATCTTAAGATGGCTGCATCTGATTCAGAGAAGTTGCTAGATCAAAAGCTGAATGAGATTGCCAGATTGAAAAACATAACTGTTATTCAAATGGGAACAATCACATTCAAGAATGATCAAATAAAAAATCTGGAGATTAGACTTCAGAAAGAAAAGGAGATTGTGGCTAGTTTTTCTAAGCCAAAATCTGTATTACCCTTAATATATGACTTTGTGTCACAAAAGGGTAAGGCAGGAATATGCTTTAAGAGAACAACATGGGCTGCTAAGTCCAATAATAAAGGCAAAGCCCCAGCACAATACAAGAAACCTGCTGTAAACAATTCAGCTAAGGTTGTACCTAAACAAAGGTATAACAAGTTTGAGTGCTGGTGTTGTAGCAAGGTAGGCCACTTTGCCTTAGACTGTTGGCACAATACTAGTGTCAAGGAGAGTAGCAGACTGCCTGTTAGAAAAGCTGCAGACAGATTTGTTAAATTTCAGGCTAACATGAACCAAGGACCCAAAACTCTTTTGGGTTCTAAGGTTAAGTAATTCTTTATTGCAGGTGAGTCCAAGTTGCCATGCCCCTATATGGTACTTGGACAGTGGATGTTCCAGGCACACGACTGGAACAAGGGGGTTGCTGAAGGACTACTCACCTATCATGAATGGGCGTAAAGTAACATTTGGTGGTTCTGAAAAAGGAATCATCAAAGGATTTGGTAACATTTCTAATAAAAAGATTACTATCTCTCAAGTGGCCTATGTGAGGGGTTTGAAACACAACCTTATAAGCATAAGTCAGCTGAGTGATTTAGGATATGACATTTCATTTATTAAGAATGGATGTCATTGTAACAACCCCATCCGTTCATATGGTATATTCTAGAAGGTTCGGCCGGGGCCCCACAATATATATCACAAAACAGGCGGTGAAGCTACAGGATGACACCAGAGTAGTGCATTGCCCCTAACACAAATCATTCTAGCGGAAGCCTATACTACAACTTGAACTCCTCCCTTGAATGTCCAACAAATAAAACACCATGTTTTATAGCATATAAGAATGTCTTACAACAGTATACAAGATGGTCTTATGGCCTTACAAGGCTTTCAAACAGTGGCCTAAAAAGATTGGCGTGCAGGCCGGCCACAATACAAGAAAAACATAACAGCATTTCCAAATAGCCTTCGAGGGATAGCAGCAGCAGCAACAACAACAGGGACATCAACCTTTATGCGTCCCGCTCGGCTCTCCAGCACCTGTACAGGGACAATCCACCCAACGGTGGCAAACAGAAGCAACGTCAATGTTCAGCTGACCAAATTATAATGACCCTACCACTTTTCTCGGGGCAGCGGTAATCTTCCCTGCAGGCATATCATATCACAAGCATGGCAATATATCTCATCTAATGTGCTTTCACGTACACATGCCATCACAACCATTCGCCACCCGGCCCAACGGTCTGTGCACTTAGGGCACATTCTTGGTGTTTTGGCAAAGCACTTGCCCAACACCGTATCAGGGTCACAACCCAACGGTAATTCTCTTGAGCATTTACTCCATGGCGTGCAGTCGGAGTTCTAGTCTTACTACACCGGGATGGCCCGTAGCCCCCCATTGTATCATGGCGCACAGGCCTAAGACTCTTGCTATGCGCTCCAACAGACCGCACCTTTTGGTCTCACGTCGGACGGACATAGAGCAGGTCGGATCCTCCACCCCCGTTGCTCAAATCGCCTTACCTTCTCCGAGTACAGCGTACTCACGGATTAATCAAAGGCGCGGGTCGGTCTCACCAATCTTGTTCTTGGCATTCAGCCTGGGTATTTCTTTACACCCATTCACAACATAGCGGATCTTTCCTGGGCATACCAGTACTTCCTGTTACTCGCTTCACAGGTGGACACCGCAATATCACAAATGTCAGGGTCTTTCCTGGGCACGCTAGTACTTCCTGTTACTCTCTTCACAGGTGGACACCCTACGACATCAAGCATCACAAAGGGCCTTTCCTGGTCACACCAGTACTTCCTATTACTCAGTCACAGGTACGACCTAATAGCATAATCATACACGGCTATTTTGTTGGACTACCATTCCAGTACTTCCTGCTACTACCCTTCACAGGCATAACCTGTTGACTCCTTAAACAACACGTTTATCACGGAGTCTTCTCCTGTTCGTATGTAACATCACCAATCCGGACTAACCTGTCCAGATGGGCTTCACACAACATGCCTATTCCGTACTACATTTCCGGATCTATATGCCAACAAAACGGATTTCATACATCCACCCAAAGACTCCCAAAATCAACCACTTCTTGGTGGGGGAATCACAAACATATGCCAAAAGGAAACCTTCACATGGCTAGGAAGAAAAGTCGTTACCCTTGAATCCCTCTTTGGTGCCATGAGCTCCAAGCTAGCTTGAACAAATCACAAGAGCTCTTCCTCCACAACGCCGGCTTTGGATCTCTTGTCGGTAAACCGCAGCACCACCAGTGATCAGCCCCCTTTCCTCCTCCTCCTTCTTCCTCTCCCTTTCTCTCACTAGTAATGAAGAAAGAGAAGCCAAACATGAGAAATGAGATTTCTCTTCTCATTCACGGCCTTAAGGAAATAGGGAGGCAGTTCAGCCATTGGATCCCAGCTAAAGGAATGAACTGCCACGATTTTGCCAGAAAAGCTAAATTTTGCCTGACACGGCCTGTGACACGCCCGTGTCCCAGGCCGTGTGCCTCAAGCGGTGGTCAACCGACTTATCCAAACTAGTGACACGCCCATGGGACATGCCCGTGTCATGGGCCGTGTCACACAACACGCCTTCAGACATGCCCGTGTCTGTGGCCGTGTGCATCGGCAAAAATAATGTCAAACTCGCTCGAGACTCACACGGCCTGTGACACGCCCGTGTCCCAGGCCGTGTGCCCATACACGACACGAAGACACGCCCTAGCGCAAAATTCGTCGGGCTGAGTTCGTCGAACCAAAGGTACACGCCCTGTGACACGCCCGTGTCACAGGCCGTGTTTACCCACATCTCGACACTCGACGACAACATCTCGACACTCGACGATCGTCGAGCAATATTCGTCGACACACGACACGGCCTTGGACACGCCCGTGTCCTTGGCCGTGTGCCTTCTCTTGACACATCGTCGAGCGAAAAACGTCGAGTCCTAAGCTAATCGTCGACACGACCTCGACACGCCCTGAGACATGCCCGTGTCTCAGGCCGTGTTTGCTGTTCGACGATCGTCGACTCCAAATTTCTTCGACCTTGCGGCCAAATCATCGACTCCAACTTGACATGCCCTGGGACACGCCCATATCCCAGGCCGTATCACCCGCCTGCTGAGAAAATTGGGTTGTTACAACCCTCCCCTCCTACAAAAATTTTGTCCTCGAATTTCAGAAACAGGAAGGCAACAAGTAATCAGCAACTAAAAAGTTATAACATTAAACTTTTTATGTTACAACACAATATGCTCTCCACAGATTACAGAAACATCTCGGGAAACTCTTCTCGCATGGTTTGCTCTCACTCCCATGTAAGTTTCTCTCGGCCGCAGTTGTCCCACCGGACTTTCACCATGCCGACCGTCTTGTTCCGCAACTGTTTCTCGGCTCGATCTTCGATCTGAATGGGTCTAACTCTCATTGTTAGCCCATACTCCACCGACACTATCATCCGCGATCACTTGGGCTGGATCTTTAACGGCCTTCCGAAGTACCGAGATGTGAAATACATCATGTAATCCACCCAAGTCTGCCGATAGAGCTAGCCGATAAGCTGCTTCTCCAACTCGCTCAACCACTTCAAAAGGACCCAAATATCTTGGACTCAACTTTTTCAAGCGTCGAATCCGGGAGACACCTTTGAATGGCTTGATCTTCAAGTAGACCCAATCGCCAACCGCAAATTCCACGTTTCGGTGCTTGGCGTTGTAGTACTTAGCTTGTCGATCTTGAGCAATAAGTAGCTTCTCTCGAATCGTCCGTATGGTTGAGTTTGCTTCCTCAACGTCCTTTGGTTTATAAATACGCGCTTCGCCCGCTTCTACCCAAGCCAAGGGAGTACGGCACTTCCTTCCATATAGTGCTTCATATGGTGCCATTCTAATGCTCGCCTGGTAGCTGTTATTATATGCAAACTCCACCATATAGAGATGATCTTTCCATCTCTTACCGAAGTCGAGGGCGCACATTCGGAGCATGTCCTCCATCGTTCTATTGGTACGTTCAGTTTGGCCATCCGTTTGGGGATGAAAGCCCGTACTGAAAGTCAATTTTGTGCCCAACAGTCGGTGAACTAGCCTCCAGTCATTTGACGTGAATCGCCCATCTCGATTACTTACGATGCTCCGAGGAACACCGTGAAGTCGTACAATCTGGTCAACATATAACTTTGTCAAACTTTCAACTGAATCATCCCGCCTGTTTGGGAGAAAATGTGCCACTTTAGTGAGCCGGTCAACAATCACCCAAATGGAATCATTACCTCGCTGCGATCTCGGCAACCCGTGCACAAAATCCATGGAAATATCATCAAATTTCCACTCTGGGATTGGCAGCGACTTCAAATAACTACCCAGCTTTTGGCAATCCGCCTTCACCATCACACATGTTTGGCATTTGGATACATAGATGGCAACATCTTTCTTGAGCCCTGGCCACCAGAATAACTTTTTCATATCGTTGAACATCTTCGTGTTCCCGGGGTGAATGGAATACTTGGTATAATGCGCTTCATACATCAGTTCTTCCCTCAATTTCCCCACATTTGGGATGCACAAACAGCCCTCTTTTCACAAAAGACCGTCATTCCAGGAAAATTTGCCTTCTGGCCCTTCGTTCGCATAGCATAAGAGATCTTCATCCAACTCCGTTGCCCGTCAAACTCGGTCCCAAGGTCACATTGCACCTCGATCCAGTTGAAACATGCAGTGGCAGTGGAATTCTTGTCAACACAATAGATCTCTAATGCTTACAATTCCTGGATAAGACGTTCATCATGCCTTTGTAACCAATTCGCTCTAGCCGGAATCCTCCGACTCAAGGCATCCGCGACAACATTCCCCTTCCCGGGCATAGAGTGAATCTCAAACATGTACTCCCCAAGGAACTCCAACCACCTTCGTTGTCGCATATTCAAATCTTTCTGCTCCAATAGGTACTTTAGGCTCTTATGATCTGTATAGATCTCCACCTTCACTCCATAAAGGTAGTGTTGCCACAACTTGAGTGCAAAAATCACCGCCGCTAGTTCCAAGTCATGGACGGGATAATTTCGCTCGTGCACGTTCAGCTGGAGTGAGCCATAAGCAATAACCTTTCCATTCTGCATAAGAACGCAGCCTAAGCCGCTCCCTGAGGCATCACTATAGATAACAAATCCATCGGTCCCACTTGGCGAAGACAACACCGGTGCCGTGGTCAACCGAACCTTCAGCTATTCAAAAGCTCGTGCGCACTCTGGCGTCCAAACGAACTTCTGATCTTTTCACGTCAGCGTGGTTAGCGGCAAAGCAATCTGCGAGAAGTTTTCCACAAATCTTCGATAGTAGCCCGCAAGTCCAAGGAAACTCCTGAACTCGGCCACGGAAGACAACATTGGCCACTCTTTTATGGCCCTTATCTTCACTGGATCCATTGCAATGCCTGCTCCACTCACCATATGGCCATGAAAATCCACCGATGATAGCCAAAACTCGCACTTCGAGAACTTGGCATAGAGATGATTTTGACTCAACGTATTCAACACCAACCGCAAGTGAGTTTCATGCTCAACTTCTGACTTAAAGTACACTAGGATATCATCAATAAACACGATCACAAACAGATCCAGGTACTCTCGGAACGTGCGGTGTATCAAATCCATAAACAACGAGGGCGCATTGCACAATCCAAATGGCATGACTGTGAACTCGTAGTGCCCGTAACGCATTCCAAATGAGGTTTTGGGAATGTCACCTTCCCAAATTCTCAACTGGTAATAACTATACTTCATGTCCAACTTCGAATAGACGGTCGAGCCCACCAGCTGATCGAATAATTCATCAATCCGGGGTATCAGATACTTATTATTCTCGGTCAGCTTATTCAGTTCACGGTAATCAATACACAACCGCAACCCACCGTCTTTCTTCTTCACAAAAAGCACAGGCGCACTCCAAGGTGACATGCTTGGGCGTATATAACCTTGCTCCAACAATTCTTGTAATTGGACCTTCAACTCGGCCAACTATTTTGGCGCGATGCGATATGGCGAGCGGGCCACAGGTTTCGCACCTGGCACTAACTCGATCATGAAGTCAATCTCCCGCTGGTGTGGTAGCCCAGGGAGATCTTTGGGAAACACATCTGTAAATTCCCCCACAATCGGAACCTCACACACACTGGCCTTAGGCTCAACAGCCTGAATCAGTGCGAAGTAACACTCCGCACCCTTCCGAATAGCTTTGACTACTTGGAGTGTAGACATCAACGTCCCGCCGACTCCTCGCATACCCACGAACTTTGTCTCCTGTTCGGTATTCTGGCCCAATGTGATCTCTTTGGACTGGAAATCAATCAAGGCATGCTGCTCCGCAAGCCAATCCATCCCAAAAATCACATCGAATTCCGATATCGGCAAAACAGATGCAGTTAAACTGAAATCTCGACTTCCTATTTGGACCGCCACATCGCAAGCTTAATCCGCAAGCATCCAACAGCCATTCAGCAACACCACTCTGATGCTATCTGTCTTTGCACGACTAGGTATCCCAAGCCGCGCTATAAACTCACTAGACGAAAAAGAATGTGACGCACCCGTATCAAACAGTGCTCGTGCCAGCGTGTCCCAAATCATCATAAAGCTTGTGACAATCATATCACACACACAAACCACAAACACTATGGACTAAGCAAAGCATACAAGCAATATCATATGCAAAACTAAACTCATACCTGTGACAACGTCACTCTGCTTGATGGCCTCCTGCAGACCAAGATTGTAGACCCTAGGTTGCTCCTGAGAGGCAGAGGAATCCACCACCGCCTTTCCTTTTTCTGCATAAGATGCTCCCGCCTTCTTTTCACTCTTTGGAGGCATCCGACAATCTTGCGTAATATGCCCCATCCGGGCACAATTATAGTAGATACGAGTATCCGGCTTTGAGGTAGCCCCCGACGTTGCTCCCGTTGCAACTGATGACGGAGCTTGTCCACTTATCTTGGACTTCTTGCCCCATCTCTTCTTATAAAATGGTTTCCCAGATCGGGGCGCCTTCCACTCCGGTTGCGTCACAGCCAATGCTCTCTTCCCCTGCACCCTCTTCATATCCTTTTTCAGCACGCTCGTAGTGTCCACCAATGCCTGGAAGCCTTGGTTCACAGAACTAGAAACCAGGAACCTCAGCTCGTCCCTCAGTCCTTCATAGAACCGATTGGTCTTCCTCTACTCATCAGCAAAAATAGAACCTGCATACCGCCCTAAGCGAGTAAACTCATGCAGGTATGCGTCAACACTGCCATCACCTTGGGTCAGCCTTTGGAATTCATTCTCCATAGCTATCCGCCGAGCTGCAGGAAGGTGCTTCGCTAGGAAGAGTCGGGAGAATTCTTACATCGATACTTGGGTTAACGGACGACCCGCCAAGTGATGCAACTCCATCTCATCCCACCACAATCTAGCTTCTCCTTCAAGAAAGAAAGTAGCTAAGGTAACTTTCTGATGCTCCGCCGTTGTAATCGTCGTCATGACTCGCTTGACGCGCGATAACCAATCCTCAGCCTGCGCCGGAGTTCCCGCTCCCGATAACGTAGGCGGATGGAAACTCATAAACCGCATTAGATGCTTCTCAGCTGCTCGAGGAGCCACATCCACTATAGGTTCAAGCCTTGCCGGCACCTGTTATGGCCTCACGGCCTGTTGCTCCTGCCTCAGTGGCTGTCCTTGGATCATGGTAAATAAAGCCTCAGCAACTAAAAGCACATGTTCCGTAGACGGTGGAGGTGTAGGCACCTCGGCTAGTGCCGTACTTTCATCAGAACGCTGGGGCTCTGACTGCCCAGCTCCACTCCGTGTCACCTAAAGGTGGACAAGACACACACATTAGCGGTCTTACACAAGCAAACAACACAAAATATGAACACGCAGGTTCCTCAAACACACAAAGTTGCATTCCTATCATGGACATTCAGGAGTTCATTCGTAGACTTTGGTTTGCACAAACACGTGCTCGCCACCCCACAAAAGAAGTCGACCACGACTTCGAGAGGGAAAGACCAAGACAACTGATACCAAAAATGTAACAACCCCATCCGTTCATATGGTATATTCTAGAAGGTCCGGCCGGGGCCCCACAGTATATATCACAAAACAGGCGGTGAAGGTATGGGATGATACCAGAGTAGCACATTGCACCTATCACAAATCATTCTAGCGGAAGCCTATACTACAACTTGAACTCCTCCCTTGAATGTCCAACAAATAAAACACCATGTTTTATAGCATATAAGAATGTCTTACAATAGTAGACAAGATGGCCTTATGGCCTTACAAGGCTTTCAAACAGTGGCCTAAAAAGATTGGCGCGCAGGCCAGCCACAATACAAGAAAAACATAACAGCATTTCCAAATAACCTTTGAGGGCTAGCAACAGCAGCAACAACATCATCAGGGACATCAACCTTTATGCGTCCCGCTCGGCTCTCCAGCACCTGTACAGGGACAATCCACCCAACGGTGGCAAACAGAAGCAACGGTCAGCGTTTAGCTGACCAAATTATAACGACCCTACCCCTTTTCTCGGGGCAGCGGTAATCTTCCCTGCAGGCATATCATATCACAAGCATGACAATATATCTCATCTAATGTGCTTTCACGCACACATGCCATCACAACCGTTCGCCACCCGGCCCAACGGTCCGTGCACTCAGGGCACATTCTTGGTGTTTTGACAAAGCACTTGCCCACCACCGTATCAGGGTCACAACCCAACGATAATTCTCTTAAGCATTTACTCCATGGTGTGCAGTTGGAGTTCTAGTCTTACTACACCGGATGGCCCGTAGCCCCCCATTGTGTCATGGCACACAGGCCTAAGACTCTTGCTATGTGCTCCAACAGACTGCGCCTTTTGGTCTCACGTCGGATGGACATAGCGCAGGTCAGATCCTCCACCCCCTGTTACTCAAATCGTCTTGTCTTCTCCGAGTACAACGTACTCACGGCTTAATCAAAGGCACGGGTCGGTCTCACCAATCCTGTTCTTGGCATTCAGCCTGGGTATTTCTTGACACCCATTCACAACATATCGGGTCTTTCCTGGGCATACCAGTACTTCCTGTTACTCGCTTCACAGGTGGACACCGCAATATCACAAATGTCAGGGGTCTTTCCTTGGCACGCCAGTACTTCCTGCTACTCTCTTCACAGGTGGACACCCTACGACATCAAGCATCACAAAGGTCCTTTCCTGGTCACACCAGTACTTCCTGTTACTCAGTCACAGGTACGACCCAATAGCACAATCATACACGGCTATTTTCCTGGACTACCACTCCAGTACTTCCTGCTACTACCCTTCACAGGCATAACCTGCTGACTCCATAAACTACACGTTTATCACGGAGTCTTCTCCAGTTCGTATGCAACATCACCAATCCGGACCAACCTGTCCAGATGGGCTTCACACATCATGCCTATTCCATACTCCATTTCCCGATCTATATGCCAACAAAAGGGGATTTCATGTATCCACCCAAAGACTCCCAAAATCAGCCACCTCTTGGTGGGGGAATCACAAACATATGCCAAAAGGAAGCCTTCACATGGCTAGGAAGAAACGTCGTTACCCTTGAAGCCCTCTTTGGTGCCATGAGCTCCAAGCTAGCTGAACAAATCACAAGAGCTTTTCCTCCGCAACGCCGGCTTCGGATCTCTTGTCGGTAAACCGCAGCACCACCGGTGATCAGCCCCCTTTCCTCCTCCTCCTTCTTCCTCTCCCTTTCTCTCACTAGTAATAAAGAAAGAGAAGCCAAATATGAGAAATGAGATTTCTCTTCTCATTCACGGCCTTAAGGAAATAGGGAGGCAGTTCAGCCATTGGATCCCAGCTGAAGGAATGGACGGCCATGATTTTGCTAGAAAAGCTAAATTTTGCCTGACACGGCCTGTGACACGCCTGTATCCCAGGCCGTAACCGACTTATCCAAACCAGTGACACGCCCATGGGACACGCCCGTGTCATGGGCCGTGTCACACAACATGACTTCAGACACGCCCGTGTTTGTGAACGTGTGCATCGACGAAAATAATCCCAAAATCGCCCGAGACTCACAAGGCCTGTGACATGCCCGTGTCCCAAGCTATGTACCCATACACGGCACGAAGACACGCCCTAGCGCAAAATTCATCGGGCTGAGTTTGTCGAACCAAAGGGACACGCCCGTGTCACAGGCCGTGTTCACCCACATCTCGACACTCGACGACCACATCTCGACACTCGACGATCGTCGAGCAATATTCGTCGACACACGACACAGCCTTGGACACGCCCGTGTCCTTGGCCGTGTTCCTTCTCTCGACACATCGTCGAGCGAAAAACGTCGACTCCCAGGCCAATCGTCGACACGGCCTCGACATGCCCTGAGACACGCCTGTGTCTCAGGCCGTGTTTGCTGTTGGACGATCGTCGACTCCAAATTTCATCGACCTCGCGGCCAAATCGTTGACTCCAACTTGGCATGCCCTGGGAAACGCTCGTGTCCCAGGCCGTGTCACCCACCTACTGAGAAAATTGGGTTGTTGCATTCATATCAAAAGGTCAAGTGATCAAAAGGTCATATTGACAGGATATAAAAAAAGAAATGTGTACTGTCTTAACTTTGAGTGTGAGAACAATGTTTCTCCTATTTGTCTTGTAGCTGATGAGAGAGCCTCTCATTGTGTTAAATGGCACAAAAGGCTGGCCCATCTTAACTACAAGACTATTGGCCAACTCTTTAGCAAAGAGTTAGTGAGGAATGGTCCTCAAGTTAAGTGTGTAAAGGATAAGATATGCTCAGCTTGTCAAAAAGGCAAGCAGACCAAATCCTCCTTTCATAGCCTTGAAACCAAGGATTCAGTGAGGTGTCTATACCTCTTGCATATGGATCTATTTGGTCCTATGCCAGTTCATAGTCTAGGTAGGAAGGTCTACACTTTTGTGGTGGTGGATGACTATTCTAGATATTCATGGGTGTTCTTTCTGAGACAAAAGTCTGAAACCCCAAGTGTTTTATATAGTTTTGTCAAACAAATTCAGAATGAGCTAGACAGTACAGTGGTCAAAATCAGAAGTGACCATGACACTGAATTTCAATCTGAAAGTATGACAAGACTGTGTGAAGAATTTGAGATTTTTCAAAAATTCTCCTCACCTAGAACACCACAGCAAAATGGTATTGCTGAAAGGAAGAACAGAACACTGATTGAGGCTGGTAGAACTTTATTGAGTGACACTTCTCACCCAGAATATTTTTGGGCTGAGGCAGTAAACATTGCATGTCAAGTGATCAATAGTGCTTCTATCACCAAAAGCCACAAAAAGACTCCCTATGAGATTATGAAGGGCAGAAAACCAAACTTGCACTATTTTAGGATCTTTGGTTGCAAGTGATATGTCCTTAACAATGACAAGTCTTATCTAACTAAGTTTGCTGCCAAATCCCAAGATGGGATATTTGTTGGGTACAGCGACAATAGTAAGGCTTATAAGGTCTACAACTTGATTACTCAAGTTGTAGAAGAGTCTGTACATGTTGTCTTTGATGAAACAAGACTGATTAACTATGAGTTGCCAAGTAGTGCTTGCAGTTCTACAGGTATAAATGAGAGAATGGACAAGCTTACTGAAAGATATAGTACCTAAACACCTAGAGGGGGGGGGGGGGTGAATAGGTGACCTAATCCTTTTTAAACTTTAATCGCAGCAATCAGTTATATCACAGAATTCTAACTACTTTTGCACAGCAATCACAAAGCATACACAGCAAATCACAATCACAGCACAGCAGACACAGTATTTTATAGTGGTTCCCCAAGATATGGGTACATCCACTTTCCCCCTTCGCCTATCTAGCAGTGTACTAGATTCGGCCAAACTTCTCCACTGTCTCAGAACCCAAATTGGTTCCTACACCTCAGGCCCAAGGCCCTACAACTCAGCTTTATCCCAAAGCCTACACTCAGCCACAAAGGCCTACACTCAGCCAATCAAGGCCTACACTCAGCCAACAAGGCCTACACTCAGAGATTTCAATCTCCTACACTCAGGCTCTCAAGCCCTACCCTCAGCCTTTATAATTACAGGCTTACAATTCACTCAGATCCAAAGGATCCTCCAAGTTAAAAAAGTTTATAGAAATAATAACTCAACAACTCAGAAACAAGAGAGGGGAGTTGAGAGTTTCTTGATGAGTTCTTGGAAGAACTCAGCTGGATTCAATCTGACTTAGCTTTCTTCAAAGCTTCTTGAAAGTAGAACTGAATAAGAATGAATCCTCCTGCAGTTGATCCTTGATCTCTGCTTCTTAAGATCCAGAACAAAACTGAATCCTTCTTCTCAGCCTAGTTCCAATGGCTGATTTCTTGGATGGAGTCCTCTCTATCCAACTTCTTAGATCTGCACAGCTAGATCTTCTTGATTTGATATTTGATCAATAACTCTGTGAACCACTTTAATATCTTGTTCAACAACAATCTGATCCACCTTAACAACTGTTTCTATAAACTGTATGAGCCTATTTATAGGCCTTCTCCATGGTAACCGGCTGGTCCGGTTCATAACTGAATTCTGACATCTCTGACAGGTGCTGTAGACCGGCTGGAATGGCAGCTGTCAAGTCATCCAGTCAATTCTTGAAAATCTCTAACTGTCTCAAAGTGTCGAGACTTTCTGTCTTTAAGTGTCGACACTTATAGACCAAGTGTCGACACCAGTTGTGTAAGTGTCGACACAAGTCTACAAGGTGTCGACACAACTCCTTGTGTTGTAGATACTATGTCTCGACACAGATTCTTCTTCATGTGTCGACACTGAAATTGAGTGTCGACACAAGTACTTGATCTTCTATCTTTTGCTGAATTCTTCTAAGTGTCGACACATCACCTTTGTGTCGACACAACTTCTTGTGTTGAATCTGTTAAGTGTCGACACTGCTTCTTGGTGTCGACACATAGTCTTCTATGTTGATACTTGCTGAGTGTCGACACAGCTCCTTGTGTCGACACTTGATGCTTCTGTTGAGACTTCAGCTGAGTGTCGACACATTCCCTTAATATCGACACTTGTACTTAGAATAATTTGACGATCTTTCTGTTCTTTGCTAAGTGTCGACACAGCTCCATGTGTCGACACTTTCTTCAAGTGTAGAGTCTTCAGCTGAGTGTCGACACATTGTTCTAGGTGTCGACACTTACTTCATGTGCTGACTCTTCTGTTGAGTGTCGACACATTGTTCTGAGTGTCGACACTTACTTCAAGTGCTGACTCTTCTTGTTGTGTGTCGACACATTGTTCTTGGTGTCGACACTTATACTTAGTTTCTGCAGACTCTTGCTGAGTGTCGACACAGCTCCAAGTGTCGACACTTTCTGGTGTAGACACAGCTTCACTAGGTGTCGACACAGCTCCTTGTGTCGACACTTTCTGTCTGCACTTTTCTTCATTGAGTGTCGACACAGCTCCAAGTGTCGACACTTTCTGTCTGGTGTCGACTCTGCATCCCAGATATCGACACAATGACTCCAAGTGTCGACACTGCTTGTCTGGGTGTCGACACTAGTCTTCTTAAGTGTCGACACTTTCCCTCTGGGTGTCGACACATGGACTTAGAAACATTTTGCTTCAGTCCTGCAAATACTTAACCTGCATAAGTAAACTCAACATACATCAAATACATTATGATGTATATCATTGAGTTGGGTGAGGCTTCTTCAAATCAGGTACATTTAACCAATGTACCCAACAATCTCCCCCTATTTGGAGAAGTCATAACCCTTAGTCAATGATATACACCATTCATAATTAAAATTACAAAATGATGTAAAGCAGGATTATATTCAGCAGGGTAAACATAAACATGTATAAATCACACATGTATACACATACATCAACACAGAACAAATAAGAAATAGACATATTCACAGAACAAACATGAAATATATTAATCATATATTGTTCTAATATATGTCTTATACATTTTCAGTAGTTCACAAAAAAATGTTTTACATTCAAAAGAATACAAAGTAATCTTCAAGTAAATTCTTAATCTATTTCTGTTCTGATTCCTTGATAACTATTCCTTTGCCAGCTTGGACTTTAGCTTGGACAGGAGCATCAGCAGTTTCAGCATCAGTAGGCTTCTTGCCTTTCAGATCTTTCTTTTTAAGCTCTTCAGCTTTGATCTTCTGCCTCTCAAAATAGTGATATGGCTTTGGAAAGTACTTGCTAGGCTCCTGAGCTGTAGGGGGTAGCTTTCCCATCTTTGCCTTCCTTATGTATTGAACAATGGCCTCCTGTCTAGATTCATGCTTTCTCCATTCAGCTTCAGAGAACCACTTGTTCCTGTCATGAGTGTTATCCTTGGCAGCTTTCCAGGCAGTTAATATTATGTTTCTAGAGGTAGGGCTCCACTGTTCAAAGTCTGGCCTTTGTTCTGCTTGTTCCCTAAACCTCTTCTTAGACAACCTTGTCTCTTCCTCTTTCTGCAATGCCTCTTGCATGGCTTCTGATATAGGCTGAACAACCTTTTCAATATGGACATTGTCCTTGCCCCCAGATGGGTTGTACATGGCCTGTACCTCAGCATGAATCATTTCAAAATCTGGAGGTGGATAAATGACCTGAGCTACTTCTGGTTGCTCACCTCCAAGATAGGCAGGGTTAATGACAGATTCAGCAACATCATTGTCATCACACAGAGGAGGATATCCAAGTGTAGCTCTGATGGAATTTGATATCCACTTAGCATGGTCAGAGCTTGCCTTGACTAACACTCTCTCCCCCTTTATGACTTCTCTAGCCATATGATCTCTGACATCATCCTTCTGAAATCTGATTTGACTATCCAAGTATCTGATTCCATCTTTAAAGAAGGGTTTGAGCTTTTGAAGTTGTTCAGATATAACCTTCTGAAATACTTTATCAAAGTCAGCTTTAAGAGCAGCAGTAGAAGTAGAGGGTTCAGCAGCCTTGTTCTTCAATTCAGTGACAATATCATTATGTGAAGCATTTAAATTGTCATTCATCCTTAGTTGATTTTCAAGAACATATCCTTGCTTCAATGCTATGTCATTCACTTGGGCTTTGATCTTTTCCTGGTGTGTTGCCAAGTACACCACTGCATTTCCACCCTTGTGGAAGCATTCTGTCATCTCTTTCTTGTTAAAGTTCATTTCAAACCTTATAGACTTGATGTCCTGGGCAAGATCAAACTGTAAAGATTTCTGCCCTTCATCTACATACTTCTCTATTGCCTTCTTGTGCTCATCCAGTTTTATCTGCTGTGCAAACATTAAAGCACTATAATCAACAGTTGGAGCTTGCTGAACTATAGGCTGTGGGGCAATAGATTGAAGAGCTTTCTTATAACTTTGACTTCTTCTCTTGAAGACATAGAGTTTCTTTTGCTTAGCCCTTGCAGCCTCCTCATCTTCAGAATCTGAGGAGCTAGCTATGTCAACCCTCTCCTTGGGGCTTGGAGGCTTCTCAGGTTGCACATCAAGTGCCTTTTTAGTTTCTTGCCTTATAGGCTCTTCCAGAACTTGCACTTGCTCCCCCTCAGCAGCAGCATTCTCTTCTTCAGCAGCATCAGTTTCCTTATCAAAATCTGCTTGATCCAGATTTAGGAATAAATCTTCCATTGTGTATTCTTGTGGAGACTGTACAGGAGAAATTCTTGGTTCTTCAACCACTGGATCAGGAACCACTTGAACAGCAGATGTGTCTTCTATAACAACATCTGGAGCTTGACTATTCAGCTGAGTTTGCTGATGATCATCAGACAAATCAGTATCTTCCATAGAAAAATCTAAAGTATTTAGGTCAGTGAGTACCTCTAGTATGATGGTGGTGGCTTGTTCACTTTCCAGTGTAGAGGGTTCTTCTACAACTGGAGACTCCCCCCTGCTTTGATCCTTGTGGATGGGGTTAGCTTGAGGCAGCTCCCCCTGGATCTCAGCAACCTCTTGAGGAGCAGGAGTCTTTTCAGCAGGCTCTTCCTCATTGTCATCTGGAGTGAAGACAACTTGCTCTTCACTTTCAGAACTGCTAGTGGACTCTTGTGCCACTGGAGCAGTCTTCCTTTTCTTCTTAGGAGGAGTGTCTTTCTCAGCAACTACCTTCTCAGGGGTCATCTCTTTAGTCAACACCCTGTCCCATCTTGAGAACAACCTCATATCCATCTTTCTCATATGGTTTATCTTGCTTCCAGCAGCAGTACTCATTACCTCTGGTATCACACCAGCAAGGTATAGACTAATGATTCTGCCCAGGTTGGGCTTCTTCAGACTTTCCTTGATTTTCTCAAATACTATAACTGACCAATCAGTTTTTAAATTGAAGATAATCCTGGTCATTATATTTAACATGGAGGCAGACACTCTGTCATGCCCTCCTGGCTTGCTTAAGATCACCTTGCCAACTATCTCAGACATGAATTTGCCTTGATTGTTCATGCCTTTCCTGTTGAAAATAGAACCTATCTTCATCTTAGGATCAAGTCCACACCAGGTTAGAGCTTCCCTGGTCCTGGATGCAGTAACTTCATCTTCCTCTTGAGTTTTTGGAAGCTGTAGAATCTTCCTCAGACTCTTTGGTGATACCTTGACCTTCGCTCCATGAACTCTGGATTTGATTCTGTATCCAGACTCATCCACTTCAGCTCCATTTAGGAATTCAAGAACCTCTTTCTTCCATATCTTTGTAGGTTCTGAAACTAGATAATCTAACCCAGAATCAGCGACTAGGGTTACGACAGACTTGATTTCTTGATCTGCATCTTCGAAAGCGTCGCGCACCAGCTCATATCCTTCGTTGACGTTCTCCTCTAGCTTAGGCGCCATTAGGGTTTGTAGAATTTGTCTTGAGAGAAGAGAGGTGTTGACACAGAAGTTTTAGTCTCGAAACTTTGAAAGCGTGACGACAAACTAAGACAAAACCCTATTTATACCTTTCTAATTTTGAAGATGAACAGGCGGGACAACTAACTTAAAATGTGTCGACACTGGCAATAAGTGTCGACACTGACTTATAATGTCTCGACACATATGTGTCGACACAAGTTTAGTCAACAGATTTTATGTGTCGACACTTGTTTATGTGTCGACACAACATAACTCGACACATAGTCGAGACTTTACTTAGAAAATTCTAAGTAAAACTTAAGTGTCGACACCACCGTGGATGTGTCGACACCTACTTGACATGTGTCGACACTAATATTCTGAAGTGTCGACACCAACTTCCTAGATGTGTCAACACCTTTTTCCTGAAGTGTCGACACCACTATTCTGTGTCGACATAGACTTGTCTATGTGTTGACACCTTTTTACTTAGCCAATTTCAATTCTGTAAACTTACTCTAAGTTTATCATTCCTAGTTCAATTTTAAATCTATTGAACTTAGCTTCTTCTAGTGGCTTAGTATACATATCAGCTACTTGATTATCAGTTTTAACATATTCTAATAAAATATCTTGTCTTTCTACATGCTCCCTAAGAAAATGATATTTAATTTCAATATGTTTAGTTCTATTATGGGATACAGGGTTATTAGCTATTGAAATAGCATTTGTAGAATCACAGAAAAGTGGAGTTCTACTTACCTGAAATCCATACTCCTCTAGCTGATGTTGTATCCATAGAAGTTGAGCACAGCAACTTCCTACAGCCACATACTCTAACTCTGCAGTGGAGATAGCCATACTGGTTTGCTTCTTGCTACTCCATGAAATTAGTCTCCCACCTAGGAATTGACAGGTTCCAGTAGTGCTTTTTCTATCTTCTTTGCATCCTGTAAAGTCTACATCTGAATAACCTGTTAGATCAAAATCTCCATTCCTAGGGTACCAGAGGCCTAGATAGGGAGTGCCCTTTAAATATCTCAATATTCTTTTGACTGCTGTCAAATGAGACTCTTTAGGGCAGGCTTGATACCTTGCACAGACACATGTAGCATACATGATATCTGGTCTACTAGCAGTCAAGTATAATAGGGAGCCAACTATCCCTCTATACAAGGTTTCATCTACAGGTTTCCCTGCATCATCCTTGCTGAGAGACATACTTGACCCCATAGGAGTCTTCATGGTGCTGGATGAATCCATACCATACTTCCTTATGAGTTCTAGGGTGAACTTGGACTGACATATGGATAAACCACTTTCAGTCTGTTTAACTTGGAGACCCAAGAAAAACTTCAGCTCTCCCATACTACTCATCTCAAACTGACCTTGCATAAGTTTTGCAAACTTTTTGCAAAGGCTGCTTTCAGTAGACCCAAATATAATGTCATCTACATATATTTGGACTATTATAACTTTGCCTCTAGATTCCCTAAGGAATAGAGTCTTATCTATTTTCCCCCTTGAGAACTTGTTCTCAATGAGGAAACTAGAGATGGTTTCATACCAAGCCCTAGGGGCTTGCTTTAACCCATATAAAGCTTTCCTAAGTCTATAGACATGATGAGGTAGAGTTGAATCAACAAAACCTGAAGGCTGTTCCACATAGACTTCTTCCTTAAGATTACCATTCAGGAATGCTGACTTGACATCCATTTGGTAAACCTTGAATCCTTGATAGGTTGCATAGGCCAAGAACATCCTTATGGCTTCCAGTCTGGCTACTGGAGCAAAGGTTTGATCAAAGTCAATACCTTCTTCTTGTCTATATCCTTTAGCAACCAGTCTTGCTTTATTTTTAATGATAACCCCTTGTTCATCCATCTTATTCCTGTAGATCCACTTGGTTCATATTATATTGTGGTCTTTAGGTCTAGGAACAAGTTCCCAGACCTTGTACCTCTTGAACTGATTAAGCTCTTCTTGCATTGCTTCAGTCCATTGTGGATCTTGTATTGCTTCTTCAAACTTCTTAGGTTCAACTTGAGACAGAAAGCTGGAGTAGATTGCTGTATTTAGGTTTCTGCTCCTGGTTTGTACGCCTTGTCTTGGATCTCCAATAATCTGCTCTATTGGATGATCTCTTAGATGCCTGTTGGCTGGAGACATCCTTACTTCTGGTTGAACCTCTTCAGCATCTCCATCATGCTATATTCCTTGAACTTCATCAGCAATTGGCACATGTAGTTCTCCCCCTGGACAACAGCTACTGTCTTCTACCTGCTGTCTTGCAGCAGGTACTTCTTCTATAGTTAGCTTGTCCATTTTCTTTGTTAAACATGTGGGGCTGCATACACTACTAGACAACTCATCATTAATAAGTTTAGTCTCATCAAAAACTACATGCACAGATTCTTCTACAACTTGTGTAGTCAAGTTATAGACTCTATAAGCCTTACTGTTATTGTTGTACCCAACAAAAATGCCCTCTTGGGACTTGGCAGCAAACTTAGTCAAGTAAGACTTTCCATTGTTAAGTATGAAGCATTTGCAACCAAAGATCCTGAAGTAGGATAGGTTTGGTTTCCTGCCTTTCACAACTTCATAGGGGGTCTTGTTAAGCCTTTTAGTGATGGTAGCCCTATTTATAACATGGCATGCAGTGTTAACTGCTTCAGCCCAGAAATACTCTGGCAGTGATGTATCACTTAGTAGGGTCCTAACAGCCTCTATCAAGGTTCTATTCTTCCTCTCAGCAATGCCATTTTGCTGAGGTGTTATAGGTGAAGAGAATTCTTGAAATATCACAAATTCTTCACATAGTTTTGTCATACTATCAGACTGAAATTCAGTATCATGGTCACTTCTAATTTTAACCACTGTACTATCTAGTTCATTCTGAATTTTCTTGACAAAGCTATAGAAAACACTAGGTGTTTCAGATTTCTGTCTTAAGAAGAACACCCAGGAAAACCTTGAGTAGTCATCTACAACTACAAAGGTATAGACCTTCCTACCTAAGCTGTGAACTGGCATTGGACCAAAGAGATCCATATGCAAAAGGTATAAGCACCTCACAGCATCTTTGTTTTCTATGCTTTTAAAGGTGGATTTAGTCTGCTTGCCCTTTTGACAAGCTGAGCAAATACCATCTTTAACACACTTAACTTGAGGACCATTCCTCACTAACTCTTTGCTAAAGAGTTTGCTAATAGTCTTATAGTTAAGATGGGCTAGCCTCTTGTGCCATTTGACACAATGAGAGACTGTCTCATCAGCTACAAGACAAACTGGAGAACCATTGTTCTCAATCATAATGTCTAGGCAGTAGACATTCCTCTTCCTATAACCTGTCAAAATGATCTCTTGATCACTTGACCTCTTGATATGACAACCATTTTTAACAAATGAGATGTCATACCCTACATCACTTAATTGACTTATACTTATTAGGTTTTGTTTCAACCCTTTAACATAAGCCACTTGAGTAATGGTAACCAAGTTGCTAGAAATGTTACCAAATCCTTTGATGATTCCTTTTTCAGAACCACCAAAGGTGACTTTTGGACCATCTTTTATTGGAATGTAGTCCTTTAGTAATCTTCTAGTTCCAGTCATATGTCTGGAACATCCACTGTCCAAGTACTATGTTGGGGTATGGCCACTTGGACTCATCTGCAAAACAGATTAATGAACCTTAGAACCCAAAGAATTCTTGGGTCCTTGGTACTTGTTAGTCTGCAATCTGACAAAGCTACCTACTGGCTTTCCAATAGGTAGTTTGGTACTCACTTTGGCACTAGCATTGTGCCAACAGTCTACTGCAAAGTGTCCAACCTTGCCACAACACCAACATTCAAACTTATTGTACCTTTGCTTAGGTACTGCCTTTGCTGTCTTATCTACAGCAGACTTGTTGAATGTTGGGGCTTTGCCCTTGGACTTAGACTTGGACTGCTCAGTCCTTGCAGGTCTAATAAAACCCAGTCCAGCTTTACCCTTGTGATGAACAAATTCATCAATTATGGGTAACACTGACTTAGGTTTAGAAAACCTAGCAAATAAGTCCTTCTCCTTCTGAAGATTAATCTCCAGACTCTTGATTTGATTATTCTTAAAGGTGATAGTCCCCATATGAATCACTGTAATGTGTTTCAGCCTGGCTATCTCATTAAGCTTTTGATCAAATAGCTTCTCAGAATCTGTTGCAGCAGCTTTAAGATCAGCAATTTCTTTTGCCTGACTTTTGGCTAGGGACTTGCTTTTCTTGTAAGCTTGCAACAGTACTTTATATTCATCTATAAGCTGATGAATATCATCCTCAGACTCTGATACATTCTCATCACTTGATGATGATGAATCTGATTCTGAACTGGAACAAGAAACTGAACTTAGAGTTGAACTTTGTACCTTACTGGGTCCTGGCTGCTCTAGGATTTTGTCACTCTCAGTCAATGCCATCCGTCCTTGGCACTGACAGTCTTCTTGTTCATAAATAGACTCCATAATCTGCATGAATTCTTCTTCTTCTTCTTCAGCAAATAGCCCTATGTAGGCCTCAGCCTCAGACTCAGTTTCTGAAGAAGAGATATCTGATAGAGTCTTCTCCTTCTTGGCAACAAAAGACTTTTCTTTCTTGCCTTCAAAATAAGTCTTTTTCCTGTCACTAGACTCTTTCCTCTTTTCAGGACAGTCTGCAATAACATGGCCCTGTCTATTGCAGCAATAGCACACTATCTTAGAACTAGTTGCCTTGCTAGATTTTGTCCTCTTCCTGTCCTTCTTCGAAGCCTTTTTATCCTGATAAAAATCTTCTTTTCCTTTTGAAGTAGAGGGACTTGTCCTCCACTGTTTCTTCTTCAAGAATTTCTGAAAGTGTCTAGTGAAGGCAGCAAAGTCTTCATCACTTTCACTGCTTTCAGACTTTGTGCTGACTGACTCATCTGTCTCTGATTCAACTACCTTTGGAGGTGGAGTTGGTGACTTATTCCTGCACTTTCTGGAGGCTTCTGTCTTGAAGGCTACTGTTCTTTCCTTGTGCTCAGTTCTTGTTGATCTCTCCTCCTCTTTTCTCACTGTCAACTGCATCTCATATGACAACAATTTGCCAAACAGTGTAGGTGGAGGAATTTCTCCCAACTTAGCCATTTCTCTAATGGCACAAATCTTTGTGTCCCAATCTTTAGTTAGGGACCTTAGGAACTTGTCATTTAGTTCATAGTTACTAAACTCTCTTCCATAAGACATGAGTTCATTCACTATTCTGTAGAACTTCTTATAGCACTCAGTTATGCTATCACCTTTTCCTTGTCTAAAACTCTCATACTCCTGATTTAGCAAGGATTTTCTATCTTGTCTAACTTCTTCAGATCCCTCCATATACACTATAAGAGTGTCCCACATCTCTTTGGCTGTCTTACAGTGTATAAGATTCTGAAATGTTGCATCATCTATGACACTCACTATAATGTTTTGTGCCCTCTTGTCCATGGTGGCTAGGACAATCTCATCCTTAGTCATTTCAGAGAAATCCTTTGGGGTTCTCTGATTTTCATCTAGCACTGATATCTTCATGGGCACATATGGCCCCTCCTTAACTGTGATGTATATCCTAGGGTCTGAGGCTTCCATAAACAGCCTTACCCTTTCCTTCCAGATCCCAAAGATCTCTTTCCTGCATATGGGCAATTTCATGGAACCCAATTCCTTGTGATTTTCAGAGGAACCCATGGTTCTTGATTTTCTTGAGTCTGTAATTCACTTAGACTGAATTTGCCAATCAGGATCTCCTCAGACTGTTAGTCCTTTTTGAGGAACCTGGCTCTGATACCACTTGAAAGATATAGTACCTAAACACCTAGAGGGGGGGTGAATAGGTGACCTAATCCTTTTTAAACTTTAATGGCAGCAATCAGTTATATCACAGAATTCTAACCACTTTTGCACAGCAATCACAAAGCATACACAACAAATCACAATCACAGCACAGCAGACACAGTATTTTATAGTGGTTCCCCAAGATATGGGTACATCCACTTTCCCCCTTCGCCTATCTAGCAGTGTACTAGATTCGGCCAAACTTCTCCACTGTCTCAGAACCCAAATTGGTTCCTACACCTCAGGCCCAAGACCCTACAACTCAGCTTTATCCCAAAGCCTACACTCAGCCACAAAGGCCTACACTCAGCCAATCAAGGCCTACACTCAGCCAACAAGGCCTACACTCAGAGATTTCAATCTCCTACACTCAGGCTATCAAGCCCTACCCTCAGCCTTTATAATTACAGGCTTACAATTCACTCAGATCCAAAGGATCCTACAAGTTAAAAATTTTTATAGAAATAATAACTCAACAACTCAGAAACAAGAGAGGGGAGTTGAGAGTTTCTTGATGAGTTCTTGGAAGAACTCAGCTGGATTCAATCTGACTTAGCTTTCTTCAAAGCTTCTTGAAAGTAGAACTGAATAAGAATGAATCCTCCTGCAGTTGATCCTTGATCTCTGCTTCTTAAGATCCAGAACAAAACTGAATCCTTCTTCTCAGCCTAGTTCCAACGGCTGATTTCTTGGATGGAGCCCTCTCTCTACAACTTCTTAGATCTGCACAGCTAGATCTTCTTGATTTGATAGTTGATCAATAACTCTGTGAACCACTTTAATAACTTGTTCAACAACAATCTGATCCACCTTAACAACTGTTTCTGTAAACTGTATGAGCCTATTTATAGGCCTTCTCCATAGTAACCGGCTGGTCCGGTTCATAACTGAATTCTGACATCTCTGACAGGTGCTGTAGACCGGCTGGAACGGCAGCTGTCAAGTCATCCAGTCAATTCTTGAAAATCTCTAACTGTCTGAAAGTGTCGAGACTTTCTGTCTTTAAGTGTCGACACTTATAGACCAAGTGTCGACACCATTTGTGTAAGTGTCGACACAAGTCTACAAGGTATCGACACAACTCCTTGTGTTGTAGATACTATGTCTCGACACAGATTCTTCTTCATGTATCGACACTGAAATTGAGTGTCGACACAAGTACTTGATCTTCTATCTTTTGCTGAATTCTTCTAAGTGTCGACAGATCACCTTTGTGTCGACACAACTTCTTGTGTTGAATCTGTTAAGTGTCGACACTGCTTCTTGGTGTCGACACATAGTCTTCTATGTTGATACTTGCTAAGTGTCGACACAGCTCCTTGTGTCGACACTTGATTCTTCTGTTGAGACTTCAGCTGAGTGTCGACACATTCCCTTAGTGTCGACACTTGTACTTAGAATAATTTGACGATCTTTCTGTTCTTTGCAAAGTGTCGACACAGCTCCATGTGTCGACACTTTCTTCAAGTGTAGAGTCTTCCGCTGAGTGTCGACACATTGTTCTAGGTGTCGACACTTACTTCATGTGCTGACTCTTCTGTTGAGTGTCGACACATTGTTCTGAGTGTCGACACTTACTTCAAGTGCTGACTCTTCTTGTTGTGTGTCGACACATTGTTCTTGGTGTCGACACTTATACTTAGTTTCTGCAGACTCCTACTGAGTGTCGACACAGCTCCAAGTATCGACACTTTCTGGTGTAGACACAGCTTCACTGGGTGTCGACACAGCTCCTTGTGTCGACACTTTCTGTCTGCACTTTTCTTCACTGAGTGTCGACACAGCTCCAAGTGTCGACACTTTCTGTCTGGTGTCGACTCTGCATCCCAGGTGTCGACACAATGACTCCAAGTGTCGACACTGCTTGTCTGGGTGTCGATACTAGTCTTCTTAAGTGTCGACACTTTCCCTCTGGGTGTCGACACATGGACTTAGAAACTTTTTGCTTCAGTCCTGCAAATACTTAACCTGCACAAGTAAACTCAACATACATCAAATACATTATGATGTATATCATTGAGTTGGGTGAGGCTTCTTTAAATTAGGTACATTTAACCAATGTACCCAACACTTACCATTACAGAAGATTCAACTGCAAATCAGGAAGTGGAAAATGGTGGCTGCTGTCCAGGGGGAGTACAAGACTCTCCAGATGCTGATGAAAACCAAGAGGTGCAGAATAATGAATAGGCTGGAGGTGTTCAACCTGAAGATAGACTACCTCCAGCTAATAGACACTTAAAGGATCATCCAGCAAATCAGATAATTGGTGACCAAGACAAGGAGTACAAACAAGGAGCAGGAATCTGAACACAGTTCTTTGCTCTAGTTTCTTATCACAAGTAGAACCCATGAAATTTGAAGAAGCTGTTCTAGACCCACATTGGATTGATGCCATGCAAGAGGAGCTGAATCAGTTCAAAAGATGCAAGGTCTAGAAATTAGTTCCTAAACCAAAAGACCACAACATCATTGGAACAAAGTGGATCTTTAGGAACAAACTGGATGAGAATGGGATCATTGTGAAGAACAAAGCAAGACTTGTTGTAAAAGGATACATACAGGAAGAGGGTATTGACTTTGATCAAACATTTGCCCCAGTAGCAAGACTGAAAGCAATTAGGTTGTTCCTTGCTTATGCAGCATATCAAGGCTTTAAGGTATTCCGAATGAATGTGAAGTCTGCATTCTTAAATGGAGACTTAAAAGAAGAAGTCTATGTAGAGCAGCCCTCAGGTTTTGTTGATCCTCTCAAACCTGATTATGTTTATAGACTTAGGAAAGCTTTGTATGGGTTGAAATAGTCTCCTCATTGAGAACAAATTCTCAAGGGGGAAAATAGACAAGACTCTATTCCTAAGGGAATCCAAAGGAAAGATAATCCTAGTCCAAATATATGTTGATGACATAATATTTGGGTCTACTGAAATTAACCTTTGTAGGAAGTTTGCAAAACTTATGCAAGGGAAATTTGAAATGAGTAGTATGGGAGAACTTAAGTTCTTCTTGGGTCTCCAAGTAAGACAGACTGAAGATGGCTTGTCCATATCACAGTCTAAGTTCACCCTGGAGTTAATTAAAAAGTATGGTATGGAATCATCCACTACTATGAGAACTCCAATGGGGACAAGTGTGTCTCTAAGCAAAGATGATGCAGGGAAACCTATAGATGAAACTTTATATAGAGGGATAGTTGGCTCCCTTCTGTATCTGACTGCTAGTAGACCAGAAATCATGCATGCTACATATGTCTGTGCTAGATACCAATCCTGCCCTAAAGAATCTCATCTGACTGCAGTCAAAAGGATTTTGAGATATCTTAAGGGCACACCTAATTTAGGCCTTTGGTACCCTAGGAATGGATATTTTCTACTGACAGGCTATTCACATGCAGACTTTGCAGGTTGCAAAGAAGATAGAAAAAGTACTACAGGCACCTGTCAATTTCTAGGAGGAAGATTGGTGTCTTGGAGCAGTAAGAAGCAGACTACTGTGGCAATTTCCACAGCTGAGTCTGAATATGTGGCAGCAGGAAGTTGCTGTGTACAGCTGTTGTGGATTCAGCACCAGCTAGAAGACTATGGTATTCAGGTAAGTAGAGCACCTTTACTTTGTGATTCTACAAGTGCTATATCAATTGCTAATAATCTTGTTTCACATAGTAGAACTAAGCATATAGATATTAGATACCATTTTCTTAGAGAACATGTACAGAAAGAGGACATCTCACTAGAATTTGTCAAAACAGATTATCAAATTGCAGATATGTTTACTAAGCCTCTAGATGAAACTAAATTCAATAAGTTTAAAATTGAATTAGGAATGTTGAACATAGATTAGTTTAACAAAATTGGCTAAGTAAAATTGTGTCGACACAAGGAGTTGTTTGTGTCGACACATAGAAGTGGTGTCGACATTCCAGGAAAATGATGTCGACACATCTAGAAAATTGGTGTCGACACTTCAGAGAAATAGTGTCGACACATCCAGGAGTGGTGTCGACACATCCAGAGATGGTGTCGACACTTAGGTTCAACACAGATTTCGTCGAGTGGAATATCGACTAATCGTCGAGCGCAAATGTATAAGTGTCGACACATAGAAGTCAACACTTATGTCGAGACATTAGAAGTCTGTGTCGACACCTTTCAATAGTGTCGACACATTTAGAGGATTATGACGTGCCTTTTCACCTTCGTTTTTAGAAAGGTATAAATAGGTCAACAATATTGTCTATCGACACGCTCTCCATAGTTTCGAGACAAAAACTTTGTGTCGACAAATTCTCTCATCTAAATTCAAGATTTCTCACAACCCTAATGGCGCCAAAGCTTGAAGACAATGTCAATGAAGGATATGAGCTGTTACAGAACTCCTTTGACCATGCGGAACCTAAAATTAAAGCTGTTGTAACCCTAATTGCTGAGAATGGGTTGGAGTTTTTAGTTTCTGAACCACAAAGATTTGGAAGAAAGAAACACTATAATTCTTTGGTGCTGCTACCCTAGATCAAACTGGACTCAAAATTAGATCCACAGTCCATGGAGTAAAGGTGAAAATCACCCAGAAGAGTTTAAGGAAAGTTCTTCACCTGCCAAGAACACAAGAAGAAGAAGATATACCTGCATCTAAGCTAAGGGAAGCACTTCAATGGTGTGGACTGGATTCCACCATGAAGATTGGCTCAGCTTTGAATAGGAAAGGCATGAATATGTAAGGGAAGTTTTTGTCTGAATTTATAGTAAAAGTGATTCTGTGTAAGCCGGGGGGGGCATGATAGGATTTCTGCCTATATGTTCAGCCTTATGACCAGAATCATCTATAGACTAAATACAGATTGGTCAGTAGTCATTTTTGAGAAGATTAAGGAAAGTATTAAGAAACCAAATCTGGGAAGGATTATGAGTCTTTACTTGTCTGGAATAATTCCAGAAGTAATGACACAGGCTGCTGGATCCAAAATAAATCATATGAGGAGAACAGACATAAGGATTATCTCAAGATGGGATAGGGTCCTAACTAAGGACATGCCTACTCCAGAGAAGGAAGCTCCACCACAGAGGAAGCAGAAGAAAGCCAAAATGGTTCCTCAACCTTCCAGTAGTTCAGAGGAGCAAGCATCTTCCAGTTCTAATGAGGAAGAGGCTGAAAATGTTGGACAGTCACCAGTAATAAAAGTAAGAAATGAAGAAGCACAGATTCAGGGGGAGCAACCTTCTGCTAGCCCCATCCACCTGGATCCACTCCAGTGGGAGCCTCACCACAAGGAAGTGCCAACTCACTTGGAAAGTGAAATGGCAACACAAACTATACTTGAGGTAATTCATGAGGTGAATCAATCAATTTTTAATGATAAGGATGAAACTCTAACTGAATCTTTGATTGATGTTGATCAGCCAACTCAACTAAGCAGTCAAGCACAAGATGTTATCTTGGAGGATGCATCTATTGCAGCTGAAGCTCCAGAGATAAGAGTATCACCAGTCCCTACTCAACAAGAGTTCACTCTTGAAGAGTTGTTTCCAGATATGTTACACACTGAATTTGAGGGGGAGAAAGCAGATTTTGAGGGGGAGCAAGTTAGCCTTGAGGAGGAGCAAGCTAACCTTGAGGGGGAGCAAGTAGAAACTCAGGGGGAGAAAGCAAGAGTTGAGGAGGAGCAAGAAACTCAGGGGGAGCTATCAAGGACTGAAAAGGAATTGCCTTATAGTCATAAGGATAGAGTTGATATAGTCAGCACCTCAGCTTCAGAAGATGAAGCAGAAGTTCAAGCTAAAAAGAGGAAGCTGATTGTATTCAAAAGGAGAAGCCAAAATTATAAAAGGGCTTTACAAACTGCTCCTCAACCTGCCCCAACAGCTGATAATAGCTCCTTATTAGTATCATTGCATGTAAAGCTAGATGAACAAAGGATAGCCATGGAGAAATACATGGATGAGACTCACAAAGATTTACAACTCTCCTTGGCTACAGATATTAAATCAATAAGAATTTAAATTAATCAACATAAGAAGGAGATGACTGATTGTTTTCACAAAGGAGGAAATGCTGTGGTTTTCCTAGCCACACATTAAGAGAAAATCAAGACTCAAGTTGATGATATAGCTCTTAAACAAGGCTATGTTCTATAGAATCAGATTAGAATGAATGATAATCTGACAGCATCACATAATGTGATTATTACAGAACTGAAGAATGTTGCAACTGCCCAGACTGAGAACAAGGCTCAAGCCAAGACAAAGTTAGATAAGGTGGAGTTTGATAAGCAATTACAGGAAGGTCTAGCTACTGTAAAAACATCAATTGAACAGTCTCAAAAGACTATTTCTGTACAGCCGCTGAAGTTAAAATATTTTTATAAAGATGGTGTTAATTTTCTAGATGAACAAATTAGATTTCAAAAAGATGATCTCAGGGATCATGTTGCCAGAGAAGTCATAATGGGGGAGAGAGTATTAGTCAAAGCTGGCTCTGACCATGCTAAATGGATATCTAATAGCATCAGAGCCACACTTGGATATCCACCCCTCTGTGATGATGACAATGTGGCTGACTCTGGTATACAACCTACTTACTTAGAAGGGGTTCAAGCTGAAGTTGCTCAAGTTATCTATCCTCCAGCTGATTTTGAGATGATTCATCAAGAAGTACAGTCTATGTACAGCCCTCCAGAAGGTGCTCAGAATATTATCCTTGAGAAAGTAGAAAATCCAGTGTCAGAGGAAGTTTTGAACAAAGACCAAGAAACTCTATTATCTAAGAAAAGATTCAGAGAATAGGCAGAGTTGAAGCCTGATTTTGAGCAGTGGAGTCCAACCTCCAGGAACATTATACTGATTGCTTGGAAAGCTGAAGAGGACAAGACCCAAGAGAGGGGCAAATGGTACTCAGAGCAAGAATGGAGAAAACATAAAGCCAGGCAAGAAGCCATTGTTCAATATAGAAGAAAGACAAAACATATGAAACTACCTCCTAATGCTCAGGAGCCTAGCAAATATTTCCCTAAGCCTTTTCATTATTTTGAAAGACAAAGAATAAGGGGTGAAGAGCTAAAAAAGAAAGATCTTAAGGGCAAGAAGCTAGCTGATGATACTGATGCACCTGTACAAGCCAAGATCCAAACAGGCAAAGGCATAGTCATCATGGAGCCAGAGCAGCCTTAGAATAGATTTACTTGATTTTATAACATTGCAAACCTTAGTGTTTAAAATCTATATAAACTTTTATTAAAGAAACTTTTGAAGTTGAAGCAAAACATGATTAATGCTTATTCTGTTAGCATTATTATTCTGTGATGATTGTTTATATATATTTTGTTTAGTAGTTACCTTGTCATATAATGTTGTTATACATCAAAATGTGTATTTGTTATGAATGGTGTATATCATTGACTAAGGGTTATGACTTCTCCAAATAGGGGGAGATTGTTGGGTACATTGGAAAATGTGTACCAGATTTGAAGAAGCCTCACCCTACTCAATAATATGCATCAAGGTGTATTTGATGTTATTTTGAGTTTATATGTGCAGGTTAAGTAAATGCAGGAATGCATAAAAATTTTTAAGTCCATGTATCGACACCAGGAGAAGTTGTGTCGACACTGGAGAAAAGCTATGTCGACACTTGGAGTTAATCGTGTCGACACTTGGAAAGGCTGTGTCGACACCTGAAGAAACTAAGTCAACATACAGAGACAGTGTCGACTCACAGATAAATTTAGTCGACATCATCTGTGTTGACATGCAGAGGCAGTGTCGACATACAGTGAAGCATTGTCAACATCAACTGTGTCGACACCAAGAGGGAGTGTCGACACACAGGAATACTTAGTCGACATCAATTGTGTCGACACCAAGAGGCGGTGTCGACACACTGAAGACCTTGTCGACATCAACTGTGTCGACACACAGGACTTGTGTCGACACACAACAAAGTTTCAACCATGATAAAGAAGAGAAGTGATTGTGTCGACACACATAATCAGTGTCGACACATTCTACAGAAGGCTGTGTCGAGAAGCAATAACAACAACAAAGGAGATGTGTCGACACCACCAAGTCTTGTGTCGACACTTAGTCCACTTGTGTCGACACTTAGTCTACTTGTGTCGACACATGATGAAGTTCAGTCTCGATACTTTCAGACCGAGACAGTATTTCAAGAAGTGACTGGATGACTTGATAGCTGCCATTTCCAACCGGTCTACTGCAACTGTCAGAGCTGTCAGAAGGTTGTTAGAAATCGGATCAGCCGGTTACCATGGAGAATATCTATATAAAGGCATTCTCCTTCAACAGAAAAACTACTGAGAAAAAGATAACTAAAGAACAGTTACAAAATAAGATAGAATAAGATTTTCTTCAGAAAATCTAAGAAGAAGGAGAGAGAGAGAGAGAGCTCCATCTACTCAAGTGCAATTGCTGAACCAGGCTTCCAAGAAAGATTCAGATTGAGATCTGAATCTCAAGTCAGAAGCTGATTGAAGATCAACTTCACAGGAGATTCAACCCTACTGAGTGCAGATTCAATAAGCTTTGAAGAAAGCTAAGAGAGGTTGTTCTCTGCTGTCAGATTCTTCCAAAAACTGATCAAGAAGCCATCCATCCCTTCTCTCTCTATCTGGGTGGTGGTTAATTACTTTATTAAATCAAATTTCTGTAGGATATTTATAGATCTGAGTTGTAAGTCTGTGTTTATAAAGGTTGAGTGTAGGAGAATATTTTCTCTAAGTGGTAGGCCTTGTTGAAGGCTTACGTAGGGCTGTGAGCCTGAGTTATAAGAGATTGATATCTCTGAGTTATAGGCCTTGTGTAGGCTGAGGTAGGGCTGTGTGCCTGAGCTGTAGGAGTGTGGACTCACTCTGAGTTGTAGGAGCCCTGTTGGGGTTCTGAGCTACTATAAGATCTGAGGATCTGAGGTGAAGAGAAGAAGTTAGGTCGAATCTAGAACACTGCTAGATAGGCGAAGGGGGAAGTGGATGTACCCAGACCTTGGGGAACCATTATAAAAATCTGTGTGCAATCTGTGTTGTGATAATTCTGTGAATCTGTGCTGTGTTAGCTATAGAATTATCTGTTGTTAAGTAAATAATTGAATAGATTTGCTGCCTTAAAAAGAAAAAAGGAATTACACCTATTCACCCCCCTCTAGGTGGTTAGGCACTAATTCTTTAACTGAGGTTTTGGACACTGACTTAATATGCCCAATGTCACCCTCTTAAAGAAAATGGGATGATTTAGGCTTGATTTACCCTAGGGTTCAACCTCAAATCCTAAGAAAAGACTTTTGGGGGTTGAGAAGGACATGGGGGCTAATGCCTTTGTATGACCTTGAAAACTCAGTAGAATTGAAGGTAGTGTAACCTAAGTTATCTGGAAGAAATTTTAGAGGACTGGGACGAAGGTAGGGACCTCAAAACCCTAACCCTAGTTTTAGGGTAGAAGCATCATTTTGTAAATTCAGTCACTAAACCTTAACTAAAGGTTATGAAACTTGGGTAGAGTAAGTTTTAGACCATCTAGAACCCCTGGTAATTTTATTAGAATTTTATGGATTATATTTCTGGCACTTTATTTGTTAATTACCAAAAGGTCCAAAATGGTGTTTTAATTAATTTGATTATTCTGTTTATTTGAATCTGATGAAACTTGGTCAGACGATAATCTAGGTCTACTTGAATATCCCTGAATTTTGTTACACTTTTTAATTGATTATATTTGGTACTTCCTTCACTAATTTAAAAAAGGGACTTTGGTGGTACAAAATTAATTATAGGTGATATAACTGATGAAAAATCATGAGACTTAGGTACTGTTGATTTCAGTCCAACTTAGACTTGTAGGAATTTATTCATAATTTGTAGAGGGTTGTTTACAGATTTCCTTTACAAGTCCATAATATTGAGATTTTGATAATTAATTTATTCAGAGAATAATTCTTGTTGACAAATTATGAAACTTGGCCAATGCTACTTTTATGATTTTATCTGCATAGTATAAATATTTTATAATTTTTGGATGGATATTTTTTGTACTTGATTCATAAACAACGAAAGATATTAAATATTGCTAAAATAGTTTTAGTGCCTTTTTGTTGATAGAAAATTTGTGATACTTTGGATTTACCATATTGAGATAACCTAATATTTATCATAATTTTGTTAGGCATCTTTCATGAGTACTCAGGGTAGTTCATGTACAAACTGGTAGCCTTTGGAAGCTTTACGGAAATTAATTAAATGCCAGATAAATTAGGAAAATTATAATTTCCTGGATTTAGTCTATTTGTGTCATGATAAGTCTCCAGTAAATAAGGTAGGCCATTTGGATGAGTATTTGGATTATCTCCTGCCCGGTCTGACATATAGCCTAGGATGGTCCGCATTTGGCAAGATGGGTAAATTACAACAAGATACGATGGGACATGGTGTAGGGGTTAGTCATTTTGGATAGATGTGGATGAGTTCACCATAGAAGGATAGGAAGAGTGGTGAGAAATTGGTTTGGCTAGATTATAGAGGCGCTCGGGTTCGACGAAAGATCGTCTTCCCCGAGGTGAGGTAGAGTCAAATCACCCTAGGATTAGCCTATTGTAATATGAGAAGGTAATGGGTAAGGGAATCAACAAATAATAATAATTACCTTGCGAAAGGGAATGCTGGGCGTAAACCCAACATAGTTCCTAGTGCCCCTTGAGAGCCCTTCACAGGGAATACCGGGGGCAGTCCTAGGTTAACGTAAACTGTATTAACAAGCCGAAAATAGTAACTTAGTAATTAGGGTTGCACATTTCACGAACACAAATAGCACATGAAGATAGTTGGAAGCTTCGGCTTGGATGGTTAAGAGATGGACGTTTTGGTCCGACGATCTTTGGCTCGGTTGATATTTGTGACGGACGGGTTTATCCAGGGAGCTTTGGCTCGGTATGATACGATAAATTTGCATGTGCATAAAAGGAAAGAATATTAAGGTGGTGGGTCTTCGTTATTGGACGGTAGATGCACCGACGCCAATACACTGACTCGGCAAGTGTGGTTAGCACTTCGCCAACAGAAGTCCGGTGCGCCAGCCGGCAAAAGTAGGCAGAAGTCCGCTTCGTGCACCAAGCGTTGAGGCATATGATAGGTCTGACCGGTAGTGCTTTATTGGTTTAGAGGTGGGCAAGGCCCAACCCACCGCTTCCGTCTGCCACTACGGAGGTATCCTGGGAGGTTACAACTCCAGAAAGGGGGAACTAAAGGTCTGTGTGCACAGATTCGGGTGTGTGTGTTGCACTTGCATGTTCCATCATACCCACTTGCATGTCATAGCATAATCGATTCATTTAACCCTGACACCTAAAGTATAAGTGGAATGGGACGCTTATACCTTAGGACCTGCAAAACGACCCCTTGGTCTATAAGCTTGTGTGGGCAAGTTTATAAATTAAGGTTAATTTTGATATATATATATATATATATATATATATATATATATATATATATATATATATATATATATATATATATATATATATATATATGTTGTTTGATAACCGACACCCCAACGTATAAATTGGTATGTGACTCTTTATACGATGGGAGCCTTGCAGAAGACCCCTTGGATTATGTGTTCTCACATAAGTGAAGGTTACTTTTCATATTTCATTTTATTGTCAATATCTATTATAGAATTGCCAGTATAGGTCTGCTGCCATCTGTTTTTTGATTATTCTCCACCTTCAAGTCCTCCCCTTTCTTCCTCTCCGCTCGGTGCCTAGGATCCATGGGGGAAGGGGTGGGGGATGATAGGGCTTAGTCTTTTAGACTAACGGTTTTCGAACCACATCATTTAGGGGATCGTGGAGCCCAGCATGGAGGAGCAGCCCCAGATGCCGGTGCGCATGGAGATGGGGCAGTCTAGCTCCGGAGTTCATACAGCCGGGACTGTAAGTCTCGACCTTGAGTAGATTTTTCTGCTTTTGCATCCGTATGAGTGATTTGTAGTGAGGACATGATGTACCGGGCATAAGCCCGTATTTTAGTACTCTGATATATTATTCTGTGGACACTCCCTTCGTGGAGATTATCTATATGATATGTGATTTTTTTTGAACTGCTAGTTTGCGTTTACCTTGTTTTGCTACTTTTCTGTGATCGAATTGGCCGACAGAATCGGCGCTTTGTGGTGATGACCCTTCAGGGCGTGAAGGAGTCACCGCAAAGCGGCGGTTCTGGGCCTAAGACCCCGGTGTTGTTAGAGAAAAAAGGGGGGTCTTATACTGGTATCAGAGCAGACCTCGATCGAAAAGTAGCAGTCCACAACCCTGGGTCACCCCGCGCGAGTTTAGTTTGGGGACAAACAAAACAGCGGAAGCAGTGGTGTGCCCATAAGGGGAATCACATGTAAAGTCCACCTTTTCATTAATTTCACTTATTCATCAGCTAGCAATTGGAATTATTTTTTGTAGCTTGCGACAAACCCTGCCCCCAGCACGGAGCACCTCCGGCTATAAAAATCCCATCTTATAATTCTCTAGTCAACGAGTTAGACTCAACCGACTAGGAGACACGACTAACCACGATAACGTATAGTATGCCATAGTCTGAAATAGACTTTGGGTATGAACTTGGTTAAGCTAAGGAGATACCTAAAGAGAATAAAGGAGGAGTATAACACGAGAATGGCTACCTAAGCTATAAACTCAGGTAGCCCTACGGTCCCTATCAAGGATTACTCAAACCGGAAGGACTGCTTTAAGGAGAATTGAGACCAATGATCCATTAGCAGAATGGTAGAAGACATATAGTCTCAACCCTCGTACCAGTAACAAGATTACCTGGAGATAACCACCATGAGAAGCACCGAAGGTCAGATAGGAATTCAAGTTCGGGAGAGACCCAGTTGGGATTGGAAACATTTTGACCCGGATAAGGTTGTCGGAAATATGACTCGGAGGGTTTAAAGTATGGAGTATATCAACAGATTCAGGTTGGAACCCTAAGTCAAAGATTGATGCCCTAGGGATTGTGCACCCAGCTAGGATGTATATAACATGGTAATATCAAAGATACTTTGCCCAAGGCAGGTAGAGGCTTATCTTTTAATTATTGGGGGCTTATCTTTTGTTTTTTGGGCAAATTAGTTACTGGCTTGGGTTTCCCTTAGATCTCATCTAGAAAAGTTTGCGTCGTAAATATAGTGAAATGGACGTAAACCGTATTCAATGCTACTCGGGTGTATTCGTAGAGATAAGAATCTGATTGCGAGTTGGAGATTTTATAGAGTCGTTGTCTACCCGTACAAACGAGAAATTTAATCATCAGAAGTTTGGTGTATCTCAGAACGTGTATCTCCCTGGAGTGAAGAAGGGTGTTATGGATTTTGTGATGCACGGTGAGGTCCGTCGCCCGATGAATGTTAAGTGCAAGAACTTTTGGGAAACTATTACAGTCATTGCCCGGTTAGAGTGGAAGTTCGAGGATATAATTAGGGATTTTCATACACATGATTCCTCATCCGCACTCCGGGCATAATTATAATTGGAACATCAACGATAGACTGGCCGAGATATCTAGGGTCACCCTGACCCGAAAGAAAACTCCCGTAGGTGTTTCATAAGTTTTGTGAGTAGTTGTTCATTATCATGGTGTGCTCAAGATGATCGAGTTGAATCAGGATGGATAGTGTACGTCCAAGGAGAGAATATCAGTCCAGGCTTACCTGGGCTCTCGGTCGACATTTAACACAACTCTCCACCCTTATACGGAAGGAGATATAGGACTCCACTTTCATGGATTCAGGACGAGGATCCGAAGGTGTTGGGATCAGATTTTGTCGAAGACACCGAGGCTCAGGTGAGACTGATACGAGACAGGATGCTGGACGTACAGAGCCAACAGGCTAAGTACTGCGATGCCCTACACCGTCAGGTAGAATTTCAGGTGGGGGACCGAGTGTTTATGAAGATCCAGCACATGCATGGAGTTTCACGGGTGCGTGGTCGGAAGAATAAGCTCAGCCCTAGGTATGTGGGCCCTTACAGGATCCTGGAGCGGATCAGACCCCTAGATTACAGTCTGGAGTTGCCACCAGAGCTTGCAGCCTTGCATGATGTGTTCCATATTTCCTCGCTCAGGAGGGCTCTACTATGCCCGGAGCAGCAGATTTCGACCACAGATGGACCGGTGGCTTCAGACCGGTCAGTTTGCTTAGAGCCGATTCAGATCGACGACAGAGGAGTACGGATCTTGCGTCGCAAGAAGGTTCCGTTAGTCAAATTCCTGTGGAGGAACCACGGCCAGGAGGAGCATACCTGGGAACCGCAGGACCTGATGCGACAAAAGTACCCAGAGTTGTTTAGTCAGGTATACCTCACAACCCCTCAAGATGTTTAATTTATTTTCCTGCTTTAAACTAGTAAGGCTGCTCCCGAAAGAGAAGAGGCTAATCTTTTATTTATTGGGATCTTGGTTTGCCAATTAGGTGAATTGGTCATAGATTTAGATTTCCCTTTAAACCAAATTTAACAAATATGGCATCGTGAAGGGATGTTACAAGTTTCTTTTCTTCGGTAGAAATTCCCGTAGGCTTAACCTTGATTTCGGGGACGAAATCTTTGTTTTGTTTATTGGGATTTGTAAAATCCCATTTCCAACTAGACCCCTATGAGTGTTTTTGTCATGATTAGGTCATGACAAAACCCTAGAAAGCTCAAGAAGATCAAGTGAGCTTGGACATGAAGTTGGGAATCATCATGGTCTCCAAATAGTAGAATTATGAACAATAGTTTAGGATGACCATGGGGCTACACCTTGACCCCAAGACCCTACCACAACACCCCTAATACTTTGGGAGGCCCATTAGAGCCATAAGGACACATTGGGGTCAATCAAAGAGACTTAGTTGACGCAAGTCAACCCTAACCCTAAATGGGTCAAACTAGCCTATTTAAGGTCAATTGACCTTCCCCTAGCCAAGTGGACCCCACCCATGCCCTCCTAACCCTAAAGTGAGGTCAATGGGTCACCAAGGTCACATTGGCTTCAGCCCTAGAGGCCAAGTTGACCCAAGTCAACTTAGGCCCCTCATCTGGTCAAAGTACCCTTACTAAGGGTATGTGACCTACAAAGTGCAAGCTAACCCTACATAACCCTTCCTATACCTCAGGGGAAGTCATGGGGTCACCAAGGACCCCTTGGGGTCAACCCAAATGGTCATGTTGACCCAAGTCAACTCTAACCCCTAATTTGGTCAAAGTGCCCTAACTAAGGGTCAAGTGACCCCCAAGGTGCCCAACCAACCTTACTCAGGGCTTCCTAAACCTAACGTGAGGTCAATGGGTCACTAGGGACCCATTGGAGTCAAACATAGTGGCTAAGTTGACCCAAGTCAACTCAAGCCCCAAAGTGGTCAAAGTGCCCTTACCAAGGGTCAAGTGACCTCCAAGGTGCCAAGTTAACCCTACCCAACCCTACATAGACCTTAGGGGAGGCCAATGGGTCACCAAGGACCCATTGGGTCAGCCCAAATAATCAAATTGACCCAAGTCAACCCTAGCCTAAGCCAAGTCAAACCTAGCCCAAATGGGCTAACCCAAGCTCAAGCCATTTTCCCTTAGGCTAACATCACTTTTCATATCTTTTTTATGATTAAGTGGGCTGCACATATCCTATGGAGTTGACCAGTAAACATGGGTGACTTGGAGAGAGAAAGGAGCTTCCCTTCATGATAATGGTGGAGAGAGAGAGAGTTGGGGGAGAAGAAAGGATGGGTGGGAACCGGCCAAAGGAGGTCAACAGCCACCCTTTATGGCTGCAATCAACTCCTCTAGGGAAGAGGAGTTGATTCCAGCCGTTTCCCAACCACCAAGAGGCAGGTTCAGCCCCCCCCCCCCCCCCCCACTCAACCAAGCCACACCATTAATGGTGTTTGATGGTCATTGATGTTTAGCCTCTCCCCTCCCCCAACTGATGATTTAAACACCATCAGTGACATGAGAGAAACCCTTCCCACCATTTACCTGAGGAATTCAAGCCACTTGACTGCACTGTTGCAGAAATCCAGCCGGCGACACCACCACCATGGCAACCCGAAGATCAACTCGACTCCAGACCACTAGTAAGGTCCTCCTCCACTCCTTCTCTCATGTATAGATCATAGCAATCACTAGGTCCAAGTTTCGGGCTCAATTGAGCCTGATCCAATTCGGGGTTTCAATGGATTTTGGCCGAAAACTCTCTTGCTAGAACAGCTGGAATAGTGCTTTCCGACGGCCAAGCCGCCGTCTGGCGACGGCCACCACCTCAACGGAGGTGGTGGTGGTAGTGGCCGGCCGGGGAGGCGGCCGGATCGCCGGCGGCAGCGGCTGGAAGGAGATCCAGGCGGGACGAATCACAGCCGTCGGCGGGAGCTAGAAGACGATAGGATTCCATCAAACACGCGCCAAGATTCGTGCAGATGGTTATAATAAACTATAGGATTTAATTTCATGATTATTTCATTTCTGTCACACTATTTACGGTAAATGGTTTTAATTGTAAAAAATACTTACGTCTACTTTAATCCAAAATTGATTTGGACCAATTTGGGCCTCTGGTTTGACCAGGGAACCCATTTTGGTGGGACTGTACATAGGGCTGTCCTGAGATGCAAATGGATGCCCACCCTTCATCCCTTGGCCAAATGGGCTGAAATTTTGGCAGGGGATCCGTCTTAGCTATACCTAGGGCTTACCCAAAATTTAGAATTTTTAGAGTCACTTTGCTTAAAGTTTTTACTTTTATTTTATAATGATAGGGTATTTTAATTAAGTGGTCTAATGACCTCCAAACACTCCCAAATTTTGGTGAGTGGTCCCTGGAATCAATATATAGTTCTGTACAAAATTTCAACCCATTTGGATAGGTTTTGGTTATGGAATCACCAAACCCTAGTTTGGCCTTAAGGAGGTATTTTTGATTAAAAGTGCACCATGGGCATAGGGTGGCCACCTCCCCTCAACAGAGGCTGAGATTTTGTACACTGACTTAGTATGCCCAATGTCACCCTCTTAAAGAAAATGGGATGATTTAGGCTTGATTTACCCTAGGGTTCAACCTCAAACCCTAAGGAAAGACTTTTGGGGGTTGAGAAGGACATGGGGGCTAATGCCTTTTTATGACCTTGAAAACTCAGTAGAATTGAAGGTAGTGTAACCTAAGTTATGTGGAAGAAATTTTAGAGGACTGGGAGGAAGGTAGACACCTAAAAACCCTAACCCTAGTTTTAGGGTAGAAACACCATTTTGTACATTCAGCCACTAAACCTTAACTACAGATTATGAAACTTGGGTAGAGTATGTTTTAGACCATCTATAACCCCTGGTAATTTTATTAGAATTTTATGGATTATATTTCTGTCACATTATTTGTTAATTACCAAAAGGCCCAAAATGGTTTTTTAATTAATTTGATTATTCTGTTCATTTGAATCTGATGAAACTTGGTCAGAAGATAATCTAGGCCTACGTGAATATCCCTGAATTTTGTTATAATTTTTAATTGATTATATTTGGTACTTCCTTCACTAATTTCAAAACGGGGCTTTGGTGGTATAAAATTAATTATAGGTGATATACCTGATGAAAAATCATGAGACTTAGGTACTGTTGATTTCAGGCCAAAATAGACTTGCAGGAATGTATTCATAATTTTTAGAGGGATGTTTACAGTACTTCCTTTACAAGTCCATAATATTGAAATTTTGATAATTAATTTATTCAGAGAATAATTCTTGCTGAAAAATTATGAAACTTGGCCAATGCTACTGTTAAGGTTTTATCGACATAGTATAATTATTTTGTAATTTTTAGATGGATATTTTCTGTACTTGACTCATAAAAAACGGAAGATAGTAAATATTGCTAAAATAGTTTTAGTGCCATTTTTTGATAGAAAAATTGTGATACTTTGGATTTACCATATTGAGATAAGCTAATATTTATCATAATTTTTTTATGCATCTTTCATGAGTACTCAGGGTAGTTCATGTTCAAACTGGTAGCCTTTGGAAGGTTTAAGGAAATTAATTAAATACCACATAAATTAGGAAAATTATAATTTCCTTTATTTAGTCTATTTGTGTCATGATAAGTCTCCAGTAAATAAGGTAGGCCATTTGGATGAGTATTTGGATTATCTCCTGTCCGGTCCAACATATAGCCTAGGATGGTCTGCATTTGGCAAGATGGGTAAATTGCAATAAGATACGATGGTACATGGTGTAGGAGTTAGTCATTTTGGATAGATGTGGATGAGTTCACCATAGAAGGATAGGAAGAGTGGTGAGAAATTGGTTTGGCTAGAGTATAGAGGCGCTCGGGTTCGACGAAAGATCGTCTTCCCCGAGGTGAGGTAGAGTCAAATCACCCTAGGATTAGCCTATTGCAATATGAGAAGGTAATGGGTAAGGGAATCAACCAATAATAATAATAAGTACCTTACGAAAGGGAACGCTGAGCGTAATCACAACATAGTTCCTAGTGCCCCTTGAGAGCCCTTCACAGGGAATACCGGGGGCAGTCCTGGGTTAACGTAAATTGTATTAACAAGCTGAAAAGAGTAACTTAGTAATTAGGGTTGCACATTTCACGAACATAGATAGCACAGGAAGATAGTTGGAAGCTTCGGCTTGGATGGTTAAGAGACGGACATTTCGGTCCGGCGAGCTTTGGCTCGGTTGATATTTGTGACGGACAGGTTTGTCCGAGGAGCTTTGGCTTGGTATGATATGATAAATTTGCATGTGCATAAAAAGAAATAAAATTAAGGTGGTGGGTCTTCGGTATTGGAGGGTCGATGCACCGACGCCAATACGCTGACTCGGCAAGTGTGTTTAGCACTTTGCAAACAGAAGTCCGGTGCGCCAGCCGGCAAGAGTACGCAGGAGTCCGCTTCGTGCACCAAGCGTTGAGGCGTACGATAGGTCTGACCGGTAGTACTTTACTGGTTTAGAGGTGGGTGAGGCCCAACCCACCGCTTATGTCTGCCACTACGGAGGTATCTTGGGAGGTTACGGCTCCAGAAAGGGGTAACTAAAGGTCTGTGTGCACATAGTCGGATGTGTGTGTTGCACTTGCATGTTCCATCATACCCACTTGCATGTCATAGCATAATCGATTCATTTAACCCTGACACCTAAAGTATAAGTGGAATGGGACGCTTATACCTTAGGACCTACAAAATGACCCCTTGGTCTATAAGCTTGTGTGGGCAAGTTTATAAATTAAGGTCAATTTTGATATATATATATATATTGATGTTTGATAACCGACACCCCAACGTATAAATTGGTATAGGACTCTTTATACGATGGGAGCCTTGCAGAAGACCCCTTGGCTTATGTGTTCTCACATAAGTGAAGGTTACTTTTCATATTCCATTTTATTATCAATATCTATTATAGAATTGCTAGTATAGGTCCGCTGCCATCTGTTTTTTGATTATTCTCCACCTTCAAGTCCTCCCCTTTCTTCCTCTCCGCTTGGTGCCTAGGAGCCATGGGGGAAGGGATGGGGGATGATATGGCTTAGTCTTTTAGACTAACAGTTTTCGAACCGCATCATTTAGGGGATCGTGGAGCCCAGCATGGAGGAGCAGCCCCAGAGGCCGGTGCGCTTGGAGATGGGGCAGTCTAGCTCCGGAGTTCATACAGCCGAGACCGTGAGTCTCGACCTTGAGTAGATTTTTCTGCTTTTGCTTCCGCATGAGTTATTTGTAGTGAGGACATGATGTACCGGGCATAAGGTCGTATTTTAGTACTCTGATATATTATTCTGTGGACACTCCCTTCGTGGAGATTATCTATATGATATGTGATTTTCTGTGGACTGCTAGTTTGCGTTTACCTTGTTTTGCTACTTTTCTGTGATCGAATTGGCCGGCAGAATCGGCTCTTCGTGGTGATGACCCTTTAGGGCATGAAGGAGTCACCGCAAAGCGACGGTTCTGGGCCTAAGACCCCGGTGTTGTTAGAGAAAACAAAAGGGGGGTCTTACAGGCACATAGGGTCCATCTTGAATTGTAACAAAGATTCTTGGGTCTGAAGCTTCCATGAATAGTCTTACTCTTTATTTCCATATAGCAAAATTGTCCTTAGTGCAGATGGGCAATTTCAGTGAACTGAGTTCTCTGCTTGATTCAGAAGCCATAGGTCAGATAACCTTCAACTACCCCTAGGATCTTTTTCAGACTGTTAGGTCTATCTTTGGACAACTTGCCTCTAATACCACTTAAAAGTCAAGCCTATGGGTAGAAAGTCACCTAGGGGGTATGAATAGGTGACCTATTAAACTTCTTTGAAGTTCTTTTAACTTTTGCTATGAGCCCTAATGCATTTCAGAATATAAGCTGTACCCAACATAAACAATAGAATAAAAAACTGATCACAGTATATGCAGCAAAGAACACATCACACAGCATAAGGGACGCAACAAGTTTATAGTGGTTCCCCTATCTAGGGTACATCCACTTTCCCCCTTCTTCCTCACTAGCAATGTGCTAGATAAGGTTATAGCTCCTCCTTCTCAACTCAGATCCTCAGATCCTACAAGGCTCAGTTTCTCTCCAAGAAACCTACACTCAGACCCACTGGTCCTACCTCAGAGATATCACAATCTCCTACCTCAGAGATCTCCACAATCTCCTACCTCAGCCTTTATAGATTAGGCTTACAAAACTCAGATAAAAAGATCTCCTACCTACTCAGATCTCTAGGAGATCTTACAATGAAATTTGATAAAATAGTTTACAGAAAATAAAAAACCTATAATCTGTTTGATTGGTGAGTACAATTTCTTTCACTCAACTGCAGTTTTATTTCTTCTTAATAGATCAGCAAGCTGAATTGAATTTCTTCTGAATCAGCAACTTCTTGATGAAGATCAGATTGAATAGGTTGAAGATGCTGATGAACAAATTACTTAATCCCTAGATCAACCTTAGAAAAGGGATCTGAAGACTTTCTTGAAGATCAATTTCTTCTTCTCTTTTCTTTTCTTGATTCGTCTCTTGGAGACTGATGAATAGAATCAATCAGTGTATTGGTAACTATGTATGTTTCTCTTCTGAAGGAAGCACCTCCTATTTATAGAAATCTTAGACGGCTTGGACTGGTATTGATGACATCAGAAACTGTCAGCAAATCCTTCCTTGAACTGTCTTTATAGAAGCAATGCCTTCTTGTATCGAGCAGAATGATCTGACTTTTCTTGACCTGATTATGTTGACTCAGCACATTCTGACATATAAGTATTGATGTCGACAAGATGTCTCGAAATCTATGTTGAGACATCTTTGACAGACCCTACACTTACATACTTTGAACAGTTATCATCTCAGAATAAAAAAACGTTAAGATAGATTAGTTGTGTCGACACATCTGTTATTTGTGTCGACACATCTTAGTTCTGCCTTGTGCCGACACAGAAGTTTTTTCTCAACACCTCTGTTATCTGTGTCGACTCATCTTCTATACTTTTACTACTGATCTGTCTTGTGTCGACATAGAAGTTTTGTCTTGACACATCTTCTATTTTTTATGTTGACTACTGATCTGTCTTGGGTCGACACAGAAGTATTGTCTCGACACTTCTTCTGTTCTTTGTTTTGACTACTGATCTGTCTTGTGTAGACACAGAAGTATTGTCCCGACACTTTGACTTAGAATATTTTGTTCAACTTTGAACCTACACATGTAAACTTAGCATACATCAAATACACCTTTGGGTATATCATTGAGTTGTCAGGGGAACTTCTCCCGATCAGGTACACTGTTCCCAATATATCCAACACCTTGACCCCGAAAACTACACATTTATCCACGGAGTCTTCTCCGACACGCAAATCAATCATCACTAATCTAGACTAACCAGCCCAGATGGGCTTCAAACAACATGCATATTTCGTACTTCAATTCCAGATTCTATATGTAATTTCTACCGGGGATCACAACAATCTACCCACTGGAAACCACCCTTTTCTTCACCCTTTGGTTAGGGGTTCCATGTAGGATCAAGCGCATACCCAACTGTTCAAAAATCCTGGACTATTGGAAAGGGTGCTACTTAATTTTTTAAATAAGTAACAGAGCGCCACGGATCAAGTGAAGGAATGTCGAACCTAACAACCCCCCCCAGCATCCAGCACAACCCGTTGCCTTAGAGGTGGGGTTACCACATGCCACACATGGCTCAAATGTGGGGTTACCACATGTATACGGTTGCCTGACCCTTCGGACCCACACAGGTAGAAGGGAAAAATCGGGATTTAATAGCGCCCCCCTATCTTGAACCCGTGACCTCCTCTGATACCAAATATAGGATCAAGCTCATACCCAACTGTTGCAAAAGCCCGAACTGTTGGAAAGGGTGCCACTTAATTTCTTAAATACATAGCAGAGAGCCACAGATCAAGTGAAGGAACGTCGGACCCAACATTCCATGCACATATGGAAATTGAGGACTTCACTTGTAACGTCCCGATTCGCGCTAGGCCCCTTGTGCATGCTTTTGAGTTAGAAGAGCTGATTTGGGCTCAGGGAAGTGCTGGCAGCTTGGCTTAAACTTATGTAGGGGAGGTGAAGTCAGCCCAGAGAAGGACATGGGTAGAGACACAGGCGTGTCTCTACCCATGTGTGTCCACCCAGTACTCGAGTCGACGACTCGAGTTATTCCAGAGAAGGAGACGGGTAGTGACACGGTCGTGTCACTACCCGTGTGTATGAGGACACGGTGTGTCCCTACCCGTGTGTGTCGAGTAGAGCTCGACTAAATGTGTCCTGAGGAGGACACGGGTAGCAACATGTGTGTGTCCCTACCCGTGTGTGTGGCATAGAGATCAACGAGATGTGTCCCGAGGAGGACACGGGCGTGTCCCTACCCGTGTGTGTCGAGTAGAGCTCGATGAAATGTGTCCCGAGGAAGATACGGGTAGAGACATAGGCATGTCCCTACCCATGTGTATCGAGTAGAGCTCGACGAGATGTGTCCCGAGGAGGACACGGGTCGAGACACGGGCGTGTCCCTACCCCTGTGTGTCAAGCAGAATGCGATGAAGCATATCCCGAGCAGGACACAGTCAGCAACACGGCTGTGTCACTTGGACATGGGTAGAGACACGGGCGTGTCCCTACCATTATTTGTGTATCGAAACGGCAGTCGGCTTCGCCTGAGCAGAACACTGGTAAGGACACGGGCATGTCCCTTCCCGTGTCATTTCCACATATAAGGGGGAAATTAAACCCTAGTCTTTTTCATTCTTCATTCCAAGACCTTTCTCTACAAAAACTGCTGGAGAGGAGGAAGAAGGTGTTGGAGCAAGTCTTCATCCCCTGAAGAACCGTCGCCGCCGAGGAGAAGAAGATGTCATCGAGAAGAGTGACAAAATCCTTTGTCGAAAATGGTGGAAACACCGGAAATGAGGCGAGCTTCCTCCCCTCTCCCTTGGTGCTAGTTCTCTAGTTATTTCTTAGGAGAGATATCGACTCAAGAGAGTCTTGATTTGAGAGAAGAAGTTTCCTAGGAAAGGTCATGCTAGGACTTGTATTCTAGGGTTTAGAAGTCTTCATCCTCTCCCTCCTTCTATGTGATGATGGAGGATGGTTTCGTGAAGAAATGTGGCCTTAAGAGGGTGAATAAGGGAGGAGGAAGTCTGGATTTGATTTGGGGAAGAATGGTTTGAGGAGGAAGATGAACCGATGCTGTTCATTCCGCCTTAAGATGAGTGCAGAATCTGTGTGCTGCATGCAACGACCTTCTTGGCCATTTTCAAGCATGATACGGCAAGATCTGAGCTTTAGACTAAACGCGAACATCGAAGCCCTTGAAAAATACCTTTCCAACGAGTGGTTGCACAACTCCAGGCAAAGTCCATAGTCACGGGAAAGTCTGAACGAAATTGACAGCTGATAAACTAAGTGTGCAGAAATTATGTTCTGTACGCAGCAGGCTTTAAAGCCAATTTCAAGTTTGTTGCTCTCAGATCCGGGTTATGGTTTGAACATGGAAGTTGTAGCCTATTGAAATACCTTTCCAACGAGGAGTTACACGTCTTCGCCGGATTCCTGTAGCTTCGGTAATCTCTGGTCGAAGTCGTTGTCCTGAAGGTGTCCTGCACCTAAAATTCAGGGGTTGGTGTAGAACTGGGTTTGGACTCGGTAGAGAAAATGTAGCAAATTGACATTTAGTTTGGGTGAACTCTTTTATGTTAACCATCATATTTCAATGAATGATGAAGTTTTATCAATGGATCCCAGGTAAATGATCTGTGAATTGAAGCGTACTTAAACGAAACGATTCAGTAGAAATTGGTGGACCAATAAAAATGCGCATCATGTTAACAATGAGTTGAAGTCATTTGGAAATGAAGTGTAGGATGCTAATTTATGGTCATGTGAATAATTGTTTAATGGAATGACTTTAGTAGTCCAATGCTTAGAGTGGTGTCTCCTTACAGTTAGCATTGTGAAAGGATGTAAGTACGGGTGTTTGACCACACCAGTTTGGATAGTGTTGAGAAGAGTCATAAATGGACGGTCGGGCTTGTTCCTCGGTGTTCATCCCCGAGGCTCCTTCTGTGCCACGATGATGTGAATTGTAAAGTGGTGTGAGTTGACACGTGGTGTCGTAATCCTAGATTAAGGATAGTGTGGCAGGTCTACGAGCTCGCCAGTCGTCACACCGATGGGAGTCGACAGCTAGACCTTTGGAGGTTGGGCTTGGTACTCGGTGCTCATTTACCGGGGCTCCACCCGTGCCGAGTGAACAGTTGGGCTTGGTCCTCGTGCTTTTTCCGAGCCTCTTCCGGGTCACAACATAGGCCAGGTCGGGGATTGGTTCTCGGTGCACATCTACCTGAGACTCCCACTAAGCCGTAGTACGCATGTGAGCTTCGTTATTGTGTTCTTATAATTATGGCATATGGAGGCCTAAGCGAGGTAGTGTGGATGCCTGCCTAGTAGTAGAGAAGCCCGCTTTACTATCACCGCCTGGCAACGACGGTTGACGCCTGAGATGTTAGCTACCTGCTCGAAAAGTGGGAACTACAAGTCTGTGTTGACATAACAATTGCATGTGTGAGATCATGGGTGAGTCATTGCATTGCATACATGCCATTACAATACATTGCATAACAAGATCCTCATCGTATAAGTTTGTATGGGCACTTCTATATGATGAGTTACTTTACTATTAAACCGATCCTTAACTTATAAGTCTGTATGAGCATTCTTATAAGTTAAGTTACTTTCCTGTTGTAGATTTATATACATGATGGATTGATATAGCTCGTGTAGAATTGCCAGAGTAGACTGTTGTTAATAATGTTATACATTTCTTCTTTGCTGCTGACGACTTATGTATTTATTCCACCTGCTTGTACCTGCTAATCACTACTTATATATTGTACCATGGTTCCTTTCTCCGACCGGTGCCGAGGAGTCGCCGGGGGAGCGGATGTGAAAGCCACTTAGTCTTTTGACTAATGGTTACTACGTCTTCCTTTTTAGGAGGTAACCCCATAGGTAGAGCAGGCACAGACTATACAGTAGGACAGCTAGGCCAGGACGACAGGGCCTGAAGGGATGATGCATCACTACCGTCAGTCACCGATGTGAGTTTTGAGAGGTTTTGATGTAGCCCCTTTGGGCATGTTTAGCTGTACTCTGATACTTAAGAAGCTTGTTATTAGTTTCTTTCCTTGTTGTACTTTGGACTTATATTACTTATGTGTTGATTGACTTCTATTATGTTTTCGTTGGGTTGGCATTTGATTGGTATTAGATATAGCTGGCAGGATAGGCGCCTTGTGGTACAGGTTAGCCTGTGGCTAATGTTACCGTAAGGCGGTTGTTCTGGGCATAAGACCCCCTTCGTGCCGTGTTTTGGTTTTCGGGAGGGGTCTTACATCACTTTTCCAAGGAGAAAGGTCATTACTCTTGTTGATTGCTTAGGAGACATAATCTTGCACTTGATTTTGATGGAACTGATCACCACACACTCCTCTCCAAAAATCTGGCTTTGACTCGTGAATCCAATCACAATAATGCCTTCAAAGCAGGGCTGAATCAACCTTGCCCTTGTTCTCCTATACTTCCCCTTCTTCTTCCTCAAGATCCAAGAGAGAGAGAGAGAGAGAGAATGTGAGAAAATGAGAAAATAATCTCATTTCAAGCCTTTATCAGAGAGCTATCGTCACGCGGTATCTTTTCCACCATCATGCGGTATCGTAGGCGCTGGTCGTTTGGCCCAATCGGCACCACTCTGTAGCTCAAGACCGCCTCTACCTTATCCAACATGTAACATGCTGCCGCCGACGTTATCGCTACAGCTGGGTGGTACTGTCCAGAGCCAAAAGTTGACTTAATTCATAGGATACCACTACGCGGTATCATGCTACCGTTGCGCGATAACGACCAGAGACATTGGTCCAATAAAATCAGCAAGCTATCGCCAGCATTAGGTCTACCACCGGTCGGTAACCTCCAATGATATCTTCCTGTTGTTTTCAGGAAATTTGGGGCATTGCATACTTAAAACAGTTAAGTGTCGGGTGTTTCCATATAATTCCTTAGTGTGTTCTGATCTAAAGGTAAACAAATCTTTAGGGTTATAAGTCCTTATTTATAACATCAATTCATGGTCACTTAGGAAATTTTTCTCCAGCATGACACGTAGCATAACGACTATCTCCTTAATTTTAGGCCCAAATTGTGGCGAGGATTTGAATAAATTTGAAAGACGTGATTTGTTGCATAATTTCAGGGGTTGCTAGAGGGAAAGAATATTCTCATTCATTGGAAAATAATTCCTTATTTCAATTTCTTCTTTTGACAGAAATTTCTAGCCGTTTGAAGATTCCATATTTGGATTATTGCCTAAGGAGTTTGCTAGCTGTTGAAGAATTATATATCAGACTCAAAGCTCTCTGATTTCCAATTTCATTAAAAAAATAAGGACTTAAAAGAATGAGGAAAAACATATATATCTCACAACGATCCATCACGCAATTTACACTCCAAGTTTTCTGTGAAATTTTTTGAGTAGTGATCAAATATTCAAATAGAATTCATTTCTCAACTCACTGCAAGCATCAGAAAGAAATTTTTCCAAAAACCTACTCTAGAATATCTTTTCTGAAGAATATTCTTTCTATCAAGGTTCCTGGTCATGACTTAAACACACTCAAGCCAATTCTTTCAAGTGCTGATCAAGGAAGAGAAGAAGAAGGAAGCTTGTCCAGTGCTTCTTACTGAAGTCTCAATTCTTGTCTAATTGAATCATAATTTTGTAAATCTTTTTACTTGTAGGATCTTTTTATATTTGTGTTGTAGGGCTTGTGTTAAGCCCGAGTTGTAGGGCTTGTGTGGAGCATAAGATGTATGGCTTATGTTGAGCCTGAGTTTAGGATCTTTTGATTGAAGATCTGAGTGGTAGGACCTGTGTGAAGGTCTGAGGTATGTAACTTGTGTTCCTGAGTTGTAAGATCTAAGGATTTGAGAAAAATTTTAGTGAAGTTTGTCCTAAGCTAGCTCTCTATTAGATGGGTGATGGTGGAAAGTGGATGTACTCATTCCTTGGAAACCACCATAAATCTCTGTGTGTTGTGGTTTGATTACTTTGGTTTACTTTCTTATTGTGCTCTTAAAACAGAACATATAGAAAATCATGATAAAGTAAATCACCTATTCCCCCTCCCTTAGGTGAGTAGCAACTCTTGACTTTCATCTGAGTTTAGCCGCAATAGGAATAAAAAAATTGTCTTTATAAAGGTGCCCTTCGAAATTTTGAAATTCATCAAGGAGAACTAGTTGTTGAATTTAGCAGGATTTCTTCAAAGAGAAAAATATTGGATTGACTGTCCCTGCCAAAATTATCTATATTAGAATATTAAAAAGGGTGGTGTTATTAGCAAACCCACTTTGGATGCTAGCAAACCATAAAATTTGAAAAAGGTTATTTGAAAACCAAGTTGTTATTAGCAAACCACCAGAAAAAAATTAAAATCATCTCGTCAAGGTCGGCGGCCGCAACTCCGACCATTCTTACTGGCAAGCCTCTTATAAATTCAGCCAATCTTCTAAATTTAGTATACTACATTAAAATTAAATATAACATTGTTTTAGATTATCATCGATTAAAATTTTTCTTTTTTTGACTGGTCTGAAAATCTGCTGACTTAAGAATCTCCATGTTCATCTTCGAAATAACAATTTCTCAGGAACATCCAATGGAGCTCAGCAATCTCACCAATATGGAAAAACTGAATTTATCTGCCAACATTCTTATGTATAAGGGATTTCTCCTCCCAAGATAGTCCACATAACCCTATCAAGTTTGGAATAGGGATTTTATAGCATCTCCAGCGTAGAGCCTAACCATAGGACGACACGAGCCCATTAACATGCTCTAAGTAAGTCTCAACACATGCGGACATTATTTAATATATATCTTACAATCTCCTCCTATGTTGTAACATCCCCCACACTCCTAGGCCCCCTAAAGTTAGGCTTAGGGCTTGAGTGGTGCATGAAAGCCCTAGTGTGATCCTAGCTCAGATTGAACTTATGGAAACTGCTATGTGCACCCCCAATGTGCACAAGTCAACACCAAGGTCAATCATTGTCAAATAAATACAAAAAGAAAAATGAGAGCCCAAGCCAATTCAAGTGGGCAAGGCCTTTCCCAAGGCCCATCATAAGGCCCACTAATTTTTTATATTTATTTAATCTAATTTATTATTTTAATTAGGGGATTTAATGAGGGTAATTAGGAGGGAAGTTTCATTTGGAGGCGTAATAATGAAGGGAGGCCAAGTGGCACTATCCTCTTCTTCCCCAGCCCCTCCATTCATTTCTCCTGATGAAGAGAAGGAGTTTCCAACAGTTATTGGTCAGCCACCATCAAGGAGGGCCTTTAATGGCCATGAACAAAACTCCCAAAACTTGGATTATTATATAGAGGCCCCCAAAGCTCAATTTGAAAATTTCATCACCTTTAGAAGGACTCAAGAAGTCGAAATTGACTTCTTGGATCGCTGCAAATGGTGGAGAATTGAGATCGGGGGAGGTTCGCCGGAAAATGCAAAAAACCATGGCCACCCGTCGGAGTAGCTATATCCAAGCCTGAAATCAGACATGCTTCTCCTCCTCTCCCCTAGTGCTAGCATCTTAGATCAATAGGTAATGAGTCCGAGCTCAATCGAGCCGAATTCCATTTTGAATTTCCTTGGAAAAAGCATGAAAATCTTCCTCTCGGGTTCGCCAGGAACTGCCTCTCCTACGGCCGTGCCACCGCTCGGCGATGGCCACCACCTCAACGAAGGTAGTGAGAGATGTGGCCGATCGGGGAGGGGCTAGATCGCCGACAAATGTCCCTAAAATATGGTCTAGGTCAGGCAGATCACGACTCTTGGCTGGAGGAGGAAGAGAAAATCATAGTCGTTCATAGTTTTTATATATATAATATTATAGGAAATATATTATATTTCCCCTATAGTCTGCACCTTTTTAAATCAGAAAATTAAGTCCTTAAGGCTGAACCATGAAAAGTGCCCAACATTAAAAAGGTAGCCCTTTGAGTCTAATTTAATTAAAATCTGGACATTTTGGGCAGTATAGCTCCCTGTAAGGAAATTCTTGTAGGACTGGTCTTTAGGGTAGGACAGTCACTGTCTTTAATAACTTTTAAATTACCAATGGGATTGACATGAAATTTAGTGGTAGTATGTATATAACATAGATACATCTACAATCCAAAAATGAGAATTTTGGGACAGTTTTCCTACGGTTTTAGGAAAAATGTAATTTTTCATAAAGTTGTAATATTTTAGTGAAAAATAATTATTTTAACCCTATATTTTGGTGAGAGGTTAATTAGGGTGTTAAAAGGCCCTGATAAAAAGTTTTGGTCTTGTGGACCCATGTAGGTTGGTGAATCCTACTTACAAGTTGTCATGTTGTATGTGATGTGGTATGCATTTAGCCAAAAAGATGTATCTTGTGAATTTAGCAAGATTGGCTTGGTCAAATCCAGTATATTTTTATACATTCACTTATTTAGTGATATTATACCTCCTCATGAAGTTTTAAAACATCTGTAGTTGATTTGTTTAGCAAATGATTTAGGCTGCGTTTGGGGGGACTTATTTTCACCGGTCAAACAGTTACGACCGCATGAACCGAACCTTAATTAAGGTCCGGTTCATGCGGTCCTAATCACTTGACCGGTGAAAATAAGTCCCCCCAAACGCAGCCTTAATTAGTAATTTGCTTATGTAAGTGTATTAGGGACATTAGAGTGACTAAAATAGTTTCAAAAATTATGAAACATTGTCAATAGCAATGATTTAATATGATAAACAGTGGATAAATTAATTGAAATTTTTGAAGGTTAGAATCTTATAAAATTATAAATTTTTAGAATAGGTAATTATTTACCATTTGTAACCTCTAGTAATATTTCTGGAATTATTTAATGAATATTTATAATACTTCATGTGTTACATGACCTGGTGAATCAATTTTTTGTAATTTGAAATTAAATATCAAATATTATTGAAATGATATGAAATTTGTTCCAGAGCCATTGTTACACAAGATAATGTTAGGATAAATTTATCTTGCAGTAATAGAAAGTAACACTTCATGTTCAAAATCATATGTATCAAAAATTTGGGAAAAATATAATAATTACTGATTATTTTAGGAAAATTATAAATCTCTAGAATTAAGTCTAAGATGTCAAGATAGGTCTCAGGAAATAATCTTAGCTCCTAGGGTCTAGTATTTGGAGGATTCCTATTCATACACACATACAAGTTCATATGTTCTGCATTTAAAATTTTTGGAAAATAAGTGTTTCACCAGTTGATGTGTTGAAGAGGTCTCACACTTAGTAACCCTGAGAGTGGATTTGATTAAGGGTAGCATAATCATTTTTTTTTAAAAAAAATTTATAATTATTTTTTAAATTTAAAATCAAATTTTAATTTTAAAATAAAAAACTTTCTTTAAAAATTTTAAATTTTATAATTATTTTTAATTTTAAATTTTTAAATTTTTTTAAAATTTATAATTAATTAAATTTAATTTTTTAAACAAAATTTAAAATAAATTTTAAAATTTTTAAAAATTTTAAATTTTAATAGATTAAATTTAAATTAAATAATTAAAAAAATATTAAAACTTTTTAAATTTTTAAAAGATTTTTTTAAAAAAATAAAAAAAACATTTTTTAAAAAAGAATAAAAAATTTTAAAAATGGAAAACAATTTAAAATCTTTTTTTAAAAAAAGTTAAATTTTAAAAGATTAAAAAAAAATGTAAAATAAATTAATAAATTTTAAAAAAAAGTTTAAAATTAATAAATTTAAATTAAAAAATCTAAAAAATATATTATTTTAAAAAAAAATAAAAAAAATTTAAATTTAAAAAAAAAATAATTTTTTATAATTTTATTTAGTTTAAAATTTTTTAAAAATTTAAAAAAATTAATCAATTAATTTTAAAAAACTTAAATAGTAAAAATCTAAAAAATTTAATAGAAAACATTAAAAAAATTTCCATAATCGGAAAACCGTCCGTCCGCCGCCGATGCACAGTGGTTTCGCGATTCATTCGATCCACCGCCGACGTATAGTGCACGATTCATCTTCTTCGACATACGCCATTGGATTGCTCTCACTATATAGATCTATACTTCTCTAGATCAAGGCGTTTGAAGATTCAAGATCTTCCAAGTCTGCATATTCTGTGTTCTCCAAGCAATTTCAAGATCCACTATTCTAAAAGAACGATGGATTGAAGATCTCAAATCTTATCTAAGTGATTGTAATATTGTTGTAAAATATTCATTTAATTTTGTACGAGATTTTCTTCGAGTTGTAGATCTGGTTTGTGTATCGAGTGGTAGATCTGTTTGTGGATTGAGTGGTAGTTATGTCTGTGGATCGAGTGGTAGATCTAGTTATGGATCGAGTGGTAGGATCGTCGTCTCCGAGTTGTAGGAGTTGCAGCTTCGATGTGTAAGATTTGAATAAATCTGAGTTTGGTGATGTAGCCGAATCTAGCCCTTCGTGGTAGATAGGCGAGGATGGAATGTGGACGTACCCAACTCAGGGAACAACTATAAATCTCGGTGTTTGTGTGTTTGATTTTTAAAGTAATTTTTATTCCGCGAAAAGACACAAACATCACATATTCACCCCCTCTATGTGATTTAGGTAGACACTGGATACTTTCAATTAGGTTTAGAGGGGCATTTTGTCCGATATAAGGTTAACACCTTGAACAAGATCCCTGTTGTAGCGTCAAGAGATTCTGTCTAGTAACCATGGACAGAAGTAAAGACATGTCTTCTATGAATCTCCCAGTATACACAAAGGAAAACTTTCCCATGTGGAAAGAATGAGTAAGGTCTTCATGGAAGTGCTGATCCTAGAATATTCCAGATTGTGGAAGAAGGAACCCACATACTGACTCAACCATCAGCTTTGAATCATGCAGTCATGATCCCCAAGAAGATGATGGACTTAACTAAGGATGAAATTTCCTTGGTCTCCCTGGATAAGAAGGCAAAGAACATCGTCGCAAGTGCAGTGGATGACTCAATGCTTCAGAATCTATTCCACTGCATGTCTGCAAAAGAAATGTGGGACTGCCTAGTTGTGTTTATGGAAGGGACAGAAGAAGTCAGAAACGACCAGAGATCATTGCTGAATCAGGAATACTAAGCATTCAAGCAATGATCAAGTGATAGTATTACTGACAGCTTCGAGAAATTCTTTAAGATTGTTAACGGCCTCAGAAACTATGGTCATACCTTCACTAATGGAGAGCTCAACGACAAATTTCTAAGTTCCCTGACAAAGGATTGGGACACCAAAGTCATAGTCATTAGAGAATTTGGAAAGCTGCCTGAAATGGACCCTTAGAACCTCTTTTGGAAATTGCTCTCCTACAAACTACAAATGAACACCAGAAAGAAGGAATAGCAAAGAAGTCGGACTTCCAACGAAGAGAAGTCAGTGGCCATAAAAGATGAAGGTTCAAGGAAGTCTAAAGCTATTTCACCAGTATGGACTCATGCTCTTAACACCCCAGAAGATTCTAATCCTAGAATATCCGGCTCTGAGCTATCAGATGGAGAGTTTTTTATCATATCTAAGCAGTTCAAGAAATTATTCAGCAAGAGGAGACAGATGAAGAATCAGTCATCCTCATCTGACTTCAGGAAATCTCATCATGATGGTGATCGTTCCAGAAAAAGCTACAACTGAGAGGACAGGTACAAATCAAAATAGAACAAACATTCTTCCTCTGATGTTGTGTGTTATTATTATAACAAGATAACTCACATGATTGTCGAATGCCCTTACAAGAAGAAAGAGGGCTCCAAGAAAGAGGAGAAAAGATCCTTCAAGGGTAAAAGAAAATAAGAAAAGAGCTTCATCGCCAAGAAGTTCAAGACTCTCAGGGACAGTTACTCAAGTGAGTTGAGCTCAGAGAATGAGGAAGCCTACTTCATGCTTATGGATCAATCAGACGAGGAAGTTGGTGACTCTGAGTATCATGGAAAGGTAAATTCGCACACAATACTCTCAGAATCGGAAACATCATACAATGGTAATGAAGGATATTCTTCTGAGGAAGGCGATTCTGAATTGATGGTTCAGCATGAGAACCTTTTGAAAGCTTTTGACAAATGCCGCAATGTAGTTAAAAAGCAAGCAAAAGAGATTGCCTCTCCCAAGGCAGTGGAATCAAACCTGAGGGAGAATATTGCAGAATTGACTCCTCTCAGAAGTGAAGTTCACTCCTTGCAAGAGGAATTGAAAAGATCGATTGAAATATTAAGTCTAAAAGATAAATATCATGATGAGCTAGAAGAAAAGCTCTTGGTGGAGAGAAAACTTATTGAGAGTTTCTCCAAGCTGAAGACTGTTCTCCCTCTCATTGATGAGTTCACAGCTCCGAAGAAGGGTAGTGGTCTTGGACACGTAGTTGGAAAAGGTAAGGCTGCCAAGAAAGCCAGCTCCAAAGAAAAGGGGAAGGCTCCTCTAGCTCAAGCCTTGTTTAGGAAGGTAATCTTCCGAATAAATAAGTTTGACCTTAAGTCGTCCTACGGTCATCTTGCTAGTCCTATCTATGTAGAGCCCAAGAAGAGATACCATGGATGGACCCGTTCCCGAGACTATGGTGCCAGTGTTTTTAAGCACCTTATGAAGAGATTGAACATAAGAGTCATGGTTCCTATATTCATGGACATAACCATAAGAGGGCACCAAAAGCCAAAACTTTTGTACCTAAGGCAAAGGAGATGGAGAACCCATATGTATGATGTAATCAGGAGGCTTCCACCTCCAAGTATGTTGCCCCTGCTAGACCTCACATTCAAAAGGTAAAGTAGAAGTACAAGAGAAGGTACAACATGTTTGATTGCTGGTGCTGCGGCAAAATTGGTCATTTTGGCGCAGATTGTTGGTTTAACTCTACAAATTTTATAACTCCACGAATTAACCATGCGAGATAGACCACTCACAAAGTTATTGATCCTAGTGGTGTTAAGCTGACCAGGAACCAATGACCTAAATATATTTGGGTTCCTAAGGTAAAGTGTTTTGTCATTGCAGGTATGTCCAAAGGCCAACAAAAATCACATCAGGTATTTGGATAGTGGATGCTCTCGGTATATAATCGGGACATGAAGCCTGTTGCTTGATTTCGCCCCAGTAAAAGATAGACCAAAAGTCATCTTTGGAGGGTCAAACCGGGGAACTACAAAAGGTTTTGGTATGATCTCCAACGGAGTAGTCTCTTTCATATATGTGGCTTATGTTGAATGATTACACCATAATCGTATAAGCATAAGTCTGCAATGTGATAAAGGCTACATCATTGAGTTCTGCAAAGAAAAGTATTTGATAAAGTCATCTGCAAAATTGGAGGTGGTCTTAACACGCACTCGGAGCAGAAATATTTTCTGTTTAAATTTTCTTTGCTTAGACCATTCTACACCAGTCTGTTTTCTTGCAAAAGGTTGTGCGTCTCTTTGTGACAAATGACACAAGAGATTAACACATATTAATTTCAAAACCATAAATATGCTATTTTCTCACAACTTAATGCGAGATGCTCCCAGCATTAAGTGCCTTAAAGAGAGTCCATGTCCCTCATGCCAAATGGGTAAGCAGACAAGGGCTACCTTCAAGGGTATTGCTGAAAAGGATTCTTCAAGAAGTTTATTCTTACTTCTTATAGACTTATTCGGTCCTATGCCTATTCACAGTTTAGGAGGTAAGGTTTACACGTTAGTAATTTTTGATGACTACTCACATTTTACTAGGGTGTTATTTATGAAACACAAGTCAGACACCTTCGACACATTCACAAATTTTGTCCGTCAAATTCAGAACAAATTGAACTACTTAGGGGTCAAAATCAAAAATGACCAAAGAACAGAATTTGAGTCTGGTGCCATGACAGAATTTTATGGGAAGTTAAAGTATCTTTCACGAGTTTTCCTCCCCGTGCACTCCATAACAAAATGGAGTTACTGAGAGAAGGAATAGAACCCTAATTGAAGTTTGTACAACTATGTTGAACGATGCTTCAATGCTGAAATACTTCTGGGCTAAAGCAGTCAACACAGCTTCTCACGTGCAAAACGGATCACTTATCAACAAAAGTTATCGTAAGACCCCCTATGAGTTATTGAAGGGCAGAAAACTGACTATGTTCTATTTTAGAATCTTTGGAAATAAATGCATCATACTTAAGAATGGGAGGTATTACTACACGAAGTTTAGTGAAAAATATTTTAAAGGTATTTTTGTAGGTTATAGTAGCCAAAGTAAGGCATATAGGACTTTCAATAAGAAAACTCTGGTGGTAGAAGAGTCAATCAATGTTGTATTAGATGAGACAAGCCTACTCCAAAGCAGCTCGTCTAGTATTATTGGTGCATATACAGGTACCAGGTTCAAGTAACTAAGCTTGGATGAAGCTGAAAAGGAAGAAGCTCCAAGCATGGTCAAGATCGTCGATCCAAGCTTGGGGGATGTAGAACTGATAGAGGAAGAATTGCTTCAACCTCTAGAGGATACACCAAATATTGTAGAGCCTACTCGTAGGAGAGAAAGAAATCTAGGGTTAAGACACCTAAGAGATCACCCAGTTGATCAAATAATTAGAGAGCCAGGCGTTAGTGTTAGAACCAGGTGTAACACCCCAAAGTTTGGTAGGCAAGAAAAATGGGTTACCATGTGACGATAGGTTGTTAGCGCACGACAATAGCCATTTGATTGACCGAGCGCTCGGGAAGCTATCGCCCAGTGGTAGAGTTACCACCGGCAGTAGCTTGGCAATTTATTTGTAAAAGTGCTCGGGTTACTACCGCGGGGCGGTAGTAGCTATGGCATGGCTGTAGCAGGGGCAGTCATGTCTTAACGGTCGCTAGCTACCGCGAGGCGCTATCTTCCTAACATTCAGCGATAGTGAAGCTATAATGGCGTAGCCACGTGTCAGCCTGTGATTTGGGGGCTTGGACGGTTGCGCTCATAACGAGGCATTGAATAATGGTACCGCGCGGCGGTAGTTAGGTACCGCGCTGCAGTAGCATGGTTTATAGCCCTGGTTTGGCTATTTCTCTTCATTTTTCTTTTGAAGAAGGGTTTTGGCCTAGTTTTTTGGAGGAGCAGTAGCACCGGGATGGAGGGTTCTCTCCGTCGTTTGAGATTCGTAGTCTGGAATCACAAAGCAATTTTGGATCTACGGAGGAAAGCCCAGAGCGGTTGTTTTCAACTATCTAGATTTCTCCCATGGTGACAAAGAGGACTACTAGGGTAACGAACCTCTTCCTTGGACATGTGATGTCCTTTCCTTTAGCATTAGAGGGTAGACACACCACGAACACGTGGATGTGGTTCTCCCAACAGGTAGATCTTTTGGAACCCTAGTTCTTATTTGGGCAAGGATCACTATTAGGATGATTAGATTGACCTAATATGTATAGTCAAGGGTCATACGTTTGTTTCTAGGTTTGCTCCTTCAGAAAAATACCAGAGAAGTTCAGATTTGAAGTTCAGAAATTCAGCTCAAAAAAATTCTCCGAGCTCAGTTCAACGAACTCTGAGCTCAGTTCAACGAAATCTGAGCTCAGATCAAAGAAAGCTATAAAACTCAGTTCAAAGATTATGCAGTTCAAAATCTCTAAGCTCAGCTCGACGAATTTCGAGCTGAGCTCAACGAACTCCGAGCTGAGATCAACGAACTCCGAGCCCAGTTTGAAGAAAGCTTTAAAATTCAGTTTATCAATTTCTTTGCAGTATTCAGACAGAATTATTTACAGGTGGCAGAATTAATTAAGGTTTAATTAAAGGCGATTATAGCTATCAGATTTAATGCTATATATTCTTATGAATATAGCTGTTTGGAGGCTGCATTAATTATGGATTAAATCAACATTTAATGCTAATTGATTCCCAAAGTAATTACCATTCTCGGGAATGTTTTATCCATTGCAGTCAAAGTAAATTCAAATGTTTGAATTATGTTCAGACAATATATAGAGATATTTATGCAGTACAAGTAGAAAATGAAAAAGATCAGTAACAGAGAAGAAAGAGAAACAATAAACAACAAATCAGTGAATTAGTGAAGAACAACATAGCTCTCATACATACAGAGTTCTTCATCATTTGCTTCAGGATTCTAAGGGACAACTACTCAAAATCAGTCCAAGAAGCTTCTGAATAGCAACATCACTTTGAAGGCCTACACCCTGTGTACCATCCCTCAAACAACTAGACCCCCTAGGAATGGTTTTGTCATGACTAGGTCATGACAAAACCCAAGGAAGACCAAGAAGGCCAAGTGAAACTAGGAATGTAGGTGAGATCACTATGGTCTGCAAATAGTAGATTTCTAAACCCTAGTTTAAGATGATCATGGGGCTTCTCCAAGACTCCAAGACCCCACCATGGCCTCACCAATCCTTTGGGAGGTTCATTAGAGCCCTAAGGGTCCATTGGAGTCGACCCAGGCTGGCCAAGTTGACCTGTAACCACCAAAGAAAGGCTGAAGTTTTCAGATCTAAGAAATTGCTGTTTGTATTTCTTTATATTCATTTTATTCTTGTAGGAGATTCTTCTCTGAGTGTAAGAGCTTTGTTCTCCGAGATATTTGTAGGAAGTTTTCTTTTCCGAGTGTAGATCCTGTTTTCGGGATCGAGTTGTAGGAACTTTGTTCCGAGTGGTAGGATTGTTTTCAATCCGAGATTAGTGGAGTAGCCAAGTCTTGTGCGTTGCTAGATCTGTGAGGTGGAAAGTGGATGTACCCAAGGTTGGGGAACCACCATAACTCTTGGTGTCGTCTGTGAATACTTGGTTATTTTTATGTGCATTGCTCGCTAAATTTTTATTCCGCAAAAAGATGCACAACTCACCTATTCACCCCCTCTAGGTGATTTAGGTAGACAACTTAAACATTTTCAATTTCTAATTATATATAATATTTATTAGCGACAGCATACGTCGAGCAAAACATGTAGTTGGGGCGGCGTTGGCGAATAAATGTCGTGGTAGACTCCCATCTTTGAGCTTGCGGCAATGACCGTCCCAATCCACAAACTCTCTATGACGGGGATCCACGGCCGCATCAGCATCATCGCCATCACAAGGTACAGCCTATTTTCAATTCTGCATCTTCCTCTGACTATGAGACTAGTCCAGATACTGGTGCATCTTCATCCTATGATAAAGATTGCTCAGAATCTGAGACTGATGTCAATCAATTGATTGACAAGTATGGACTATGCCTAGATGCTCTAAAGTAGAGTAGAATTCTTGCTAAAAGGCAAGACAAGGAGATAGAATTTCTAATGCCTTATAAAACTCTTTATAACAAAAAATCTATTGAGTTCTATAAGAAAAGTCATGAGGTGTCTGAACTCATGAAAAGTCTTGAGTGTCAGAATTTTCTTTTGGAAGAGAAGAAAAAGCATATTAGATACTTGGAACAAATGTTTATAGAGAGATTGGGGATTATAATTTACCCTTCTCAGTCACAGGGTCAGTTGCCAAAAGTTGCAACTTGTCAAGTCCCTGAGAAGCAGGGTATTAATCACATCAATCATCAATTCAAATCTGAATTCCCTGATAAGAGGACAGTGTTTCAAAAGGGAAATTCGCATTCTAGAACTGTCAAGGTTGGATCTCCTCTCAAGGATCAATCTAATGTGTGCTTTATTAGTGGGGTAAAGACACATGATTTCAGAAGGAGTGATGCTGTACACTCTAGCCAGAATCCTCAGGATAAGTTCTTTAGATTTGGATCTAAGCATCCTTTATCTAAAGAGATGAAAGTGTCCACTAAATGGCAGGCTCCAAAAATAAAATTGGCCCATTCTGGACCAAGTGTATTTAGATCCTCAGCACCTTCACTCAGGAAGAAGGAAGTAGTATGATGTTATGCTCATCCAGCAAAATCTGGAGCTGCTTACTTCCCTCATGGACAACAATTTTGTGTTATCCCGAAGAAAAGGTACAAAATTCATATATGTTAGTGTTGTGGGAAGGTGGGTCATTTTTCCATTGATTGTTGACACAACCTGAATATGGATATTGGACAGAAAGGGGCTCAGCCCAGGTAAAGAGTTGGGCAGATATTTTATAATGCTAACAAGGACCTATGACTCAATTATCATTGGGTGTCTAAGGGTAAATAAATTGTGTTTTGCAGGATAGTCTAAGTACCGTTCCAATTGAGACTGGGTATTTGGACAATGGGTGTTCCAGGAAAATGCCTGGGACAGGATAGTTTCTCTAGGAATATGCTTCAAGAAAAGCAACAAATTATGGTTGAGGTTGTCAAGAATGTAATCCTTAAAATCTAGAGGAAGCAAGCCTCAAGGTAAGTCTCTCTCTCTCTCTCTTATATAAAGATTAAGTTTGCAAATTGTTAGTTATGTTATATGTGCTCAGGCTAAACCTAATCAACCACACCAAATAGAAAACAGTGATTCAATTATCTACACTGTTAATTTTTGTACGATTTATTCTAAAATTCAAAAAACTTATTAGCAAGCTTTAAGGTAAACCAATGTATAAATTGGAGTGCAAATAGAACTGGCTCATTAACATGTTAGGTCCCCTTCTATTTAAAACTAATTAAATTTTTATTAAGTCAAATATATTGTACATCCAATTAGTAAGGGAAGCCACAAATTAAACATGCATTGAATAAGTAGAAGAAAAGTTGAGAGGTAAAAAAATCAAAGCAATAAATCTCCTCTTTCATAGCAGGAAGCGTAACGCAACCCGTTAAAATGAAATGTATAAGTTTTAGGCTAAAATGCTTAATTGATAAATGAACCTTTTGGTATAAATAGAAAGGAGACAAGAAACGAAAAACCACTCCACTCTTTAAAAGCCTTAACCCTAGCCATCGAGATCGAAATCCTCTCAGCATCTTCCCGCACTGCTTCAATGGCGCCAAATGTCATCAAGGAGCTCCCGGAAGGATACAAAATTGTGAGGGATGGATTCACTCATACCTCCCCTGAGATAAAGGTTGTGTTAAGGATGATTGAGGTCGCAGGCTTGGAATACACCCTTTTTGAACCCTCCACCATTCTTAAAAAGGAGTTAGTGGAATTCTTCTTGAACATTAAAGTGTCCTCCTCTCAAAACTCTCTTAAGTCTAAGATTGAAGATATCAAAATAAAGGTAAACCCTAAGAGACTGGGAAAGGCCCTTCATATACCCTCTGTCCAACCTAGCGAGGAAAAAGAGCCTGTCATCATGGACAGAGACTGTGCTCTCAGATGGTATGGATACAATGAGGCCAAATCTGGGTCTCTTAAAAGGAAATTCTTCAGTCAGAGAGGCAAAGTGCTAGGAGATATTGTAGGGAAAGCCCTTATCTACAAACCTGGATCACATGACACTATCTTCAGGTCCATGTTTGATATCATGACCAGAATTATCCTGAATAGAAAGACCCTATGGTCTTCTCTCATCTATCAGAGATTAGTAGACTGTATACCCTCTCCAAATATGGGCAGAATTCTTTCCTTATACATAGTGAACACCTATCCTGATACTTTCAAACAGGAACATGGGGTGAAGATTCACTACCTAAAAAGAATGGACATAAAAACTTTGGACAGATTCATTAGGGTCCTACCAATTATCCAGCCTTCAGGAATAAAGGACTCCTCTAAGGGTACAAGGAAGAAACCTACTGAGGAAGAAAGAACTTCCAGCTCTGAACTAGAGCTTGGATCATCATCTCCAGCTGATATTGGTCTGCATGTTGACTTATCACTCTGTCAATCCTCTGCGAACATTAAACTTCAGGACACTATTGTGCATGTTGATAAAATCAACGCCAGCCCTAGGTCAGGACAAGTGTCAAATATTGGCAATGAATAAGAAGTTGCTGCAGAAGATGAGGCAGATATGGCAGATACTGATAATATAGATGCAATTGATAATATGCCTACTACTGAAGATAACCATGAGCCTCCTGAAGCTTTAGATACTTATCTTGATAGGTTAAGCCTAGATAAGGATACTCAGTCTGAAGGGGAGCATGATCAGATGGATTTGACAAACTTGGATCAAGTCATCAACAGAATAGTTGAGTATGCACCCACTACAGGTAATACCCATACCCTCTTAATTAGTAGTGTTAATGCAACTTTAGCTAAGGAAATGTTTCCTAATATAGGTGTTGTAGTTGAGGGGGAGCCTTCTCAGATCCCTACTCAAAATGTTATACCTCCTCCTATGAGCCATACTTCATCTACCCCTATCTCCAATGAGGAATTTCTAAACCAAATCAAAGCACTCTTGGATTCTAGAACCACAACCCTCAAGGAGTATGTTGATCAATCAGTTGCCAAACTGAGAGATGACTTGTCAACCAAAGTCAATGAAAATAAAGAAGAAATCTCTCACTTAAATAAATAGGTCACAACCTGGTTTGATAGGGTTGGAACTGCTGGCATCAAACTGACCACCCTTACGAAATCCTTGGACACAAGTCAGAAACTCTCTGCAGCTGACATGGGATATGCCAAGAATTATATGAGTGCAACTGATGAGGTGATCAAGGGTGCAGCAGATCATGTAAATCAGCATGTCATAAATGTTGTCTTCCAATCTATGAAGGAGGAAATACTTCTGAAAGATGAGCTGCTTGCTGACAATGAGAGAATATTCAATTCTATATCAAGCAAGAATGAAGCTAACACAACCTTAATGCAAAAGACCATCTCTGAAGACGGCGGAAAGGGGGACAGCATCCATGCTAAGGTAGCAACACTCATTGAAGATCAAAACTTCAATGTAATTCAAGGCACCATGGTGGCACTACACCTTCCCCTCATAGATAGAAAGAGGCCAGAGGACCTAAACTTCCCAGCGCAAGCTAGAATAACACGAGATGCACAGCTTGCTACCAGAAGAAAGAGGGAAGGAACTCAATTGGCTGAAGAGTTCATGGCAAAGACGAGAGCTGAGAACAGAGATGATCCAGATCATGAATAGCTAAGTGATGCCTCTGAATCCATCTTTATCAATGCTTGGGTAAGCCATGGACAAATCTTAAAGAATATTGATAGTGTATATCCTTTTGAGGAATGGATAAAACATCTGGAAAGAAATTCCCTAAGTAAAAGAGTATTCAAAGAGAATCTGGTAAGGAAGAGCAACCACAAGAAAATGCCTCCGAGATATATTCCAAAGCTATTCATTTACTTTAAGAGGAAGGAGAACAAAGCTGAAAACTTGAAGAAGACTGCTGCTTTCAAGGATGCTGATTCTAGTTCATCAAAACAAAACTAATATGAGGCTGCAAGACTTAAGGTTCTTTAAACATTTATTCAATGTCTGGTAATGAATACCAACAGTATGGCATCATCAAATCTTTATCAATGAAATTTTTATGAGTTGTCCCTAACTATATTGTTATGATAAATGTATAATGCAACTCTCTATTGTATTTCTGTAATAAATAAATATGTTGTTCTCTCATAGGTACCATGTAATCACAAGTTTGTTACTGTTGTTCGGCTAAGTTAATGATTAGGTAGATCTTAATCAAAATGTGTACCTTATAAATGATTAATAAAGCTTTTCTTGTTAATCATACTATCACTTTGTCAATGTTTAATAATTCACCTGTACCTTTGATCTCTCAATCATAGTAGTAAGCCATCTCATCTAGGGGGAGTTATACTGTACTGGGATGGCTAGTTGTCATGATAATGTTTCATTAGACCTATCATGATATTTCTTGTGTTTATGCACCTTAGCATGGATGGGTGTTCCTCCCTCTTCAAATAGGGGGAGATTATTGGGAATTGTGCCCTACAATGTTCCTCAAGATTTGAAGAGTCATCACCAATCATGCTAAGGAGCATAATGTATTTGATATGTGATCTACTTCTTGGATGCAGGTAGTCCATGATTGGACAGGTTAAGAAGATGAGTTTGGTGGTAAACTCAAAATTCATCGAGCTCAGCTCGTAGTTCGTCGAGCTCAGCTCGCTGGTCATCGAGCTAAGTTCAACATTCTATTAGATAAGCTCAAGAGCTCAGGATTAAAAGTTTGTCGAGCATAGCTTGAAGTTCGTCGAGCTCAGTGTGCAATTCGTCGAACTCAGCTCAACACTTGTCATGCTAAAGCCAGAAAAATTGACTAAGGCAAAACGTGCTGAGACTGTTGAGAAGATCAGAGTTCGTACAGCTCAGCCTACAGATCATCGAACGCAGCTAAAGCCAGAAAAAATGACTAAGGCAAAAAGCGCTGAGACAACTGAGATAACTGAGAAGAAAGCGCTGAGATAGCTGAGAAGAAAGCGCTGAGATAGCTGAGAAGAAAGCATTGAGACCGCTGAGAAGAAGGCGTTAAGACAGAAGGTTGTCTCAGCAGTTAAGAAGAAAGTGTTGAGATCGCTAAGAAGAAAGCACTGAGACAGAAGGTTGTCTTAGCAGTTAAGAATAAAGCGCTGAGAAGAAAGCGCTAAGACAGAAGCTTGTCTCAACTGTTAATAAGAAACCGTTGAAATCGCTGAGACAGAAAGCACTGAGACAGAAGCTTGTCTCAGCTGTTAATAAGAACTGCTATGACCGCTGACACAGAACCGCTAAGACAAATCAAGAGAAAATTTACAAGTCCAGAAGCATTGAGTGCCAAGATAGATTGCGTTGAGTGACTTAACATCACTCAATGCTTTATGGATTTATGGAATATTTTCTAAATCCAGATGGTGATGACCATTGCTGACGTCATTAAAGTCAACTTACATATAGCTGTTGCGGGAAAGCTGCAGTGGTGTTGAAAGCTGCTTTGTCTTTTTCTGAAGAAGGTGGGACTCACCAATCCTTGGTTGGGCCTACATACAATTGTGTCGTTAATTCAAATCATCACATATAAAAAGGAGAAAGAAATGGGAATAGGGCAACAAAACGAAAAATTTCGAACGGAAAAAAGAACAAACGTAGAGAATACAGAAAGAAATCTAAAGGCGGCTGGACATATTCTTCTCCATCAAGCTTGAAAGCTCAAGTCCAGCAAAGACAACCTGAAAGGCAAAGGAATATAGCTGAAGCTCTTCAAGTTCAGCAAGATAGCTCTTTCCAGAACAAAGAAGTTGATTCATCCATTCAGCAAGCTGATAGCTGTTCATCTGTGCAGCAAAAAGTGTTAGTTGTAGAAGAGGATTAATTCCTTCTACAACAAGTGTGCTGAACTGATATCTACTAAGTCCATCAAGGTAAACTCAGAGATTTATTTCTGAGTCAGTTGTTTTATTTTTTTCTTAAACATTATGTATTTACTTCCTGTAGGATTTAGTTTATCTAAATCTGAGTGTAGGGCACTTTGTGCCTGATGTAGGTGACTAATTAGTCACTGAGGTAGGTGCCCTGTTGGGGTACTAAGGTAGCATCCAAGTATGGATCTGAGCTGTATGGCTTAATTTCCTGAGGTAGGAGAGTGCTGCTCTCTAAGCTACGATCCAAGTGTGGATCTGAGGTAGGGCTATCTTCCCAGCCTGAGTGTAGGGCCTTGTGCCTGAGGTAGGTGACTGGAGAGTCACTGAGCTGTACGTGATAAGTGTTTCACAGAGTTGTAGGCCTTGGAGGAGGTTGAGTTGTAGGTGCCTGGAAGGGTACTGAGTTGTAGGAGTGATGCAGCACTTTGAAAGTTGGGTTGTGTGCCTGAAGCTTTAGGGTTGTAAATCCTGAGTTATAGGCCTTAGGAATAAGGCTGAGGTAGGTGATCAGTGGATCACTAAGTTGCAGGAACTCTGTAGGGTTCTGAGGTAGGAACCCTTGTGGTTCTGAGTTTGTATTCTATGAAGAATCTGTATAGAAGGCTGAGGGCCTGACATGTAAGCTCTGAGGAGCATAGTGGTAGAGTTTGTGCCTAGTCCAACAAATAAGTTGGATATGTGGGAGGGAATTTGGATGTACCCAATTGAGGAACCACTATAAATCTTTGTGTTTGATGTCTGCTTGTTTTCTGATTTATTGCAGGTGCTAAGGATGAGCTCTAGATAGATTAATTTAAAATTAGTAAAAGAACTAAGAAACCATAAACACCTATTCACCCCCCCCCCCCCTCTACGTGATTAGCTAACCTTCAGTTCAGCGACTTTTAGAAACTATTATTATAATACTTATGTTTCTAAGTATAAATAGCCTTGTGAGTAGACAAACTCTATTCATCACCTTCTTCTTGAAAATTGTCGGCCTATTTTCGTAAGAAAAAGGGGTCCTTGTAGTTCCTTTGATCGTCGATTAGAGGAGCTCTGGTGTATGAAATTTTCATCAGAGTGCAGATCCGGATAACTGTCACCTAGATATACGTTTCAACTGTAAGTTTTTTCCCGTTTCGTGGATTTTTAGAGGTTTAGGTTGTGATTTTGACCCTTTTTCATCCTGAAAGTTTTCAGTAAGTATTTCTTAGGTGTTGTCGCGTCCAGATCCTTGAGGAGGTGCGTTTACGTGGACGGAATCGCTAATTTGAGGCAAGTGGTGATTTCTTTCCCTTGTCAAACTTTCTTTTCCTTGTATATATTTTTTGTACTGCTCTTCCCTTTGGAGTTTTTAGAGTAGAGTTTGATCCAGCCTTTGCCGATCAGCTTTATGCTATCATTTTCCGGACATGTTCAACAAACATATGATTCATTGTATTAGTTTCATTATGTAGTTGTCGGTTTGGAGTGGTCAAAGTTCGTCGAATAGAAGCTAATTCGTCGAACGGAGTTCGAGGAACAGAAGAACATTCGTTGAATGGAGTTCGACGAATAAATGGCAATTCGTCGAACAGTGAGTTCGTCGGGCGGAGTTAATTCGTCGAATAGAGTTCGTCAAACGGAGCTAAATCGTTGAGTGCATCCCTAGGCGTTGAGTGTAGCCCTTATCCGTTGAATGTAGCCTTAGCACTAAATCCAGTTTCAAGCCCAAGTCCAAAAGCATTGAGTGTGTTCAGTGCACTCAACGCGGCATTAAGTGTGTTGAATGCACTCAATGCCTTGCTGAGAGGTCTGCGACGATAAGCGTAAAAGCATTGAATGCGTTGAGTGCACTCAACACAGCGTTGAGTGTGCTGCATATACTCAACTCCATCAGGAAAATCTTGAAATCAAAGTTAAAAAGCGTTGAGTGTGTTGAGTGCACTCAATGCGGCGTTGAGTGAGCTGAATACACTCAACGCCATCTAGTTAAAATTTTGTCTTAAGTTAAAAATCGTTGAGTGTGTTGACTGCACTCAACGCGGCATTGAGTGAGCTGAATACACTCAACGTCATCCTGTAAAATTCCGAGTCTGTAAAAAAGCATCGACAGCGTTAAGTGGTATGTTTTGTTGCGGAGTTTAGCCGGATAGCGTCTAGTGTACTCGATGCTTTTCCCCTTAGGCAATGGCGTCGAGTGGGCTGACCGCACTCGACGTGGCGTTGAGTGTACTTGACTCTTTTCCATTAGGCTTCATTTATCTCGTCGAGTCTGGTCCAATTTATTTAGTACGGGCCTTAGGGTGAGTTTCGGGTTTTCTTCCTCATGTTTGCAGAATAAACCAGTGCTGGTTAAAGATTTGCCGGTTCGTGGATGTTGGGGCCTTTGGTGCCCGGTTTTTTGCATCTTTACCCTATATGGGTTGGTGGACGCTGGTGTGTTGGGTAGGTCACATCCACTGTGCGTTTGTGACTAATGGTGTGTTGGGTAGGTCCCTTCCACCACAGGTACTGGTTTTTTCCCGATTTTGGGTGTGTCAAGGCAAGAGACCACCTTTTCTTGGGCCCAATGAAGTTTTATTATTGGTGTGTTGGGTCCCTTCCACCGTGGTCTGTTGGGTTGGTCCCTTCCACCATTTGTGCCGAACTTTTTCGGTGTTTTCTATCTAATGGAGACTTGGTCTATTATTTTCTTTAATTTATGCATGTCTTTTGCTTATATTATTTTATTATTAATCCTTATAGTACTTGGTGCACTTGGGATGTTTTACCCTTGTGAGTTCCCTCTTCCTTTTTTCCTTGAGCTTAAATGTTGATGATTCCTTATAATCATCTAATCATGGGTTGGTAATCCTTTTGACATTTTTTTGTCTATTGATTGGATTATATTGCCACTTGTACTTTCTTACTGAGGTGTTCTTTTTTTTTGGAATGCCTCAGGTTCAGGGCAGTAGCCGGGTGATCGGCTAGGTTTGGAAGTTGCCAGTGGACTGCTATTTTGCAGAGGTTTTCCTCACAGTAGTGAGGTAGTGTTTTGTTGCTTGCACGATAGTACAGACATACATGCTCTCCAGTGGGTTAGTGTCTGGTTGTTGACGCCCACTGGTGGTTTTATTTTGGAATGCTAATTATTTTGCTAAGCTACCTGGTTTGCCTGTTTTGTGGCCGTTTTTTACTTGCTCTCTGGGAATGTTTTTTGTTAGGCTGCATATTAGGTATTTTTAATTATAAAAGCATTACTACTAGTACTTCATACATACAATATTTCTAAAACTAAAATACTATTTTCTAACTAATGTAAAGACTATTTCTACATTTATAATAAATCTAGTGTCTTGCATGCTGCGAGTTGTCCTTCGGGGATGTTTATGCTCGTGTAGGATGTTAATCCAACATAATCAAAGTATTTTGATGTAGCGTATGTCTCTAATGGCGGTCTACACTAGATAAGGCTCTAGTTCGTCATTCAACACACCCTTGATCCACCGCACCTACACAAGCATCTATCACCCTCAATACGTAACTGTTTCGTGCACAATGCATAAACACAATCAGAGAGTGATCGACTCTAAAACAGTGATGAAAAATGAGTTGACTTTTTCCCCAAGATAACGCAAAGGTGTCAATCCTTTTTGATGGCAATACCAAGGCTATAGGCCAAGATCCGCTCAAGCAAAATGGACCTACCCGGTTCGAAAAATGGAAACACAGACAATGACAATTTTATTCAGAGATTTGAGAGCGATTGAAATTAAAAATCACAGAGAACACGATGGTTCAACCTCCACAAATCTAAAGAGAAGAAGCACTAGAGGAGGGGTAGAGATTACCCAACCCGTTGGTAGAAAGCACACTTGATAACTTGTGGGAGAATCATTCTCTCCACGATTTCCACCGGCGTCGCACCGAGTGGATCCAACAGCATCGAACCGAGTGGGGTTGCCATCATTCTTCCTTGGATTCGCACCAAGAAACCATGTAGGAAGTTCCACCAGTGGGGAGGTCGGAATGGCGAAGAGGAAAGCAAGGGGGCGGCGGCTAGTCACAAGCCAAGGCCGAATTCTTCATTGAGAAGGCTGATTTTAGGTTTTCCTTTTTTCCTCCTTCATTCACTTAATAAGCCTCCTATATATAGGAGTTACAAAATAGATCCAACCATCCAAGATTGAGATAAAACCTCATCAATTCGGATGGTTAATAGCACACCAAACTGTTTATACGCTCACCAAAAGAAAAGTGCATGAAATTAAAATATTACAAGTTCTAAATTAAATAAAGCATTTAAAGGAATTGAAACGGTCTTCAAATAAGCCTTTAAGTAGGACTCACACACCGCGGACGGAGGTTGTAACACTGCCTTCCGTTAGCGGTCAAGGAGTCTTCATATCGCCAGAAATCTTTACATTGTAGCATTTCCGCATCCGGATCATCTTCAAGTGGTGGTGGAAGGGCCGCAGCATCAATCCTCCCCCGCTTAAAGTCACGTATCTCTGAGGTGTGGTCCAGGAGATAGCGATGGAGAAGAGCGGTATTGAATTGTTGAAGCTCTATCTCGAGTACCTATGAGTTGTCGGAAGGAGGGCGGTCATGCCAACGGATGAGAAAGTGGCGAGTAGCACCATTGGCAGAAGGGAGCAGCTCAGCATCAAGTATCCTGTTTGGTATAAGAAAGGTTTTGGGAAACCTTGGAAACATGTCAGTAGTGGGAAATAAATAAGGCAACTTACCATCCGATGCTAAACCTGTGGAGACCAGAGGAGAGAGATCATCTGTACTACCACTCCCCAAACCAATAGAATGTTGAGTGGAAGGATAAGACGACAAAGAAGTCAACTCTTGTAGGCAAATCGGTAGGCAAATCTGAGACATTAAAAATGGGTGAAACACCCCAATCAGTAGGCAAATCTAAGACAAAAGAATTATCACCTAGTTTCTTTATAATCCGGAAGGGGCCGACGTGCTTTGGAGCTAACTTTTTAACGGTGCCAGTTGGCAATCACTCGGGAACTAGGAGAACAAAGACTTGATCGCCGACTTTAAAGTGTGACATTTGATAGGATTCATATTGGGAGGCCAAGGTTGTCCGGATATGTGCGTGCAAGTCATGAATGTGTTGGGCGAAGGATTGTGCAAATTGACTTGCTTTATAAGTTGGTGGTAACAGAACCAAGTCAAGTGGCACAGGAGCCTTATACCCGTGAACAATCTCGTTATGGGACATACCCGTGAACCTATTCTTAGAGTTATTATAAGCCAATTGTGCATGGGGGAGAATTAGATCCCAAGTGCCCTTATGATCACTCACAAGACATCTTAGTAGATTCCCCAAACTCTGATTGACTACTTCCGTCTGCCCATCGATTTGCGGGTGATAGGCTGCGGAAAATAATAATTTGGTCCCCATTAAAATCCATAGAGTTCTCCAAAAATAGCTAGTGAATTTCACGGCCATATCCGAGACAATTGTCTTCGGCACTCCGCGATGACTAACGACCTCTCTAAAATATAACTTATCTACGTGAGGTGCGTCATTGGTCCTGCTACATGGGATAATGTATGCCATTTTAGAAAACCTATCCACAACTACAAAAATGGAGTCGTGTCGACGAAGAGTGGTAGGAAGGCCTAACAAGAAATCCATGCTCACATCTTCACATGGTATGGAAGGAATCGATAGAGGGGTGAATAACCCAACATTGGATTTAGTGCCCTTAGATACTTGACATGTACGACAACTACTCACTATCCCTCCAACCATCGCTTTAAGTTTAGGCCAGTAAAATTTTTCCTCAATGAGTGTAATGGTATTATCCCTTCCAAAGTGTCCACTCAGACCTCGGCTATGTAATTCCCAAATAATGTGGTGTCGTAAAGAGGATCGAGGAATACACAACTTCCCATGCCTAAAAAGATAACCGTCCCTAAGAACAAATGTGGATATGGTCATTAGAGAGTTATCCTTGGCGGAGAAATACACCTAATGGAAATCTATAAAAGTGGCATATTCATCCTTGGCTCGTTCGAATCCTACGACATTGACTTGCCTAGTAGACAGCAAAAGGGTAAGGTGACTAAGTGCATCGGCAACTCGGTTGTAAGACCCCTTAAGGTGTTTAAGACTAAACGTGAACTCTTGTAAGAAAGCTACCCACTTAGCATGATGCGGGCTGATTTTATGCTGACCGTTTGTGAAACACAAAGCATCATTGTACAAACTTGGGCTCGCGAGAGGTGATCCAGCAAGCGAGAAAGGGGGACTGGCGAGATGAGAGGAGGCCACCTGTAAGAGGCAAGAGGTATGGACAACCCTCTGAAGTAAGCAAGACCTCTTAGTAGGCGAGACCTCCTAGGAGGCGAGATGGCCCACAGGGCGCGAGGCCGGCGAGACGGACAGGGCGGTCGTCTCACCCATCAGTTCCTTCCCCACTCGCCACATGTAAGAAGATGTCTTTACCTTTTTACTCTCAAGGGGGGATTTACCTTTGTGCCCCGGATAGTTTTACATTTTTACCCCTGGAGGTCTGCATATAGCTCTCCAGAACAGTGGAGTTTGGCTGTTCGCAGACCCTGTCCAGGGTGTTTTGGTCATTTCAGGTTAATTCAGAAGTGTTATTTGCAGAACAGATTCAGAGGCCTATAAATAGACCGGTAAAGGTGCCTGAGATGGTTGTTTAACCTTTCCTCTATCTTCCTCATAGACACCTAGCTCAGCATTGGCTAGGGAGGGGAAGATCTTCAGTTCTTCCGGGAAAGAGGTGGGACCTCCGAGATGAGCCCCCTCGGTCTATTTTCAGGTCCCTGACTCTCATCAGGAGGGTAGCGCAGGGAGAGTACGTGTGGGCTGCATCCTATTTCGAACTTTAGGAGGGACCGGAAAGCTGGTTCCAACATTTTTGGTGGGGTGAGTGTGGAGCGCAGCCCTTAGAGAAGAACCTTGAGCAACCACATGGTGGGAGGTCAGGGAGAAGGAGAAGGAGAGTGGTCGGACAACCTGGGAGGATTTGTCGGAAGAGAAGAGTTCATGGCTTCAATCAAGGGGATCATGGATTTGCTGCAAGGGATCCCGCGACGGGGAGATTGTTCAACCCCACTGGATCAAGTGCCGACTCTCGCAACACAAGAAGAACTCATCTTGGCGCGAGTGGGAGAAGATGCCCCGGGGAGGAGACCGGGGAAGGAGGTGATGGCGGAAGGGAGCGGGAGAGACATGGCAGGAAGGGAGCTGTTCCCAAGTCCGGCGAGTACCATCTCACCAGGAGAGGTCGTCGCGCGAGTAGGGGCAGCGAGATTGGCGGCGAGAGGGTCCCCTTTTTGCAAGCTAATCCTGTTAGCTCCGGTCCCGGAAGGTTTCCGAGAACCCGAGATGAACTATTATGTGGGGAAGGATGATCCCTTCCATCACTTGCAGTGGTTCGAGGACGCAGTTTCGATCAGGCCCATAACAGACGCGTTCAAATGTCTTCTTTTTGACATTACTCTAAAGGACAATGCTAGAGACTGGTTCCATCAGCTCCCGACAGGCTCGATATACTGCTTCGACGACCTAAGAAGGAGTTTCCAGTTGCGGTTCTCCACGTCTAAGAAGAGAAAGAGGAACCCGGAGTCGATCTTTTTGATTAAGCAGAAGGCGGATGAGTCGCTGGCTCAGTACGTGGATAGGTTCCAAGAAGAGATCTTAGATATACCGGAGGTGTCAGGGTTTGCCCTCCAGATGGCCTTTACTGTGGGACTACGGGAAGGTTTCTTCAAAATGAGCCTCACCCGGAAGGCGCCACTGTCTTTTGAGGGCTTAATGGAGAAGGCGGCGAAGGAAATAGCGATGGAGGCGGCGAACCCTGCTTTTGCAAAGAAATTGGCAAGGCTTACTGAGGTGGAGTCGATGGAGTCAGGGGGAGACAACAGGAGGCAAGGAGAAGAGAGGAGCCGAGGGCGCCGATGTATCAAGAGCTGGGGTGGAGGCAACAGGGGGGCCCTACCCCAGGACAAGGTAGAGGACTTCCCCACGGGGGGAGGAACCAACAAGTAGGACCGGGAAGGTTTCAGCAGCAAGGGTGGGGGTATGGTCATAGACTACCCCTACCCCCTCCACAGCAGGCTATGGCCATCGGCCGAGGCATAGGAAGAGGCCGGGAGAGAGGAAGACGAGCAGGAGCAGGGAGAAGAAGAAACCCTCAGGAAGGAAGGCAAGGGGGGAGGTGGCGTTGCCATATTGCGACTTCCACGAGGAGGAAGGTCACACAATAGCTACCTGACTAGATTTCTTAGAAATGAGGAGAACTCGAGGAGCAGGAGGACAACAAAGACCAGTACGGATAGAAGAAGTGACAACTATAGGAGAAGAGGATCGATGTGTGGATCGAACGGATGAAGGAGATCGCGAAGGAATTGGAGTAATCCATGGGAGGGGTGGGGATAGAGGCGGCCCGAAAGGCGAGCCTTCACACTATGTACCGCCGAAGCATAGCCTCAACGTCACAATCCCCTCCCCGGATGACAAGATTACCTTTTTAAGGAAAGACATGCCAGACTATGAAGACCCTTTTTGTGACGTGCTGGTGATACGGACCGCCATCGAGAACTTCACGGTATCACGGATCCTAGTAGACAATGGGAGTTCGGTGAACGTGATTTTCAAAAAAGCATTCGATGCGATGAGGGTGGAGGCCCGGAGGGTGCTGGCGGTGGATGGACCACTGTTTGGGTTCTCAGGGGAGAGGAAAGAAGTCGAGGGGGGAGTGGGACTTCAGGTAATCCTGGGAGGGCTATCCCAAAATTGTCGCTTTGTCATAGTGGATGCCCCCAGTAGTTACAATGCTATCTTTGGGCGCCCCTTGATCAGCGCTTTCAGATGCGTTCCTTCATCATTTCACCAGTGCTTGAAGCTGAATTCAGGAGGTACCCAAATCAGGGTGCGGGGGGATCCAAAGGCCGTAAGGGAATGTTACGTGATGGCAGTGAACACCATCTCCTGGCAGGGAGACGTGGAGGAGTTGGTAAAGAGGATGGAGCAATTACAACAAGAACTGGGAGGCGAAGAGGAGAGAGGAGATGAAGGTGCTGGAGGAGAGGGAGAAGTAGTGGTGGCTGGAGGCATTGCGGGGGAGCCAGAAATGGCAGGAGAGGAGTTCGGGGAGACGGGGATGGTAGAAGAAAGGGAGGAGGAAGGAGATGAAGGAGAGGGAGAAATGGTGAGGAACAGGGACATGGCGGAGAAGCTAGAAATGGCTGGAAAGGATGGAGAAGAAGCAGAGGCGGCAGAGGAAAAGGAGACAAAAGAAGAGGAAGGGAGGAAAGAGAAGAGGAAGATGGAAGAAGCGGGAGGGTCACCCGGGGAGGGGGCCCGGCCAGAAAAAAGAAGGGCCTCACGACAGGAAGAGGAGGATGCAAGCAAGGGGGAGATGGAACAGCTGGGGAAGAGATGATGATGGCCAATGTGGAAGGCAAAGCCAAGGATCAGGACGCGCAGGCAGAGTAGGAAGGGGAGGAAGAGCCATCGAGGCTGAAAGCGGCCGTGGAGGTCCTCGAGGTAGAGATCCATACCAAGGAAGATAGATAGGAGAAGATAAAAATCAGCGGCGAGCTCAGCCCGGAAGACCAGGAAAAGATCAAGGCCTGCGTGCATAAAAATATTGACGTCTTCGCGTGGAGCGCCGCGGACATGCCAGGGGTCGATGCAGACGTCGCTTGTCACCGCCTCAATCTCGACCCCAACACTCGCCCCATACAGCAAAAGAAGAGGGCCATCGCCTCCAAAATGGCCGGACCTATTAGAGAGGAAGTAGAAAAATTACTTAAGGTGGGGTTTGTATCCGCCTGTAAGTATCCGGGGTGGGTGAGTAATGTTGTAATGGTTTAAAAAGGGGAGGGTAGGTGGAGAATGTGTGTGGATTTTTCTCTTTTAAATAAAGCATGCCCCAAGGATTGTCACCCGCTGCCCCGAATCGACGTGCTGGTTGACTTAGCCGTCGGTTTCCCTTTTATGAGTTTCTTGGATGCATTTTTTGGATATCATCAAATACACATGCATCCTCCGGACATTAAGGACGTCACCTTCGTCACGGAGGATGGATGCTTCTGTTTTAATATGATGCCTTTCGATTTGAAAAATGCGAGAGCAACCTATCAAAGAATGATGGATCGGATCTTCCGAGAACAGAGAGGGAGGAACCTCGAGGTGTACGTGGATGACTTGATGATCAAACGCAAGAACCTCGAAGCTCATGTCCTAGATCTGGAGGAGACCTTTGAGACCCTAAGGAAGTATAAAATGAGACTCAACCCCCTGAAATGTGTTTTTGGAGCCAGTAGGGGAAGGTTCCTAGGACATCTTCTCACTCCATCTGGAGTGGAACCCAACCCCGAAAAAGTGAGAGCAATCCTGGAGTTGGAGTCCCCTAGGAATGCTAAGGAAGTTCAGCGTCCCACAGGCAAGTTGGCGGGGCTAAGAAGGTTTCTCTCTCGAGCCGGAGAGAGATGCTCGCCCTTCTTTCGGACGCTGCGGGGAGGCAAGAGGTTCGAGTGGACCCCGGAATGTGAGAAGGCTTTCCAGGCTATAAAACAACAGCTCACCCAGACGCCCTTACTCCAGGGGCCAAGGGAAGGGGAGGTCTTGTTTTTATATTGGGGGGTAGGGACTGGGGCAGTGAGCTCGGTTCTTGTGCGAGAAGAAGGGAAGAAGCAATTTCCGATCTATTACGTGAGCAGGGTATTGAAGAAAGCGGAGCTCGGATACCCCATTCTTGAGAATTTATCATTTGCCCTCATCATCTCGGCTCGAAAGCTCAGGCCGTATTTTCAGGCTCATTCTATTCAGGTGGTAACGGATCACCCCATCCATCGCATCTTGGAGGGGGTAGATCATTCCGGGAGGCTAGCTAAATGGTCAATTAAGCTCAGTGAATTCGACCTCGACTTCGTTCCCCGGCTCGCCATTAAGGCACAGGCGGTAGCCGATTTCCTGGTGGACAATGTAGCTGAGGTCCATGAGACAGAAGTGTCCCCTCGAGCAACCTGGAAGATGTTAGTGGATGGAGAGTCGGGAAGAAATTCCTTTGGAGGAGGAATGGTCTTGATCAGTCCAGAGGGGACCAGATTGAATAGGCCTTGAAGATTCATTTCGCAATTACCAACAACCAAGCGGAATATGAGGCGATCATTACGGGACTCAGGTTAGCCTGGGAGCTCGGCATACAAGACATTGAGGCCTCGACAAACTCCATGGTGGTGGCAAGCCAGATCAAAGGGGAGTTCGAGGCAAGGGAGCTCACCCACCAGTTGTATCTAGGAAAGGTCTAGGACATCATAGGATAGTTCTGAAGCTTCTCAGTTCAGCACATCCCGAGGGAGGAGAGCACTCAAGCTGACCAACTCGCCAAGCACGATCCTCGAGCTGGGGGAACGATGATAGAGCTCTTCAGACTATCTATAGAAGATGGGAACTCATGGAGATATGCCAGCAAACGTCTTGGATGGACCCCTTCATCACCTTTTAACGTCGGGACAGTTATCCGCAAAAGAACTCGACAGGAGGCATACCAGATACAAATCGGCGTACTACCTGCTGAAGGATGGGGTTTTATACTGCAAGATGCTGTCAGGTTTGCTGGCCAGATGTGTGTCAGAGGAAGAAGTTCCCAAGGTTCTACAAGAGATTCACTCGGGCGAATGTGGGAGTTACTCAGGGAGCCTGACATTAGAAGGGAGGGTGCTGTGACAGGGGTACTCCTGGCCTACCCTCAGGAAAAAGGCGGGGGGATTCGTGAAAAGGTGTCAAAAATGCCAGGAGTTCGCCCCCCTCCAGCTCCTTCCAGCACAGAGGTTACGGACAATCACAGCTCCCTGGCCTTTCGCTATATGGGGGCTAGATCTGGTGGGTCCCTTTCCCCAAGCAAGTGGCTAAAGGAAATTCCTGCTAGTCATGGTGGACTACTTTTCGAAATGGCTGGAGGTGAAGGCGTTGACTAAGGTAACATCGCAGGTGGTCAAGAATTTCGTATGGGGGGAGATCATCTGCCGGCATGGGTTGCCCCTAGCCATTGTGACAGATAACGGACCACAATTTGCAAGTAGAGAATTCATGGATTTCTGCTTTCGTTTGGGAATAGATCTCCGCCTTGCCTCTGTTCATCATCCACGGAGTAATGGACAGATGGAAGCAGCTAATAAGGTCATTGTCAATCTATTGAAGAAAAAAGTGGAGAATTTGAGGGGGAGCTGGGTGGAGCAGCTACCTTCAATATTGTGGGCCTTGATGACCACACCGAACACCGCCACGGGGGAAACCCCGTTTAAGCTCTCTTATGGCTCAGAGGCTATCATACCTATCGAGTTTGAGGTCACATCACCGAGAGTAGCAGTTGCGAGGGAAGGAGCCGAAGGATGGAGAGCAGAGAACAAAGAAGAATAGAGTCTCTCATTGGATCTCGTGGAGGAGCTCAGGGATTTGGCGATGGTCCGGCAGGAGGAGGTCAAGCGCCGGATGGCAAGGTACATCAACAAACATATAAGGATCAGATAGTTCGAGAAGGCAGATTTGGACCTAAAGAAGGTAGATGCAGCAGGTAGAGGGGCCTCGGTAGGGAAGCTCAACCCCAATTGGGAGGGTCCTTTTGTAGTAAAGGAAGTCTTAAAGTCAGGAGGGAACCACCTCCAGGATGTGGACGGGGTATCCCTCGAGCGAGCCCGAAGTGGTGATAATTTAAAGAGATTTTACCCGTATCACTTTCTGTCCATTGCACTTTTTATTATTGTACAATGCTTACCATTTTGATGTGCTCTTTTGATGTGATGAAAGCATGGGTGACCTTTTTATGGCACCAAGGGCAAGATGGTTTGGAGAGTAGACCCCGAGCAGACTTGCTGACCAGGCTCTCCACTAGCTGGCAGGGCTGTAGGCTCACTTGGTGGTTGGAGATGGTTTGGAGAGGAGACCCCAAGCAGACCCGCTGACCAGGCTCTCATCTAGTTGGCAGGGCTGTAGGCTCACTCGATGGTTGGAGATGGTTTGGAGAGGAGACCCCGAGTAGACCCGCTGACCAGGCTCTCATCTAGCTGGCAGGGCTGTAGATCACTCGGTGGTTGGAGATGGTTTGGAGAGGAGACCCCGAGCAGACCTGCTGACAAGGCTCTCACCTAGCTGGCAGGGTTGTAAGCTCACTCGGTGGTTGGAGATGGTTTGGAGAGGAGACCCCGAGCAGACCCACTGACCAGGCTCTCACCTAGCTGGCAGGGCTGTAGGCTCACTCGGTGGTTGGAGATGGTTTGGAGAGGAGACCCCGAGCAGACCCGCTGACCAGGCTCTCATTTAGCTGGCAGGGCTGTAGGCTCACTCGGTGGTTAGAGATGGTTTGGAGAGGAGACCCCGAGCAAACCCGCTGACCAGGCTATCATCTAGCTGGCAGGGTTGTAGGCTCACTCAGTGGTTGGAGATGGTTTGGAGAGGAGACCCCGAGCAGACCTGTTGACAAGGCTCTCACCTAGCTGGCAGGGCTGTAGGCTCACTCGGTGGTTGGAGATGGTTTGGAGAGGAGACCCCGAGCAGACCCACTGACCAGGCTCTCACCTAGCTGGCAGGGTTGTAGGCTCACTCGGTGGTTGGAGATGGTTTGGAGAGGAGACCCCGAGCAGACCCGCTGACCAGGCTCTCATTTAGCTGGCAGGGCTGTAGGCTCACTCGGTGGTTGGAGATGGTTTGGAGAGGATACCCCGAGCAGACCCGCTGACCAGGCTATCATCTAGCTAGCTGGGTTGTAGGCTCACTCGGTGGTTGGAGATGGTTTGGAGAGGAGACCCCGAGCAGACCCGCTGACCAGGCTCTCATCTAGCTGGCAGGGATGTAGGCTCACTCGGTGGTCGGAGATGGTTTGGAGAGGAGACCCCGAGCAGACCCGCTGACCAGGCTCTTATCTAGCTGGCAGGGTTGTAGGCTCACTCGGTGGTTGGAGATGGTTTAGAGAGGAGACCCCGAGCAGACCCACTGACCAGGCTCTCACGTAGCTGGCAGGGATGTAGGCTCACTCGGTGGTTGGAGATGGTTTGGCGAGGAGACCCCAAGCAGACCCGCTGACCAGGCTCTCATCTAGCTGGCAGGGTTGTAGGCTCACTCAGTTGTTGGAGATGGTTTAGAGAGGAGACCCCGAGCAGACCCACTGACCAGGCTCTCACGTAGCTGGCAGGGATGTAGGCTCACTCGGTGGTTGGAGATGGTTTGGAGAGGAGACCCCAAGCAGACCCGCTGACCAGGCTCTCACCTAGCTGGCAGGGTTGTAGTCTCACTCGGTGGTTGGAGATGGTTTGGAGAGGAGACCCCGAGCAGACCCGCTGACCAGGCTCTCATTTAGCTGGCAGGGCTGTAGGCTCACTCGGTGGTTGGAGATGGTTTGGAGAGGAGACCCCGAGCAGACCCGCTGACCAGGCTCTCATCTAGCTGGCAGGGTTGTAGGATCACTCGGTGGTTGGAGATGGTTTAGAGAGGAGACCCCGAGCAGACCCGCTGACCAGGCTCTCATCTAGCTGGCAGGGCTGTAGGCTCACTCGGTGGTTGGAGATGGTTTGGAGAGGAGACCCCGAGCAGACCCGCTGACCAGGCTCTCATCTAGCTGGCAGGGCTGTAGGCTCACTCGGTGGTTGGAGATGGTTTGGAGAGGAGACCCCGAGCAGACCCACTGACCAGGCTCTCATCTATCTGGAAGGACTGTAGGCTCACTTGTGGGCAAGTCTAAGGGTAAGAGTTCGCGTGGAGAAAGGTCCATGTTCATCAGGAGATTGGTGGGAAATCCCTAAAAAAGGGGAAGGGTCAGGAATCAGGCCAGGGAAGAGGCTCTCTGGCCGACACTCGGCAGGAGTGGTCTCGCCCATGGCGAGTGGACCTTCCTCATTCAAAGCGTAAGACTGGCGTAAGAAGGTGAGGGCCTGTCAAGTAGGGCGGCTGGTCTCCAGGGACTTTAATGCAGGATAATCTTGCGGCGATACGAGCGCTAACGGTCAGTTGATCTCGCGGATAGTATGAGCGAAGAGAGATCCAAAGTTTGTCTCGCGCTTTTGGCTAGCTATCAAGCGAGATGGTGGAAGATAAAAGCAGTGATTAAATAGCATCTCAAAAATTTTGTCTCGCGCTTTTGGCTAGCTATCAAGCGAGACGGCGGAAGATAAAAGCAGCGATTAAATAGCATCTAAAAAATTTTGTCTCGCGCTTTTGGCTAGCTATCAAGCAAGACGGCAAAAGATAAAAGCAGTGATTAAATAGCATCTAAAAAATTGTCTCGCACTTTTGACTAACTATTAAGCAAGACGGCCGAAGATGGAAGCAACAATTAATGTGTAAAAGGTTTAAACAAAATATCCTTGGAACAAGAACACCTCGCTTTCCTTTTTCAAGGAATAGTCTATCAAAATTATAAGTATTAGACGAGAAAAGAAAAATGGTAAGAGAAGCCATTGTAGTTGATGATGCGCTACTCGCTGTCAGAAGAAGAGCTGCCATCCGTCTCGCCGTACAAGCGGGGGACCAGGTCGCGGGCAGTTACCGTCTCGGCATCCTCGCGCACCACCCCCAGCTCCTTCATCATTTTAAGAACAACCTCCGCCGTCTTGATATTGGAGTCTCGGCAGATGGCGTCCACCTCGTCTACTGAGTAGCGGGAAGGAACAGGAAATTGGTCCAAGGGGGGTGTCGCGCTGTTCCGGAGGCGGAGATTTTTAGCTTTCAATTTCTTGTTCTCCCCCTCCAACTCCTCAATGCGCGAGCGCATTCTGTTGGCCGTCTCGGCATCCTGCGGGAAGAGAGCGAGTAAGGGGTTATAAAAAGGAGAGAGTAAGACTAGCAAAGCAACGGTAAGGAAACTTACCACGCCACCCTGTCTCTGCGCGAGGAGGTTGTCGGCAAGAATCAATCGCTTCTCCAGGTCGATGGATTTCTCCCGTTCCGCGGCGAGGCCGGCCTCTGCTTCCTTCCACTTTCTGTTGTAGAAAACAAGGCGGCGCGAGACTCGGTGCGCGAGCTCCAGGGAGCGAAATTGAGAATGGGCACTTTTCAGAATAAGATCCCGCGATGTCTCATTATCTGCGGGCTCAGAGCCAAGGCCGCCATATACCCAAACCCTAGGGAGAAGGCGTGACTGGTGGGGGGGTCCTGCTCTTTCCAGGAAGGAAGGAGAGTGAACACCGACACGCAGTTAGCGTCCTTGTCCCATAAGAGAACCGGCTCGCCGGCGTCATCATCGGTCCTAGGCCCCATATTGTAATTGGGGTGAGAGGCGGGAGTCGGGCGACTGGAGGAACCAGTCTCGCCGGGAGGGAGCTTAGAAGGCTGAACATTGCTGGCGGCAGCTGGCTCGGAAGAGATCGTCTCGCGGACAGGCGAGATGGGTAGTCGGGGAGGCGAGGGAGACGATAAAGAGATGGGAGACAGGGATCCCGCTGTCTCTTTCCTTTCTTTGGCAGATTTTTCCTTTTTAAAGGACGCGGACTTTTTCACCTTCTTCTTGGGACTATGTCAAGAAGTGCCCTCGCCCACGGGCCTATTCTTGGAGGTGGGTGTCAGCATGTCTTTCGCAGCCTCCGCCGCCATACTCGCTAAGGCGAGAGCTCGGTTACTTTTATAAGGGGGATGGATGGGGACGGTTCTCTCTCCTAGATAAGATGACAGTCAGCAGGGAATGAAAATTTACAAAGATAAAGAGGGAAATAGAAGTGTACCTTCGCCGGGAAAGATGGCTGGAAGCGAGTCGAGGTCTCGCCTAAGGTATTGGACCTCGAAATTCTTCCATGCGCAGAAATCGCAGAGATCTTTCTCAGCACCCCCCACCTTGGGGGTGTCATAATAACATTCGGCAGGAGACACGGGGTCGAGAGGAATACCACCCAGATCCCCACGGATGAAGACGAAGCAAGTTAGCCAGTGGTGGTTTTTATTCTGCATCTCGCACACCTTCAGGCCTTGGCCTGTGAAATAAGAGACGTCGTCGTCTTTTGCGTGGTAGACGAACAGCTTGCGGAAGGCCGTCAAACTAAATTCAATGCGCTCTCGCCGCAGGTAGCAGGCGAAAGCAATCGGCATGGAGATGGCGTTGGGGTTGAATTGGTCCGGGACGACCCCAAAATACTTGAGAACTAACTTGACCTCCGGCCAAAGGGGAAGCCGCAGCCCCGCCTCGAAGTGCGAGACGAGGAAGGCTAGTCCATTTGGGTAGAAGGTGTTGATACATTCGCCAACTTTGGGCGGGCGAGATAGATAATCGTCAGCGAGATACTCGCTGGCGAAATGAGCGTATTCTTCCTCTGGCAGTCTGCCGAGAGGGAAGTCGTGGTCCACGAACCGCTTTCCGCAGCGGCGGCGCCCCTCCCCTTCTTCCATCTTCTTCTTTCCCATGGTAGGCGAGAAGACAATAAAAGGGGAAGAGAACGGTTCATAGAGAACGGGATGCGAGATGGGTGAGGAATAGGAGAGAGAGACGGGAGCTGCAACCAGAGAGAGACGGCTTAGAGTAACAAAAGCAGAGGAATGCCTGGGTTTGAGATATTTATAAGGAATGAGGGGAGAGAGGGAATTAAGCGGGAAAGTCAAGCGGCGGAAAATGAAGAGGCACCCTGACGCTTCGTCTCTCTCTCTCTCTCTCTCTCTCTCTCTCTCTCTTTTCCTCTCTCTCTAGAACCCAAGGGGCGGGGACGCCGCAGCGGTATTTTCGAGATAAAAGCCATCATTATTGAAAAAAGGGCCCATCAGGGTAATGATGAAAGACAACATGATATGATAGGTACAGTACCAAAATAATAAAATATTTCATCCCGCAGAGGGGGTATCTCGCCCGGAGTTTTATACAATGCATCAGTGATTAAAAAGTTAAATCAGCAACTATAATATAGGAGTGCCTGGAGAAGGCGAGACGGGCCCACGACAGCTTATTTCCTGATCCATTTCCAGCGACCATCCTGACCTCCCGCCAAGGGAGGGCGGCCAGGAAGATGAAAAGCGCGAGCGGCGACCACGCCGCGGCGCGCGAGATGGAGGTGTTCGTCCGTCTCTTTCAGGATGGCCTGGGGGTCCGTCCCGTCCATTACGCCGTCAGCTTCCCTCTCGGCAGCACGACGGTGGCACTCTGTCTCTAGCCACTCCATACGCCGGTCAGAGGCCTGCTTCTCCAGCTCCATCTCGCGGATTATGTGCGTGTACTTCCGGAACATCCTAGCCGTCCTCCTCTTTAGCTCTAGAGTATACATGGGATCGCCCAAGTAATCCTCGATCTCGTTAGGGCGTGGAAGGGGTGAGAGGGGAGGAGACACGGGAGCGTCTTCAGTATCAGAATCAAATTGGATACCTACATAGAAGGCGAGAAATCAGAAGCAAGGATGAGCTCGCGTGAATTGGGTAAAAGAAGGCGAATCGAAGGAAAGGCGAGAAGGGAGAAGATCTTACTGGGGATGCGAGGGTTCCCCACAACTCGCGAGAGGTTTTTTCTCCGCGAGAGTGGTGGGGAGGACGCCTCGGGCGAGTCAGTGCACTGATGAGCTTGGTTTATATTATCAGGAGGATTGGAGGGCACAGGTGAATCAGCGAAACTTCCCTGAAAAAGCGTAGTCAGCAGGCGAGACCAAAGAAGGGAAAGAGTAATGAGATTACCTGCTTCTCTCCGGAAGAAGCGAAGGGGTTGTCTATTGAAGGGGCAGAGGAGGTTGCACCCGCCGAGAGAGGGGGGTAGGCGGCTTTCATCTTTTTTAGGCGAGAGGGTGGAGAGGCCAAGGGAGGAATGCTCCGCAGGTCCGGGAATAGAGTGTCCATGTCGTTTTTATTTCGCCTTCGCACCATCGCGAGGCGCTCGTGGAAGCTTTGGCTGTGAGACATTTTGAAGAAGAGATGAAGGCCAAAGGGTCCCAAAAGAAGACTGGGATCACATATTTATAGGCCCCATAGGGGGGGCATCAAATATTCTCATAAATGAATCCTAGCATCGCGAGCCACTATTGGACTATCACTCCGAGGTTAGGACAACCTCGAAAAGAGCGGGGATTGTGTACAAACCTGGGCTCGCGAGAGGTGATCCAGCAAGCGAGAAAGGGGGACTGGAGAGATGAGAGGAGGCCACCTGCAAGAGGCGAGAGGTATGGACAGCTCTGTGAAGTAAGCGAGACCTCTAGTAGGCGAGACCTCCTAGGAGGCGAGATGGCCCACAAGTCGAGAGGACGGCGAGATGGACAGGGCGGTCGTCTCGCCCGTCAGTTCCTTCCCCACTCGCCACATGTAAGGATATGTATTTACCTTTTTACTCTCAAGCGGGGCTTTTACCTTTGTGCCCCGGATAGTTTTACATTTTTACCCCTACAGGTTTGCATATAGCTCTCCAGAATAGCGGAGTTTGGCTGTTCGCAGACCCTGTCCAGGGTGTTTTGGTCATTGCAGGTTAATTCAGAAGTGTTATTTGCAGAACAGATTTAGAGGCCTATAAATAGACTGGTAAAGGTGCCTGAGATGGTTGTTGAACCTTTCCACTATCTTCCTCACAGGAACCTAGCTCAGCATTAGCTAGGGAGGGGAAGATCTTCAGTTCTTCCGGGAAAGAGGTGGGACCTCCGAGCTGAGCCCCCTCGATCTGTTTTCAGGTCTCTGACTCTTGTCAGGAGGGTAGCGCAGGGAGAGTACGTGTGGGTTGCATCCTGTTTCGAACTTTAGGAGGGACCGGAAAGCTGGTTCAAACAATCATGATCGGAGAGGATAATAAAATCCTTGGAGAGGAGAGAGTGCCTCCAATGATGCAGGCATCTAATAATGGCATAAAACTCTCTATCGTAGTTCGAATAATTCAATTTAGCGCCCTCTAGTTTCTTACTGAAATAACTGTCTGGGTGACCCTCTTGACTTAAAACAACTCCTATTCCCACACCTGACGCGTCACAGGTAAGCTCAAAGACCTTGGTGAAGTCAGGTAGACGTAACACCGGTGCCTCGGTCATGAGCTTCTTAATACGTTGGAAGGCAAAGGTGGCGAACTTCATCTAAGTGAACTCACCCTTCTTCATGCAGTAACTAATATGTGCCATAATTCTACTAAAGTCTCGTAAGAAGCGGCGATAGAAAGTAGCCAAACCATGGAAACTACGCACCTCTCATAGGCTAGTTGGTTCGGGCCAGTCCTTAATCACCTGAACCTTTCCAAGATCAACTCGAATTCCCTCTGACCCGACTATATAACCTAGAAACTCTACCTCCAGAACATAGAATATGCACTTATTAAGGTTAAGGAATAAAGTTTCCTTCCTCAAGGTGGAAAGTGTCACTCTCAGGTTGGAGATGTGCTCGGCAGTGGAGGTGATATAGACTAGGATGTCATCGAAATAGACTTCCACAAACTTTCCAAGTACGGTCTAAAGACGTGTATTATCATCTGGGAGAAGGTGTTGGGGGAATTGGATAACCCAAATGGCATCACAAGCCACTCATATAACCCATCCTTAGATTTAAACGCAGCATTCCAATCATCTCCCTCACGGATCCTAATTTAGTGATAACCGCTCCTAAGATCTGCTCAAGCAAAATGGACCTACCCGGTCCGGAAAATGGAAACACAGACAATAACAATTTTTTTCAGAGATTTGAGAGCAATTAAAATTAAAAATCACGGAGAACACGATGGTTTAACCTTCACAAATCTAAAGAGAAGAAGCACTATAGGAAGGGAGGAGATTACCCAACCCGTTGGTAGAAAGCGCACTTGATAACTTGTGGGAGAATCACTCTCTCCACGATTTTCACCGGGTCGCACCGAATGGATCCACCGGCATCGCACCGAGTGGGATTGCCATCCTTATTCCTTGGAGTCGCACCAAGAAACCAAGCCGGAGGTTCCACGAGAGGGGAGGCCAGAATAGGGAAGAGGGAAGCAAGGGGGGCGGCAACTAGTCACAATCCAAGGCCGAATTCTTCATTGAGAAGGCTGATTTTAGGTTTTCCTTTTTTCCTCCTTCATTCACTTAATAAGCCTCCTATATATAGGAGTTACAAAATAGATCCAACCATCCAAGATTGAGATGAAACCTCATCAATCTGGATGGTTAATAGCGCACCAAACTGTTTACACGCACACCAAAAGTAAAGTGCATGAAATTAAAATATTACAAGTTTTAAATTAAATAAAGCATTTAAAGGAATTGAAACGGTCTTCAAATAAGCCTTTAAGTAGGCTTCGCGCGCCGTGGACGGGGGTTGTAACGTTGCCTTCCATTAGCGGTCAAGGAGTCATCATGTCACCTGAAATCTTTACGTTGTAGCATTTCGACGTCCGGATCATTTTCAAGTGGTGGTGGAGGGGCCGTGGCATCATATTTCCACAGCGTATAATTATACTTTTACTCGTGGACTAGCTGATCCAATGTGTCAAGAGATACGGTCATCTAAAACTTAAACTGGCTTTTACTTAATAACTTATGGATTTCATATAAACCGTAGAGTTTGGAGTTTTGTCTTAGCGCCTGCAGTTATCCCCGGCACGGCGTGGCATCACAGCGCGTATTCTGACTTACTCTGATATAACTTAAATGTTGAGAAATTGTGGGTTGTGACTGTTGGTATCAAAGGAAGGTTTTGCAAAATGGTTGGTTGGGCAGGTGAGTCCAACGACCTTCCCTTAAGCAAAACTCTATTCGTGACATTTCATTGCATACACACACCTAAGTGTCATCAGTATGTCTTGGCGAAAGCATGAACACTACACTCATAGCATGATGAGAAGTATATGGGGCATATTATGTAGTTTGGGATGCATAATATGTGTTTGTATATGGACCCACCATAGGTGGAAACATGTGACAGTTATGTAGTATGGGATGCATAACCACCATCACATGGGTGCCCATTAGCACATTTCTTTTTTTGTTGCATACGATGTTATGTAGTATGGGATGCATAACATTTCATGTGTACGCCGCTCATAACATGCATTAAGGCCTTTTTTAGATTGCATAGCACAACATGCATGACATAACATAGCAAAGCACACGTGCCAAGCTAAAGATTTACGTGATCACACATGTACACACATGGTTTTTGAGTCAAAAGAATAAGAATTCATGCATTCATGGTCTATGCACATGAGTTAATAGGATGATGGTATATTATCCTAGGTTTAAGCATTTTATCATTTATAAAATTCCCAGATCAAGTTAGCAGCATGAGCAAGTACTTATGTATGTTTTGTCTGTACTAGGTTGTTTGGTTCTGGCGGTTATGTTAGGTTTTAATTAGTTATTTGTTGCGATTATTAGAATATCAAGACGTCCTACGACGAGATCGACTCCCCAATCAGAGGGCGAGTCATCTGGTGCTCAGAATGAGGCCGTGATAGAAGGATTGCTGCAAAGCAACGAAGCTTTGTCTAGGCAAATGTTGGCGATGCAATCGCAGATCCAAGCCTTGTTGACTGCCGTTGCAGGGCAGTCGCTTAGAGTTCACGACCCAGCTGTGGGTATGGGTGTTATAGTTCCTCCTGCTGTGCTTCCACCAGAGATGAACTTAATCTCGCACTTCTAGCGACTGGGATCCCCTACCTATGATGGTAAGGCGGACTTCATGGCTTTTGATGACTAGATTATAACCATCGAGGAGATGTTCTCTTACTCCAGAGTTTCAGCGGACCAGAGGTTGATGGTCGTTGAGTACAAGCTCAAAGTTCTTGCAAAGAGTTAGTGGCTGAGAGAAAAGGAAGACTTAAAGGATGTATGCTCATGGGAGTCCTTCAAGGAGCTTTTGCTGAAGAAGTTTTTGTCGTCGGTAGAGCGAGACTGTTTGCTAAATAATTTTATGCACTTAAAGTAGAGGCAGCTCTCAGTGAGTGAGTATGAGGTGGAATTTAGTAAGTTGAGCCGGTTCGCCAGGAATTTAGTATTTTTTAAATCCAGTAGAGTTAAATGCTTTCTGGGTGGTCTAAGGAGTGACATCCAGCAGTTAGCTAGTGCTTATAGATCAGAGAGTTATGCTGAGGCAGTCGAAGCAGCTTTTAGGGTCGAGGCAATCGAAAATGCCAAAAACCGAGGACAACAAATGAGAAAGGATAAAACGAAGACTGGTGAGATCAAGAGTTTCTAGGAATCCGGTGCTGCTTCGAGAAAGAGGAGCAAAGAAATATGCAGTTTTTGTGGCCAGCCGGTCCATCCGTTCAAGAAATGTTTCAAAAGAATAGGATCTCAGAAGCAGGAGCAAGTTCATGCGATTCAGGTTGCCCCTGAGGGAGATTTGTTTTGTACTTCGTGCAAACGAAGGGGGCACGATGCGGCCCATTGTTTGGGTAAGGAAAGGGGCTACTTTCTGTGCGGATAGAAAGGACATATAAAGCCAAAGTGCTCGCAAGCTCAGCCCCTATTGCAACCTGTTCCACTTCAGGCTTTGCCACTGCCGTAGCTTTTGGACAAGGGAAAGGAGAAGCTAAACGTGGTGACTCTTGAGGAAGCCCAGACGTCTACTCAGGTTATTTACGGTTAGATCATAACCTAGTTTTAGTTTTTAATTTATAGCTATAGGTTCAATGTTCGTCCTCTTAGTCGTGCATGTGATTATTTTTATAGGATGGTTTAAGGTAAAGAACCGTTGGGCACGTGTTCTTTTTGATTCTAGCACTACCCACTTATTTGTGGCTAGGACCTTTGTTGAGCGTCATCGTTTGACTCTAGATCAAGTTGGCGATGCATTTCATGCCAACTTTCCCTCTAGAGATTCTATGGTATCGAACCATGGCATTCAGAGTTTTCATATTCTGTTAGGTGATTTTCTAGTGGTTGCTGATTTGAAGGTGATAGACTTGGAAGATTTTGATGTGATCTTGGGCATGGACAGGTTGTCCAGATACGATGTTGTTATCTAGTGCAAGGTTAATCGCTTGGACTTCAAGATGGACAACGGTCAACCCAGGAGTGTTTATGGTTTTCCGCACCAAGTTTCTCCAATTATTTCAATGGTATGTACTCGAAAGCTAGTAAATTCCGGATGTTTTGCTTGTTTAGTTTCGGTGTTGGCGACCGATAGTAGTTTGTCACGTGTGGAGGAGACTGCTGTTGTGTGTGAGTTTCCTGATGTATTTCCTGATAATCTTCCTGGTCTTCCACCTGAGAAGAACGTAGAGTTTGTAATAGATTTGGAGCCGGGTACTCGTCACATTGCTAAGGCACCATACCGAATGGCCCCTCGTGAGCTGGAGGAGTTGCCTACCCAGTTGGATGAATTGTTGCAAAGTGTATTTATTAGGCTGAGTTCTTCACATTGGGGAGCCCCCGTGCTGTTTGTGAAGAAAAAGGATGGATCAATGAGCCTTTGCATTGACTATAGAGAATTGAACAAGGTCACCATCAAGAACAGATATCCTTTACTGAGAATTGATGATTTGTTTGATCAGTTGCGTGGTAGTTTTGTGTTTTTGAAGATTGACCTTTGCTCAGGCTACCATCAGTTGAGGATCCGTGAATCAGATATTCCGCGGACTACCTTCCGTTCTCGGCATGGACATTTTGAGTTCTTGGTGATGTCCTTTGGTTTGACTAATGCTCCCTCTGCCTTTATGAATATGATGAACATAGTGTTCAAGGATTTTCTGGACCATTTTGTAGTCGTGTTTATAGACAATGTTCTAGTTTATTCCTATAGTGTTGATGATCATGCCGAACACTTACGTTTAGTTTTGTCTACTTTAAGGGACCATAAGCTATTTGCTAAGCTGAGCAAGTGTGAGTTTTGGTTTCCTCAGGTTTCTTTCTTGGGTCTTGTGGTAAGTAAAGATGGAATTTTAGTTGACCCTGAGAAAATAGCTGCTGTAATGGATTGGAATAGGCCAACCACACCCAAGGAGATAAGGAGCTTCCTAGGGTTGGCAGGATATTATAGAATGTTTGTAGAGGGTTTCTCTACATTGTCTGTGCCCCTAACTAAACTGACGCAGAAGAATACAGCTTTTGTCTGGAGCGATAAGTGTGAGGAAGCATTTCTGGAATTGAAGAGGAGACTGTGCACTGCTCCGGTGTTGACCTTACCTACGAAAGGAATAGAATATATTGTATATGTGGATGCATCACACATTGATCTTGGTTGTGTGCTGATGTAAGAGGGAAAGGTAATTGCATATGGATCTAGGTAGTTAAAGATTCATGAAAGGAATTACCCTACGCATGATCTAGAGTTTGCAGCTGTAATATATGCCTTGAAACTGTGGAGGCACTTATTGTATGGCGCATTATGCAAGATTTACACGGATCATAAAAGTTTAAAATATGTTTTCACTCAAAGGGAGTTGAATCTGCGCCAGCGGAGATGGTTAGAGTATGTTGCTTATTTTGATGTTGAGATCCAATACCATCCGAGCAAAGCTAATGTTGTAGTCGATGACTTGAGCAGGAAGACAACTAAGATTTTTAATCTTTTCGTGGATTTGCTGGTAGAAGAATTTCTCTTGATGGTTATTCTATTGGAAGATGTAACTCGTTAAGTACTTTGGAGGTAACTGAGCCTTCATGGATTGCACTCACAAGACTGCATCAGAAGGAAGATCCTGAATTGTTGCACCTCTCCAAGAGAACTGAGAAAGGGGATTTACCAGATTATTCAATTGATGATGCGGGTACCTTGAAGTACTGCGATGGATTTTTTATCCCTGCTATTGAGGACATTTGATTTAAGTTGTGTAGTGAGGCGCACGGTTCTAGTGTTGCCTACCACCCAGGTTTGACAAAGATGTATCAAGACCTAAAGCAGATTATTTGGTGGTCTGGAATGAAGGGTGATATAGCCAGGTTTGTGTCAGAATTTTTTACATGCAAGCGTTTTAAGGCCGAGCATAGAAGTCCTGGTGGCAAGTTGACACCTGATCCAGAGCAGGTCCGAGATTCCTTCCTCGTGGTCCAAACTGGCTTTTACTTAATAACTTATGAATTTCATATAAACCATAGAGATTGGAGTTTTACCTGAGTGCCTGGAGTTATCTCCTGCACGGCATGACATCAGGGCGCGTATTTTCTCTTACTATGATATAACCTAAATGTTGAGAAAATGCGGGTTGTGATAGGTATACTAAGCGATTCTACAAAGGCGTGTGGGATCCCTAAAGGCTAGCCCTTTTATTTATAGTGGACTTGAGTTTTGCTGAGATCATTGACATTGCAAAAAGGTTGGAGGCGGATCATTTGGGGAGTAATAAGAGACCCGATGAGGGTGTGATGGAGGCCGGTCCCAGTTATAGGAGGAGGCAGGATGATATAGGGAGAGGAAACAATAGAGGCGGGGGTCGCTTCCGTCAGAATTATAGGATGGAGCATCCGGCCCCACAGCCATCACTACCTCCACCACCACAAATGCATTTTCAACCCAAGGAGCAATATGGGCGAGTCTGCTTCCAGTGCAACCAACTGAGCTACATTCGATGTCACTGCCCACAGCTAGGTGGGAATTCTCCCCCCTTATCTTACTCCAGTAGCTCCATGAGGTCGGTGACACATGCGTGGTGAAGGACGAGGACCACGCGGAAGGAATCTCGGACCTGCTCTGGATCAGGTGTTCGTGTTGGACATGGCGTAGGAGCGGAATCCTCAGGATGTGATTGTCGGTATGTTGTGATTTAATTACTATATTATAAGCTTTTTCCTTTAACTAGTCTAAGATATACTAAGTGTCTAGCTTGAGTCTGTATAATTGATACCTAGGCACCGTGATGGTTGGTGGCAAACCAGCTTATACTCTATTCGATACCAGTGTCACACACTCGTTTATTTAGTTATATTTCGTTAAATACCTAGAAGGAGTGCAATACTTCACTGGTATTACTCGGAGAGTACGCCTCCTGGATGGCTCTGACATGACTGCATCTGCCAAGTGTGAATTGGAGGTACTTCTTGGAGGAAAGTTCTTTGAAACTCCTACCACCGTGTTGGGAATACCAGAATTCGACATCGTTCTAGGCATGGCATGGCTAGATTTGGTATCAGCTTTTCTTAGTCTTTCTCCTGCGAATTTGTGGTCGAATTCTTTTAGGGTGTGGCGAGCAGTGTAAGTGCGACCCGTTATAAAAAAAATAAACTCAAAAATGTCCACTAAGGAATGAAGATACACCTATTTGAGGAACCTACGCGTTCTTGCAAAGTTATTGTTGATTTTGCAAAATCGCTAGAGTATGTATTTTACACGTATAGGTAACTCGATGTGGTGCGAGGCAGTTTGAGCATCAGCATTATGATGAGAGTACGGGACCAGCTGAGGTGCCTACACCTCCTCCGTCTACGGAGACAGTACGCTTAGTTGTTGAGGCGATGTTTGCGATGATACAAGCACAGCCTACCAGGTAGGCGTAGCCTGCAGTGGTGCCAGTACAGGTTGGTATGAGACCAGTACCTGTTGAGGTTGTTGTAGATCCACGAGCAGCAGAACGACAACTGAAGCAGTTTATGAGCTTCAATCCTCCAATGTTCGCAGGGGCAGAATCCCCAACGCAAGCAGAGGACTAGCTTGCGCGAGTCATGAGGATTTTGACGGCAATAAGGACTGAGGAAGAATAGAAAGTTACCTTGGCCACTTTCCTACTGGAAGGAGAGGCTCGGCTTTGGTGGGACGAAATAGAGCTGCACCACTTAGCAGGCAGACAACTAATAGAAGTCTCGATATAGGAGTTTTTGAGACTGTTCTTGGCAAAACACCTGTCGTCGGCACAACGCATAGTCATGGAAAATGGGTTTTAGAGTCTAACTCAGGGAGAAAGTAGTGTTGATACCTACTTACATGAGTTTACAAGATTGGGATGCTATTCGTGGTCTATCTTTGCTGAAGAAGAGCGTAAAACCAATAGGTTCTACGAAGGGCTCCAGGATGAGCTGAGATTCCTGCTCTCAAGTTCGGTGAACCAAGGGTTTCAAGCATTAGTGGATACGAACCGTGCTTTGGAGAAAGATATGAAGAGGGTACAGGGCAAAAGGGACTTGGCTGAGACAAAGCCTGAATTCAAAGTGCCGCATCCGGGAAAATCAAACTACCGAAGGAAATGGGTAAGAGGTCCAATTCTTCTAGACATGCTCCCTCTACTATTGCTTCTGGAGCAACTTCTTGGCAAGGCCCGCGTACATGTTATACCTACGACAAACCAGGACACTTTGCTCGTGAGTGTCGGAATGGTACTCAAAGGGTGATAAGAACATAGGAGCAATGTATGCTGAAAAAGGAAAGGCGGTGGAGTCCACTGCATCCCACTATACTCCAGCTCAGCCAAGGGTGTACAATCTTGGCCAACATGAGGCCATAAAGCAAAGTGACGTCATCACAGGTACGAGTTACAGTTTTTACTGCGTGCCATACTTAGTACCTTATGCGTTACTTGTGCATGAATTATGTTTGTTAGGCTTTGTCCTTATTCAGGACTGTCCGGCGAGAGCACTGTTTGATGCAGGTGCTTCACATTCATTTCTATCTATGGACTTCATATCTCGGATTGGAGTACCAACTTGTGTTCCGACAGATAGCCTATCGATTTTGCTGCTTAATGGATGCGTGATGCGGACAAATATGTATTGCAGTGTTGAGGTACGAATAGGAAGTCAGAATTTCGGATTGGAAGCATCTGTGCTACTGATATCGGAATTTGATGTAATCTTTGGTATGGACTGGCTCTCGGAGCAGCATGCTTTTATCGATTGCAACTCAAAGGAGATCACACTGGGATAGAATATCGAGCTAGAGACGAAATTCGCTGGTATGCGAGGATCGAGCAAAATGTTGATGTCTACTCTCCAAGTTGTCAAAGCTGTTCGGGAGGGAGCGGAGTTATTCTTCACGCTTTTAAAGGTTGTTGAGACAAAATCCAGTGTGAGTGATGTTCCGATTGTTTCAGAGTATGTTGATGTGCTTCCTAATGATCTTCTAGGGTTACCGTCCCAGCGGGAGATTGACTTCTTTATTGATTTGGTGTCAGGTGCAAAACCTGTGGTCCACTCGCCATAATGTGTCGCGCCAAAGGAAATGGCGGAACTGAAAGTTCAACTACAAGAGTTGCTGGAACAAGGATATATATGCCTAAGTACGTCACCTTGGAGATCACTTGTCCTCTTTGTGAAAAAGAAGGATGGTAGTCTGCATTTGTGCATCGATTATAGAGAATTGAATAAGCTTACGGAGAAGAACAAGTATCTGATACCACGAATTGATGACATGTTCGATCAGCTAGTGGGATCAAATGTCTACTCTAAGCTGGACTTAAAGTCTGGTTATTACCAGTTGAGGATTCAGGAATGTGACATTCCCAAGACAGCATTTGGAACACGCTACAGTCATTATGAGTTCACAGTAATGTCGTTTGGGCTAACAAATGGGCCATCGATGTTCATGGACCTAATGCACCGAACATTTTGAGAGTACATGGACCTGTTTGTAATTATCTTTATTGATGACATTCTAGTATACTCTCAGTCGGAAGAAGATCATGCGAACCATTTACGGATGGTGTTGCATACCCTGAGGAGAAACAAGCTCTATGGCAAGTTCTCAAAGTGTGAGTTCTGGCTGTCGCCAGTGACCTTTCATGGCCATGTTGTGAGTGGATAAGGAATTGCGGTGGATCCGTCAAAGATAGTAGCAATATGGGAGTGGCCGGTGTTGTCTACTGTAGCTAAAGTTAGGAGTATCCTTGGAATGGCGGGCTACTACAGACATTTCGTAGAAAAATTCTCACGGATCTCCTTTCCTCTTACCACACTAACAAGGAAGGATCAGAAGTTCGTTTGGACTCCGGAATGCGCGCGAGCTTTTGAGGAACTGAAGAGTCACTTGACCACGGCGCAAATCTTAACTTCACCATGTGGTTCGGACGGCTTTGAAATTTATAATGATGCATCTGGGAGTGGCTTAGGCTGCGTTCTTCTTCAGTTTGGAAAGGTGATCACTCTTGGCTCATGCTAGTTGAAAGTGCATGAGCGGCACTATCCCGTCCATGACTTGGAGTTGGCGGCGGTGATATTTGCACTTAAACGATGGCGTCATTACTGAAAGTGGACATCTTCACGGACCATAAGTGCCCTAAATATCTTTTGGATCAAAAGGATCTAAATATGCGACAATGGAGGTGGATGGAGTTCCTCGGTGATTGTACCTTCCAAATCCTTTATACTCCCGAAAAGGGAAATGTGGTTGCAGATGCCTTGAGTGGCAGGACTCTGGCAAGGGCAAGTTGGTTGCAGATGCATGATGAGCGCCTGACCCAAGAATTGGAGAACTTGGACATTTCTTATGTGGACAAGAATGCTAATGCAAATGTGTGTCTGAACTGGACGGAGGTATAGTATGTCCTTGCAGACAGGGTTCGGCGAGAAAGGAAACTTGATCAAAGTCTACAACACTATGAAGTGGATGGGTCAAATGCCCAATTCTCCTGGGATGACAGCCTTTTGCGGAGAAATGGTGGTTTGTGCGTCCCAGATATGGGTAAACTTCATGAGGAATTGATGTATGAAGCACACTTTACAAAGTATTCAATTCATCCAGGGAGCACAAAAATGTACAAGGACATGAAAAATGCGTTTTGGTGGCCAGGTTTGAAGAAGTATATAGCCCATTATGTGGCAAAATGTCAGACTTGTGGCTTGGTAAAAACTGAATGCCAGAAACCTGACGGTTTCCTAAAGTCGTTACCAATCCCGGTGTGGAAGTTTGACGACATTTCTATGGATTTCGTGCATGGGCTGCCGAGATCACAGAGCGGAAATGATGTTGTGTGGGTGATCGTTGACCGGCTAACAAAAGTGTCGTACTTCATACCAAACTGGAAAGACGATTCAGTGGAAAAATTGGACAAACTGTACGTGGATAACATTATTCGATTGCACGGCTTGCCCCGTAGCATCGTCAGTGACCGAGATGGGCATTTTACTTCAATTGATTGGAGGCTAATCCACCAATTGTTGGGTACTAAGTTACAATTTAGTACGGCCTTTCATCCTCAAATGGATGGTCAGACCCAAAGGACCAACAGAATAATGGAGCATATGCTCCGAATGTGCGCCCTGAATTTCAGGAAAAAGTGGGAAAAGCTAGCATACAAATGGCGCCTTTTGAAGCTTTATATAGTAGGAGGTGTCGTACACCATTAGCTTGGGCGAAAACAGACGAGTCAAAGCTTTATAAGTGTAAAGAAGTTGAAGAGGCTAATTCGACCATACGTACTATATGAGAGCATCTATTGATAGCCCAAGATAGGCAAGTCAAGTACTATAATGTCAAGCACCGAAACATGGAGTTTGTTGTTGGCAATTGGGTATACTTAAAGATCAAGCCATTCAAAGGCATGTCCAGGATTTGGGGCTTGAAAAATTTGAGTATGAGGTACCTTGGTCCGTTTGAAGTGGTTGAGCAAGTTGGAGAAGCTTCCTATCAGTTAGCTCTATCTACGGAGCTAAGTGGCTTGCACGATGTGCTTCACGTATCGGTGTTGTGCAAAGCTGTGAAAGAGCCAATTCTAGTGATTGCGGATGATCGAGTACCGGTCGATCATGGGCTAACAACAAAGGTTAGGCCCATTCGGATCGAGGATACGAAGGTCAAGTAGCTGCGGAACAAAACAATTAGCATGGTCAAGGTCCGTTGGGACAATTGTGGCCGTGAAGAGTTGACATGGAAGAGAGAGCAAACCATGCGCGATGAATATCCTGAATTATTTGTAAACTGATATTGTAACCTTGTTCTGTGAAAGCAAATATATTTTAACATATTAGTTGTTGATTTTCCTTATAGATGCGTAATATTTCGGGACAAAAATTCTGTAAGGAGGGGGGTTGTAACATGCCAAAAAGGAGAAGTGATCATTGGAGGTTACCGCGCGGCGATAACCTTATCGCATGCGATAGCTCAGTGAATTATTAGACCCAAGGCTCGAGTTGTTATTGCCAGGGCGATAGACGTTAGTGCGTCGCGCTAGCCTTTCAACAAATGTTGATAGCCTTTCGAAGAACGTCGAGAAGAATTTTTCGAGTAACTGATCTATCATCAGGCGGCAATTGCTATCGCGATGCGGTAGTACTCAATGCTCTCGACGAATCATTGAGTTCTCGAGAAAGATCTTACCGCGTGACGATAAGGGTTATCGCAGGGCAATAGTTTCGGATAGCGGCGCCGGCTAGTTAAAGCATACACCGCATATGATACCGCACGGCGGTAGTAGTTACCGCTCGACAGTAGCTTTCATATAAAGGCTGGGCTTGAACTTTCATTCTCATTCTTTCTCACACACTTCCTTTCTCAGTTCTGAGAGGTAAGAAGAGCAAAAATCCTAGGAGCTCAAGAGGAGTTTTGGTCCAAGGAATGATTGTGATTGGAATCGCGAGTCGACACTAGATCCACAGAGGGGAAGTGGTGACAATCACTTCCATCTGGACCAAAGATCAAAGTCATGGCTCCAAGGAAGACAACAAGGGTAAAGATCTTCCTTCTTGGACATGTGAAGTCCTTATTTTGGCATATGCATGGAATCCCCCACCAAAAGGTGGAGAATAAAGCGAATTGCGTTGTGTCAATTCATGAAATCCCCAGTGAGTCTTGCATATATATCTGGAAATATGTAGTATGGAGTAGGCATGCTGTGTGAAGCCCATGTGGACAGGTTGGTCAGGATTGGTGATGTTTTATTTTGTGAACCAGAGAAGACTCCACGTATAAATGAGTATTGTACGTGGTCTGTGGGTTGTGCCTGTGAAACCGAGTAACTGGAAGTACTGGAGTTGAATTCCAGGAAAATACCTAAGGAAAATCATAGTTTTGGAGAACTATTGATGTCGTCGGATGATAGTGAGTGTCACCGATGGTGATAGCTCTTGGTGATCTAGTTGTGGTATGAAAGACCATTATTCTACTACTGCAGGTGGCTGCAGGGTTTTCTGGATAGTTGGTCCAGTTATGGTAGGGGCTGGGTATAGAAAGTGTGTTTTGTCGCTAATGCCAAAAGACAGTGGTTATCGCTGGCGATGGATCCCAGATAACCTGTTATTGTTAAAGCCTATCTCTGGGTTACTGTGAGGCTACTTTATGAGCTGCGAGCTCCAAAAGGCTAGTGAGCCGAACGGACAAGGGGAAGCCGACCCGCATCAGACTAGCCTTATATTTGACGATTTTAGCAACTTGCAAAGGCTGAACTGTATCTGTATTATGGTTGTCTAACTCGAGTTCCTAGGTTATTGGCGTTCGTTAGTAACGCATAATGAGAGTCTTAGATTGTAGGCTGTCAAGACTAAAGTCTCAGGACGGGGCCGTAAAAACTATAATGCTCAATTATGTGGGGCTTGAATCACAGAACACTGAAAGAGAATGCTCAAATGTGAACTGTCCTGGTGAACGGTGGTGGGGCTTGAATCTCAGCACACCGAAAATGTGCCCTGAGTGCACGGAACGTTTGGTTGTGGGGTCATTCGTTTATGATATATTGAACTATAAGTGAGTGTACGTTCCTGTGATATATCTGCTTGAGTTAATGCTATTCCTGAATGGAAGGAATACCACTAACCCGGGAAAGGGGTAGGGTCATTATAAATTGGTCAGCTGTTGACTATTGCCTTATTTTCCACCATTATCGTGGACTGTCCTTGTGAAGGTGCTGGAGAGCCGAATAGGAAATAGCGGGCTGAAGCCCTTGCTGTTGTTATACTGCCCCTTGAAGGCAGAATGATGAATTTTACTGTTTTCATGTGTGGTCGGCCTGCGTGCCGATGTTAGTAATCCACACTGGTAAAATGTAACTGTAAGGCTATAAGGCCAAATATTTTTGCGTATTTCTGTATACATCCCTATTGTTTATTTATAGTGGGCATTCGTGTTTGATGAGTTCAGTAATAACTCCTAAATCTTCTACTAGAATGCACTGAGTTAGGATGCGTGTAATAATCTATGATATTAACTTGTAACCCTGCTGCCTGTTTGTGGATCTGAGGCAGCGGCGGTGGTTGGAACTTTTGTGTGATTATGAGTTTACATTGAATTACCACCCCGAAAAAGCAAACTCTGTAACTAATGTTTTGAGCAGAAAGGTACCATAATCAATCCTTGAGTCTCAGTTTATGAGTATGGAAATAGCTCGAATGATCGAGGAGATGGAGATCACTTTGGTGTATAAAGATCATTCTGAAGAGTATATTGAGTATCTATATGCCATGAGTATACTATGTGATATTCGAGATTGAATCCGGGCAGAGCAACCAAAGGATGCTACCCTGGCCCCTATTTCTAAGTCAATTGAAGATGGAACTACTAAAGAGTATGCACTAAAGGACAACCTTGTGCATTTCCATGGCTGGCTTTACATTCCCAAGGGCGGTGAAATCCGGGAAGATATATTGAGGGAGGCGCATTGCTCCAAGTATTCAGTGCATCCCGGAATTCCCAAGATGTATAGTGACTTGTGGAAGACAATATTTTGGCCCAGAATAAAGAAGGTTGTCAAGTATTATGTTACGCACTGTGAGGCTTGTCAGAAGTTGAAGGTGGAGTGTAAGATCTCCAGAGTATTATTATAGTCATTGCTCATCCCCGAGTGGAAGTTCGAGGATATCTCCATGGACTTTGTTCACGGGTTGCCCCGCTCACGCTCTGGGAACGATTTAGTTTGGGTGATTGTAGATCATCTGACAAAGGTCGCCAGATTTATCCCTATGAATAAGGAGGCACATGTGGATGTTTTAATGCATCTCTTTGTGGAGCAATTTGTACAGTACCATGGCATGCCTAAGAAGATAGTCTTTGATCATGATGGCCACTTTACCTCCAAGGAGTGGAAAGAAGTACAAGCATATCTGGGCACTCACCTTACCTTCAGCACATCTTTTCACCCTCAGACGGATGGTTAGTTTAAAAGGACCATCAGGAAAATGGAGGATCTTTTGAGACTATGTGTATTGGATAGAGGGGAATCGTGTGAAAGGCTCTTACCACTGGTAGAATTTTCATACAACAATAGCCACCAACTATCATCGGGATGGCTCCCCACGAAACACTTTTTGGAAGAAGGTGTAGAACTCCATTGTCATGGGTACAGGATGAAGACACAAAAATTTTGGGGATAGAGTACATTGATGACACTGATGTGCATGTTAGATTGATATGAGACCACTTGATTGAAGCTCAGAGTCGGCAAGCAAAGTACTATAATGCAAAGCATCAGATGGTAGAGTTTCAAGTGGGTGACAAGGTATTCTTGAAGATCAGGCCAATGCATGGAGTGTCGCGAGTACGTGGTATGAAGAAGCTCAGCTCGAGATATGTGGGGACCTATGCTATATTGGAGAGAATAGGCCCATTGGCCTATCGACTGGATCTACCACCAGAACTAGAAAATTTGCACTACGTCTTCCATGTTTTATTGCTCCGGAAGGCACTACTACGGCCTGACCAAAATGTACCCACTGTATATGGAGCAGTGTCAACTGATAGATCTGTCCGACTAGAGCCGGTACAGATAGTGAACCCCGAGATAAAGAGCTAGCGGAGAAAAAGTGTACCATTGGTAAAGATCCAATGGTCTAATCACGAGAAAGAAGAATACACTTGGGAGCCGGTGGACTTGATGCAAAAGCGCTACCCAGAGTTATTTTCCTAAGGTAAGTTTAAAAGTTTATTATATTTTTAGTGCTTCACTCCCCCTACAGCATTAGCCTGATTTCGGGTATGAAATCTTTTATTTTGTTTATAGGATTTGTAACGTCTCGTTTCGCACTAGACCCCTCGCTCGTGTTTTGAGTCAAGAGAATTGACTCAGGCTCGAGAAGCATCGAGTGAGTCAGTTGGACCCGACAAATAGAGCAGATTTTACTTAGAATAATTCGAGAAACTGAAGGCATCGAGTGTGTTGAGTGCACTCGACGCCATTCGACGAATTATAACTTAGAAGAACTCTGGATGTTGAGGCGTTGAGTGGACTTAGCACCACTCGACGAAATTGTTACTTAGAATATTTTCTGGACTCATGGCGTCGAGTGCATCGAGTGCACTTGATGCCATTCAATGAATAAGTTGACGCATTGAGTGGACTCAACACCACTCAACGCCATTAGACGAATAAGCTGAGGTGTTGAGTGGACTCAACACCACTCAATGCCATTCGACGGATTAAGCTGAGGCGTTGAGTGAACTCAGCACCACACAATGTATTTTACTTAGAATATTTTCTGGAAGTTGATGCATTGAGTGAAGTCAACGCGGCGTTGAGTGGTCACAATACCACTCAATGATTTTAACTTATATCCACTATGGTTGTTGTTGGCATTGAGTGATGTCAACGCGACATGGAGTGGTCTCAATGCACTCAACACTTTTCACTTGAAAACTGTGGAATGTTGCTGGCGTTGAGTGGAGTCAACACGGCATTGAGTGCTCTCGACGCACTCAATGCTTTTGACTTAGAAATATTCAGCATGATATAAGTATTGAGTGCGTTGAGTGAACTCAACGCCATTCGATGATTCGTTGAGTAAGGGTAAGTAAACTCAACGCTTTTTACTTAGTGTTATTATCAGGTTATAGGCGTCGAATGCGTTGAGTGCACTCGACACCACTTGACGATTCGTCGAGTAAAGGAAGTACACTATATGATTTTAACTTAGGAAGTGTTGTACTTATATAAGGCATCGAGTGATCACGACGAATCTCGATGATTCGTCGAGTGAGTATGTTATACATGACGAATTTGAGTTGGCATATTTTCGGCCCACTGTTTCTGATTCCTATACATGGGCTGAACTGGATTTTGGATTGGTGCTAAATTGACGCGTCTTTTCAAAAAGACATAATTAATATAATAATGGGCAGTCCAGTAACACGGTGACACGTGGCGAAGCGGTTCAACCCTAATTTCTCATTATAAAAGGATAGATGTGGGAAAACCCTAGCCGTCACTTCATTCTTGTCGAGCCCTAGACATTAGCTAAGCCAAAACCGTCGAAAGATAAAGGGTTGCCCGAGACATTTTTGTTGGAGGAGAGACTGTTCTTTCCGTAAAGAACAACACCAACGGGAAAAGATGCCTCCAAGGAGAGTGACGAGATCCATGGTCTGAAATGCAGGAAATGAGGTGTTCTTCCTACCCCCCCCCCCTCCCTTTTTGCCAGATCTGTAGATATTTCTAGGAGATGTGTCGACTCAAAAGAGTTTGACTTGTGAGATGAAGATCTCCTAGGTAGAAACCATGCTAGGGCTTGTGCCCTAGAAATGTGATGCCTTCAACCTCTCCTCACTTCTTTGTGAAGATGGTGGACTTGGTTTCATGAAGAGAAATCGTCTATTGAGGGTGAATAAGGGAGGAGTAAGTTCTGTATATAGTTTTGATTAATTGTCTAAAGGAAGAAGATGAACCAATGTCGTTCATCTTGCTTTAAGAAAAGTGCAGAAATCTATTTTCTGTGCTCAGCGAACTTCAAGGCCATTTTTGAGTACGTTACAGACAGAGTTAGGCTTTTGACTAAACAATAAAGTCGTAGACCATGGAAAGACCTTGCCAACAGATGGTTACACGCTTTCATACGAGTTTTGTAGACTCGTAATGTCCAATAGAAGTTGATGTACAGTCAAGTCTTCAGTACAGGTTGCTCTCAGGTTAGAGTAGAGCTAGGTTTGAATGTGACAAAGAGGTCTTAGTAACTTAACATTGAGATTTGATGAACTTAATTTATGGATGTTTGTGATAAACAAGGACTGATGGGATAGATTCTTAAGAAAGTAGATGAGTTTGAGGTTTTGTTAAATTTAGTCTATTCGTAATCGCGATAAACAGATGGTTTGGTGGAACAAAATTTTAACAACGGTTTGAAGGAGGTCGACAAATGAATGGTCTGGGTAAGTTAGTGAGCAATAGATTGATATGTTTGATTGTACAAATGATATTCCTGTGGAAGCATAATTGATTGTGAATGCTTGACTTTAAGAAGGAATTGGATGACGTAAATGCATGGCCATGTAATTGGATGATTAATGGAATGTGTTTAATAGACCACTGCTTAGAGTTGAGTATCCCTATGGGTAGCAGTATGGGATTACTATATACTGTGCAAGGTGGCTTGCCATATGTGTAAATGGTGAACCCTTGTGTGGCATGGAAATGTGAAAGGGTTGAAAGTGTGTATATGTTTGTCGCACTAGAATGATGTGTTGATAAGGGACATGGTGTAGATCCCTTGCATGTTGTTGAGCACGGGATATGAATAATAAAAAGGGACTCAGTGTGGAGCCCTTAAATATGAAATTACATGCGGTGTGAGTTGACACGTGGTGTCATAATCTTTGATAAAGGATAGTGTTCCAAGTCTACGGGCACGCCAGTCATCACACCGACGGGAGTTGACATATATACTTGCACGGTTGGGCCTTGGTACTCTGTGTTTACTTCCTGAGGCACCCTCTGTATTACTGGATGGTTTGGCTATGTCCTCATTTGTGTTGAGAACCTTTCCGTGCCACAACTTAGGCTAGTTTGGGCTCTATTCTTGGTGCACATCTACCTGAGACCCCTCGCAGCTGCAATACGCATGTGAGCTTTGCTGTTGTGTTTTTAGCATTGAGGCATACAGAGGCCTAGGCTAGGTAGTGTGGATGCCAGCCTAGTAGTGGAGATGACCGCTCTACTGTCACTTTCTGGCCACGACGGATGACGACTTAGAGGTTAACTACCTAATCGAAAAGTGGGAACTACAAGTTTGTGTCGACATATCAATTACATGTGTGTGAGTTTGGGTGAGTCATCATAAGTCATTCATAACATAACATTGCATTGCATAGATCCTTATCATATAAGTTTTTATGGGCACTCTTATATGGTGAGTTATTTTATTGTTAAGTTGATCCTTAATTTATATGTCTGTATGGGCGTTCATATAAGTTAAGTTACTTTATGTTGTAGATTCATACTTGTTTACTGATGTTGATTGTAGAACTGCTAGTATAGATTGTTGTAGTTACATGTTATATATAGTATTGATTACCCTGATATTACTTAGCTCTATACCACGTATTTATACTACAACTTATATATATATATATATATATATATATATATATATATATATATATATATATATATATATATAGTACCATCATCTTTCTTCCGCTCGGTGCCTAAGAGTTGACAGGGGGAGTGGATGTGATAGCCACTTAGTCTTTATGACTAACGGTTGCTACATCTTCCTTTTTAGGAGAAAACCCTGCAGATAGAGCAGCAGGAGGTTATGTAGGAGGGCAACCAGGCCAGGGAGATAGAGCCTGAAGTGATGATACCATCGCTACCATCAGTGACTGATGTGAGTTCTTGAGAGACTCACTTTGTGGCCTTCTTTGCATGTGTACTATGATATTATAGAAGTCTTAGTTACTTCTTTTTTTGATGTATTTGTTTTGGACTTAATACTTATGTATATTTTGACTTTTGATTTATTTCTTATGTTGGGTTGGCAATGATTATATTGGTTTAGTCGGCAGGATAGGCATCTTGTGGTACATGTCGGCTATGTGCTGACGCTACCCCAAGGTGACTGTTCTGGGCATAAGACTCCCCTCGGTAGTATTTTGTGTTCCGAGACGCGGGTCTTATAGTACGTGCACTATTGCCCTTACTTGAGAAGCATTTATTCTTCCAGTGACCATATATACTATCATGGTCATACCTATTAGAATGGAACACTACCTTCTTAAAGGTGATTTGAGGCATAACTAGATCCATGTCTTTCCCCTTAGAATTGGTAGCTTCAGCTTTCCACTTAAATCCCAATCCCCTTATATTATTTTGGAAGGAGAAGTCATCAATAAGTGGCAACATAGTCTTGGGCTTGGAGAATTTATCCACTAGCTTCCTCTCTTTGAGGAGCTTCTCTTCAAGATCCATAATGATCTTGCTCTTCTAGCTTATGGTGCTGACTTAGATAATAGTGATTGTTTTTAGCTGACTTATCTTTTTGCTCATTTGAGCTAAATGGGAAGCTGACTCAGATTACATGAATTTTTCTTATTGTAGAGAAGCAATCTCTTTAGTTTGCCTCTTGACGAGCTTTTTGCTTTTCTTCAGAGCTTCCAGGAGAACATCAAATCTATCAATCATTTGATTGACATCCTCCTTAAGTTCTAATCCATCCTCCTCATTGGATGAAGAGGATACCTCAGAATCTTTGTTAGGTTCATAGTCAGAGTCTGAAGAAGAGATGTTAGAAATGATTACCTCATCAGGATCAAATTTATCCTGATTTTCTTCAGTCATGGATATGAGGTTGCAGTCTTCTTCATCTTCAGAGTTACTGTTAATAGTGGACAGTGGTTCCCTTATGCCTACCTTAGTTGTTGGCTGATCTGTATCCTCTTCTATAGAGAATAGTCCAATATAAGCATTTTCTTCTTCAGATTCTGAAGTTTCAGAATCACTGTCAGATAGACTAAATTTCTTCTTAGCCAAGAAGCTCTTTTCAACCTTTTTATCTTTATGATGTTTCTTATCATCAAACTTCTTTCTCTCTTTTCTTTTAACAGGACAGTCAGCAATAACGTGTCATGACCTGTTGCAACAGTAGCAAACCAAATCAGTTTTTAATTGTTTTTTTCTATTTAGATACATACCTTTCCCTAGTGGGGTCCTTTCTGGATCTGTCATGATTCGATTCGGGCTACCTTGAGTTAGAGCCTATAGAGGTCTTGTTATTCCACTATCTTCTTTTTTCAGCATCTTTTTGAATTGCTTGGAGAACAGGCTTAGTTCTCCATCAGAGAGCTCTTCTTCTTATGAGTTCGGTGCAGAGCTTTCTGACTCAACAACCCTTCTTGGTAGAGGAGTCTTCTCTCTGCTCATTATGGAGGTTTTAGCATTGAAGGCCACTGATTTCTCTCTACTGAATGACTTGACAAATTTTTTTTCAGCCCTTCTGGAGTTCAGCTGAAGCTCATGTGATAGAAACTTGTCATACAGATTTTGTCGCAGAATGTTGGCTAAGTTTCTCATCTCTCTTATGATACAAATCTTGATGTCCCACTCTTTGTTGAGTGACCTCAAAAAATTATCTTTCAATTCATAGTTGGAGAATTGTTTGTCTTAAGTCTTCAGATCATTCATAATTTTAAAGAACTTCTCATAGCACGCATCTATGGAATCCTTCTTGTATTATCTGAAGGCTGCATACTATTGATTTAGAAGGGATTTTTTGTCAGCCATCACTTCCTCAGTCCCCTCCATGTAGACAATCAGAGAGTCCCACATTTCTTTTGTATTCTTGCAGTGAACAAGATTATGAAAGGTTTAGTCATTAATAGCACTTACTATAATATTATTGGCCCTCTTATCCATAGTAGCCATAACCACCTCATCCTTTATCATTTCCAAGTATTTCTTTCGGGTCTTGATGCTGACATCTATTACTGAGACGTTTATGGGAATGAAGGTTCCCTCTTCCACTGTTATAAAGATCCTAGGGTCTAAGGCTTCCATGAACAGTCTAACCATTTCCTTTCGTATCTCAAAGTTTTTTCCCTGCAAATTAGAAGCTTCATAGATATCAGCTCTTTGTGGTTCTCACCAGAAGTCATGATGATTTCTTATACTACCTTTGGAGATCTTGTTTAGACTGTTTGGTCTTTATTGAACAACCTTACTCTAGTACCACTTATAAGTCTTTTAAATAGTAGCTAAATATCTTGAAGGGGATGAATAGTTTTCTTATAGGTCTTTTAAGCCCTTTTAAAGATATACATGATGTGTTGTTATATTAGTAATTTTCAAAAACACGGAGAACAAATAAGAGTTTATAGTGGTTCCACTATCTATGGTACATCAACTTTTCCCCTTCACCTATCTAGCAGTGAGCTAGATTTGGCCAACTCCTCCAAAACTTAGATCAATAGATCTTATACCTCATATCCATCTCAGGGTCCTACACCTCAGAGCGGCTTCCACTCCTATGACTCAGACTGCTTACAGTCCTACCTTAGAAACAACAACAAGTCTCCTACCTCAGGCTTGTAAGCAAGCCCTACCTCAGACTTTATAGCATAGGCCTATCTCAGATCCTCTATAAGAATCTTATCTCAGATTTTAAAAAAAGTCTTACACTCAGGCTTTATAACTTAGTCCTACACTCAGATCTTGGAGAGATCTTACAACAAAGATTTAAAGAGTAATACAATGACTCTAGAGTAAAAGCTTTGGAATCTTCTTCTTTAGTTGTATCACTAGACAGCTTCTTTTCACCATGGCAATAGGAAATGATCTTTAGATGAGAAACATGATGTGTTGTGTTTAATACTTGCAGAAATCTTCTTCTTCAAGCTTTTGAAAGATTGTTGTGTAGATTACTATGCTTGAAGATAATGAAAATTATTTCTTTCTCCACTAGCAGCGACTTTTTGCGAATTCGGGTTTTAGAAAGTTTTCCCAAAAAGTTCTTGTAAAAGTCTCACTCACTTAGCTTTTATATCTTGGCATCTACAATAGCTATAATCCATTTTAGGTTAGCGCCATGCTTGGTTTTAATGGTTGAATCATCCCAAGATTGTGTGTTGGACATCCGTAGAATAGACTCAACGCCAATGGACTTAGAATAAAATTCTGATCTTCTGTAGAAGCATTGAGTGTTGGAAACAACATGACTTAGTCAAATTCTTAAACTATGATGAGGTGTTGAGAGACAGTACTTAACTCAATGCATTCTACTTAGGTGTTGAGTGATCTCTTGTGTCTCGACGTTTTGTAATTTGACAGCTTTTTTGCTTCTGCTGAAGCGTTGAGTGAAGCCTTTCTGAAGAGACATTGAATGACTACAGTTAACTCAGCGCAAACAACTTTAGCATTGAGTCAAGTCTTATGTCTCGACTCATTTGTGTTTTGTTAGCTTTTCTGCTACACTGCTGAGGCGTTGAATGAATGACCTTCACTTGACGCATTTGTACTTGGTCTGAATCTCGACCCTTTTATTGAGGTGTTGAGTGAAAGACCTTTGCTCGATACATTTGTACTTGGTCTGAATTTTTGCTCTTTTACTGAAGCGTTGAGAGAGAGTATCATTCAGTCACCGTATATGAATCTTGAGTGTCGAGTGATGTGAGATGAATCGACGCATTTGAACTTAGACAGATTATATGCATCTCTTCTAAGGCACTAAGTGAATAGCATTGAGCCAACGCATACAGACCATGAGCGTCAAGTGATGTGAGATGACTCGACGCATTTGTACTTAGCAAATATTCTTTACTTCTAAAGTGTGCTGACTTACTCTCAAGCTTTTAGTTAATCAAATGTTGATTACCTGCACCTGTTAACTTAAAGAAATATCAAATGCTTAGTTGTGTATATTATTGACTTATGGGGCTTCTTCAAATCTTGGACATTGTAGTCAATATTCCCAACAATCTTCCCTTATTTGAAGAAGTCAGAATCCTAATAAATAATATACACAATTTCAAAAGAGATAATAAATATCAATCCAAAATGTGCAATATAATACCCTTATCCGTCACATAGAATATAACAAATTGTTTGGTCGGGGCCCCACGCCATATTCTATAGGCAGTTAGTGGAGTTATATATTGAGACCAAAATCCATTTATGCATCCTAACTCATAGTGTATTCTAGCGGAAGTTAATTAAATTTCTTAGAACCCAACTACACGAATGTCTACTGAACCCAAACAAAAATGATAACTCAAATACATAAATAGTTATGGCCTTAAGGCCTTATAGCTGTTTTCTCAATTACAAGTGTTTTATAGACATCATCACATAGGTCGGCCACACATGAAATAATAAAAGCATGCTTTGCTTGACCTTTGATGGCCTACGCAGCAAATGTAACACCTCCCCTATAATGACCATATAATATGGGTCCGATCGGGGCCCCACAACATACAGACTCCACAGCTTTAGCATTATAAGATGATATTAAGAACTACCCAACTCAAAACTCAGAAATAAGATAGTGAAAACACAAAACAACAAGAAGTTATCCACTAACACAAGAGTACGAAGCAGCCTTAAGGCCTTACACATACACATGACCAAAACAGAAACAACCAAAAGTAGAGCAATATGCTTTAGCACTCCTAAGCTACCTCGGCATGCAAGCCAGATTATAATGCATTAAGCATAAGCATTCGTCAACTTTAAAGTACAACAAAGGAGAACACTTCATGAGGCTTAGGCCTTTTCGTCCGGCGAGCTTACTCCAACATGTGCACCTTGCCCTGTAAAAATTGTTGTAATTTGGGTCAACAAAGGCTGACCTCAACTGTGTAACCAACATATCTCTTCTTGAATGTCCCTAGCAGACCCCAGGGAACTCCATCACCCTGTAGGTCAGCACTTCATATGCAAATGTATATATACATAGCTCTGCTCTTGGCGACGCTACCGGGTTGCAGCCTAAGGACCCCAACCCCTCTCCCTCCACAGGCGGGTTGTTGGTGGTCATAGCCTCCCTCTGATGAGGCAAACTCGATAGTCAAGCTAGCACCATGGGGACTTCCCAGGAGGCCACCCATCCCAGTACTACTCTGGCCCGAGCACGCTTAACTATGGAGTTTTCCAACATCTCATCACCAATTGAGCTGACATCAAACACATTTTTAGGTTGAGCATCTAATAAAAAGGGGGCCTACATTGCAGCATGTATGTAAACTTGGGTTTCACCCAAGGCATCCTATAGTACATGAATCTAACATATCATCACACATCATCACATCACATCACACGGGTACTTCCATTTTCCCCTAAGGGCATTAAAGCTGCCACACGGAACTCTTGTCTAGGCCCCACCTGCTCGTGGGTCCCAAAACGCAGGCTTGCCTGCAAGCTCTGACTACTAGCGGCAGGATTCCGTCACACAAACAAAACGATGCTAAGAACCCTTGCTTGTCCCCACCTATTAATGGGCTTCATTGTGCGGGCTTGTCAAAAGCTTGGCGTTCACGTATATTTCTCAGAAGGGGACTTGTCTCGTTGGGACACTCTCCATACATGACTTGCACGTCATGGGCTAGCCAGCAGGCCACAGAGACAATGTCGCGCCTTCGCACATCAATCAATGAACATAGCCTTTCCCACCCTAATGCATCATTCGTTCTCGCATGAAATAAAGGGGGGAAACCATCACAAACGACATCTTGCTGCAAAATAAATTTCTAGCAAAATTCTTAATGTTCATTATGCAACATCACCAAGTTAGACTAACGATCGTGACTACGACTTCACCCACAATGCCTAATCCACTAATAGAGTGGAATTATTGTGAAGCATCATGTCGGGCACTGACACAATCGACCTGGTGGTTTCTCTTGAACTATGGCAACTCGAACCCCTCTCATATGAGAGATTTGGTGCCTACATGCTTGAAAGAAAATAACATGAAACAGATGTCATGCACGCATCCTAAAAATTGAGAGGAGAAGTGTCGTTATCTTACGACTCCTCTTCCTAGCCATGGAGATCTCAATTTGCATGGATCAAAGTGTGCGCCTTCAAATCCTCTCCATGGATCTGGCCTCGGATCGATGAACAAAGCCTCGGAGCTGCGTCAAAGGCGGAAGATACCCTTCTTCTTCCTCATCCTCCAAACTCTCCCAAAATCCTAACTCTCACTTAACATGGAAGAAAATGAGGGAAAGCAACCTTTCAGCCCTACTTAAGCCTCTTGGATGGAGTGTCCTAGGCCATATGATTACATCCCAAGAAGGATCGGACGGCCCAAACTCAGTCGTTATGAAACTTCTCTAGCATGCTACCACCAGGCAGTAGCTACCTACCGCACCACGATAACTTCCCAATCCATCGGTCAGAAAATAATATAGCACTACCGTCAGTGGTAGCAATAGCGTCGTATGGTAGCTCACTCAATGCTTCTGTCTCGACCTATTCGACTCGACAAATTGGGCTTCTACCAAGCAATAATTAGCTAACGTCGTGTGCTACCACTCGACTCCAACCAATCGATGCCTTCCACTCGACCCCTTGAACTACCACCGAGCGGTAATGACCTACCACTCGCGGTAACTCCCAGAGACTCAAGTTCAGAAAAATGTGGTGTTACAGTAAATAGGGCTTCAGCCTGCTACTTCCCACTTGCCTCAGAAGCACCTGCATAAAATCATTCCACCCTAACAGTGGCAAAAAAAGAAATGGTCAGCATTAGCTGGCCAAATTATAACGACTCTACCCCTCTCCCTTGGAGACAGTGCTCATTCCCTACAGGTATAACAACATGTACAATAACGATAATAGAACATGTAATTTAAGCACCATTCACCACAGAAGATGGCACAGCCGGCCACACGTCTCGTGCACTCAAGGTACATATTCGGTGTGTTGAGATTCAAGTCCCACCACCATTCTCAAGACGGCACCTTTGAGAATTACTAGTCTTTCTGGCCCAAAGCATAAGACTCTCCCTATACTACTGTAAAGTCTTGCTGAGATTCAAGCAACTGACTCACTCCAAGTCGAACTCCATAAGGTGGGTACAGGTCAGACACAGCTCGTTGCTCAAACGGTCAGGCTTGCAAGCCACGACGCAAGTCAGACTTCCCTTGCCCATTCACACAATACATAACCACGTTATGTTCTAAGGCTGGCTCTCAAGGCCACCATAAAGTGCAATCTAATCTCACAGTTCAACTGACACGCCCCCAAATCTCCACGAGACAGGCCTTTCAATCATTCCTAACTGGAGCTACCGTCGGCGGTAGCGCTACCACCGCGCGGTAGGGGACAAACTATCATTTCTTTCCCAAAACGGGTGCTTTCCTGGATACCTACTCCATTACTCTCACTACAGCAACCTACACACCTCATGGCTCCATAAATTACACATTTACCACAGAGTCTTCTCCGGCATACAAAACAATCATCATCAATCCAGACCAACCTTTCTAGATGGGCTTCACACAGCATGCCTATTCCGTACTTCGATTCTGGATTCTAAATGCAAAGGTACCAGGGATACAACTGATTAACTCATCAGGAGACTCGCTTCCACATGTTTGTGGAGTGTCTACCCTCACATGACAAAAAAAGGACTTCATATATCCAAGGAGAAAGATTGTTACCCGTGACATTCATTTTGGCGCCATGGGGAGGATCTAGCTGGATGAAAATGACCGCAACGCACTTGCATCCGTGGATCTAAAACTAGCACACGACTCGGAGCTCCAAAACTCCAATGGCGGCAGAATCTCCTTCCTCTTCCTCTCCTTCACTCTCCTCTCTCTGATGTTCATAATAAGAATGCCAAGAGAGAAGATGAAATTGAAACTTAACTTTCCTGACCTTAAACAGAGCTACCACCGTGTGGTAACTAACTACCGTCGTGCAGTACCTCAAGAGTTGGCTTGTTCCGCAAGCCCACCGCCCAAAACCTCCAATCACACGTCGATACGTGGCCGCGCCGTAACTATTCTGCTACCGTCGTAGGGTACCTCACTACCGTCGTGCGGTGGGCGATGTGTCGCATCAATGCATCGTTTACAATGAATAGTCATTATCGCACTGCGGTATCACTACTGTCGCACGGTAGCTCACTGAGAGTCATGCCAAATAAATTGTTCGTGCTACCACTGACATTAACATTATAGCTGGGAGGTAGCTCACAGAGAAATTGTCAATTTAATCGACCATGCTACCGCCATGCGGTTTCAACCTACCCTCAGGCGGTATCTCACTGAATGCTCTTGTTATAATTCCACCACACTACTTTCGGTGCTAACCCTACCGTCAGCCATTAGCTCACAAAACCCATATTCTAGATACGGGGAAACTTGGGGCATTACATGCAATCACTCAGACAATTAAAACATAACATATCAAATACCATTAATGAAAAAGTTGAGTAAGCCTATAATAAACATTCCACATTCAATATCCCTTAGGAACCTAAAATTTTATAACATTGCTAAGATTCAGGTTCCCTAATTACAATGATCCACCAAATTTCTTTGCAGTCTTCTCTACAGCCTCTTTCTTGTTTTATCTTTGTCTCTCAAAGTAGTTTGTAGGGTTTTGAATGGTATCTGCAGGATTTCATACCAAGCCCTTGGAGCTTGTTTTAAATCATACAAAGCTTTTCTTAAATGAAATACATGATTAGGAAAAGAAGGATTTATAAAACCTGATGACTGCTCAACATAGATCTCTTTTTTTAGATCATCATTCAAGAAAGGTGACTTCACATAAATTTGGTAGACCTTAAATCATTTGTAAGCAGCATATGCAAGGAATAATCTTATGACTTCAAGTCTATCTACTGGTGCAAAGGTTTGATCAAAGTCAATACATTCTTATTGTATGTACCCTTTAGCAACCAATCTAGCCTTATTCTTAATTATAACATTATTTTCATCTAGCTTGTTTCTGTAGATCCATTTAGTTCCTATGATGTTATGCCTTCGAGGTCTGGGAACAAGCTTCCAATCGTTAAACCTTTTGAACTGGTTCAATTCTTCTTGCATAGCCACAATACAAAATGGGTCTATATTGGCTTCTTCAAACTTTTTGGGTTTTATCTGAGACAAGAAATTGGAGTGCATACCTATATTGAGATTTCTGATCCTTGTGGTCACACCTTGGCTTAGATTCCCAATTGAATTCTCTAGGGTGGTCTTTTAAATGTCTACTAATTACTGGTAGCCTATCTCCAACTCCTGGAATTTTAGCTTCAGTGGGCTGGGGTTCTTCTTCTATCTATATTCCAGATGGTCCTTCTGAGATGAGCACAGCATCATCCATTTTTGTTCAGATGGAAGTGTGTCTTGTATGCTTAGCTTGTCTATTCTTAATTTTGCACCTGCAGCACTAGAAGAGCTTGACAACTCATTGTGAATCATGGAAGTTTCATCAAATACAATATTTATAAACTCTTCTACATCCTGATTTTTCAAGTTATAAATCATATAGGCTTTGTTAGGGTTGTTATACTGAAAGATATAGTACCTAAATACCTAGAGGGGGGGTGAATAGGTGACCTAATCCTTTTTAAACTTTAATGGCAGCAAACAGTTAATATAACAGATTTCTAACTATTTTATCACAGCAAACACACAGCATACACATCAACAATCACAACACAGCAGACACAGTGTTTTATAGTGGTTCCCCAATATTTGGGTACATCCACTTTCCCCCTTCGCCTATCTAGCAGTGTACTAGATTCGGCCAAACTTCTCCACTGTCTCAGAACCCAAACTGGTTCCTACACCTCAGGCCCAAGGCCCTACAACTCAGCTTTATCCCAAAGCCTACACTCAGCCACAAAGGCCTACACTCAGCCAATCAAGGCCTACACTCAGCCAATCAAGGCCTACACTCAGCCAACAAGTCCTACACTCAGAGATTTCAATCTCCTACACTCAGGCTTTCAAGCCCTACCCTCAGCCTTTATAATTATAGGCTTACAATTCACTCAGATTCAAAGGATCCTACAAGATAAAATGATTTTACAAATATTAACTCAACAACTCAGAAACAAGAGAGGGGAGTTGAGAGTTTCTTGATGAGTTCTTGGAAGAACTCAGCTGGATTCAAACTGACTTAGCTTTCTTCAAAGCTTCTTGAAAGTAGAACTGAATAAGAATGAATCCTCCTGCAGTTGATCCTTGATCTCTGCTTCTTAAAATCCAGAATATATCTGAACCCTTCTTCTCAGCCTAGTTCCAGAGGCTGATTTCTTGGAAGAAGCCCTCTCTCTCCAACTTCTTAGATCTGCACTTGGACAGCTAGATCTTCTTGATTTGATACTATGTGTACCACTTCAATAATTACTTGAACAATAATCTGAACAACAGTTTCTGTAAACTGTATGAGCCTATTTATAGGCCTTCTTCATGGTAACCGGCTGGTCCGGTCCATAACTGAATTCTGACATCTCTGACAGGTGCTGTAGACCGGCTGGAACGACAGCTGTCAAGTCATCCATCAATTCTTGAAAATCTCTAACTGTCTGAAAGTGTCGAGACTTTTTGTCTTTAAGTGTCGACACTTATAGAACAAGTGTCGACACAAGTTGTGTAAGTGTCGACACAAGTCTACAAGGTGTCGACACAACTCCTTGTATGTCTCGACACAGATTCTTCTTTATGTGTCGACACTAAAATTGAGTGTCGACACAAGCACTTGATCTTCTATCTTTTGCTGAATTCTTCTAAGTGTCGACACAACTTCTTATGTTGAATCTGTTAAGTGTCGACACTGCTTCTTGGTGTCGACACATAGTCTTCTATATTGATACTAGCTGAGTGTCGACACAGCTCCTTGTGTCGACACTTGATTCTTCTGTTGAGACTTCAGCTGAGTGTCGACACATTCCCTTAGTGTCGACACTTGTACTTAGAATATTTGATGATCTTGCTGTTCTTTGCTAAGTGTCGACACAGCTCCTTGTGTCGACACTTTCTTCAAGTGTAGAGTCTTCAGCTGAGTGTCGACACATTATTCTAGGTGTCGACACTTACTTCATGTGTTGACTCTTTTGTTGAGTGTCGACACTTTGTTCTTGGTGTCGACACTTTAACTTAGTCTCTGCTGACTTTTGCTGAGTGTCGACACAGCTCCAAGTGTCGACACTTTCTAGTGTAGACACAGCTTTATTGGGTGTCGACACTGCTCCTTGTGTCGACACTGCTTCTCTGTACTTTTCTTCACTGAGTGTCGACACAGCTCCAAGTGTCGACACTTCCTGTCTGGTGTCGACTCTGCATCCCAGGTGTCGACACAATGACTCCAAGTGTCGACACTGCTTGTCTGGGTGTCGACACAAGTCTTCTTAAGTGTCGACACTTTCCCTCTGGGTGTCGACACATGGACTTAGAAACTTTTTGCTTCAGTCCAGTAATTACTTAACCTGCACAAGTAAACTCAACATACATCAAATACATTATGATGTATATCATTGAGTTGGGTGAGGCTTCTTCAAATCAGGTACATTTAATCAATGTACCCAACAATCTCCCCCTATTTGGAGAAGTCATAACCCTTAGTCAATGATATACACCATTCATAATAAAAATTACAAAATGATGTAAAGCAAGATTATGTAAGCAGGGTAAACATAACATGTATCAATTTCACATGTATACACAAACATCAACACAGAACAAATAAGAAATAGACATATTCACAGAACAAACATGAAATATATTGATCATATATTGTTCTAATATCTGTCTTATACATTTTCAGTAGTTCACAAAAAATGTTTTACATTCAAAAGATTACAAAATAGACTTCAAGAAAATTCTAAATCTATTTTTGTTCAGGTTCCTTGATAACTATTCCCTTGCCAGCTTGAACTTGAGCTTTGACAGGGGCATCTGCAGTTTCAGCATCAGCAGGCTTCTTGCCTTTCAGATCTTTCTTTTTAAGCTCTTTAGCTTTGATCTTCTGCCTCTCAAAATATTGATATGGCTTTGGAAAGTACTTGCTAGGCTCCTGAGCTGTAGGAGGTAGCTTTCCCATCTTTGCCTTCCTTCTGTATTGAACAATTTCTTCTTGTCTGGTCTCATGTTTCCTCCATTCAGCTTCAGAGAATCATTTGTTCCTGTCATGAGTGTTATCCTTGGCAGCTTTCCAGGCAGTTAATATTATGTTTCTAGAGGTAGGGCTCCACTGTTCAAAGTCTGGCCTTTGTTCTGCTTGTTCCCTAAACCTCTTCTTAGACAACCTTGTCTCTTCCTCTTTCTGCATTGCCTCTTGCATGGCTTCTGATATAGGCTGAACCACTTTCTCCAGAATAACATTAGACTTCCCTTCAGGTGGGATATACATGTGATGAATATCAGCTTGCACCATGTCAAAATCTGGTGGAGGATAGATCACTTGAGCTACCTCTGGTTGCTCACCTCCAAGATATACAGGTTGAATTCCAGATTCAGCAACATTGTCATCATCACAAAGTGGAGGATAGCCCAGTATAGCTCTGATGGGATTAGATATCCATTTGGCATGATCAGAGCTAGCTTTGACTAAAACTCTCTCCCCCTTTATGACTTCTCTAGCCATATGATCTCTGACATCATCCTTTTGAAATCTGATTTGACTATCCAAGTATCTGATTCCATCTTTAAAGAATGGTTTGAGATTTTGAAGTTGTTCAGATATAACCTTCTGGGATGCTTGGATAGCAGTCTTAACAGCAGAAATTTCTTCTTGAAATACTTTATCAAAATCAGCTTTAACAGCAGCAGTGGAGGTAGAAGGTTCAGCAGCCTTGTTCTTCAATTCAGTGACAATAGCATTATGTGAAGCAGTCAAATTGTCATTCATTCTTAACTGATTTTCAAGAACATATCCTTGCTTCAATGCTATGTCATCCACTTGGGCCTTTATCTTTTCCTGGTGGGTTGCCAAGAACACTACTACATTTCCACCCTTATGGAAGCATTCAGTCATCTCTTTCTTGTTAAGGTTCATTTCAAACCTTATGGATTTAATATCCTGGGCCAGATCAAATTGTAATGACTTCTGCCCTTCATCTACATACTTCTCTATTGCCTTCCTGTGCTCATCCAACTTGATTTGCATTGCCACCATCAGTGCACTATAATCAATGGCTGGGACTGGTTGAATTATAGGCTGTGGTGCAACTGTTTGGAGAGCCTTTGTAACGCCCCGAATTTTGTGTGCGAGTCGGTCGCGGAAAAAGAGTTTTTGGTGCCTGTAGGGGTACACGGCCTAGGACACGGGCGTGTCCAAGGCCGTGTCTAGCTGGTGATTTTTGGCCGTTTCCAACCCGAGAAGGACACGGCCAGGAACACGGCCGGATGACACGGGCGTGTCATCCGACACGGGCGTGTGCCAACCCGTGTCCCTACCCGTGTCCTGATGGGTCGTGTCCGTTGCCGTGGCGGTTATGCGTGACACGCCCACAAACACGGGCGTGTCGAGGAACCCGACACGGGCGTGTCAGGTCAGACACGGGCGTGTCTTGGCCCGTGTGCGTTTCTCAGTTCGTCGATCGTGCCTGGATCGAGGCACACGGCCTTGGACACGGCCGTGTGCCAAGCCGTGTGCGGCCCAGGTCTGGGGAATTTTGTGCAGATCCGAGCCGTTCATTTTCTTTAATTAGGATCCAATGGCCCAGATTAAATCCTGCTCTGTTAAGGCCGGGAATAGGGAGTTATTCCCTCATTTTCTCTCCAAAGTTCTCCCCTTCCAAAGTGAGAGAGGAGAGGAAGAAGAAGGAGGTTTCCGGCCGCCGGCGGAGCATCGGAGCACCGTTTCGAAATCGGAGAGCGGATCCGTGGAGGGAAGGTCATTGCGAAGAGTTCTAACCGCGTAGTTTTTCCATGGCGCCAAAACGGACTACAAGGGTAACGATTCTCAACTCGAGCGCTTGAATCTCTTTCTTTCTGCATAAGGAATCCCGCTCCCGCGAGTATGCGGTGAGTGCGTGGTGTTCCTTGGGGTTGACGGGAATAGTCCCCCTTGTGTTGCATGTAGAGCCCGGAATCGTAAGTACGGGCATAGGCATTGTGTGTGAAGCCTACCCGGACGTGTTTTGTCTGGATCGGTGATGTTGCATTTGATATGGTTTTGCCGGAGAAGACTCCGTGCTTTGGATTTTTCGGGTTTCTACGCGGTAGATTGCAGCAGGGATCCTTGAAGGTTAGCTTCAAGGCGCACCCGGAAAACTGAGCGGAAACGTGTTCTGCTAACTTGGCGGTCTGGGAACCGGCCTTGATCATAACTGGGTTATGAGATTGTTTTGGGAAATTTGGGATCCGAGAGAAGCTTGGCCCGCGCAAAGTTCCTTAAATTGGACATGCGGCGTGAGCAACGGGCAAGTGGAATTGGACCTAGGCTATGTGGTTCGGTGCGAGAGACCCGAAGACGGGGACTGGCCGTTGGCATAGTCGGAGCCTTAGACGGTGGTCAGAAAGGCTAAATGCTCACATGTTGTTGCCATCCTAGGGATGGTGGTGAATGCACTGATTTGTCAGGGTTCACCATGAATGTGCCCTGAGTGCACGGGGTGTTTGGCCGTGCGAGCCTACACCTGTGGCGAATTATAACTGCGATATATATATTGTTGGGCTAATGTTTTGCAGGGAAAGAGCACCGCCGTCCCGAGTAAGGGGCGGGGTCGTTATAATTTGGTCGGCTTTTAGCTGACCGTTGCTTTATTTGCCACCGTGCGGTGGTATGTGCTTGCAGGTGCTGCGGAGCCGAGCGCCAAATAGCGGGCTGGAGCCCATGTTGCTGTGCTGGCCCTAGAAGGCCGTAGAATAGTTGTTTTTACATTTCTCATGTGTGGCCGGCCTGCGAGCCGATGTATGTAAGACATGTTATATTTATGAACATTTGTAAGGCCATAAGGCCATGTACCTGTTTCAGTGTATTTGGGGTTCGTTCTTGTAGTTGTAAATGTGGACATTCATATTTGATGGATTTAAGTTTGGGTTCTTCAACTTTAAAATCTTCCGCTAGAATGCTCTGTGTTTAGGACGTGTAGTATTAATTGGTTGGTTTGATTTATTCATTTAGTAACCCTTCCGACTGTCTGTGGTATATGGCGTCGGGTTCCAGCTGGACCTTCTGTTATATGCCATGCGACGGATGGGGGTGTTACAATTTGGTATCAGACTTCTGGTTACGGTCAAGCTTAAATGAATTCGTGGGCGAATTCTTTTAAGGGGTGGTGAGCACATGTGTGCGTCATCGTTATAACATTAAAAAGAACCCATGAATGTCCACTTAGGAATGAAAAATACTCGTGGTTGAGGAACCTACGCGTTCCTATAATTGCTTTTTGCAATTTTGTTTGGTCACTTATTGGTGTTTTGTATGACTATAGGTGACCGGGAGTGGCGTAGAGCCGACAGAACATCTGGTTTCTGAGGATTATATTGCACCCAATGGCGCGCTTGATACCCCTCTTTCGTTAGAAACCATAAGAAGGATCGTTGAAGTGGTGCTCGCTATGACTAGTGCACAGCAAGGAAGCAATGTGCAACCTCTTGTCCCCGAGATGACTTCAATGTCGGGTGGTGTGTTGAATCAAATGACATTTAGGAGGCCATCAGGTCAGCCGTTGAATATGTGCTTGGTGCAGGGTACGCACTCAGTTGATGAGTATTTGCAGGCATTCCTTTTGATAAGCCGCTACCCATGCTTTGAGTTGGAGAACGAGAGGTCTATAGTCGATAGATTCTATAGTGGTCTGCGTGACGAACTACGAATTCCACTTCTAGGACCAAAACTAATGGGATTCCGAGCCTTGGTAGAGTCGGCCAGATCTTTGGAAGTGGAAATGGGAAAAATTCACCAGATACCAGTGAGTAGGGTATCGAACTCTACAATTCCTATGAGGGGTGCATCTTGCAAAATGCTGAAGAAGAAGGTTAGATCATCGACTAGCAAGGTTGCTTACAACTGTCATACTTGTGGAAAGAAAGGACACTTTGCCCGAGAATGTTGGGATGGTGCTCAGAAGATTAAGGAAGCTATGTCAGGAGCAGGTGAGGACTCTGGTACTAAGAAACCACAGTTCAAAGGGCCAAGTTCAAAGTCCGATGTCCGCAGTTGGAATAGGAAGCTGAAGACTTCGAACTCAGCCCCTTCTTCTGGTGCGTCAGGAGCAACTACAAGTCGAGTCCCAAGAGCTTGCTATATCTGCGAAAAAGTGGGACATTTTGCACGTGAGTGTTGGAGTGGACGTGCAAAGTCCGAAAGGAAGTCTGAAGAGTACAAGCTTGGTCAGCAAGAGGACAGAAAGCAAGCAGACGTGGTGACAGGTAAGGTTTAAAATTCTACCATTTAGCTTTAGACACTTGTAGTCTTTGTGCATGTTAACTTAGAACCGCTTGTGCTAAGCGTTGTTCTGAATTTCGTTTATCCGGCGCGAGCACCGTTCGTTAAAGGGGGATTTCTGTCTCCGTTTGCCCAAAGGAATTGTATTACGTGTCGAAATATATCTTCCGATGGCAAAAGTCTTAATGGATGTGTTGTTGACTAGTAGTGCTCGATGCGCGCAGATAGAATCTATTGCGTTTAGGTATGGATTGTGAGTCAAAAGTTTGATTTGCAGGCGTTGTTTCTACCGCTAGGAGAGTTCAACGTGATCTTTAGCATGGTCAGGCTCTCAGAGCAGCAGACATACGTTGATCGAAGTTGCTAGTGGGTCAGTTGAGAGCTAGTCATGAGGTGACTTTCGCGGGCATGAAGGGGTCGGGTAAGATTTTGATGTCAGCCCTTCAGGTGTTCCCGGCAGTTTGGTCTGGGGCAGAACTGTATGTCACTCTAGTGTAGACTTCAACGCCTAAACCTAGTTTGGGCAACATCCCAATTGTGTCCGAATATCCTGATGTGTTTCCAGATGATCTCCCAGGAGCCCCTCCTCAGTGGGAGATAGACTTTACTATAGAGCTGGTACCGGGTGCCAAACCGGTGTCATGCTCCCCCTATCGGATAGCCCCAAGAGAAAAGGCAGAGTTGAAGGTGCAACTGCAGGAGTTGCTAGAGCAAGGGTATGTGCGTCCAAGTTCGTCGCCTTGGAGCGCACCAGTTCTCTTTGTTAAGAAGAAAGATGGGAGCTTGCAGATTTATATCGATTATCGGGAATTGAACAAACTTACGGAGAAGAACAAATATCCAATCCCGAGGATTGACGATCTATTTGATCAGTTGGTTGGGTCAACTGTATATTTGAAGTTAGATTTGAAGTCTGGTTACTATCAGTTGAGGATAAGGGAGAGCGACATTCCAAAGACAGCATTTAGTACGCGGTTTGGGCATTACGAGTTCACGGTTATGCCGTTTGGGTTGACGAATGCTCCATCCGTGTTTATGGATCTGATGAATAGGACGTTCAGAGAATACTTGGATCAGTTCGTGATAGTATTTATTGATGATATCCTGGTATATTCGCGGTGCGAGGAGGATCACTACAAGCATTTACACATGGTGTTGGAAACATTGAGGAAAAGTCAGTTATATGCAAAGTTATCCAAGTGTGAATTCTGGTTATCCTCGATAGCGTTCCTTGGTCATGTTGTCAGTGGAGAAGGAATAGCTGTGGATCCGGCGAAGATAGTGGCGATACGGGAGTGGCCTACTTTGACTACGGTGGCAGAGGTCCGGAGTTTTCTGGGACTTGCTGGCTACTACAAGCGCTTCGTAGAGAACTTCTCGCGGATAGCACTACCACTCACGACGTTGACAAGAAAGGATCAGAAGTTTGTGTGGTCTCCGGAGTGCGAACAGGCTTTTGAAGAATTGAAGAGGCGGTTGACCACGGCGCCTATTTTATGTTCGCCAAGTGGTACCGAAGGGTTCAAGATTGATAGTGATGCTTCAGGCAGTGGTTTGGGCTGTGTTCTGCTACAGCATGGGAGAGTGATAGCTTAAGGTTCACGAGAGGAATTATCCGGTCCACGACTTAGAGTTAGAGGCCGTGATTTTTGCTCTAAAGTTTTGGAGGCACTATCTGTACGGTGTGAAGGTAGATATTTACACCGATCATAAGAGTTTGAAGTACCTATTGGATCAAAAGGATCTGAACATGAGGCAGAGGAGGTGGATGGAGTTCTTAGGGGACTACACCTTCAAGATACACTATGTGCCTGGGAAGGGAAATGTAGTGGCGGATGCGTTGAGTCGTAAGATTCCTGCACGAGCCAACTGGTTATCAGTGCATGATGAGAGATTGGTCCAAGAGTTGGAGGCATTGGAGATATCTTGTGTTGACAAGCAATCTAGTGCCGAGGCGAAACTGTTTTGGACAGAGGTGCAGTGTGACCTAGCGGATAGAGTTCGGCGGGCTTTGGTTCAGGATAGCAGCATGAAGCAAATCCTAGATGGATCTTTGGATGGGTCATATTCTTAGTTTGTGGTTGAAGATGGGTTGCTAAGGAAGGACGGTCGTCTATGCGTTCCTAGTGCGGATAATATTCGGGAGGAGTTGATGTATGAGGCTCATCATACCAAATGCTCAATCCACCCGGGAAGCACGAAGATGTATAGAGACATGAAGAAATTATTCTGGTGGCCGGGTTTGAAGAAGGATGTGGCGCTTTATGTGGCCAAGTGTCGTACTTGTGCATTGGTGAAGGCGGAATGTCAGAAGCCCGGAGGTTTCTTGAAATCACTTCCTATCCCAGAATGGAAGTTTGACGATATATCTATGGATTTTGTGCACGGTTTGCCGAAGTGGCAGAAAGGAAATGATGCCATTTGGGTGGTCGTAGATAGATTGACAAAGATGTCGCACTTTATCCCAATGAGAAAAGAAGATCCAGTAGAAAGGTTAGCCAAACTCTACGTGGATAATATTGTACGACTGCATGGTGTGCCTCGCAGTATTGTTAGTGATCGTGATGGACGCTTCACGTCAAATGACTGGAGGTTGGTGCATGGTCTGTTGGGTACTAAGCTAAAGTTCAGCACAGCCTTTCACCCGCAGACAGATGGCCAAACCGAGAGAGTCAACAGGACTATGGAGGACATGCTTCGCATGTGCGTCCTAGATTTCGGGAAGAATTGGGAGGATCACTTGTACATGGTGGAGTATGCTTACAACAATAGTTTTCAGGCAAGCATTGGAATGGCGCCTTTCAAAGCCTTGTACGGGAGGAAGTGTCGTACGCCGTTGTCTTGGTTGGAGGCAGGCGAATCAAAGTTGTATAAACGACAAGCGGTGGAAGATGCCACTTCAATGATATGGACAATTCAAGAAAGGCTGAAGATTGCTCAGGATAGACAGTCAAAGTATTACAATGCCAAACATAGAAATGTGGAGTTCAATGTTGGCGACATGGTATATTTAAAGATCAAGCCGTTCAAGGGTGTATCGCGGGTTCGACGCTTGAAGAAGCTGAGTCCGAGATACCTTGGACCATCTGAAATCCTGGAGCGTGTTGGCGAGGCGGCGTATAGGTTGAAGCTGTCGACGGAGTTGAGTGGGCTGCATGACGTATTCCACGTATCGGTGTTGCGTAAGGCAGTGCAAGAGCCTTCACAGATCGTTGCAGACAATCAGGTACCGGTTGATTATGAGTTAACAACAAGGGTCAGACCAGTACGAATTGAAGACGTTGCGGTCAAACGACTCCGCAACAAGGAGGTCAGAATGGTTAAAGTCCGTTGGGATAATTGCGGACGTGAGGAGCTTTCTTGGGAGCGAGAGCAAGCTATGTTGGAGGAATACCCCGAGTTATTCCACTCAGGTATCATTTAGCTTTCGTGTACCTTTGCTTAATTTCGGGACGAAATTCCTTAAGTGGGGGAGATTTGTAACGCCCCGAATTTTGTGTGCGAGTCGGTCGCGGAAAAAGAGTTTTTAGTGCCTGTAGGGGTACACGGCCTAGGACACGGGCGTGTCCAAGGCCGTGTCTGGCTGGTGATTTTTGGCCGTTTCCAACCCGAGAAGGACACGGCCAGGAACACGGCCGGATGACACGGGCGTGTCATCCGACACGGGCGTGTGCCAACCCGTGTCCCTACCCGTGTCCTGATGGGTCGTGTCCGTTGCCGTGGCGGTTATGCGTGACACGCCCACGAACACGGGCGTGTCGAGGAACCCGACACGGGCGTGTCAGGTCAGACACGGGCGTGTCTTGGCCCGTGTGCGTTTCTCAGTTCGTCGATCGTGCCTGGATCGAGGCACACGGCCTTGGACACGGCCGTGTGCCAAGCCGTGTGCGGCCCAGGTCTGGGGAATTTTGTGCAGATCCGAGCCGTTCATTTTCTTTAATTAGGATCCAATGGCCCAGATTAAATCCTGCTCTGTTAAGGCCGGGAATAGGGAGTTATTCCCTCATTTTCTCTCCAAAGTTCTCCCCTTCCAAAGTGAGAGAGGAGAGGAAGAAGAAGGAGGTTTCCGGCCGCCGGCGGAGCATCGGAGCACCGTTTCGAAATCGGAGAGCGGATCCGTGGAGGGAAGGTCATTGCGAAGAGTTCTAACCGCGTAGTTTTTCCATGGCGCCAAAACGGACTACAAGGGTAACGATTCTCAACTCGAGCGCTTGAATCTCTTTCTTTCTGCATAAGGAATCCCGCTCCCGCGAGTATGCGGTGAGTGCGTGGTGTTCCTTGGGGTTGACGGGAATAGTCCCCCTTGTGTTGCATGTAGAGCCCGGAATCGTAAGTACGGGCATAGGCATTGTGTGTGAAGCCTACCCGGACGTGTTTTGTCTGGATCGGTGATGTTGCATTTGATATGGTTTTGCCGGAGAAGACTCCGTGCTTTGGATTTTTCGGGTTTCTACGCGGTAGATTGCAGCAGGGATCCTTGAAGGTTAGCTTCAAGGCGCACCCGGAAAACTGAGCGGAAACGTGTTCTGCTAACTTGGCGGTCTGGGAACCGGCCTTGATCATAACTGGGTTATGAGATTGTTTTGGGAAATTTGGGATCCGAGAGAAGCTTGGCCCGCGCAAAGTTCCTTAAATTGGACATGCGGCGTGAGCAACGGGCAAGTGGAATTGGACCTAGGCTATGTGGTTCGGTGCGAGAGACCCGAAGACGGGGACTGGCCGTTGGCATAGTCGGAGCCTTAGACGGTGGTCAGAAAGGCTAAATGCTCACATGTTGTTGCCATCCTAGGGATGGTGGTGAATGCACTGATTTGTCAGGGTTCACCATGAATGTGCCCTGAGTGCACGGGGTGTTTGGCCGTGCGAGCCTACACCTGTGGCGAATTATAACTGCGATATATATATTGTTGGGCTAATGTTTTGCAGGGAAAGAGCACCGCCGTCCCGAGTAAGGGGCGGGGTCGTTATAATTTGGTCGGCTTTTAGCTGACCGTTGCTTTATTTGCCACCGTGCGGTGGTATGTGCTTGCAGGTGCTGCGGAGCCGAGCGCCAAATAGCGGGCTGGAGCCCATGTTGCTGTGCTGGCCCTAGAAGGCCGTAGAATAGTTGTTTTTACATTTCTCATGTGTGGCCGGCCTGCGAGCCGATGTATGTAAGACATGTTATATTTATGAACATTTGTAAGGCCATAAGGCCATGTACCTGTTTCAGTGTATTTGGGGTTCGTTCTTGTAGTTGTAAATGTGGACATTCATATTTGATGGATTTAAGTTTGGGTTCTTCAACTTTAAAATCTTCCGCTAGAATGCTCTGTGTTTAGGACGTGTAGTATTAATTGGTTGGTTTGATTTATTCATTTAGTAACCCTTCCGACTGTCTGTGGTATATGGCGTCGGGTTCCAGCTGGACCTTCTGTTATATGCCATGCGACGGATGGGGGTGTTACAGCCTTCTTGTAACTCTGGCTTCTTCTCCTGAAAACATAAAGTTTCTTTTTCTTAGCCCTTGCAGTCTCCTCATCTTCAGATTCTGAGGGGCTGGCTATGTCAACCCTTTCCTTAGGGCTTGAAGGCTTCTCAGATTGTTCAACTGGAGCTTTCTCAGTTTCTGGCCTTATAGGCTCTTCATGAACTTGCACTTGCGCCCCCTCAGCAGCAACATTCTCTTCTTCAGCAGCATCAGTTTCCTTATCAAAATTTGCTTGATCCAGATTGAGGAATAAATCTTCCATGATGTATTCTGGTGGTGAAGGAGCTGGAGACAGTCTTTGCTTTTCAACCACTGGATCAGGAATTACTTCTAATACAGCAGATGTGTCTTCTTTGGCAGCATCTGGGACTTGGCTATCCAGCTGGATTTGCTGATGATCATCAGACAAATCAGTATCTTCTATAAGAAATTCTAAAGTATTTAGGTCAGTGAGTACCTCTAGTATGGTGGTGGTGGCTTGTTCACTTTCCAGTGTAGAGGGTTCTTCTACAACTGGAAGCTCCCCCTTGCTTTGATCCCTGTGGATGGGGCAAGCTTGTGGTAGCTCCCCCTGGATCTCAGCATCAGCTGGAGGAGCAGGAGACTTTACTGCAGGCTCTTCCTCATTGTCATCTAGAGTGAAGACAACTTGCTCTTCACTTTCAGAACTGCTAATGGACTCTTGTGCCACTGGAGCAGTCTTCCTTTTCTTCTTAGGAGGAGTGTCTTTCTCAGCAGCGACCTTCTCAGGGGTTGGCATCTCTTTAGTCAACACCCTGTCCCATCTTGAGAAGATCCTCAGATCCATCTTCCTCATGTGATTTATCTTGCTTCCAGCAGCAGTATTCATTATCTCTGGTATGGTACCAGCTAGGTAGAGACTTAAGATTCTGCCCAGATTGGGCTTCTTCAAGCTTTCCTTGATTTTCTCATAAACTACTATAGACCAGTCTGTTTTTAGTGTGAAGATTATCCTTGTCATTATTCCAAACATATAGGCAGACACTCTGTCATGCCCTCCTGGCTTGCTGAGTAATACTTTTCCAACAATTTTAGACATGAATTTGCCTTGGCTGTTCATGCCTTTCCTGTTAAACACAGAGCCCAGCTTCATCTTTGGATCAAGTCCACACTAGGTTAGAGCTTCCCTGGTCTTGGATGCAGTAACTTCTTCTTCATCTTGAGTTCTTGTCAATTGAAGCACCTTCCTCAAGCTTTTTGGCAAAATCTTAACCTTAGTTCCATGAACTCTGGATTTGATTCTGTATCCAGATTCCTCCACTACAGCTCCATTTAGGAATTCAAGAACCTCTTTCTTCCATATCTTAGTAGGTTCTGAAACTAAGTATTCTAGTCCAGAATCGGCAACTAGGGTTACGACCGACTTGATTTCTTGATCTGCATCTTCGAAAGCGCCGCGCACCAGCTCATATCCTTCGTTGACGTTCTCCTCAAGCTTAGGTGACATTAGGGTTTGTAGAATTTGTCTTGAGAGAAGAGAGGTGTCGACACAGAAGTTTGAGTCTCGAAACTTTGAAAGCGTGTCGACAAACAAAGACAGAACCCTATTTATACCTTTCTGATTTTGAAGATGAACAGGCGGGACAGATAACTAAAAATGTGTCGACACTGGCAATAAGTGTCGACACAGACTTATAATGTCTCGACACACATGTGTTGACATAAGTTTAGTCAACACATTTTATGTGTCGACACTTGGTTATGTGTCGACACAACATAACTCGACACATTGTCGAGACTTTACTTAGAAAATTCTGAGTAAAACTTAAGTGTCGACACCACATTTGATGTGTCGACACCTACTTGACATGTGTCGATACTAATATTCTGAAGTGTCGACACCAACTTCCTAGATATGTCGACACCTTTTTCCTGAAGTGTCGACACCACTATTCTGTGTCGACATAGACTTGTCTATGTGTCGACACCTTTTTACTTAGTCATTTTCAATTCTGTAAACTTACTCTAAGTTTAACATACCTAGTTCAATTTTGAATCTATTGAACTTAGCTTCTTCTAGTGGCTTAGTAAACATATCAGCTACTTGATTATCAGTTTTAACATATTCTAATAAAATATCTTCTCTTTCTACATGCTCCCTAAGAAAATGATATTTAATTTCAATATGTTTAGTTCTACTATGAGATACAGGGTTATTAGCTATTGAAATAGCACTTGTAGAATCACAGAAAAGTGGAGTTCTACTTACCTGAAATCCATAGTCCTCTATCTGATGTTGTATCCACAGAAGTTGAGCACAATAACTTCCTGCAGCCACATACTCTGACTCTGCTGTGGAGATAGACACACTGGTTTGCTTTTTGCTACTCCATGAAATTAGTCTTCCAACTAGGAATTGACAGGTTCCAGTAGTGCTTTTTCTATCTTCTTTGCATCCTGCAAAGTCTGCATCTGAATAACCTGTTAGATCAAAATCTCCATTCCTAGGGTACTAGAGGCCTAGATAGGGAGTGCCCTTTAGATATCTCAATATTCTTTTGACTGCTGTCAAATGAGACTCTTTAGGGCAGGCTTGATACCTTGCACAAACACATGTAGCATACATGATGTCAGGTCTACTAGCAGTCAAGTATAATAGGGAGCCAACTATCCCTCTATACAAGGTTTCATCTACAGGTTTCCCTGCCTCATCCTTGCTAAGAGACATACTTGACCCCATAGGAGTCTTCATGGTGCTGGATGAATCATACCATACTTTCTTATGAGTTCTAGGGTGAACTTGGACTAACAAATGGATAAACCACTCTCAGTCTGTTTAACTTGGAGACCCAAGAAAAACTTCAGCTCTCCCATACTACTCATCTCAAACTGACCTTGCATAAGTTTTGCAAATTTTTTGCAAAGGCTGCTTTCAGTAGACCCAAATATAATGTCATCTACATATATTTGGACTAGTATAACTTTGCCTCTAGATTCCCTAAGAAATAGAGTCTTATCTATTTTCCCCCTTGAGAACTTGTTCTCAATGAGGAAATTAGATAGGGTTTCATACCAAGCCCTAGGGGCTTGCTTTAACCCATATAAAGCTTTCCTAAGTCTATAGACATGATGAGGTAGAGTTGGATCAACAAAACCTGAAGGCTGTTCCACATAGACTTCTTCCTTAAGATTACCATTCAGGAATACTTACTTGACATCCATTTGGTAGACCTTGAATCCTTGATAGGTTGCATAGGCCAAGAACATCCTTATGGCTTCCAGTCTGGCTACTGGAGCAAAGGTTTGATCAAAATCAATACCTTCTTTTTGTCTATATCCTTTAGCAACCAGTCTAGCTTTATTCTTAATGATGACCCCTTGTTCATCCATCTTATTCCTGTAGATCCACTTGGTTCCTATTATATTGTGGTCTTTAGGTCTAGGAACAAGTTCCCAGACCTTGCACCTCTTGAACTGATTAAGCTCTTCTTGCATTGCTTCAGTCCATTGTAGATCTTGTATTGCTTCTTCAAACTTCTTAGGTTCAACTTGAGACAAGAAACTGGAGTAGATTGCTGCATTCATGTATCTGCTCCTGGTTTGTACTCCTTGTCTTGGATCTCCAATAATCTGCTCTATTGGATGATCTCTTAGATGCCTGTTGGCTGGAGGCATCCTTACTTCTGGTTGAACCTCTTCAGCATCTCCATCATGCTGTATTCCTTGTATTTCATCAGCAATTGGCACATGTAGTTCTCCACCTGGACAACAGCTACTGTCTTCTACTTGCTGTCTTGCAGCAGGTACTTCTTCTATAGTAAGCTTGTCCATCTTCTTTGTTAAACCTGTGGGGCTGCTTACACTAATAGACAACTCATTGTTAATAAGTTTAGTCTCATCAAAAACTACATGCACGGATTCTTCTACAACTTTTGTAGTCAAGTTGTAGACTCTATAAGCCTTACTATTATTGTTGTACCCAACAAAAATTCCCTCTTGGGACTTGGCAGCAAACTTAGTTAAGTAAGACTTCCCATTGTTAAGTATGAAGCATTTGCAACCAAAGATCCTGAAGTAGGATAGGTTTGGTTTCCTGCCTTTCATAACTTCATAGGGGGTCTTGTTGAGCCCTTTAGTGATGGTAGCCCTATTTATAACATGGCATGCAGTGTTTACTGCTTCAGCCCAGAAATACTCTGGCAGTGATGTATCACTTAGTAGGGTCCTACCAGCCTCTATCAAGGTCCTATTGTTCCTCTCAGCAATGCCATTTTGCTGAGGTGTTCTAGGTGAAGAGAATTCTTGAAATATCCCAAATTCTTCACATAGTTTTGTCATGCTATCAGACTGAAATTCAGTACCATGGTCACTTCTAATTTTGACCACTGTACTATTTAGTTCATTCTGAATTTGTTTGACAAAGCTATAGAAGACACTAGGTGTTTCAGATTTCTATCTTAAGAAGAACACCCAGAAAAACCTTGAGTAGTCATCGACAACTACAAAGGTATAGACCTTCCTACCTAAGCTGTGAACTGGCATTGGACCAAAGAGATCCATATGCAAAAGGTATAAACACCTCACAGCATCTTTGTTTTCTATGCTTCTAAAGGTGGATTTAGTGTGCTTGCCCTTTTGACAAGCTGAGCAAATACCATCTTTAACACACTTAACTTGAGGACCATTCCTCACCAACTCTTTGCTAAAGAGTTTGCTAATAGTCTTGTAGTTAAGATGGGCAAGCCTCTTATGCCATTTTACATAATGAGAGACTGTCTCACCAGCTACAAGACAAACTGGAGAACCATTGTTCTCAATCATAATGTCTAAGCAATAGACATTCCTTTTCCTAATACCTGTCAAAATGATCTCTTGATCACTTGACCTCTTGATATGACAACCATTTTTAACAAATGAGATGTCATACCCTACATCACTTAATTGACTTATACTTATTAGGTTGTGTTTCAACCCTTTAACATAAGCCACTTGAGTAATGGTAACCAAGTTAGTAGAAATGTTACCAAATCCTTTGATGATTCCTTTTTCAGAACCAACAAAGGTTACTTTTGGACCATCTTTTATTGGAATGTAGTCCTTTAGTAATCCTCTTATTCCAGTCATATGTCTGGAACATCCACTGTCCAAGTACCATGTTGGGGTATGGCCACTTGGACTCACCTGCAAAACAGATTAATGAACCTTAGAACCCAAAGAATTCTTGGGTCCTTGGTACTTGTTAGTTTGCAATCTGACAAAGCTACCTACTGGCTTTCCAACAGGTAGTTTGGTACTCACTTTGGCACTAGCATTGTGCCAACAGTCCACTGCAAAGTGGCCAACCTTGTCACAACACCAACATTCAAACTTATTTTACCTTTGCTTAGGTACTGCCTTTGCTGTCTTATCTACAGCAGACTTGTTGAATGTTGGGGCTTTGCCGTTGGACTTGGACTTGGACTGCTCAGTCCTTGCAGGTCTAGTAAAGCCCAGTCCAGCTTTACCCTTGTGATGAACAAATTCATCAATTATGGGTAACACTGACTTAGGTTTAGAAAACCTAGCAACTAAGTCCTTCTCCTTCTGAAGATTAATCTCCAGACTCTTGATTTGATCATTCTTAAAGGTGATTGTCCCCATCTGAATCACTATTATGTGTTTCATCCTGGCTATCTCATTAAGCTTTTGATCAAATTGCTTCTCAGAATCTGTTGCAGCAGCTTTAAGATCAGCAATTTCCTTTGCCTGACTTTTGGCTAGGGACTTGCTTTTCTTGTAAGCTTGCAACAGTACTTTATATTCATCTATAAGCTGATGAATATCATTCTCAGACTCAGATACATTCTCATCACTTGATGATGATGAATCTGATTCTGTACTAGAATAAGAAACTGAACTTAGAGTTGAACTTTGTACCTTACTGGGTCCTGGCTGCTCTAGGATTTTGTCACTCTCAGTCAATGCCATCAGTCCTTGGCACTGACAGTCTTCTTGCTCATATATAGACTCCATAATCTGCACGAATGCTTCTTCTTCTTCTTCAACAAACAGCCCTATGTAAGCTTCAGCCTTAGACTCAGTTTCTGAAGAAGAGATATCTGATAGAGTCTTCTCCTTCTTGGCTACAAAAGACTTTTCTTTCTTGCGTTTAAAATGAGTCTTTTTCCTGTCACTAGACTCTTTCCTCTTTTCAGGACAGTCTGCAATAACATGGCCATGTCTATTGCAGCAATAGCACACTATCTTAGAACTAGTTGCCTTGCTAGATTTTGTCCTCTTCCTGTCCTTCTTTGAAGCCTTTTTATCTTGATAAAAATCTTCTTTTCCTTTTGAAGTAGAGGGCCTTGTCCTCCACTATTTCTTCTTCAAGAATTTCTGAAAGTGTCTAGTGAAGGCAGCAAAGTCTTCATCACTTTCACTGCTTTCAGACTTGGTGCTGACTGACTCATTTGTCTCTGATTCAACTACCTTTGGAGGTGGAGTTGGTGACTTGTGTCTGCACTTTCTGGAGGCTTCTGTCTTGAAGGCTACTGTTCTTTCCTTGTGCTCAGTTCTTATTGATTTCTCCTCCTCTTTTCTCACTGTCAACTGCATCTCATATGACAATAACTTGCCAAACAGTGTAGGTGGAGGAATTTCTCCCAACTTAGCCATTTCTCTAATGGCACAAATCTTTGTGTCCCAATCTTTATTTAGGGACCTTAGGAACTTGTCATTTAGTTCATAGTTACTGAACTCTCTTCCATAAGACATGAGTTCATTCACTATTCTGTAGAACTTCTTATAGCATTCAGTTATGCTATCACCCTTTCCTTGTCTAAAACTTTCATTCTCCTGATTTAGCAAGGATTTTCTATCTTGTCTAACTTCTTCAGATCCTTCCATATACACTATAAGAGTGTCCCACATCTCTTTGGCTGTCTTACAGTGTATAAGATTCTGAAATGTTGCATCATCTATGGCACTAACTATAATGTTTTGTGCCCTCTTTTCCATGGTGGCTAGGACAATCTCATCCTTAGTCATCTCAGAGAAATCCTTTGGGGTTCTCTGATTTGCATCTAGAACAGATATCTTCATGGGCACATATAGCCCTTCTTTTACTATGATGTAGATTCTAGGGTCTGAGGCCTCCATAAAAAGCCTTACCCTTTCCTTCCAAATCCCAAAGATTTCCTTTCTACATATGGGCAATTTCATGGAACCCAATTCCTTGTGATTTTCAGAGCAACCCATGGTTCTTGATTTTCTTGAATCTGTATTTTGACTTAGACTGAATCTGCCAATCAGGATCTCCTCAGACTGTTAGTCCTTTTTGAGTAACCTAGCTCTGATACCACTTGAAAGATATAGTACCTAAACACCTAGAGGGGGGGTGAATAGGTGACCTAATCCTTTTTAAACTTTAATGGCAGCAAACAGTTAATATAACAGATTTCTAACTATTTTATCACAGCAAACACACAGCATACACAGCAACAATCACAGCACAGCAGACACAGTGTTTTATAGTGGTTCCCCAAGATTTTGGTACATCCACTTTCCCCCTTCGCCTATCTAGCAGTGTACTAGATTCGGCCAAACTTCTCCACTGTCTCAGAACCCAAACTGGTTCCTACACCTCAGGCCCAAGGCCCTACAACTCAGCTTTATCCCAAAGCCTACACTCAGCCACAAAGGCCTACACTCAGCCAATCAAGGCCTACACTCAGCCAATCAAGGCCTACACTCAGAGATTTCAATCTCCTACACTCAGGCTTTCAAGCCCTACCCTCAGCTTTATAATTATAGGCTTACAATTCACTCAGATCCAAAGGATCCTACAAGTTAAAATGATTTTACAAATATTAACTCAACAACTCAGAAACAAGAGAGGGGAGTTGAGAGTTTCTTGATGAGTTCTTGGAAGAACTCAGCTGGATTCAAACTGACTTAGCTTTCTTCAAAGCTTCTTGAAAGTAGAACTGAATAAGAATGAATCCTCCTGCAGTTGATCCTTGATCTCTGCTTCTTAAAATCCAGAATATATCTGAACCCTTCTTCTCAGCCTAGTTCCAGAGGCTGATTTCTTGGAAGGAGCCCTCTCTCTCCAACTTCTTAGATCTGCACTTGGACAGCTAGATCTTCTTGATTTGATACTATGTGTACCACTTCAATAATTACTTGAACAATAATCTGAACAACAGTTTCTGTAAACTGTATGAGCCTATTTATAGGCCTTCTTCATGGTAACCGGCTGGTCCGGTCCATAACTAAATTCTGACATCTCTGACAGGTGCTGTAGACCGGCTGGAATGGCAGCTGTCAAGTCATCCAGTCAATTCTTGAAAATCTCTAACTGTCTGAAAGTGTCGAGACTTTCTGTCTTTAAGTGTCGACACTTATAGACCAAGTGTCGACACAAGTTGTGTAAGTGTCGACACAAGTCTACAAGGTGTCGACACAACTCCTTGTATGTCTCGACACAAATTCTTCTTGATGTGTCGACACTGAAATTGAGTGTTGACACAAGTACTTGATCTTCTATCTTTTGCTGAATTCTTCTAAGTGTCGACACATCACCTTTGTGTCTACACAACTTCTTGTGTTGAATCTGTTAAGTGTCGACACTGCTTCTTGGTATCGACACATAGTCTTCTATATTGATACTAGCTGAGTGTCGACACAGCTCCTTGTGTCGACACTTGATTCTTCTGTTGAGACTTCAGCTGAGTGTCGACACATTCCCTTAGTGTCGATACTTGTACTTAGAATATTTGATGATCTTGCTGTTCTTTGCTAAGTGTCGACACAGCTCCTTGTGTCGACACTTTCTTCAAGTGTAGAGTCTTCAGCTGAGTGTCGACACATTGTTCTAGGTGTCGACACTTACTTCATGTGTTGACTCTTCTGTTGAGTGTCGACACTTTGTTCTTGGTGTCGACACTTTAACTTAGTCTCTGCTGACGTTTGCTGAGTGTCGACACAGCTCCAAGTGTCGACACTTTCTAGTGTAGACACAGCTTTACTGGGTGTTGACACTGCTCCTTGTGTCGACACTGCTTCTCTGTACTTTTCTTCACTAAGTGTCGACACAGCTCCAAGGGTCGACACTTCCTGTCTGGTGTCGACTCTGCATCCCAGGTGTCGACACAATGACTCCAAGTGTCAACACTGCTTGTCTGGGTGTCGACACAAGTCTTCTTATGTGTCGACACTTTCCCTCTGGGTGTCGACACATGGACTTAGAAACTTTTTGCTTCAGTCCAGTAATTACTTAACCTGCACAAGTAAACTCAATATACATCAAATACATTATGATGTATATCATTGAGTTGGGTGAGGCTTCTTCAAATCAGGTACATTTAATCAATGTACCCAACATATACCTAATAAAGATACCCTCATAGGATTTTTCAGCAAATTTGGTCAAGTAAGACTTCTCATTGTTAAGCGTATAGTACTTACTTTCAAAAGTTTTGAAATAGGCTTAATTTGGTTTTCTATCCTTCATTAGCTCATAGGAAGTCTTCTTGTGATATTTGTTGATAGAAACCCTATTTTGAACATGGCATGTTGTGTTTATTATCTTAGCCTAGAAATATTCTGGGAGAGAAGTATCACTCGACATAGTTCTTCCAGCCTCAATGAGAGTTCTGTTTTTCCTCTCAAAAATGTCAAATACATATTTATGTATATTATTGACTTATGAGGTTGCTTCAAATCTAGGATATTGTGGTTAATGTTCACAATAGGTTGCGTTGAGTGCGCCGCAACATTTGGTGTGGGAGAATGTTACAGGCTACTAGTTCAAGGCGCAATTGTGATTATGGTTTCATGCGTGGATGGCGTAATAAGCCACACATTAAGGTAGTAAGGTGTAACACCCCCATCCGTCACATGGGATATAATAGAAGCTTTGGTCGGGGCCCCACGCCATATTCCACGGACAATTAGCGGAGTTACCTATTAATACCAAAATACTAGGAAACAATATTGAAACCTAACACAGAGTATTCTAGCAGAAGCTTTTAGGTAAGTTAGAAGAACTCATAAACATAACATGAATGTCCACTACAGCCACATCAAGAATGAAATAACATACACAAAAGACTTGACCTTGTGGCCTTACAATATTCAACTTGAATTAAAGTGTTTTACATACATCGGCTCGCGGGCCGGCCACACATGATAGTATTAAAAGAAAAACACTTCGCCTTGGCCTTCAAGGGCCATCATAGCAACAGGGCTTCAGCCCGTTATTTGCCACTAGGCTCACTTGTTCCTACATAAAAACAAACCACCGCATGGTGGCAAAACAAAGCAACGGTCAGCTAAAGCTGACCAAATTATAACGACCCCACCCCTTACTCAGGGCGGCGGTGCTCCTTCCCTGTAATTATATTATCAAAATCCAACATATAAATAAAAGTACAATTTAAGCACACTTCACCACAGGAGTTGGCACGAACAGCCACACATCCCGTGCTCTCAGGGCACATTCTCGGTGAATCCGGTCCAAGCCGAGGCTTCACCACCGGCCCCGGGATGGCAACCATCGTGAGTATTTAAGTCTTTCCGGCCGAAGCCTAAGACTTGCCCTCTATGCCAACGGTATGTGTCACGTACCTTAGGTCTCTTTAACCGAACCACATAGAGCGGGTACGGTTCCACTCAACTCATTGCTCAAACTGCCATGTCAATTTAAGTCATCGGCGCGGATCAAGCTTCTCCGAGGCCCATCGTATCGATCATACAATAATACATAACCCAGTTATGCACAAGGTCGGCTCTCAGGCCACCAAGCTGGGCTCCCAGAGCATGCAGCCCAAGACACTGGCCCCCAGGTCTCCGCAAGGTAGGCCACACAACAACTCTTTCACAGAGCTACTGCCGGCGGTAACATTACCGCCATGCAGTACCTGGCAAAAATGCATTCTTGCCCAGTTTTCCAAGTGCTCCTTTGTAACACCTCCCCTGTAATGACCGTATAATATGGGTCCGACCGGGGCCCCACAACATACAGACGCCACAGCTTTAGCGTTAAAATATGATATTAACTACCCAATTTCAAAACTCAAAATCAAACAATAGCGGAAACAATAAACAAGACCAGAAGCTATCCACATATATAAGATTATCGAAGTGGCCTTAAGGCCTTACAATAATAGAGAGTCCAACACTCAAATGAATACATCAAGCATCAATGTGCATAAGCGCTCCTAAACTACCTTGACATGCAAGCTGGAAAACTAGAGCATCAAACATACAATACCACAAACTAGAGCTAGTACAAAACCTGTAACACTTCTTGAGGCTTAGGCCTTTTTGGCAGGCGAGCTAGCTCTTGCTTGCGATCCTTGCCCTGTAAAAATTAGTGGTAACGTGGGTCAGCAAAGGCTGACCTCAAATTACGTAACCAACACATCTCCTCTCGGCCACCCCTAACAGACCCCAGGGTACCCCTCCAACCTGCAAGTTAGCACTTCGTATACCATATGCATAAATATGTAAATCTCTAAAAGAACAGGTTTGGATGTCTCAAACAACAAACATGTTTTCTATGTTGAGCATATAATAAAAAGGGGTCTACTATGCAGCATGTATGCAAAACTCGGGCTTCACCCAAGGCACCCTATTGCGTATGCAACTAGCACATCATCATAACATCTGGGTACTTCCAATTTCCCCATTGGCATTAAGCCACAAACAAAAGGGTACTGCAATTCCCCTAACGGCATACAAGCTGCCACACAAAAATCTTTCTAAGGCCCCACCCGCTCGTGGGTCTTAGACCAGGGCTTGCCTGCAAACTCTGACTTTGCACGTCAGGATTCCGTATCACACACAAACCGATTCTAAGAACCCTTGGTGGACCCCACACGCTCATGGCTTCATTGCCTGGGCTGCCCAATGCTTGACGTTCTTGTCAGTCTCACAAAAGGGGATTTGTCTCGACGGGGCACTCTACCCACATGACTTGCGCATCACGGGATAGCCAGCAGACCACGGAGACAAAGCCGCTCCTTAGCACATCACAATCCATAATCATTCCCACCATAATCCATCATTTGTACTGCAATGTCCCTGCGCACCAAGGAAACCATCTACCGCCAATGCGGAGCTAACCTTATCCACCAAGGAAATCATCTACCGCCAATGCAGAGCTAACCTTCGCTGGTTCCGGCTACACGTACTCACTCTAGAAAAAGGGGGAAATCACATACATCACAAATGGCATCTTGCCGCAACGTATTTCTACAAAATCCTTAAGGCTCGCTTTGCAACATCACCAAGTCGGACTAACGCTTGCGATTATGTCTTCACCCACAATGCCTAATCCACTAACAGAGCGGATCCCTAATGCAAAATCATGTCGGGGATGGACTCAATTGACCCGGAGGTTCCTCTTGAACCATGGCGACCCATACCCCTCTCATTTGAGAGATTTGGTGCCCAAAAGCTTGAAAGAAAAAGATGTTAAACATGCATCCTAAAAAACAAGAGGAGAAGTGTCGTTACCTTACGACCCCTCTTCCTAGCCATGGAAACTTAGCCGGATGAAAACCACTGCAACGGACTTGCCTCCGCGGATATGGACTCAGCTCGCGATTTGGGGCTCCGAAGCTTCTCCAGTAGCCGGATCTCTCCTTCACCTTCTTCCTTGCTCTCCCTTCTCTCTAACACTTTAGAAAGAGAAAACTTGATGAGGAATGAGGGTTTTAAACCCTATTCCCGGACTTATCACAGCAAGGACAGCTCTGGACCATCAGATCCCATTAGAAGGAATCGGACGGCCACGATTCGCAATTAAAACCAAACTCTTGGGCTGAACACGGCTTGTGACACGCCCGTTTCCAAGGCCGTGCGCCTCAAAAGTCGTCGAAACAGTCGCACCCAAAACAGGACACGGGTTTTGGACACGCCCATGTCAAACTGGACATTCCCGTGTCACTCAGTACACGCCTGTGTTGTTGGGCGTGTTCCTCCATCGACACAGGACCAAACACAACCTGAGAATAATACGGGTACTCGACACGACCGTGTCACATTTGACACGCCCGTGTCAAACCCGAACACGCCTGGGCTCCAGGCCGTGTTCCTCCCCCGACACGGCTCGGCTAATAACCCGAGCAGGACACGCCCTGGGACATGCCCATGCCTCAGGCCGTGTTCATTGTCTCGACGATCATCGAGTGCATTTTCGTCAACCACTCAGAAAATTCTTTGAACCCGAGCACGACACGAGCTTGGACATGCCCGTGTCCCAGGCCATGTTCACTGTCTCGACACTTTGTCGAGCTCAGTTCGTCGGCCACCCGGGTTCTTCGTCGAACCCGAGCACGACACTGCCTTGGACACGCCAGTGTCCCAGGCTGTGTGACCCCTACCAAGACCCCAACTTGGCTCTAAATACAGTCCATCCCTCTTTCGAGTTTTCAGGGCATTACATCCTTGGGGATAGCCCCCAAAGTTCCCTGCTACAATCTACCGCGTAGAAACCCGAAAACAAGCAGCATGGAGTCCTCTCCGGCAATTCATGCAAAATGAAAACATCACTAATCCAGACCAACACATCTAGATGGGCTTCACACAGTATTCCTATGTTTATACTTCGATTCCGAACTCTATATGCAAAACTACGGGGATAATCCATATCTACCCGAAGGAATACTGTTGAAAATTGTGAAGTGAAAGTGGTTAATTGAGCAGACCGCGCGGCTTGGGTGGACTGTGGTGCTATCTGGGTTATGTGATGGTGTGGCCTGGTTGAACTGATGGTGTGGCTTGGGCGGCCTGTCTACTGCAACCTGATTGCAGTGTTCTATCAGCTCGGCTTGAGGTTTAGCTATTAGCTTATTGTCCTTGATATAGCAAGGCGGATTGGTGTTGTATCCATGGTAGTGTGGAAGACTCAGTTCGAGTCCGCGGAGTACATTGTGGTGGACTGAGTTTGGAGATCGCGAGATCAGCATTGGTCCATGCCCTTGATCTCTGTTGATGTGGTGGGTAATAACCGCGCTCTTGGCGGCGGACTGTCCTTGGAGTACGCAGTCTAGCTTCGTGTCCGCCAAGCTCACGTCATGTGATTGGTGGTTGCTAGACTTGGTCACACTCTGTGACAAGTCCAGGGTATTCGATGAGCCCGCGGTATCTGGTGGTTGACCGGGCGATCTGTCCATGTTGTTCATGGACTCGTGTGGCGGGCTGGTGCGGTGTTCGCAAGTTGTGCGGGCTGGTGTTGTGTCCGTGTGTAGCATGCGGACTGGTGTAGTATGTGGGTTATTTGTCTGCGTGCTTCATAGCGCGCGTACTAGTAAGGTGTCCTCCAGGTTGTGGACTAGCTTCCTGACTGCCTGGAGAATCGGCTGCTCTGGCCTTGTCCTTGCGGACTCGGCGGACTGGATTATGCTAGGTGCGAGCTGGGGTGGTGACTCTATTCACTAGGGAGGTGACCACACTCCTCACCCCGCCTATAAATAAGGCCCCCTGTCACTTCAATAGTAACTGAATGAACAGTAAGTTGAGCGCAGATTAATTGTTGCGGCCTCGATTTTTTAGTCCGCGCGGATTGAGAAGGATTACCTGATTGTTGTTTGCAGGTTGTGTGGTTACCACTGTGAAGCCAAGAGTCTAGTTCTGATTGCAGTCAGGAAGCAGTGGAGCTTGCGGGTACAATCGGCGGTGTGCAGCAGGTTGCACTTAGAGTCCAGCTAGTCATCTCTCCAGCAATTGAAGTTCAAGTTCAATAACCAGTTCACCGATCTCGGTTGACTTGGTGGTCTATTCTTTCAGTTCGGCGGCGGCTTATAGATCAGTCATCTCAGCATAATAACGGGTAGTCCGCGGTCTGCGCAGACTCCGTAGATCAGTGGTGTAGCGACAGTGGATTGGCAATGTCAGTGGAATTGGCAGTCTCTGAGGCAGTCCGCCCAGCTTGAAGTTACTTTTTGTTTGTATGATGCTCCATTGTACTTGGATAAATCATATCTCACCATGTATACCTTGCTTTGTAAACTTGATAGTTTATAATACAAGATCTGTGGTTGCTCTGTATTGTTTCTGATTACCTAGCTCAGGTTATGGTTGGAGTATTCCTACACCTGGTTCCCGCTTTCTGCTTGATCAAGTGATCTGCTTGATAGCTCTGGAAGTGTTTGCTTAATACCAGAACTACCAGTTGATCAGCTTGTGAGAAACTTCAACATGGTATCAGAGTGAATAGTAGCTTGAGCAGTGAGCAGTGATCAACCTCAGTTGTGCTCGGTGCTTCTGGAAGCTTTGTGATCAGTGGTTGGTGCAATGGAGGGAGTTTACGCAAGGGGTCTTGGCATTGAACTTCTTACAGCGACTAACTTAAAGAAGTGGAAGTCGTGTATTAAGAGCTCTCTTTTAGGTGAGGAGTTGTGGGAGGTCGTCGGTGGTGATGACAAGCAAGAAGTAACTATTGCAACTAGTTATACTGAGCAGGTGAGAGTTTGGAGGAAGACTAATGCAAAGGCAGAGTTTGCTCTCAAATAGGTTGTATCACCGGAGCTCTTTGATCACATCTTAGGATGTGAGTCTATTGCAGAGATTTGGACAACCATTGATGGTTTGTTCAATAGGAAGAATGTAGCAAGGCTATAGTTCTTGGAGAATGAGTTGGCTAAGGCAACTCAAGTAAATCTCTCTATCTCAAAGTTCTTCCTCAAGATGAAGAAGTTGTACGCTGAAATATCGGTATTGGATCCAGTGTGGTCATCACCTCACTGGAGATGAGTCGAAGTTCTCTTCGCTGCAACTGTTCTCAGGTAATGAAGCTATTATTACAGTTGATGACTCTATTCATTCTATATAGAAGGAGGGTGTTGTTTCTTTGGATAGTGCTCAGGGTCCACTTACTCTAAGGAGTGTGTACCACCTTATTGGCATGAAGAAGAACTTCTTCTCAGTGACCAACGCAGTTGACGCGGGCTATCATGTTCTGTTTGGTCCAACAGAAGTAAGGTTTCTCCACAACGTATCAGCGGTAAAGGCTGATGTTGCTCATGTAGGGAGAAGAGTAAGAGACTTGTTTGTCTTATCAACAAGCTCTTATGTTGATCGGATGAGAGCCAATGATAGTCCGGCTATCTGGCATGAAAGACTAGGGCAAGTAGGGATGGACAAGCTGAAAGCTATGTCGATGAGGAGCCTGGTGAAAGGCTTGCCGAAGTTGTCATACTACGGATATGGCCACATTTGCGTGGGGTGTCAATACGGCAAGGCTCATCGCCTTCCGTTTGATAACCCTCAAACGATGAGCAAGGCACCATTGGACTGCATCCATGGTGATCTGATGGGGCCAACGGTTACCATTAGTCTTGGAGGCAATAGATACATGCTAGTTTTGATTGATGACTACTCAAGATACACTTGGGTGTATTTCATGAAGGATAAGTCGGCAGCTTTCCAAGTGTTTGTGGAGTTCAAGGAGCTAGAGGAGGGCCGGCTTAGCTTGTAGTTAAAGAATTTCATATTACAACGGTGGTGAGTTTGTTTCATCTGAGTTTTCTAACTTCTGCAGAAGGTACGGGATCCAGTGAGAGCCTACTTGTGCTTATACTCCACAACAAAATGGAGTAGCGGAGTGGAAGATTTGTCACTTGATGGAAACTTGCAAGTGTTGGCTTTATGCAAAGGGCATTCCCAGGTCTTTTTGGGCGGAATAAATGACTTGCGTAACCTACGTAATCTATCGGATGCATCTGAGTCCGACCAACATAAAGTCTCCCGTGGAAATGATGTTCAAGAAAAAGTCGAGCGTGGAACACCTTCGGGTGTTTATATCAACCTGCTATGTTCACATCCCAGATGCTCAGAGGACCAAGCTTGATGCAAAGGCGAAGAAGCTTGTCTTTGTGGGCTATGATGAGCGGAACAATGGTTGGAAGTGCATGGATCCTGTGACAAGGAAGTTCTTTGTATCAAGAGATGCTGTCGTTGATGAGCTGACATCGTATGGAGGTGGCACTATTGAGCTGCAGGAGAGCAGGGTTGATGAAGGGCAAAGGGAAGCTATTGAAGATCTTCAGGTAGAGTTGCCTATATCACCAAGAGCTCCAGGTGTTTCAATCTCTGGGGCAGAATCTTCTGATTCAGGAAGCAGGGGTAGTGACACTCCAAGTGTGTCCGGGAACGGAGCTGGTTCTGAAGAAGCAACGGAGGTGGTAAGCAAGGAGCAGCCTCTTCGGAGATCAAAGAGGACCATCAAGCCACCAGCTCGGTATTGTGAAGCGAACACTGTGAGCTTTATCTCTTATTTCTTCATAGGCCCCCTAGATGAGCGGGAGCCTTCAAAGTTTGAAGAAGCTACTGGAGTTAAGGAGTGGGACGATGTCATGAATGAGGAGATGGTTTCCCTCAAGAAGAATTAAACTTGGGACTTGGTGCCCAAGGTTGATGGCGTTACTCCTCTAACTTGCAAGTGGGTCTACAAGCTGAAGAAGAAGGCAGATGGAAGCATCAAGCAGTATAAGGCTCGCCTTGTAGATCGAGGGTTTTCGCAACAGTATGGCGAGGATTATGAGGAGACGTTCAGTCCTGTGGCGAAGATGACTTCAGTTCGAGTGGTGATAACTTTGGCGGCTTGTCAGGGATGGAAGATGTGGCAGCTGGATGTAAAGAACATCTTTCTTTACGGGGAGATTGACAAGGATATCTTCTTGGTTCAGCCACTCAGTTACATATCTGAAGAACATCCGGACTATGTCTGCAAGCTCCGGAAAGCTCTTTATGGTTTAAAGCAGGCTCCTCGAGCCTGGTATGGGAAGATTGCAGAATACCTCCAGTTCCATGGCTATCTGGCTTCAAACTCAGACTCGAGCTTGTTTGTCAAGAAGAAGGGGGCTTCTTATCCCGGTGTTGTTGTACGTGTATGACATGATCATCACGGGGAACTCCAAGGAGGAAGTAGCTAGGCTCAGGGCAGAGCTAGCTATCAGATTCGAGATGAAGGATCTAGGTGAACTCCACCATTTCCTTGGACTTGAAGTGGAGAGGAAGGAGAGCAGCATACTCGTGTCCCAGAAGGGTTATGTGGAATGGATCATTCAACGATTCAGCATGCAGGTGGGAAAGAGCAGCTCTACTCCATTTGATTCAGGCGTCAAAATTTGGCGGGATGAGGGGAGGATTCTTCCAGATCCTTTAGTATTTCAGGCTCTAGTTGGGAGCCTTATCTACTTGAAGATTTTGAGGCCAGACATTGCTTACGTGGTTGGCCGAGTAAGTCAGTATATGGCGGAACCCAGGAAGTCTTATCTGATGGCGTCTAGGAACATCCTGAAGTATGTGAAGTTCACTTCTGACATGGGACTCCTTTATAGGAGAGGCACGGAGTTTATTCTTCAAGGATACTTGGGTGCTTATTATGGAGGAGATGCAGACGACCGAAAGTCAACATCCGGTTATTTCTTCACTTGTGGATTAGGCAGTATCTCTTGGTGCAGCAAGAAGCAAGACTCAGTGTCTATCTCTACTACAGAAGCAGAATATAAGGCTTAGGCCTTGGCAGCTCGGGAAGTCATCTGGCTTAGGAGACTAGTAGAGGACATCTATGAAGAAGTTCATGATCCTACTCTACTGAGCGGTGATAATGAGAGTGCCCTGAAGCTGGTGAATATTCTAGTTTCTCACGCTTAGACCAAGAACATAGAGATTAAGCACCACTTCATTCGGGATAAGGTGTTGTAGGGATCTCTTATGGTGGTGGTGCAGTCCACTCCCAAAATGGGGTTAAGGCACGAAATGTCAAAGGGATTCTGAAAGATATTGTACCTAATCACCTAGAGGGGGGGTGAATAGGTGACTTAAATCTTTTTAACTTTTTAAGGCAGAATTCAGAATTTATCTCAGAGTTATATCTACTTTTACACAACAATCAAACAGCAATCACAGAATATCACAAGCACACAGTAGACACACAGATTTATAGTGGTTCCCCAAGCTTTGGGTACATCCACTTTCTCCCTTCGCCTATCTAGCAGTGTACTAGATTCGGCCAAACTCCTCCACTATCTCAGATCCTCAGATCTTACACTCAGAACCCCAAACCAGGTTCCTACAGCTCAGGCCCAAGGCCCTACAACTCAGCTTCTTCACAAAGCCTACACTCAGCCACCAAGGCCTACACTCAGCCACCAAGGCCTACACTCAGAGATACAACTCTCCTACACTCAGGCACACAGGCCCTACACTCAGCCTTTATAATTACAGACTTACAAACTCAGATCCTTAAGGATCCTACAAGATATTATGAATACAAAATATAACCCAAACAACTCAGAGACAAGAGAGAAGAGTTGTGAGTTTTTTGATGAGTTCTTGGAAGAACTCAGCTGAAATCAACCTAACTTGGCTTTCTTCAAAGCTTCTTGAATGTAGAACACAATAAGATTGATCTCCTCTGCAGTTGATCCTTGATCTCTGCTACTTAAGATTCAGACCAAATCTGAACCCTTCTTCTCAGCCTAGTTCCAACGGCTGACTTCTTGGATGGATCTCTCTCTCTCCAACTTCTTAGATCCTCACAAGATTCTTCAATGAATAGCAAGATCTTCTTTGTATATTGATCACTTGAACAACAACAACTTATCCACTTTCTGTAGACAGCATAAGCCTATTTATAGGCCTTCTTCATGGTAACTGGCTGGTCCGGTTCATAACTGATTTCTGACAACTCTGACAGGTGCAGTAGACCGGCTGGAATGACAGCTGTCAAGTCATCCAGTCAGTTCTTGAAAAATCTGTAACTGTCTGAAAGTGTCGAGACTGTCTGTCTTTAAGTGTCGACAGTTATAGACCAAGTGTCGACACAAGTTGACAAAGTGTCGACACCAGACTTCAAGGTGTCGACACAACTCATTGTGTTGTAGAATGCACTTCTCGACACAGCTTCTTCTTCATGTGTCGACACTGATATTGAGTGTCGACACAACATTTTGTTCTTCAGTACTTTGTTGAATTCTTATAAGTGTCGACACAACACCTTTGTTTCGACACATCTTCATGTGTTGAACTTGTTCATTGTCGACACATCTTCTTGGTGTCGACACATGCCTTCTGTGTTAATACTTGCTGAGTGTCGACACTACTCCTTATGTCGACACATTCTTCTTCTCTTGAGACTTTGGCTGAGTGTCGACACTTTCCCTTAGTGTCGACACTTGTACTTAGAATTTTGCTGATCTTTGCTAAGTGTCGACACAGCTCCTTGTGTCGACACTTTCTTCAAGTGTTGAGTCTTCAGCTGAGTGTCGACACATTCTTTCTTGTGTCGACTCTTTCTTCAAGTGTTGACTCTTTTGCTGTGTGTCGACACATTGCTCTGGGTGTCGACACTTATACTTAGACTCTGCTGACTTTTGCTGAGTGTCGACACTTATCCTTGTGTCGACACTTTCTTATGTAGACACAGTTTCACTGGGTGTCAACACAACTGCTAAGTGTCGACACTGCTTCACGGGACTTTTCTTCATTGAGTGTTGACACAGCTCCTTGTGTCGACACTTTCTGCATGGTGTCGACTCAGCATCACTGGTGTCGACACAATCACTCCAAGTGTCGACACTACTTGTCTGGGTGTCGACACAATCACTCCAAGTGTCGACACTGCTTGTCTGGGTGTCGACACAAGTCTTCTTAAGTGTCGACACTTTCCTCCTAGGTGTCGACACATGGACTTAGAAACTTTTTCCATCTTTCCTGCAAATACTTAACCTGCACAAGTAAACTCAAAAATACATCAAATACATTTTGATGTATATCATTGAGTATGGTAAGACTTCTTCAAATCAGGTACATTAAAACTAATGTACCCAACAATCTCCCCATATTTGGAGAATTCATAACCCTTAGTCAATGATATACACCATACAGAATAAAATCATAGCATGATGTACAGCAGGATTATACAACAGGGCAAACATAAACATGTATCAAACAAAACATGTATACATAGATAACATCTCAGAACAACTATGAAATAAATTTATCACACAGCAAATTTATCACACAACACATTGTTCTAACAACCTGGTCATATACATTTTTCAAAAGTTTACAGGGTGTTTAAAAATGAAAGATTACAATTGTAAACTTAAGATAATGTAATTTTATTTCTGATCAGCCTCCTTGATCACTATGCCCTTCCCAGACTTTATCTTTGCTTGCACTGGAGCTTCAGCAGCTTCAGTATCAGCAGGCTTTTTCCCTTTCAGCTCCTTCTTCTTTAGCTCTTCAGCTTTAATCTTTTTCCTTTCAAAATAATGATAAGGCTTGGGAAAGTACTTGCTAGGCTCCTGGTCAGTAGGAGGTAGCTTTCCCATCTTGGCCTTCCTTCTATATTGGACTATGGCTTCTTGCCTTGTCTCATGCTTTATCCATTCCAATTCAGAAAACCACTTGTTTCTGTCTTGTATATTATCTTTTGCAGCTTTCCATGCAGTTAAGATAATGTTCCTAGAAGTGGGACTCCACTGCTCAAAGTCAGGTCTTTGTTCAGCTTGTTCCCTGAACCTCTTTTTAGACAGTCTGGCTTCTTCTTCTTTCTGCAGAGCTTCTTGCATAGCCTCAGATACTGGTTCAACCACCTTCTCTATGATGACATTTTTCTGTCCCCCAGGTGGGCTATACATTGATTGTATTTCAGCTTGAACCATATCAAAATCTGGAGGAGGGTAGATTACTTGAGCCACTTCTGGTTGCTCCCCTCCTAGATATGCAGGATGTATCCCAGATTCTGCAACATTGTCATTATCACATAAAGGAGGATAACCAAGAGTAGCTCTGATAGAATTAGAAATCCACTTAGCATGATCAGAGCTAGCTTTGACTAACACCCTCTCCCCCTTTATGACTTTTCTTTCCATGTGATCTCTTAGATCATCCTTTTGAAATCTGACTTGGTTATCCAAATAATTGACTCCATCTTTAAACAAAGGTTTCAACCTTTGGATTTTGTCAGTTATCAACTTCTAAGAGTCTTGAATTGCAGTTGTTACATCAGATAAACTCTTTTGCAAGGCTTTATCAAACTCTGCCTTAGCAGTAGCATTAGAAGTAGTCAGTCATGTAGCTGTGTTCTTCATCTCTGTGACAATAGCATTGTGGGAAGCTGTTAAGTTGTCATTCATTCTGATTTGGTTCTCTAGAACATAACCTTGCTTCATTGCAATGTCATCTACTTGAGCTTTTATTTTCTCTTGATGAGTAGCTAAGTAGACTACTGTATTCCCTCCCTTGTGGAAGCAGTCAGTCATCTCTTTCTTATTGAGATCATCTCAAATCTAATAGACTTAATTTCTTGGGCTAGATCAAACTGGAGAGATTTATGCCCCTCATCCACATAGGTTTCAATGGCTTTCCTGTGATCATCAAGTTTGATTTGCATAGCAACCATCAAAGCACTGTAATCTACATTTGGGGCTGGCTGTAGTGCAGGCTATGGTGCTATAGTTTGTAGAGCCTTTTTGTAATTCTGACTTCTTCTTTTAAAGACTTGAAACTTCCTTTTCTTAGCCCTTGTAGCTTCCTCATCTTCAGATGCTGAGGTGCTTGCTATATCTACCCTCTCCTTAGGTAGCTCCTCAAGAGTTTGTTGTTTCTCAGCCTCTTGCCTTGGAGGTTCTTCTAGAATTTCCACTTGCTCCCCCTCAACTGGAGCATTCTCCCCCTCAACAGCAGTTTCCTTGTCAAAATCAGTTTGATCTAGATTTAGGAAGAGATCTTCCATTGTATATTCTTGTGGAGAATGGGCTGGAGAAATTCTTGGCTCATCTACCACTGGATCAGATACTTCTTGAACTGGAACAGATGTGTCCTTCATGACAACATCTGGGAGTTGACTATCAACCTGATATTGCTGAGTAACATGATTTAATGAATCTGACAAATCAGTATCCTCTAGAGGAAAATCTAAAGCATTAATCTCAGTGATTACCTCAAGAATAGTGGTTGTAGCTTGTTCACTTTCCAGTGGAATTGGCTCTTATACAACTAGAGTATCCCCCTGGACAGTATCCTGGTGTATGGGGCTAGCTTGAGGTAGCTCCCCCTACCTCTCAGCAACTTCTTATTGAGCTGGAGACTTCCCAGCATTTTCTTCTACATCCTCTTCTGGAGTAAAGACAACTTGCTCTTCACTACCAGAGCTGCTAGATGTTTCTTGAGCTACTGGAGCTATCTTCTTATTCTTCTTGTGTGGGGTTACTTTCTCAGGAGTAGGCATCTCCTTAGTCAAAACTCTATCCCACCTTGAGAAGATCCTCATGTCCATATTTCTCATATGGTTGATCTTAGTTCCAGCAGCTTGACCCATAACTTCTGGTATACTACCAGCAAGGTACAGACTTAGTATCCTACCCAGATTGGGCTTCTTCGGACTTTCCTTTATCTTCTCAAAGATCACTACAGACCAGTCAGTTTTCACTGTGAAGATTATCCTTGTCATATGGTTGAACATATAGGCTGAGACCCTATCATGCCCTCCAGGCTTACTTAATATTACTTTGCCAACAATTTCTGAAAGAAATTTCCCCCGGCTGTTCATCCCCTTCCTATTGAATACAGATCCAATTTTCAGTTTGGAATCTAGACCACACCATGTCAATGCTTCTCTGGTCTTAGAAGCAGTTACTTCATCTTCTTCCTTAGTTCTTGGTAACTGTAGTACTTTCCTCAAACTTTTTGGAGAGACCTTCACTTTTTCTCCATGGACCCTAGACTTGATCTTGAATCCAGATTCGTCTACTTTAGCTCCATTCAGGAATTCCAGTACTTCTTTCTCCAGATCTTAGTCGGCTAAGAAACAAGAAATTCTAACCCTGAGTCTGCAACTAGGGTTACTACATCCTTGATTTCCTGTTCTGCTTCGTCAAACGCTTGTCGCACTAGTTTGTAGCCTTCATTGACGTTCTCCTCGAGCTTTGGCGCCATTAGGGTTTAAAGAATTTCACTGGAGAGAAGAGAGGTGTCAACATACAAGTTTGGTCTCGAAACTTTAGTGAGTGTGTCGACATACAAAGGCAAAATCCTATTTATACCTTTCTAAGTTTGAAGATGAAAGGGCGGGTCAGCTAAATTAAATTGTGTCGACACTGTGGATAAGTGTCGACACAGACTTATAATGTCTCGACACCTATGTGTCGACACAAGTTTAGTCAACATATATATGTGTTGACACTTGATTATGTGTCGACACCACTCAACTCGACATTTAGTCGAGACTTTACTTAGATAATTCTGAGTAAATACTAAGTGTCGACACCACCTTGGATGTGTCGACACCTACTTATCATGTGTCGACACTAATTTTCTGAAGTATCGACACCAACTTCCTAGATGTGTCGACACCTTTTCCCTGAAGTGTTGACACCACTTTTCTGTCTCGACACAGACAACTCTGTGTGTCGACACCACTTTACTTAGCCATTTTTATAAACTTATTCTAAGTTTATCATACCTAGTTCAATTTTAAACCTATTGAACTTTGATTCTTCTAGAGGCTTAGTATACATATCAGCTAGTTGATTATCTGTTCTAACATATTCCAGTAAAATATCTTCTCTTTCTACATGTTCTCTAAGAAAATGATATTTTATTTCAATATGTTTAGTTCTACTATGGGAAACAGGATTGTTTGCAATTGATATAACACTAGTAGAATCACAAAATAGTGGAGTTCTACTTACTTGAATTCCATAGTCCTCAAGCTGATGTTGTATCCATAGAAGTTGAGCACAATAACTTCCTGCAGCCACATACTCTGATTCAGCAGTAGAGATAGTCACACTTGTTTGCTTTTTGCTACTCCATGAAATCAGTCTTCCACCTAGGAATTGACAGGTTCCAATTGTACTTTTTATGTCTTCTTTGCATCCTGCAAAGTCTGCATCTGAATAACCTGTTAGTTCAAAATCCCCATTCCTAGGCTACAGAGGCCTAGATAAGGAGTGCCCTTTAGATATCTCAGTATCCTTTTGACTGCTGTCAAATGAGACTCCTTAGGGCATGCTTGATACCTAGCACAGACACATGTATCATACATGATATCTGGTCTACTTGCAGTCAAATAGAGTAGGGAGCCAACTATCCCTCTATACAAAGTCTCATCTACAGGTTTCCCTGCATCATCTTTGCTAAGAGACATACTTGACCCATAGGAGTCTTCATGGTACTGGATGAATTCATACCATACTTCCTTATGAGTTCTAGGGTGAACTTAGACTGGCATATGGATAAACCATTCTCAGTCTGTCTAACTTGAAGACCTAAGAAGAACTTAAGTTCCCCCATACTACTCATCTCAAATTGTCCTTGCATTAGTTTTGCAAACTTTTTGCAAAGACTACTTTCAGTAGATCCAAATATTATGTCATCTACATATATTTGTACTAGTATTACTTTGCCTCTGGATTCCCTAAGGAATAGAGTCTTGTCTATGTTCCCTCTTATGAACTTATTCTCAATGAGGAAACTAGACAGGGTTTCATACCAAGCCCTAGGGGCTTGCTTTAAACCATATAATACTTTCCTAAGTCTATAGACATGATTAGGTTGAGTTGAATCAACAAAACCTGATGGTTGTTCCACATAGACTTCCTCTTTTAGATTACCATTCAAAAAGGCTGACTTTACATCCATTTGGTAAACTTTAAATCCTTGATAGGTTGCATAGGCCAGGAACATCCTTATGGCTTCCAGTCTGGCTACTGGAGCAAAGGTTTGATCAAAGTCAATACCTTCTTCCTGCCTATATCCTTTAGCAACCAATCTTGCTTTGTTTTTAATGATGACTCCATGTTCATCCATCTTGTTCCTAAAGATCCACTTGGTTCCAATTATGTTGTGGTCTTTTGTTTTAGGAACAAGCTCCCAGACCTTGCACCTCTTGAACTGATTCATCTCTTCTTGCATTGCTTCAATCCAGTGAGGGTCTAGGATGACTTCTTCAAACTTCTTTGGCTCAACTTGTGATAGAAAACTGGAGAAGAGCACTGCATTCAGATTTCTGCTCCTTGTTTCTACCCCTTGTCTTGGATCACCAATGATTTGTACTACTGGATGATCTCTAAGATGCCTATTGGCTGGAGGCATCCTGACTTCAGGTTGAACTTCTTCAGTTTCTTCATCTTGCTGTACTCCTTGAACTTCTTCTTCATTAGGTACATGTAGTACTCCCCCTGGACAACAGCCACTTTCTTCTACCTGCTGTCTTGTTGTAGGTCCTTCTTCTATAGTGAGCTTGTCCATCTTTTTAGTTATACCTGAGGAGCTGCAAATACTACTAGACAACTCATTGTTAATAAGTCTAGTTTTATCAAATACTACATGTACAGATTCTTCTATAACTTGAGTAGATAAGTTGTAGACTCTATAAGCCTTATGGTTGTTGCTGTACCCAACAAAAATTCCCTCTTGGGACTTGGCAGCAAACTTAGTCAAGTAAGACTTTCCATTGTTAAGTATAAAGCACTTACAACCAAAGATCCTGAAATAGGATAGGTTTGGTTTTCTGCCTTTCACAACCTCATAGGGGGTCTTGTTGAGGCTTTTAGTAATGGTAGCCCTATTAATAACATGGCATGCAGTATTAACTGCCTCAGCCCAAAAATATTCTGGTAGTGATGTATCACTTAATAGGGTCCTACCAGCCTCAATCAAGGTTCTATTCTTCCTCTCAGCAATGCCATTTTGCTGAGGTGTTCTTGGTGAAGAAAACTCTTGAAATATCCCAAATTCTTCACATAGTTTTGCCATACTATCAGACTGAAATTTAGTACCATGGTCACTTCTTATTTTGACCACTGTACTGTCTAGTTCATTCTGAATCTATTTGACAAAGCTATAGAAGACACTAGGTCTTTCATATTTTTGTCTAAGAAAGAACACCCAGGAAAACCTTGAGTAGTTATCTACAACTACAAAGGTATAGACCTTCCTACCTAGGTTGTGAACTGACATAGGACCAAAGAGATCCATATGCAAGAGGTATAAACACCTCACAGCATCTTTGTTGTTAATGCTACTAAAGGTGGATCTAGTCTGCTTGCCCTTTTGACAAGCTGAGCATATTACATCTTTAATACACTTAACTTGAGGACCATTCCTCACTAACTATTTGTTATAGAGTTTTCTAATTATCTTGTAGTTGAGATGGGCTAGTCTCTTGTGCCATTTGACACAATGAGAGACTTTCTCATCAGCTACAAGACACACTAGAGAACCATTGTTCTCAACCATAATGTCTAGGCAATAGACATTCCTCTTTCTATAACCTGTCAAAATGATCTCTTGATCATTTGACCTCTTGATATGACAACCATCCTTAACAAATGAGATGTCATATCCTACATCACTTAATTGACTTATACTAATTAGGTTGTGTTTCAAACCTTTAACATAAGCCACTTGAGTAATGATAACTAAGTTACTAGAAATGTTACCAAACCCTTTGATGATTCCTTTTGCAGAACCACCAAAGGTGAATTTTGGACCATCCTTGATATGTGTGTAGTCCTTTAGTAATCCCCTAGTTCCAGTCATATGTCTGGAACATCCACTGTCCAAGTACCATATTGGGGCATGGCCACTTGGACTCACCTGCAAAACAGATTAGTGAACCTTAGAACTCAAAGAATTCTTGGGTCCTTGATACTGGTTAGTTTGCTTCCTAACAAAGCTACCTACAGGTTTTCCAACAAGTAGTTTGCTACTCACTTTGGCACTAGCATTGTGCCAACAGTCCATGGCAAAGTGGCCTACCTTGCCACAACACCAACACTCAAACCTATTGTACCTTTGCTTAGGTACAGTCTTAGCTGTTTTATCTACAGCTGGCTTGTTGAGAGTTGGGGCTTTGCCCTTGGACTTGGACTTGACAGTCCTAGCTGGTTTAGAAAACCCCAGTCCAGCTTTACCTTTTTGATGAACAAATTCATCAATTAAGGGTAGAACAGACTTTGGTTTTGAAAACCTAGCAACCAAATCTCTCTCCTTCTGAAGACTAATCTCCAAACTCTTGATTTGATCATTCTTAAATGATATAGTCCCCATCTGAATCACAGTTATGTGCTTCAGTCTGGCTATCTCATTAAGTTTTTGATCAAACAACTTCTCATAATCAGTTGCAGCCACTTTGAGACTTGCAATCTCCTTAGCTTGACTCTTGGCCAAGGATTTGCATTTCTTAAATGCTTGCAACAGAACTTTATATTCATCTATCAATTGATGAATATCCTCTTCAGACTCAGATGCACTCTCATCATTTGATGATGATGAATCTGTTTCTGAACTAGCACAAGAAATTGAACTGAAAGAACAATCTTGTACCTTACTAGGTCCTGGCTGCTCTAGGATTTTGTCACTTTCTGTCAATGCCATCAGTCCTTGGCACTGACTGTCTTTTTGATCATATATGGAGTTCATGATCTGGATGAACTCTTCTTCTTCTTCCTCAGCAAATAGTCCTATATATGCTTCAGCATCTGACTCAGTTTCTGATGAAGAAATATCTGACAGGCTCTTATCCTTTTTGGCAACAAAAGATCTTTCCTTCTTGCCCTTAAATTGAGTCTTTTTCTTATTATTAGACTCCTTCCTTTTCTCAGGACAGTCAGCAATAACATGTCCTTATCTATTACAGCAATAGCAAACAATTTTTGATAGAGTTGCTTTGCTAGACTTAGTTTTTTTCCTGTCTTTCTTTGAAGACTTTTTATTCTGATAATAGTCTTCTTTACCCTGTGAAGTAGATGGTTTTGTCCTCCACTGTTTCTTCTTTAAGAACTTCTGAAAATGTCTTGTGAAGGTAGTAAAGTCCTCATCACTTTCACTGCTTTCAGACTTTTTGCTTGCTGACTCATCTGACTCAGTTTCAGCTACTTTTGGTGGTGGAGATGGTGACTTACTTCTGTACTTTCTGGGGGCTTCTGTCTTGAATGCCACTGTCCTTTCTTTATGTTCACTTCTTGTAGATTTCTCCTCTTCTTTTCTCACCATTAACTGCATCTCATAGGATAGCAGTTTTCCAAACAGTGTGGGTGGAGTGATATCTGCTAACTTTGTCATTTCCCTTATGGCACAGATCTTGGTGTCCCAATCCTTTGTAAGGGACCTTAGAAACTTATCATTAAGCTCATAATTACTGAACTCCCTGCCATAGGAAATTAGCTCATTCACAATCCTATAGAACTTCTTATAGCATTCAGTTATGCTATCAGATCTACCTTGCCTAAAACTTTCATATTCTTGATTTAACAAGGATTTTCTATCCTGTCTCACTTCTTCAGAACCCTCCATATACACTATCAAGGTATCCCACATCTCCTTAGATGTCTTGTAGTGTATCAAATTCTGAAAGGTAGCATCATTAATAGCACTCACAATGATATTCTGAGCCCTCTTGTCCATTGTGGCTAGAACTATCTCATCCTTTGTCATGTCAGAGAAATCCTTAGGGGTTCTCTAATTTGCATCTAAGACTGAAACCTTCATGGGCACATATGGCCCTTCTTTCACTGTGATATATATTCTAGGGTCTGAGGCTTCCATAAATAGTCTCACCCTTTCCTTCTAGATACCAAATATCTCTTTTCTGCAAATAGGTAGCTTCATGGATCCCAATTCCTTATGATTCTCAGTGGAACCCATGGTTCTTGATTTTCTTGATTCTGTAATGTACTTAGACTGAATCTGCCAACAGGATCTACTCAGACTGTTAAGTCTCTTTTTGAGTAACCTGGCTCTGATACCACTTGAAAGATATTGAACCTAATCACCTAGAGGGGGGTGAATAGGTGACTTAAATCTTTTTAACTTTTTAAGGCAGAATTCAGAATTTATCTCAGAGTTATATCTACTTTTACACAGCAATCAAACAGCAATCACAAAATATCACAAGCACACAGTAGACACACAGATTTATAGTGGTTCCCCAAGCTTTGGGTACATCCACTTTCCCCCTTCGCCTATCTAGCAGTGTACTAAATTCGGTCAAACTCCTCCACTATCTCAGATCCTCAGATCTTACACTCAGAACCCCAAACCAGGTTCCTACAGCTCATGCCCAAGGCCCTACAACTCAGCTTCTTCATAAAGCCTACACTCAGCCACCAAGGCCTACACTCAGCCACCAAGGCCTACACTCAGAGATACAACTCTCCTACACTCAGGTACACAGGCCCTACACTCAGCCTTTATAATTACAGGCTTACAAACTCAGATCCCTAAGGATCCTACAAGATATTATGAATACAAAATATAACCCAAACAACTCAGAGACAAGAGAGAAGAGTTGTGAGTTTCTTGATGAGTTCTTGGAAGAACTCAGCTGAAATCAACCTAACTTGGCTTTCTTCAAAGCTTCTTGAATGTAGAACACAATAAGATTTATCTCCTCTGTAGTTGATCCTTGATCTCTGCTACTTAAGATTCAGACCAAATCTAAACCCTTCTTCTCAGCCTGATTCCAACGGCTGACTTCTTAGATGGAGCTCTCTCTCTCCAACTTCTTAGATCCTCACAGGATTCTTTAATGAATAGCTAGATCTTCTTTGTATATTGATCACTTGAACAACAACAACAACTTATCCACTTTCTGTAGACAGCATAAGCCTATTTATAGGCCTTCTTCATGGTAATAGGTTGGTCCGGTTCATAACTGATTTCTGACAACTCTGACAGGTGCAGTAGACCGGCTGGAATGGCAGCTGTCAAGGCATACAGTCAGTTCTTGAAAAATCTGTAACTGTCTGAAAGTGTCGAGACTGTCTGTCTTTAAGTGTCGACACTTATAGACCAAGTGTCGACACAAGTTGACAAAGTGTTGACACCAGCCTTCAAGGTGTCGACACAACTCCTTGTGTTGTAGAATGCACTTCTCGACACAGCTTCTTCTTTATGTGTCGGTACTGATATTGAGTGTCGACACAACATTTTGTTCTTCAGCACTTTGTTGAATTCTTGTAAGTGTCGACACATCTTCATGTGTTGAACTTGTTCAGTGTCGACACATCTTCTTGGTGTCGACACATGCCTTCTATGTTGATACTTGCTGAGTGTCGACACTACTCCTTGTGTCGACACATTCTTCTTCTGTTGAGACTTTGGCTAAGTGTCGACACTTTCCCTTAGTGTCGATACTTGTACTTAGAATTTTGCTGATCTTTGCTAAGTGTCGACACAGCTCCTTGTGTCGACACTTTCTTCAAGTGTTGAGTCTTCAGCTGAGTGTCGACACATTCTTTATTGTGTCGACACTTTCTTCAAGTGTTGACTTTTTTGCTGTGTGTCGACACATTGCCCTGAGTGTCGACACTTATACTTAGACTCTGCTGACTTTTGCTAAGTGTCGACACTTATCCTTGTGTCGACAATTTCTTATGTAGACACAGTTTCACTGGGTGTCGACACAACTGCTAAGTGTCGACACTGCTTCACTGGACTTTTCTTCATTGAGTGTCGACATAGCTCCTTGTGTCGACACTTTCTGCCTGGTGTCGACTCAACATCACTGGTGTCGACACAATCACTCCAAGTGTCGACACTGCTTGTCTGGGTGTCGACACAATCACTCCAAGTGTCGACACTGCTTGTCTGGGTGTCGACACAAGTCTTCTTAAGTGTCGACACTTTCCTCCTGGGTGTCGACACATGGACTCAGAAACTTTTTCCATCTTTCCTACAAATACTTAACCTGCACAAGTAAACTCAAAAATACATCAAATACATTTTGATGTATATCATTGAGTAGGGTGAGACTTCTTCAAATCAGGTACATTAAAACCAATGTACCCAACTGATTCCTATGGGGAAATTAAGCAAGCACGTGGTGTACGTGCAAGACTCAAAATTTTGGCAGAGTTTCATTTAAAATATCGCAATATCACAGGTTGGAAATTCCCACCCAAACCTGCACGAACATAAAACACAGCAACATCAAGACTTGGACATTCATTATATATAGACTATGGAGGGTTCGCAAAGCCCTTCAATTTAATACCAAGGCGATAGGACAAGGTCTTCACAAGTGAAAGGAACCCACACGGTTCGGTCGAGCGATGTTGTACCAAAAGAGAATCCACCGAAATGCAAATATTCGGACAAGGGTGGTTCTCTCCCAACAAAATAAAACGAGGGTCGCCATGCCTCACGAACTTAAACGGAAAAGGAAAACACCAACAAGATCTATGAAGAAATTAACCACGAAATTCAAGCGTTTCAGAAGCCACGCAACACGCATATGCCACAAGATCTATTAAGAAGAAAATCACAATAACTAGTCGATGAATGTCCGTTACCCCGCTCGGATGTCGACGAGTACGAAAGGATCATTCCTTTCTGATTCCACCGGAACCACGCCGGTTGGAGGGAAGCATGTTGCCTTCCTCGGATCACGTCGGAGGAGATGTCGCACAAGTTACGGAAGGTGTGCCTTCGGTCGTAGGTTCCAAGAGGAGAGAAACTTCAGATCTCGTTAGAGGGGAGAAAGGTGGGTTGCTCAGTCTTGAGGAGGATGAGAGGAAGAGGGTCGGATCTTGGAGAGGATGGAAGATGGCTGCTTGGATCTATGAGAGAAGAGAGTGGTTGGCCTTAATCGAGGGGGGGAAGGGGGTGGTCGGCGGCCAAGAGGAAGAGGAGGATAACTATGGAAGAGTCGCACTTCCACGGGTCCACCGGAGTCGCACCGGATGGGGAGAACCGAGTCGCCTTCTACGGAGTCACACCGGAGGAGGTAAGAGGTCGCCGGAGCAGCAGCAATCCCACCATAGTGGGCGACGGAAGAACTTCCGCGATTTCTTGGAGGCGCGGTAACGGGTTCGGCCTGGCCAAAAGGGGGCTTCTTCACACAACTCAAAACTTAGGTTTTCTTTTCTTCATCTTGCTACATAAAACATCAAAGTTTAGCCTCTTATAGGCTTTACAAACACAAGGGCTAAAAGCACCCCAAACATGGATAAACATAGGCCAAATGAAAACAATTAACAAGGCTATTAGATGCCCAAATAAACATGAAATCAAAACATGAAATAGATGTTAAAATATGTGGTAACATAATTTAACATAGCACGGGCGAGAACGGTCGCAGACATTATAGCGGCGGGAGCGGCGGCAAGCAGTGAACCAAGCATGTCATAGCAAATCATATTCCGGTGGTGGTGACGTACCATCAATCGCGTGCCGGCACCAACATCAACCGGGATGCCAAAATCATCGGGAAGGGGAGCCTCCATATCAACATGTACCGGATCACCATCATCGACAGGAGGGGGACGCTCCATGTCAACATATCGGGGGTAGTCGGCTCCATCAATCCTCCCCCTCTCAAAAATACTCATCACCGATGAGTAGGCTTGTGTGTACTCACATGGAAGATCATCGATGGGGAAGAAGAACCTGCAAGGCAAAAGGTGGTATTGGGGGGACCTCAACAACGCTTTAGCCAAAGAAGGAAAAATAGTTTCCACAACATCAACAACATACCTCCGATGGAGACCGAGAAAGAGAACGATCATAGGAAACTGTCACCACCCAACCCAATAGAAATCATAGTGGAAAATATATGTGGAGAGGTAGACATTTCAAGTGGCATAGAAGAATGAAGCGTAAAATATGAAATGATGAAAAAAGAAGCTATGCCCCAATCAGTGGAAAATTCTAAAAGAAATGTCATGCTACCAAACTCCCTTAAGATTCGCAAAGGATGGACTTGCTGATTCGTTAATATTTTTAAGGTGCCCGGGGGCATCCTTTCAGGGGTGAGACAAGCCAAAACCAAATCATCCACATAACGGTGGGAGAATCTCCGATACAAACTAGCAAATAATTTAAAGGACGTATTTTGATTGATTTAAATGTTAAGAATGTGCCTAATTAAATTAAAACCGTGAGGGGTAAACCCATGTGCAACATGACTCGAATCAACAGTAGAAAGTAACGGGACTAAGTCAGGTGGCACGTGTTCTTTAAATTCATTAATGATGTCTGTGGAGTCCAACGTCGTAGTTTTAAATTTTGATTTAAAAATGTCATAAAGAAATGCCAGTGAAAAACGCTCACCACCAACTATAGAGTTGGACGCTCCAGGAATTTAAAGGATGTGCGTGCGACACAACTCAACATACCTAACTACGTTCACTAACGTGTGCATGCATAGATCATCAAAAGGCGGAGGATTAATGTGTGTGACCGGTCTTGGCAAATAAGTGTGTCTAGGGGACACCACATCAAAAAGGCCCATAGCCAAGGAATCACTAGCAGTCCAACACGAAGCCTTACCCAACGCCAAGCAGTCAGATGAACGGTCCGTCCTAGGAAAAGCATTGTCAGATCTACGAACTGGAGTGGACTGTAACGCCAAGCAGTCAGATGAACGATCCGTCCAGGAATTTAAAGGATGTGCCCACGGACGGTAACGCCAGGCCGTTACATAGCATGCGGACTGGTGCAGTATGTGGTCTGTTGGTCTACATGCTGCATAGCGCACGGACTAGTAAGGTGTCTGCTAGGTTGTGGACTGGCTTCCTGACTGCTTGGAGAATCGGCTGTTCTGTCCTTGTCCTTGCGGACTCGACGGACTGGATTGTGCTAGCTGCGAGCTGGGGTGGTGACTCTATTCACTAGGGCAGTGATCACACTCCTCACCCCGCCTATAAATAGGACCCCCCATCACTTCAATAGTAATTGAATGAACAGTAAGTTGAGCGCAGATTAATTGTTGCGGCCTCGATTTTATAGTCCGCGCGGATTGAAAATGATTAACTGGTTGCTATTTGCATGTTGTACAGCTAGCACTGTGAAGCTAGGAGTCTGGTTCTGATTGCGGTCAGGAAGCAGTGGAGCTTGCGGGTACAATCGGCGGTGTACAGCAAGTCAAACTTAGCGACCAGCCAGTCTTCTCTCCAGCAATTGAAGTTCAGGTTCAATAACAAGTTCGTCGGTCTCGACAGACTTGACAGTCTGTTCATTCAGTTCGGCGACGGCTTGTAGAGCAGTCGTCTCAGCGGAATAACGGGTAGTCCGTGGACTGCGTGAACTCCGTAGATCAGTGGTGCAGCAGCAGTGGCTTGGCGGACTTGGCAGACTATGCGATCTCTGAGGTAGTCCTCCCAGCTTGAAGTTACTTTTTGTTTGTATGATGCTCCATTGTACTTGGATAAATCATGTCTCACCATATATACCTTGCTTTATAAAGTTGATAGTTGATAATACAAGACCTGTGGTTGCTCTCTATTATTTCTGATTACCTAGCTCAGTTTATGGTTGGAGTGTTCATGCGCCTGGTTCCCGCTTTCCGCTTGATCAAATGATCAGCTTGATAGCTCTAGAAGTGTTTGCTTTATACCAGAACTACCAGTTGATCAGCTTGTGAGAAATTTCAACAAATACCTCACACTCACCGCACACTCGCAGGAGAGAGTTTCCTTTGCAAAAGGAAGAGAACTTCACATGTCCAAGTAGAGAATCGTTACCGCGCAACGACCTTTCCTCCCCAAATCCGGACTCAACTTGCGAATCAGAGTTTCAGAACTCCAATGGTGGCGGGATCTCTTCCTTCTTCTACCTTATTCACTCTCCCTTCTCTCTAGAACTTAGAAAGAGAGAGCCAATGAGGAAATGAGTTGGGAAAACCTAACTCCCGACTATAAACCCACAGAGGCACTCACCAGCCGTTGGATCTCCAAATAGAATTATTAGATGGTCCTGATTTCTCCAAGAATAAAGTTTACGAGAGCTACCTCCACGCAGTAGGAAGTTACCGTCGTGCGACAGCCCAATCATTCGGCTTCTCGAGGATGCCACCGCTTAGAAACCCAATTGTGTGATGACACGTGGACACATCATAACTGCTATGCTACCGCCACGCGGTAGAAAACTATCACAGCACGGTAGTTTACGCATTTGGAAGGAAACAACAAAACTATGCTACCGCCTGCGGTAAGGTTAACACCGCGTGGTAACAACCCGAGAGCTCTATCAAATAAATTGTCGGGCTACTGCCCCGTGCTACCGATAATGCTGAGTGTTAGTACTTCTCGAGAACGTTGAGCTCTGAGAGCCCCGACCCAAACATCGAGCAGACTACCGCCGCGCGGTATGCATTACTGCCCGGTTATAGCATGCGATGAGACGCCGAGAGCATCGAGAGCGTCGAGAACACCGACCTACCGCCAGCGGTAGCTCTACCACCGCGCGGTACCTTCCAAAAATCATTTCCTGAATCTATGGCGTTACAAATCACCCCCCACTTAAAGAAATTCCATCCTGAAATATAAAGTTACAGGATAACAGAAAGAGTAGCAACACATCAGGTTACCTTAGGGAAAAAGCTCGGGAAACTCCTCCTTCTTAGTTTTCTCACGCTCCCAAGACAACTCTTCTTGACCACAATTGTTCCAACGTACTTTGACCATCTTGATTACCTTAATACGAAGTTGCTTGACTTCCACATTCTCAATGTGAATGGGCTTGACCTTTGTCGTCAACCCACTATTGACCGGCACTTGATTCGCAGCCACCACTTGTGTAGGTTCTTGGATAGCCTTCTGCAGCACTAAGATGTGAAATACATCATACAAACTGCTAAACTCCGTTGAAAGGTCCATATGATAGGCGAATTCACCAATCCGCTCCAAGATTTCAAAATACCCAACATAGCTCGGACTAAGCTTCTTTAAGTGATGAATCCTTGATACGCCTTTAAACAGTTTAATCTTGAGGTGCATCCAATCGCCCACCGCAAACTCCATGTTCTAGTGCTTAGCATTAAAGTACTTGGCCTACTTATCTTGAGCATCTTCAACATCCCTTCTCTTGAACAGCTTCGATTCTCCTGTTTCTACCCAAGACAATGGCGTATGACACCTCCTTCCGTACAAAGTTTCAAAAGGCGTTATCTGAATGCTACTTGGTAGCTATTATTATAAGCGAACTCAATCATAAAAATTTTGATCCTCCCATCTTTTCCAAAAATCCAATGCACACATACGAAGCATAACTTCCATTGTCCTATTCACTTTTTCTGTTTGTCGATCTGTCTGTGGGTGAAAGGTCGTGTTGAAATGGAACTTTGTACCCAACAATTGATGAATGAGCCTCCAATCATTAGATGTGAACCGACCATCTCAGTCACTTACCATGCTCCGGGGCACGACGTGCAATCGGACTATGATGTCCACATAAAGGTTTGCCAGCTTCTCCACTAAATAATCCTTCTTATTGGGTATAAAATATGACACCTTCATTAAACGATCAACGACCACCCAAAAGGCGTCGTTCCCCTTGTACGATCTCGGCAAACCATGCACTAAATCCATGGAGATGTCATCAAATTTTCACTCCGGTATGGGCAAAGACTCCAAAAATCCTTCGGGCTTCTGGCACTCTGACTTTACAAAGGCGCACGCTTGACACTTCGCCACATAAAGTGCTATGTCTTCGTTCAGTCCCGGCCACCAGAATAACTTTTCCACAACTCTGTACAACCTTGAGCTCCCCGGGAAAACCGAGTACTTAGTATGAGGAGCCTCGTACATCAATTCATCTTGTCGTTTGCCCATACTTAGGATACACAAATGACTGTCTTTCAAAAATTACCCATCATCGATGGTAAATTGGGTGTTTGACACATCCAAAGCCTCGTCCATGAACCGCTTCATGCTATCATCCAACTCCAAAGCCTGTTGAATCCGATCAGCCAGGGAATATAGCACTTCCGCTCGGCTTAACTATGCTCCAGCACCAGACATCTTATCAACACTTCTGCTCGGCTTTTAAATTTCGAACGAGACGCTCAACATGCATCGTTAACCAATTGGCCTGCGCGGGGGATCTGCAACTTAATGCATCCGCAAGCGCATTACCTTTCCCAGGTACATAGTGTATGTAACGCCCCTGATTTTCTGATATCATTATTTGGTTTGTCGAAGTCATAATTTCGACGTCAGGGCGTTACCCTCTTTTGTTTTGTTGATGGTGCTGCACCGTTTGTGCGTTTTCACATCCGTCGGCCCTATTTTTCCAGATTTTGTGATTCTGTTGGGCTGGAATGTCTTCCCTGTAATAAAGTTTGAGGTTTTGAGGACTTGGACTTGTCTGGTTTTGTGCGTTCCGAGCGTTTTGGAGTCTCGACACGTGTTTGGATCCTTGTGAGGATTTTCTTTACTTGTGTAAGCTTTTGATGATAGTATCTCAAGTATGGTATGTCGGATTCTAGGTTTATCTTCGCTGTTGAATTCGTTTAAATTCAACGCGTGTTTGTGCTCCATTTTGAATTCTTATTTTCCTTGTCAAACTACTCTAAATATGATAAATTATTCTAATTAATTTTAGCCTAATGCTTCTTTGATTCTCGGGAAGGCCCTCCTTAGGGTAGGTTTTTGTAGACCTGGTGTTGGGCGTTGCGTCGTTTAGTGGTCGAAGATCATCGACTGGAGCTCGACGGACGTCAAGTTGGGCTCAGCAATGCGTCGAGCATGCCTTGCATTTGACAAACTTGGACCTGACTTCGTCGAACGGGCCTTGCATTCGACGAATTTCGAACTGACTTCGTCGGGCAGGTTTCTCCCTTGGCGTTCGACAAATTTTTCGAACTGAGTCCGGCGATCGGGATTGTTCTTCATTATTTTTTTTGGAGGTTGGCTTTCTTCTCGAGAACAGAAATTTTGTTCTCGAGAAGATCTTTCTTGTACTCGAGAACAGACACCCCTTGTTCTCGAGAAGATTTTTCTGTACTCAAGAACAAACATTGTTCTCGAGAAGAATTTTTTGTACTCGAGAACAGCCCTTCTGTTCTCGAGAAGGTTCTACTTATACTCGAGAATAGACCTTCTATTCTCGAGAAGATGATTTTGTACTCGAGAACAGCCATCCTGTTTTCGAGGAGACCTTTCCTGGACTTGAGAAATATGTTCTCCCAACCGAGAAATCTACTCCTAGTTCTCGGGAAATGCTTCTTGGTTCTCGGAAATTTTTGTCTGCTTGTCCTCAAGTACTCTGGCCTTCTTCTCGGGATGACCAGTTATGCCAAACCTGGTTCTTTTCTTAAGTGCGGTTATCCTGATTTTACCCTAGGTTTATATATACCTACTTCTTTTTCCTCCTTCACTTTGGATTGACCTACTGTTATCTTCCCAAACCGGAGTGGCGTGAGCAAGAGAGATAGTCTTTCCGCCATTCTTCCGGTGGCCGTCGACGGTGCTCTGGTGCTCGAAATCTTAAACCAATTTTAGATCCGGAAAACTCTCGGCGAGAGCTTCGTCATCGTGGTAATATCTTCCCCTTTTCTTGAGATTTTCTCGCTAGGGTTTTTGGCCCTAACTCCGATTTTTGGCCATTTTTGTTAGATTTTGACTTCCCTCATCTTCTCTAGCCCCGATCTACGTCAAGGAGTGATTTGGAGAATTTTTCCAACAAAATCAAGGCATGTGATGGTTTTTCTCTTCCCCTTCCCTTCTTTATCGAGATTTGTAGAAGTTTCTAACTTCTTGCTATCATGAATATATATATCTTGCTGGTTTCAATGTTGATAAGATCTTTGTCCATTTCCATTTTAATTTCCTGTTCTCAATGCTGGTTACCTAACATTGAAAGTGTCATATGTTTTGATGATGAGATTAAATATCACTCTTCTTACCATTCCATAACTTTCATGTATCATGCGTTAAAGTTATTTAGGATTGTAGATTCTTCCTAAAGGTTGATCAACCAATTCAATTCTAGAATTATCTAAGTAGAATCCAATGTGTCATTGTTGACTTGAGTTTTTCTATCATGGTTTTCCTTTGTGGCGATGTCGTGGGGCGAGACAAGCCACCAGGCCCCGATTGGGTTGTGGTGTGCCTCTGAGCTCAAAACCCGGAACGTTACGGGGTGTTCCTTCCAGTATTTTCTTTGTTGCGGGTATTATTAGTGGGTGAGTCCACCGCCACAACCTTTGATCTCCCTATTATCACTTTGTGGGGCTCTATCGGGTTTTTAGGCATTTGCGGAGTATGGTGGAGTATCCAGTCTCCCCCGCTTTTAGACGGATGAATTGTATTTGGGGTTGGTCACCCTGCCCATTTTGGTTTTTGGTGGAGTTGACCACAGGTGGCTAGTATGGGTTTGTTTCCACTTCCTGATGACTTAATCTTGACCCTTTTCCCCCTATGGTCTTGTGCATTTGGGGTGATGTTGTTTTACATGACACTTCACGTAAGTGTTCCCTTTTACTTTTGTACCTTACTATTGTACCTTAATTAAGTATTTTCCTTTGGTCTTGGGTTGGTACCCCTTAACTTTGATTACTTTTGGCTTACTTTCTGTCATTACTTGTACTTTCTTGCTGAGGTGTTCTGTCTTTGGAATGTCTCAGGTTCAGAGCTGTAGTTGAGTTCGGTGCTGGTTTTGGAGTGCTTGTGTGGTAGTATTGGCCGTGGTTGTTGCCTCGCCATAGCGAGGTAGATTGTTGATTATTTTTCTTTACTAATTCAGTCATACTTGGATTTATGTGGGTTCATGTCAGTTTGTTGACGCCCACAAGACTGTTGTTCTTTTTGGATACTTGCTAGCTGCTTAGTTTTCTTTCTGTGGATGTGGAATACTTTCTCTCTTGGACGTTTTATGTTAGGATTGCATGGTAGTTATTTTTCAAGTATAAAACTATTATTATTACCTCATGAATTGCACGTTTTCAAAATGTTAAATCACTATATTTAGCGACAGTAAAAACCTACTTTTATTGTTATTATAAATTTAGAACTTGCATACCCTGAGGTGTCCTCTGGGAACCTCTAAGCTCATGTGGGGTGTCTAATCTTGTAAAAGAAGTATTTTCGGCAGCATTTAATTACTTTCTTCATGAACTAGATGAACCACTAAGCTGAGGGATACGGCTATCTACAATATACAAATTGATTTTAACTGTAAATAACTTAAAGAACCTTTCTTCATGGCTAAGTATGAGTTTTGTCTGAGCATCCGCAGTTATCCCCTGCTGACATAGCATCATCACGCGTATTTTTCCCTTACCCTGATATACTTATTTGACGGCGAAAATGTGGGTTGTGACAGTTGGTATCAGAGGGAGGTTGGCTTGACAAGTTGGTCGAACCAGCCAATCTCGTTTAGTTGTTTTCCTTCATTCATTTGCATACACGCACCGATGTGTCATCAGTACGTCTTAACTGAAGCATAGTCACTACACTCATGGCATGATAAGAATTATATGGGGCATATTATGTAGTATGGGATGCATAATGTGTTTATGTATGGATCCACCAAAAGATGCAACATGTGACGGTTATGTAATATGGGATGCATAACCATCATCACATGGGTGCCCATTAGCACGTTTTCTTTTTTATTGCATGCGATGTTATGTAGTATGGGATGCATAACATTTCATGTGTACGCCGCTCATGTATGCATTAAGTAATTTATAGAATGCATAATACTGCATACATAGCATATCATCGCATTGCACGCATGCTAAGTTAAGGTTTATATGATGACACATGTACACATATGATTTTAAAGAAGAATTAAGAATTCATGCATTGATATCATAGACACATGAGTAAATAGTGTTGGGTATTATATCCACAATAACCTAGATTTGGTGAAGTCACCCTTGAAATAAGATGAATTAAGTTGTATTTGATGTATTGTTTGAGTTATGTGTTTGCAGGACTTAATTGCCAAGTGTAGACCAATGTCAGTCTACAATGGGTCACAAAACACAGGACCATACAATGTAATCCCTCATTGTGTGATCCATGGTGTTGACTCATGTGTAGCCTCTCTATTAGGATACACTTCACTTTTTAAGTACTAGAACTGTCGGTGAAAGATGTGTTGCTGATTTTATTGAAGAAAGAAAAATCCTCATGAAGGAAAATATTCTAAGTGTTTCACTCAAGTAGAAGTTTAAGTACTCTAGTTGAACCCATAGTAAATACTCAAGTAAGTCTGTCTGAATTCGAGTAAGGGAAATGGTTCTCGAGTAGTCTGAACGTAGCTCTCGAGTGGCCAAGTCCATTACTCGAGTAGACTTCTTCTTATTCTCGAGTTAACAGATTTTCCTCTCAGAAAAATATTCTATGTACTTTACTCGAGTAGTAAAGTTCACCACTCGAGTAGATAAGCCCTTTGTCTCGAGTTATAGAAGGACAGTTCTCGTGAAGATTCTATCTCACTCGAGTAGTTAAGTTCCTGTACTCGAGTAGTCTTTCTACTTCTCGAGTAGTCTAGATCCAGTACTCGAGTAATCAATTCTTATCTTCCAGAAATTTTTCTAAGTCTTTTTCTCGAGTAGTTCATCTCCACCTCTCGTGTAATACTTTTAGCACTCGAGTAAGTCTTATTCCACTCGAGTGATTACAGATTATGTTCTGATTTTCCTGAAGAACTTCATCTCGAGTTGTCTGATATTGTCCACTCGAGAACTCATATTAGTACTCAAGTAGCTTATCTTCCACTCGAGTAATTCAGATAATTTTTCCAGAATTTTGCTAAGTACAGAACTGACGGGATTTTCAAATGACGCGACGTGATTCGTCCACGTGGACGTCATTAATGCTAATTATAACCGTTAGGGAGATCTTATAAAAGGTGTTGTCATTTCGAATAACCCTAAGCGTGTTATCGAAGCATTCTAAGAATTCTGAATCGGCCAATTTCACTTTCCTAAATCGAACGCCCCCGCCACTCATCTTCCTCATCGCCAAGGGCTGTCGATCCAGGACGATTCAGAAAGGTTGACTTACAGATCAAGATACTCTTCAATCTATAGATCTTATTTTTAATCTTGTGAGTCAAGAAGTTTCTGACCCAGATCTAGCCGAGCATCTTCTTCAACAATTTTTGATAAAGACACAAAGTTCAAGAAGAAGACCTTGGCCGAAATCTCCAGATCTGAGAAAGATATATTGTTTGTATTTCATTTTCTCAATTTATTCTTCTAGGAGATTACTCTCCGAGTGTAGGAGCTTTGTTCTTCGAGTTGTAGGAAGTTTTGATCTTCCGAGTGTAGATCTGTGTTGTGGATCGAGTTGTAGGAACTTTGTTCCGAGGCGTAGGATTGGTTTCAACCTGAGATAGTGGAGTAGCCGAGTCTAGCGCTTTGCAAGATTGGTGAGTGGAAAGTGGATGTACCCATGGTTGGGGAACCAATATAAATCTCTTGTCATCTGTGAATGTTCGGTAGATTTTTATGCATAGATCGCTAATTTTTTATTCCGCAAAAAGATGTGCAACTCACCTATTCACCCCCCTCTAGATGATTTAGGTAGACAACTAAACACTTTCAATTGGTATCCGAAGGAGGTTGATCATTAAAAGGTTAACACCTTGATCAGATCCATCCCTAGTCATCTTTTGATATTTTCCAAGCATGGACAAGGCCAAAGATTTTGCCAAGCTTCCCTTGTGCACAAAGAATAACTTTCCCATGTGGAAAGAGAGAATCAGATTCTTCATGGAAGCTGTGGATCCAAGGATCTTCAAGATCGTTGAGGAAGGTCCTTACGCTCCGATGACCGTCTCCATTATAGATCCAACAAAGAAGGTTCCTAAGAAATTGATGGATCTCGACAAAGATGAGATTACACTTGTGTCATTAGACAAGAAGGGCAAAAATATTATAGCAAGTGCAGTTGATGACACCATGTTGCAGAACCTGATCCACTGCCAGTCCGCTAAGGAAATGTGGCAGTCACTCGTCACTCTGATGGAAGGCACAGAAGAGGTTAGGGATGATAGAATATCCCTTCTTAATCAGAAATATGAAGCCTTCCGACAAGGACCCAAGGATACCATTGCAGATACATTTGAAAACTTCTTCAAGATAGTGAACGGACTAAGAGTATACGGCCAAGTCTTCACCAATGTAGAACTGAATGATAAGTTTTTGAGATCCCTAACTAAGGAATGGGATAACAAGGTTTGCGTCATTCGGGAATTCGGAAAGCTAGCTGAGACAGACCCACAGAATCTCTTCGGAAAGATTATGTCATTTGAGCTACAAATTAATTCAAGAAAAGCTGAAGAAGAGAAGAACAAGTCCTCATCCAAGGAGAAGTCTTTAGTCCTCAAGGCAGACACCTCAAGGAAGTCTAAGGCTGCCTCTCCTGCCCCAGCACAAGAAGTAAGTGAAGAAGAAACCTCGGAGCCAAGTACCTTAGGATCAGAACTATTTGAAGGAGAGTTCTCACTACTCTCAAGACAGTTCAAGAAATTCTTGAACAAAAAGAAGTAATGGAAAGGCAAGGATGCCTCTTACAGAAGATCATGCCATCATGGCGATCGACATAAAAAAGGCACAAGCAGCCATGACAGGTATACTACTAAACCAAACAAACATATTTCTACTGACATTGTTTGTTATTGCTTTAATAAGCCAGGTCATGTCATCGCTGACTGCGCCCACAAGAAGGAGGGTGGAAAACGAGAAGAAAAGAAATCTTATTACAATAAGAAGAGAACAAAGAGGAGCTTAATAGCCAAAAAGGGTAAGACTCTTAGTGACTCTAAATCATCTGAGTCGGGTGAAGAAGAGTAAGCCTACTTCGGGCTAATGGCTCAGACTGACGACGAACAAGAACTCCAGTTCACTGGGAAGGTAAATTATCACACTCCGCTCTCTGAATCTAATGTTTCTAAACATGACCATGAGGATAGCTCTTCTGATGATGAGTATGAACTCATGGCCCAGTACAAGGAGTTGATCAAGGCTTACGACAAATGTCGACGAGTCATGAAAACTCAAGCTAAGGAGATAAAGTCTCTAAAGGCTGAGGAGAGCACTTTGAGAGAGGAAGTCGCTAAGACCGTCTCACTTAGAGAGACCTTCAATGTTGCCATTGAAGAATATAAAAAGGCTATCGAGCACCTATACATTAAGGAAAAGATCATCAAAGAGTTGGAAGAACAACTTGTTGTTAAAAAGAAACTTGTTGAAAGTTTCTCGAACCCAAGATTGTCCTTCCTTTTGTTGCTGAATTCTCAGCTAAGGCCAAGGGTGCTGGGCTAGGCCATGTTGAAGCTCGTAGTAAATCTTCTAGGAGGAATAAGGCTCAGAGAAAGAATAAGGCGGCCAAGAAGGCTTTGGCCAAAGAAAAAGGGAAATCCCCACAAGATCAGACTTCTTTCAAGAAGGTCATTTTTCCAACAAATGAGTTTGATCTTGACTCGTCCTACGGTCACTTTGTTAGGCCTACTTCTGTAGAGCGCAAGTCTCGCTACCAAGGATGGACTCGTCCCAGAAACTTTGGTGAGAGTGTCTTTAAGGCACCTTATAAATAAATCATTCTTCAGAGCTACGACCCTTATAATCATGGTCATAACATTAAGAAAGCACCAAAGGTAAAGCCTATTGTGGAAAATCCACTGAAGGAGAAGAAATCATATGATTGTCATCACCATGAATCCTCTTCCTCCAAGAATATTGTCCCTGCTAGACCACCATTTCAAAAGGTCAAGCAGGAGAATATAAGGCAAAGATACAACAGGTTTGACTGTTGGTGCTGTGGTAAAATTGGTCACTTTGCCATTGACTGCTGGTTTAACGCCAGAAATTATGTGACTCCTCAAGTTGGCAATATGAGAAAGACCACACATAATGGTAATACTCATAGGGTAATATTCTAACAAGAGACCAAGGACCCAAACGTGTTTGGGTTCCTAAGGCAAATTGATTTGTAATTGCAGGTATGTCCAAAGGGCAACAAAACTCCTATCTGGTATTTGGACAGTGGATGCTCTCGGCACTTGACCGGGATAAGAAGCCTTCTTCAGAACTATTCTCCAGTCTTGAACGGGCCAAAGGTCATCTTTGGAAGTTTGGACTGAGGAATTACTAAAGGCTATGGTATGATCTCTAACGGTAGTGTATCCTTCTCAGATGTGGCGTATGTTGAAGGATTGGAACATAATCTCATAAGTATAAGCCAACTTTGTGATAAAGGATACATTGTTAAATTTCATGCTGATAAGTGCTTGATAAAATCGGTTGACAATATGAAAAAGATTCTATCAGGCACTCGAAATAGAAATGTATTTTGTTTAAATTTCATTTGTATAGACTCTTCTACACCAGTGTGTTTTATGGCTAAATATAGTGCGTCTCTTGGTGACCAATGGCACAAGAGGTTAGCACATATTAATTTCAAAACTATTAATAAATTATTTTCTCTGAATTTACTACGTGATGCCCCAAAAGTCAAGTACGCTAAAGATAGATCTTGTCACACATGTGTGAAAGGCAAAAAAATAAGGGCTACCTTTAAAAGCATTATTGGCAATGATTCTAATAGATGTTTACATCTACTTCATATGACCTGTTCGGTCCACTGCAAGTTAGAAGTTTCGGAGGTAAGGATTATACATTGGCTATTATCGATGATTACTCGCGCTTTGCGTGGGTGTTCTTTCTGAAACACAATTCAGATACCTTTGAAATCTTTACTAATTTTGTTAGGCAGGTCCAGAATGAATAAAACTATTCTGTAGTCAAAATCAGAATTAACAATGGAACAGAGTTTAAGTCTGGGGCCATGACAGAATTCTGTAAAAGCTTGGGTATCTTTCATGAGTTTTCCTCTCCTCGTACTCCTCAACAAAATAGAGTAGCTGAGAGAATGAATAGAACACTCATAGAGGCCTGCAGGACCATGTTGAGTGATGCCTCACTTCCGGAATACTTCTGGGCTGAAGTTGTCAACACTGCATGCCACATGGAAAATCGAGCACTCATAAACAAGAACCACAATAAGACACCTTACGAACTTCTAAAGGGCAGGAAACCAACTGTTTCATACTTTAGAATTTTTGGCTGTGAGTGCTTCGTCCTTAACAATGGGACGTATCATACTACCAAATTTAGTGAAAAGTGTTTTGAAGGTATTTTTGTAGGGTATAGTAGCCATAGTAAGGCATACAGGATATTTAATAGAAAAACTCTGGTTGGAGAAGAATCCATACATGTTGTATTTGATGAGATGAGCTTGCTGCAAAGCAACTCTTTTAGTGTGTTCATTGAAGATGCAGGTTCAAAGATGAAAGAACTAAACTTGGATGAGCCAACTGAAGAAAAAGGTAAAAAGTTCATCAAGATCACGATTCCAACCCTGATTGGAGAGGTTGATGATCAAGATGAAGAAATCGTCCAAGTTGATGAAGTCACTTCGGTGATTGAAGAAGAAGCTCTAGATGCAAGAACTCTAGAGCTCAGATATCTGAAGGATCACCCAATTGACCAAATCATAGTAGATCCCCGAGATGGTGTTAAAACTCGTAGAGGTACAATTAACGAGAATTTATATTTAAGTTTTCTCTCACAGGTTGAACCGAAGAAGTTTTAGGAAGCAAACTCAGACGCTTCTTGGATAATGGCAATGGAAGAAGAACTAAATTAGTTCAAGCATTGTCAAGTCTGCAAACTTATTCCAAGACCCAAAGGTAAGAATGTCATTGGGACAAAGTGGAACTACAGGAACAAGATGGACAAGGATGGAATGATTATAACGAACAAGGTCAGACTCGTCGCTAAAGGATATTGTCAAGAATAAGGAATCGACTTTGACCAGATGTATGCTCCAGTGGCATGACTGGAGGCAATCAGGTTATTCCTAGTAAATGCCGCTCTTAAGGGCTTCATTGTCTATCAGATGGACGTGAAGTCTGCTTTCCTTAATGGTGACATAAAGGAAGAGGTGTATGTGGAACAACCGCTAGGTTTCGTTGACTCTAACTTAACCGATTATGTTTATCTATTATCTAAAACTTTATATGGTTTGAAACAAGCTCCTCGAGCTTTGTATGAGACGTTGTCTAGCTTTCTTCTTGAGAACAAGTTCACAAGGGAAAAGATACATAAGATATTATTTCTTATGGAAAAAAAAGGCAAGATTTTGCTAGTGCAAATCTATGTCGATGACATTATTTTTGGCTCTACTGACGACAACCTCTACAATAAGTTTTCAAAACTTATGCAAGGGAAGTTTGAAATGATCAGTATGGGCGAGCTGAAGTATTTCTTAGGGCTTCAGGTGAAATAATCTGAAGATGAAATTTTCATCTCACAGACTAAGTTTACCAAAGAGCTAATTAAGAAATTCGGAATGGAGAATGCAACCTCTATGAGGACTCCAATGGGTTCAGTTGTGTCTCTAGACAAGGATGAGAAAGGGAAACCTTTTGATGAAACCAAGTACAAAAGCATAATTGGATCTTTGCTCTACCTTACTGCCAGTAGACCAGACATAATGTTCTCAACATGTGTATGTGCTAGATTTTAAGTGAACTCTAAGGAATCTCACTACGCTGCTGCAAAGCGCATTTTGAGATACCTTAAAGGTACACCAAATCTTGGCTTATGGTACCCAAGAAGTAATGATAGCGAGCTAATTAGTTTTTCAGATGCAGATTTTGCAGGTAGCAAACACGACGGGAAGAGCACTTCTGGTACTTGCCAATTTCTTGGAAGAAGGCTCATTTCCTGGAGTAGTAAGAAGCAGAACTGTGTTGCAATCTCAACATCCGAGTCCTAGTATATATATGCAGGCAGTTGTTGTGCACAGTTGCTATGGATAAATAATCATCTGGAAGATTACAATCTCAAAGTCCAAAACATCCCTTTGTTTTGCGACTCCTCTAGCGCAATTGCAATAGCCAACAACCCAGTCTCTCACAGCCGGACAAAACACATAGAGCTGCAGTGCCACTTCATCTGGGAGCATGTGGATCATGGGGACATTGATCTACAATATGTCCCAACAGACAGGCAGATTGCAAACATATTCACGAAGCCGCTGGACAAGACCAAGTTCTCGTTCTTCAAAATAGAACTTGGAATGCTCAACAAAGAAGGTTAGAGAAGGTGGACTCACAACACAGCTCAAAGATCAAAGAATTTGTCAAAAGTTGAAATTTCTCAAAATCTGACTTAATGACTCGAGTAAGATAATGAACCACTCGAGTAATTCTTCATCCTACTCGAGTACTCCGCAAGTCACTCGAGTAACACTACTCGAGTACTTAAGTTCCCACTCAAGAAGAATGACGACGTCACTCGAGTATCTTCATTATACCACACGAGTACTGTCAGTCTACTCGAGTATAAGGAAGACTTTTTCTCACTTCTATTCAAATTTCTTTATTCGCAACCCAAGGCTTATACCGCCATTTCCAAAGGTATGTTAAACTAATTTCATTCTTAATCATCGATAAATTAGGGTTATATAAATAGGAAAAGTCTGAATTTACTTTCTACACGAATTCAAATCCTTTACCTCAAGAAAAAGAGAAGTCTCTTCGTCTTCCATCGACTGTCGCAGAATTCGCGCCGTCTTCTTCCCTGTGCCGAATTTCTCTCAACTCTCTGGATCATGGCACCACCGTCAAAGATTGTAATCGGTTCTAAACTCGTCACCGCCGGTATTACCGATTTGTCAGACAATTTCAGGAATCTCCTCATCCTTCTTAACACCACCGGCCTAACTTTATTTCTTCAGCAATCGTGCAAAATTCTATTTCCAGAAGTCGAAGAGTTCTTTACAAACATCAAGGTAAGAAGAAATGTCCAGGTCCTCAAGTCCACAGTCAAGGGTATCAAGATCAAACTCACCAAAACATCTGTCTCCAACCTTCTTCGACTACCCGTAGTCGATGAAGAAGAACATCTAAGTCATGGAGATTCTAATAGGGCTTGCATGTTCTGTGGATTATCACCAGAAGTTCTTACCATCCGTCGATCAGATCTCAACTCAGAAAGCAAATTCTTGGTGGACATCATTGGAAAAATTCTCCTGTACAAGACTAGATCCATCAAAGACATCTCACTCAATATGTTTGACATTATGACAACCATCATCTGCAGAAAGAAGTTTCAATTTGGTATGTTGATTCTTGATAAGATCAGGGAGAGCATCAAGGCTCCAAACTATGCCAGGATCTTCTCTTTGATGTTGCATGAGATCAATCCTGAAGTTTTCAATTTCTCCAAAGGTACAACACTACACCACATGAAGAAAGTATCCATTTCCTTTATTCAGAGATGGGAATTGAAACTGTTGAATCCTGCCCAGTCTGCCAAAGCCCATGACCATCCTGCTGCAGAGGATATGACCCCATCTCCCTCTCCACCTCACATTTCCAGCACATCTAGTGCAGCTGCTGAGGTGGAGCCTGCTCCTTCTATTCCAGAAGATAGAATTCCTACTCCTGCTATTGTTACTTCTCTCTCTCCAACCACTCCTGTAGAAACACCCTCAGATGCTTAGATTCAAGACACCATTCTTTTAAAGAAGAAGCCATCAGTCAGATGATTGAAGAATTGTATACTAAGGAGCCTCTTCCCCCTTTCCAGAAAGAACAATCTACTGAACCATCCAAGCAACCAACACCAGTACCTTCTCTCACTCATTCTCCATCTCATGTATCCCCTGTTCACCACTCTCCTCCTGCTGACAAAGAGCGGGTTGAGACTATATTAATTTTTGATGAGAAATAACAGTCCCTAGAACTAGTTGAAGCTCCTTTGAAGAGCCTGGACTTCACTATCCCCACCATCATCACTGAAGATGGAGATGTTTTGATTCGCACTACTAGAGCTAAGAGCTCAGTCTCTATAGAAGAAGTTATTCCATGGTCTCCACCTCCTCCTCCAGTTCCTTCTACTGCTGCTCCTCCACCTCCTGCTACAAATGATATTATGGGTAAGATTGAACAGATGCTACTAGAATAGAAAAAGTATTTTGATGACTCTCTCAAAGTTGTTCAAGACAAAGTTACTGCTCTTGAGAAAGAGATGAGCAGAGGATTTGCTGAAATTTTGCACAATACAGATGAGCTAAGACAGCTATTCAAGATAGGTGGAAAAGCACTGGACCACAAAATCACTAGTGTCGGTCATGTAATGGAACAAGTTGTTACTGTTGCAAATAACCAGATTCAGTTACAAAAGTCAGCTCAAGCTCACACATTCAAGATCTGTGAATAAGTATGTACCTTCAAAGAAGATGTTATCAATAATCTGACTGTAGAAGTTAGAGAGGGTGAGAATCTAGTCAAAGAATACTTAGAGAAATCAGATGCCAACAAGCAAACACTCTGGGAAGCAAAGCTAAAAGAAATTCATGATGATGTGTAGAATCAAATTCACATTGTAAAATTCTATACTTATGATACAGTTGTATGGATGCATAATCAGATATTCCCTGATTTTCAAGCTGATCCAAATGTAATTCATCATCATCTGAATCCCCTAGCTCCAGCTCCAGTTCCTGTCCCTCAGCCTTCTTTCTCTCCAAGACCTGAAGGCTCTGAATCCCCTCCTCCAAAATGTTATGCTCAGGTTTGGGAGTCAGATCCAGCACACATATTTCTTCAAGCTCCTTCTGAAATTCATATACCAAAAAAGAGAAGATATGGTGATGGAGCCTCGGCCAGCAGATCCATTCCAGTCCCAGATACAGAGAAAAGGAAAGCTCCTGAATTTGCAGAAGTTTGGTCTCCTACATCAAAGTCTCTTATCCTAGATACTCTAAAGTTAGTCTTGGACTTTAATGAAAATAGACTTGATCATTATAGCTCCCATGAATGGGACTTGTATGAGAAATCTATGACCAAGAGATGACTGTATGATAGAGAACATGGAAGAAACAACCCTGCTGCACCTCCAAAGCCTCCCAAGTACTATCCAAAGCCTTACAGTTATCAAAGGAGACAACAAGAAAAGAAGGATAGACAACAACAACAACATCAAGCTGAAGACTGAAGAAAGTTATAAGAGTGTGGATGAGAATTGTGTAGAAATGATTTTTGGACAATTCTAATTATATAATCCTTAATTTTTATTATCTATTCTTTGCTTATAATCCTTGTGCTTATTACTGTGTTTTCTATCATGCACATCTAGCTCTTTATTTATCTATATGATTCACCTTAGTGTATAGGGTTCTGACTTCTACAAATGGGGGGTGATTGTTGGGTATTGCATCTACAATAACCTAGATTTGATGAAGTCACCCTTGAACTAAGATGAATTAAGTTGTATTTGATGTATTGTTTGAGTTATGTGTTTGCAGGACTTAATTGTCAAGTATAGACCAATGTCAGTCTACAATGGGTCACCAAACACAAGACCATATAATGTAATCTCTCATTGTGTGATCCACGGTATTGACTCATTTGTAGCCTCTCTATTGGGATACACTTCACTTTTCAAGCACTAGGATTGTTGGTGAAAGACGTGTTTCTGATTTTATTGAAGAAAGGAAAATCCTCATGAAGGAAAATATTCCAAGTGTTTCACTCGAGTAGAAGTTTAAGTACTCAAGTTGAACCCTTAGTAAATACTCGATTAATTCTGTCTGAATTCGAGTAAGGGAAATGGTTCTCGAGTAGTCTAAACGTAGCTCTCAAGTGGCCAACTCCATTACTCGAGTAGACTTCTTCTTATTCTCGAGTTAACAAATTTTCCTCTCAGAAAAATATTCTAAGTACTTTACTCGAGTAGTCAAGTTCACCACTCGAGTAGATAAGCCCTTTGTCTCGAGTTACAAAAGGACAGTTCTCGTGAAGATTCTATCTCACTCGAGTAGTTAAGTTCCTGTACTTGAGTAGTCTTTCTACTTCTCGAGTAGTCTAGATCTAGTACTCGAGTAACCGATTCTTATCTTCCAGAAATTTTTCTAAGTCCTTTTCTCGAGTAGTTCATCTCCACCTCTCATGTAATACTTCTAGCACTCGAGTAAGTCTTATTCCACTCGATTGATTACAGATTCTGTTCTGATTTTCCTGAAGAACTTCATCTCGAGTTATCTGATATTGTCCACTCGAGAACTCATATTAGTACTCGAGTAGCTTATCTTCCACTCAAGTAATTCAGATAATTTTTCCAGAATTTCACTAAGTCCAGAACCGACGTGATTTTCAAATGATGCGATGAAAGATATGGTATGCCTCAGATACCAATCAAATAGGGGATAGATCTGATTTACTCTAGAGGGGGTGAATAGAGTGTCCAACCCCGTACCCGGCTGAGTGGAATCCTCCCCAAGTGGCGGGCTCGGGGCATGCTATGAGTGGCGTTTTGGTGCAGTCCCGTTCGAGCATGCGAGCACTCGTGCATGCATGCAGAGGTTTTATGCGTGTAGGCTTTTTACAAGGTTCGATTAATATTATAATATATTAATATTATATTATATCTATAATATAATATATATATATATTATATATATACATAGGGCACATGGGAGGCGAAGAGTTTGCTAGTCTTCCGGGTATGCGGCGGGACCTCCACGATGAGACCTTGAGTCTGTCCCTTATGTTCTTAGTCTTATGCCTAGATCGTTCGCTTGAGGGTAGTAGGTGCATGGTCACCCCTTCCCCAAGGGTCGAACTCCACAGGAGATCGAATTTCGGTTTCAACATTTTGGTGCGGTGAGCGTGGAGAGTCACCAGCATAGAAGAACTCAAGCGAACGTCATGGTTATAGAAGTGGAACCGGGTGACGACCAGGGTCGGCCCATCCTATAGATGTTGTTGGAATCCCGTAGCACTCGAGGTAGGATTTGCACCTATTTGAAGCGCTTTTTTCCTTAATGTATGTAAGTGGTTTCTTATTCTTAATAAAATCCCTTGATGTGTCAGTTTTGTCGCAGTAATTCGTATGAAAGGGTGAAGTGCACTCAGACCTCAAGCAGATCCCGCTGTCAGGCTCTCACCTAGCTGGCAGGTCTGGAAGTCACTCGATGGCGTTAGCCTTAGATCCTGAGCAGACCCCGCTGTCAGGCTCTCACCTAGCTGATAGGGTTGGAAGTCACTCGGTGTCATCCTCAGACCTCGAGCAGATCCCACTGTCAGGCTCTCACCTAGCTGGCAGGGTTGGAAGTCACTCGATGGCGTTAATCTTGGACCCCGAGTAGACTCACTATCAGGCTCTCACTAGCTGGCAGGGTTGTAGGCACATCTAGGGACTAAGTGAGAGAGTTTGGATTTTGGAGAGAGTTTGGATACTTTGCAGGACCCCGAGTGCTGCTCGGTCCCGGGTAGACTCGCTGTCAGGCTCTCATTAGCTGGCAGGGTTGTAGGCACATATGGGGGGAAAGGTTTGGTTCTTGGAGACTTTTGCACTAACCCGAGTCATGCACGGCCCCGGGTAGACCCGCTGCCTGGCTCCTACTAGCTGGCATGTCCGTAGGATCGCCTGGGGGGTAAGGGACCCCGAGTGCTGCTCGGCCCCGGGTAGACTCGCTGTCAGGCTCTCATTAGCTGGCAGGGTTATAGGCACACTTGGGGGGAAAGGTATGGTTCTTGGAGATTTTTGCAGGACCCCGAGTGATGCTTGGCCCCGAGTAGACCCGCTGCCTGGCTCCTACTAGCGGGCAGGTCCGTAGGCTCTCCTGGTGTGTAAGGGACCCCGAGTGCTGCTCGACCCCGGGTAGACTCGCTGTCAGGCTCTCATTAGCTATCAGGGCTGTAGGCACACCTGGGGGGAAAGGATTGGTTCTTGGAGGTTTTTGCAGGACCCCGAGTGATGCTCGGCCCTGGGTAGACCCGCTACCTGGCGCCTACTAGTTGGCAAGTCCATAGGCTCGCTTGGGGGGTAAGGGACCCTGAGTGCTGCTCGACCCCGGGTAGACTCGCTGTCAGTCTCTTATTAGCTGGCAGGGTTGTAGGCACACCTGGGGGGAAAGGATTGGTTCTTGGAGGTTTTTTCAGGGACCCCGAGTGCTGCTCGGCCCCGGGTAGACTCGCTGTCAGGCTTTCATTAGCTGGCAGGGTTGTAGGCACACCTGGGGGGAAGGATTAGTTCTTGGAGAATTTTGCAGGAACCCGAGTGATAATCGGCCCTCGGTAGACCCGCTGCCTGGCTCCTACTAGCTGGTAGGTCTGTAGGCTCGCCTGGGGGGTAAGGGATACCCCGAGTACTGCTCGGCCCCGGGTAGACTCGATGTCAGGCTCTCACTAGATGGCAAGGCTGTAGGCACACCTGGGGGGAAAGGATTAACTCCCCGTGTACAAGAGGATACAAAATATATGGCTTTGTTGTTTCACCATATCATGATAAATTGTATACTGATTATTAGAATTAGTATAATAGCAATTGAATAGCAGGGAGCATTACGGGTATCGAGTGGTTCAAAAAGATCAAAAGGGGCATGGAGAGATTAGTGTTTTAATTGCAAATTTCAGTTTCACTCAAATTTTTTCTCTAGGTCGGCTTCCACTCGCCGGATACTTTGGGGTTGGACATTTCTTTCCGAGCTTGTGCCAACCTCGAAAAGTGCGGGGATTGTGTACAACCCCGTACCCGGCTGAGTGGAATCCTCCCCAAGTGGTGGGCTCGGGGCATGCTATGAGCGGCGTTTTGGTGCAGTCCTGTTCGAGCATGAGAGCACTCGTGCACGCGTGCGGAGGTTTTGTGCGTGTAGGCTTTTTACAAGGTTCGATTAATATTATAATATATTAATATTATATTATATCTATAATATAATATATATTATATATATACATAGGGCACATGGAAGGGGAAAATTTTGCTAGTCTTCTGGGTATGCGGCGGGACCTCCACGATGAGACCTTGAGTCTGTCACTTGTGTTCCTAGTCTTGTGCCTAGATCGTTCGCTCGAGGTCAGTAGGTGCGCAGTCACCCCTTCCCCAAGGGTCGAACTCCACAGGAGACCGAATTTCGATTTCAACATAGAGTAATTAAAATTTTGGTTGTTTTGATTTATATCAGAGTATTCAAATATAGGTGATACTATAGTAGTAACAGAAAATTTAAACTAAGCAAAACTAACATAGCAAAGCTAAACTATCACAGGAAAGTAAACTATCACAGCAACTTAGGCTATCACAGTAAAGCAAAAACAACACAAAAAATGATCAACCAGACAGCACAAGAATTTTATAGTGGTTCCCCAAACTGGGTACATCCACTCTTCACCACCCTAGTAGGAATCCACTACCGGGTTTTTGATCAGGTGACTGCCACCACAAGATCTATTTCCAGGGAGATCTCACAACCCTTGAGCTTTTGATCAGGTGCCAAAAAACTAAGAATAAACTTTTGAAGGGAGTTAATAAGCCCTTTGTATAAGATATGAGAGAGGTGATGGTGTCTTATCTTTCTCTAATCAACAGAGAAAACTTAGTGGATTACTGTTATCAAGAGCTCCTTTCAAAATCACTTGGAGCCTTGCTCATGGTGTAGGTCTTCTGCCTTTTCTTGAAATGATGTCCGGGAAATTCTGACTGATAGAATGATTGTTGTCCTTGAATGTTCCTGGAGAGAAGTTGAAGAAGACTCTTGATATTGGTTTGTTCTTCTTCTTCAGTCTTCAGTAAGCACAAGGAGCAAACTGGATGTTTTCTGCACAGAGAATAAGCAGATGATCTTGTGTATATTTCTGTAAATCTTCTCTTGTTGTTCTATGTCTTTCTTATATATATCTGCCATCTGAAAGAGAAAATCTCTTTTATATTCTCTGTCAAATTCCCCTTTGAATTTTGAATTCCCAGCATTGATTGTTGATTGCCAGGAGAATGAAATACGGCTGGAGAATATTTACTTTAATGAGTTTCCAAACTGTCCCAATAAATTAAGCAAGTAATTAACCCTTATGAAGACCATAATCAATACTGCCAATAACGGCTATATTCAGGGGAATATATGAATTAAATACTCAGGAAATTACTGCTAAATATTATAGAAAATAAGGACAGAAATGGGGGGATAACACTAACTAAGGCTTGGACAGAAATCGTCGACCTCTGAATAGATTTCGTCGATCGGAGATCCAAGTTCGTCGACCTGAGAAATCCTGTTCGTTGACCTGCACTCAGCGATCTGCATTCTACGAATATCTTGCCAATTCTGAGGTCCAAGTTCGTCGATCACAGAATCTGTCTTTGTCAAGCTGATTTTAGCGAAAATAATCTGGAAAGAGTGTGTTGAAATTGAACTCCAGACTTCGTCGACCTGAGCTCGAATATCGTCGAGCTCAACTCAGAGAATGATTTCTGAGTTCGTTGATCTCCGATCGACGATCGTCGAGCTGAGTTTTAAGAATTTCAAACTGATAATTTAAAGTCCGGATTCTTCAAAGTCGGAAATTATTCAGATTATTTTCGCTATACAATATGGGTCAGACTTAACCTAATTAGTGATCTTAGCCCAAATCCAAACTAGGGATCCAACAATCTCCCCCTATTTGTGTAAGGTCACTAATATAATTGAAAGAAAAACAATCACAAAGCAAAATAAATATATCTGGCAGAAAATTGAAACATTCAGTAGATATGTACATGACAGTAGCTTTGTGACAGTTATAACAAATAAAGTTTAGAAATACAAAACTAAACAAAATGTCACTTGTCCTTCTTTGCCTTTCCTTTGTCAGCTTTGACAGTTTGCTCAGAGGGTTGTGTGAATTTAATTTCTCTGTTGGGATTGGTAGCTTCTCTTTTAGACATTGTCATGTCAGCTGCTCCAATTATATTGAGAGAAGTGGCTCTGGGAACTACAGCCTCTGGATGAAAGTTCATATAAGCATTTACATTGAATAATTTATTAGTCTTATCATACCTTTTAAGTTCTTCTTTCCTGTAGGTTGACATTGTGGAGTATTGAGAAGGATCTCTGCCTTCAGCTTTGGCTTTGTTAATCATGGAGAGTCCAACTAGTTCTTGAAATCTGGACATTCTTGCAGTGATATCTTGTTCAGGATCCACAAAGGGGACTGGAGGAGAATCTGGCCTTTTTGGACTGTTATCCTTCTCATCTTTATCACTTTCAGATACTTTCTGTTGTTGATGTTGTTGTCTGCTGCTTGAATAATATCTCTGCTGACAGCTTCCTTGAGATTTTGAAGATCTACCTTGATGTCTTTGATAAGTTTGAGTGTAGGAAGTAGATCTTTGAGAAATATTTCCTGAAGCGCCAGTAGTTGAGGAGGAGGAGGATGAGGAGGACCTCTCTAGTTCCTTTGAGAAGGAGGAGGAGGAGAGTACCTTCTGCTCTTCTTCCTGGCTTTCTGCTCATTCTTGGAAACCCACATCCATGAGGGCATCCTTGGGTAAGGTGTAATATTCTGCAGTATGTAGTAGGGAGTATTATGGGTGGGATTTGGCTTGGGGCAGCTTTAGGAACAACTTTTATTTTCTTGGCCACTTTCTTCTTAGCATTTGAACTGTCAGATTCATCAGAATCTTCATCATCATCATCTTCATCAGATGATCCTTGAGGATTATCATAGAGAGCATCAATGGCCTTCAGAATATCTTTGGAAATCTACCTCTCAGCTTGAGGTTGTACTGGAATTACTGTAACTTCTGTAATGACTGTTTCAGCAATACTTTCAGAAATTAATTTATTCTCTTCTTCAATATCAGCCATAATTATTTCATCTACATCTGGTAGAGGACTATCATCCATTTTATATGTAGGAGGTGAGATAGCCTTTTGAGGAGAAATAGCCTTGGGGGCTGAAACTGGTTCAAGAACATTCTAAAATATATGTTCTTCTGTGAATACTGGAACTGCAAAACTTGCCTTAAGTTGCTTAGCAACTGTAGGACTTATTGGAGAAGAATAGGGAACTATTGCCATAGAAGGCTTTGAGCAGACTTCTGGAAGATGATTCAGATGAACTGTATTAAAAGAATTTAATAAACTGAAAATATATATTGTGGGATTGATAAGACAATCACCAATAGGCAAAACTTCTAGAATTTTTATATCTATACAAAGTATGTCAACTACCACTGTCTCAGCCTCTATAAGCATATTTACATTTGTCTCTGCATCTGCAGGCTCAACTATCTGCAAAATTTCTACTGCTACTGCTGGAGTTGGAACTGCTTCTTCATTAAGCATCTCCCCCTGCCTGATTTCAATGGATACTAGAACCAGGTCCCTAGAAGAAGAAGGGACAGAGGAGGCAGCAAGGAGAGAAACAAGAGAATAAATGGAGGCAGCAAGAGGTGTGATTGCCTCTATTATGAGTTACCTGATCACTGGAGTGATGTGCTCTAGGATGGTGGAAAGGTAGGGAGAATACATATCCATAAACTCTGGTGGAGTTTGAGTAGATACTGATGGATGAGGAGAAGGAATAACATCAGATGGAGTGATATTTGGCATGATGTCATCCTGTGAAGGTGATACAACAGGAGATGGTATTGGAGTGGAATTTTCATGTACAAGTGAAGTAGGTGTAGATGGTAAGGAGGTGAGCAGATTAAAAGTGGGGGATGACATGAATGTTTCAGGATGTATGTCATTAAGATGAGGTGACAGAGGAGATGGAGGTGGTGTGATGTGTTCTGGAGATGCAACTGGTGTTGATGGATGTATTGGTGAGGCAGGTGGTTGTTAAGGAGGAGGTGATGACTGAGAAGATGGAGGAGTTATTGTTGGAAGAGATGTTGTTGAAGGAGGAGGTGGAATGGGAACTTCTTCAACAATATGGTGGGGAGTGGCTGGTGTAGCCCTTGTGCCCTCAAAAGGTATGGAAGAGGAGGAAGCCATGGATGGCTTAAAAATGGTCCTCTCCCACCTTCCAAATAAGACACATGTCAGCCTTTTGGAGGCATTGATGAATATGGTCTGGGAAACCAGGGATTCAGATGCCTTTTCTTGTAGGAATATTCCCAGTACACTTCCAAAACAAACTTCCTTCTTATTGTTCTTCTTCTTAATCAAATCAAATAGTAGTTTTGCCCAATTAACTGCTTTCTTCTCAACCAGAGCACTCATCACTAGAAACTGGTGCCTAGTGATGTCGTCGTGGGCTTTGTGCTTGCCCAACAGGACCTTCCCAACAACATCAGCCAAAAATTTATACTCAGAAGAAAAAATTTTCTTTAGCAGTTTATTTGGGTTTTCTCTAGTATGACCCATTTTTATCAGCATGTTCTCATATTCTGTTGGATCCCTAGTTCGATTTGGGCTAGGTTCACTAAGTTAGGATCATCTAACCCAACATGTATAGCCAAGGTCATGGTTATGTCTTAGAGTATAAGACAAGTCCTTAGAGTTAACACTACATGGACCAGCCATCAATAGACTGCATAAAGACTCAAGACTTAGAGAAATATCAAAGACTCAGAAAATTAGTTCGACGTTCGTCGAACTCAGGTCAATGAAAGTCGTGCTCAGCTTGACGATCTCAGAGACAATTCTATGAGCTGAGCTCGACGAACTTAGGACTCATGTCGATGATTTATGAACACTACTTCAACATTTCAAGTCTAGAATTTCTCTGAACTCCACTTGACGAACTTGGTATTCAGGTTGATGATCTATGGGTATTCTACTTCAACATCTTATTCCAGAAACAAGTAAATATTCTAAATCCAATATCATACTCCAGTCGACGAATTCACCTTCTCAGCTCGACGAACTTAGACCACATTCCTAGCAATACTTATCTAGTAGTTAGAAGTTCTCAGGTCGACGAATCTAGTTCTCAGGTCGACGATTTCTGGCAACTCCACTTCAACACTTCATTCTAGAGACATCTAGAATATTCTAAGTCCAGAAACACTTTGCTGAACTCCAATCGACGAACTTAGATTATCAGCTCGACGAACTTCATGTACAGAATTGGCAAGGTTCTGGAGAAAGCAGTCGTCTGTTCTTAGGTCGACGATCTTGGATCTCAGCTCGACGAATAGCTATTATTAGATCGACAAACTTAACTTCTCAGCTCCACGAACTGTGGACTCAGCTTGACGAATTCTGTTCTCTGTTCGATGATTCTAGACTTAGTTATTTTCATCCATCTGTCCTTATTCTATTGCAATAATTCCTGAGTAATTAATGCTAAAATATTCTCTGAATATTACCATTAGATGGGGCATTGATTATGGTCTTATTCAGAATTATTGTTTGTCGTTTTTAATGGGATAGTTGGGGAAATCATTCAATGCAAAATATTCTCCAGGCCGTCAGCAATGAATGCAAAAGAAATTCAAATTTCAAAAGGAAGATAATCTAGAAAATATAAAAGGGATTTTCTTCTTTCTCTCAAAAGGAAGACTGAGAAATAATATACAGACAGAGAAGACAAGATACTAGCTCTGCAACAAAACAGCAATCATGCAGAATACAGTGCCATACAGAAACAAGCTCTAGACTAAAGACACCATCAATCTGAAGAAGGAAGAAGAACAACCATTCAAAATCAATAGTCTTCCTCCCTCTTCTTCCAGGGATTCTTCAAAGGATAACAACTACAATATCTGTCAAGAAGTTACTGGAGCTCATCTGGTCAAGGCAACAGTTTGAAGGCCTATCACCCTGTAGCAAAGCTCCAACTTCCTGAACCATTTTACATCTCAGGGGGGGAGCCTTTGCTAACATAAAATCCATAAAAGTCTTCTCAGTTGTACTTTGAGAAAGAGAAGACAAAATCAATCTCTCATCCCCCACTGTATAAAGGGTTCTTAACTCCCTTCAAAAGTTATCCCTGGTTGCAAGTCACCTGATCAAAAGACTTGAGCTTTGGTTTTTGAGCATCTGATCTAAAGCTCATTGGTTTCAGGAACCTTATCAAAAATCTGAGTGGATTCCTACCAGGGTGGTAGAAGAGTGGATGTACCCAGGTTGGAGAACCATTATAAATTTCTTGTGTTGTCTGGTTACTCTTTTTTTTTGTTTCTTGCTGTGGCTGTGCTAGTTAGGATAGCTGTGTTGGTATTTAATTATTTTATATTCTGCAGCATCTGTGATAGTCTATTTTATCTCAGGACTAATCAACTCTACTAAATCTTTTATTTACAACAAAAAGTTATAATGTTTTGTAAAGATACTCTATTCACCCCCCCCCCCTCTAGATTATTCCTGATCTAACCCCTCACTTTCAATTGGTATAAGAGCCTTGATTCCTTTGGTTGTACAAGCTAACCCTTGAACCAAAGATCCTGAGTTAGATCTATCTTTTCATTTCTATTAGATATTCACACACAGCATGGCACAGAACAAAGACTATGCAAGCACCTGACATTCAGTTTGCAACCTAAATAGGTTTGCCATCTAGAAGAAAAGAATCAAGTTATATATGAACTCTATTGATGATGATATTTTCAATGTCATTGTAACAGGTCCTCCTCAAGAATCTACCTCTACAGCAACCTCAAGCATAAATGCAGTTCCACCATCTGAGTGGACTGAGGCCCAGAAGAAGGCAAAAATTACTGATGCCAAGGCCATGAATATTCTGGCCCAAACAATGTCAGATGACATTTTTCAAAAAGTGGCTGAATGCACATCATCCAAAGCTATCTGGGATTCCCTCAATCAAATGGTGGTTGGATCTGCTGATGAAAGATAGGATAGGAGATCCAATCTTATATCCCAATATGAGAATTTCAAGAAGGATGGAGCAGAATCAGTAGCTGACATGTATAATAGGTTGAGCTCAATCATCAATGAGCTAAAAACCTTGGATAAGGACATCACCCTCACAGAGGTGAATGACAAAATCCTTATGTGCTTCCCAAGCTCATGGGATTCAAAGATCTGGCCCATCAAGGAGGCCAGGAGCCTAAATAAGATTTCCACTGAATCTCTTTTGGGAAAGCTAAAGTCCTATGAGCAGCTCATCAAATCCAGAGAGGCAGATGAGCAAAGAACACCTCCACTAGCAAGGAAGGAGCACAGTATTGCATTCAAGGCTGCTGAGGAGACAGAGACTCCAACAATAAATGAAGAGCTGATGGGTCTACTTGCCAAAAGATTTTACAAGATGTCAAGGAAAGACTTCAGGAAGAGATCATCGAGATTGGATGACAAGCCAAGGTATGACAAAACCCCCCACTAAAGAAGTGGTTTGCTTTGGCTGCAGGAAACCTGAACACTTCCTCTCAGAATGTCCAGAAAATCAGAAGAAGGAGAAGAGAAGAGAGAAGGATTCTAGAAGTTAGCAAAGCAGCAGGCCTTCCTACAGCAAATACAAGAAAAAGGAGAAAGGCTTTGTAGCTGAATCCTGGAGTGAAACTGAGGATGAATCAACATCCTCTAGCTCCAGTGAAGAAGAAGAAGAGGCAAGGGCCAAAGAAGTGTGCCTCATGGCCATTGATGATTCTAGAAACCAGTTAGATGAAGATGCATCTGATAATGAAGAAGCTTCTGAATCTGAAGTTGACCAGGTATTTTCTTCTTTTGATTATAGTTCTGATTCATTCAAATCTGAATTTAAAACCATGTGCATTGATCTAATAAACTCAAAAAAAAATTAAGATACGTAGGGAAAAACTAGTAAACTAAGAAAATGTTATCTCTGAAAACAATAGGCTAAAGGCTGAATTAAATCAATCTAATGAACTAATCAATTCCTTGAAAACACAACTATGTGAGGCCAAACAACTTGAGGAATCTCTCAATGGGAGAAGCCTCAAGCTGATGGACATTACAAGAATTGTAAATGTCAGACTGAATGGCAAGCTGGGCTTGGGTGTTTCATCAAGTTTGCCCCCCATTCTTAAGAAGAATATTTTGACAACTCCCATTAAATTTGTTTCTGCTAAGGGGAAAGAAATAACAACCAATAAACAAACCACAAAACAAATGTCTAACTCAAAAGGTCAAAATAACAGAAATCAAAAAACCTTAGGTAAAAACAAAGTTCAGCAAATTTCGTCGAACTCTGATCGACAAAATATGACCAGTTCGTCGAACACTAGTCAACGAACTCTGAACGCAAACTTTAGCTATAATTATTCGTCTAACTGCGATCGACAAACTTTGTATGGTTCGTCGAGACGGAGATCGACGAACATGGGGCAGAGAAAATGACTATGTTCATTCTCTGGGCAGAGATCGACGATCTCATCCCAATTCGTCGAACTCTGGTCGACGAACACACAACATTTCGTCGAACCCAGAAAGACTTAACAAAATTTATAACTATAACAGCAATTTTATTAAACCTAGAAAACCATTTAATCCATTAGCTGATTGGATAATTCCACCCAGAAGATATAATCCTTTATGATACAAATCTCAACCAGAATTCTTTGTGATATCTAGTTTTTCATATCAACAATATAAATGACCGAAGGTAACCTGGGTAAAGAACAACTAACTGTTTTTACTGCAGGAAAAGGGATGTCCAGTGATTAATCAAACCCGGTGCCTGGATAGTGGATGCTCCAAACACAGGACTGGCAGCAAGGACAATTTAATCAACTACAAGTCCAAGCTGGGACCAAAGGTAATCTTTGGTGATTCAAAATGTGGCCAGTGAGAAGGCTATGGAGAAGTGAAAATTGGAGCAGTCAACTTCAAGAAAGTGACTTATGTAAGGGGACTCAAACATAACCTCATCTCCATAAGTCAATTATGTGATGAAGGTTATCAAGTACATTTCAACTTAACTTCTTGCCCTATTTCTGATAAAGAAAAACAAATTGTTTTAATTGAAAATAGATAAGGAAACATTTACTTGGTTGATTTTCAGTCTGCCAAGTCAGATATCTGCTTACTTAATATAGTTAGTACTCAAAATGAACTATGGCATAAAAGGCTGGGTCATGTTAACATGAAAAATATTGCTAGGCTATCAAAAGACAACCTTGTGAGAGGTTTACCTTCTGGTCCCTACAAGAAGGAAGGTCTCTGCAGGGCTTGTCAACTAGGCAAGCAAACCAAATCCAGCTTTAAATCAGTAAATACAAGTGATTCACCTAGGATCTTGTACTTGCTACACATGGATCTCTTTGTACCCATTGATGTACAATGCCTAGGAGGGAAATCCTATACCTTGGTTATTGTAGATGACTTCTCAAGGTTCACTTGATTGTTCTTTCTGAGTTCTAAGTCAGATACCTTTAAAGTTCTTACAAATTTTCTCAGGACCATACAGATTGAGTACTCTACTCATATTGCATTGATCAGAAGTGATCATGGTATAAAGTTTGAGTCTCTTTTTATGCATGAGTTCTGTGAGAAGGAAGATATCAGGCACTACTTCTCAGCTCCTAGAACTCCCCAACAAAATGAGGTAGCTCAAAGGAAAAAATAGGACCCTAATTGAAGCTGCAGGTACATTACTTGCAGATGCTTACATGCCCCTATCCTTTTGGGCAGAGGCTTTAAGCACAGCAAATTATGTCCTGAGTAGAAGTTTAATACATAAACTAAAGAATAGGACTCCCTATAAATTACTTAAAGGGAAGAAACCTAAAATCACCTATTTTAAAGTATTTGGTTGTATATGCTATATACATAATAATAACAAAAAATATATTAGAAAGTTTGAAGGCAAGGCTGAAGAGGGAATTTTTCAAGGATATTCCCAAGTAAGCAAAGCTTATGGGGTATTTAACAAATCCTCCTTGAAAATTGAAGAGTCTATACATGTAACATTTGATGAGGCTAACATGTCTTGCAAGGAGAAAGAGATTTCTACTAATAACACTTTGTAGGTACCTCACTTATGTGAGAATTTGGATGGACTAAGCCTCACCCAAGAGGCCCCAACATATCCTTCTCTACAGGTTGATGAAGACAGTGAAGAAGAACAGCTGAAAGAAATTCAACCTCATCCAACAGCAAATATAATTCCACAAGAGGAATTAATTCAAAATGATGTTGCTGAACCAACTCCACCAAATGATCTTGTCACACTAAGGGATCACCCTAGATCTCAAGTGATTGGAGACATGTCAGCAGGTTTACAGACAAGGCATCAACTCAACCAAGATTTGATGCTTGCATTTTTTCTCTCTCAGGTTGAACCTCAATCTATACATGATGCTGATCAGGATCCCCACTGGATCATTGCTATGCAAGAGGAACTAAATCAATTTGAGAGATGCAGAGTTTGGGATTTGGTTCCAAGACCCCAAGACTACCCAGTCATTGGAACCAAATGGGTATATAGAAATAAATTAGATGCCCAAGGTACAATTGTGAGAAACAAGGCTAGGCTTATTGCTCAAGGATACAGGCAAGAAGAAGGCATAGATTATGATCAAACCTTTGCACCAGTTACAAGGTTAGAGGCCATCAGAATTTTTTTGGCCTATGCTGCGTACAAGAAATTCAAGGTGTATCAGATGGATGTGAAGAGTGCATTTCTGAATGGAGTACTTAAAGAAGAGGTTTATGTTGAACAACCTCTAGGTTTTGTCTCTCCAACTTATCCTTATCATATATTTAAATTGCATAAAGCTCTTTATGGTCTAAAGCAAGCTCCAAGAGCTTGGTATGAGACCCTAGCTAGCTTTTTGATAGAGAATAAATTCATTAGAGGCATAGTAGATAAAACCTTATTCACTAGACATCATAAGGATCAAACCTTATTAGTACAAATATATATGGATGACATCATATTTGGGTCTACTGACTCCAAATTATGCAAGAGGTTTTCTGACCTCATGCATTCTAAATTTGAAATGAGTAGCATGGGTGAGCTCTCCTACTTCCTTGGTCTCCAAGTGAAGCAGCTCCCTGATGGCATCTTCATCTCTCAAGCTAAGTATGCTAAAGAGCTTATAAAGAAGTTTGGGATGGCTGATGCCTCAGCAAAGAAAACACTCATGCCTACAAATGTTGTAATAGACTCTGATACACATGGGAAACTTGTGGATCAGAAACTATATAGGGGCATTGTTGGGTCCCTACTATACCTTACAGCAAGCAGACCTGATATTATATTTTTCACATGCCTTTGTGCTAGGTTCCAGGTGAACCCTAAAGAATCTCACCTAATTTTCTTAAAAAGAATTTTGAGATATATAAAGAGTTGTCCTAGTCTAGGCCTATGGTATCCTACTGAGTCAGAATTTGATTTAACTAGATATTCAGATGTTGACTTTGCTGGATGCAGGGTACACAGAAAAAGTACTTCAGGAACTTGTCAGTTCCTAGGTATGAGATTAGTGTCTTGGTTCTGTAAGAAATAATCCTCTGTGTCCACTTCAACTGCTGAAGCAGAATACATTGCAGCTGGCAGTTGCTGTTCACAGATGTTGTGGAATCAGAATCAACTACTGGACTATGGTCTCAACTTAAATAATTCAACTCTATTCTGTCATAACACAAGTATTATAGCCATAGCACAAAATCCAGTCCATCACAGTAGGACTAAGCATATAGACATTAGGCACCATTTCATTAGAGAGTGTTTAGACAAAAACAAAATTAAACTTGTCTATATCTACACTGATTTACAAAGAGATGACATTTTCACCAAACCTCTGTATGAAAGAAACCACTTGTTCTTTATAAATCAGCTTGGAATGATCAATGGAGAAGACTTAGTTTAGTTTCTGTCTGCACTATACGAATTTTCCAAAGTTCGTCGAACAGAGTTCGACGAACAGAGAAAAGTTCTTGAGATATTCGTCGAACGGAGGTCGAAGAACTCTCTATGAGTGAAGTTTTGTTCATCGAACGGAGATCGACGAAGCTGCTTCAGAAAACTTTCTTCGAACGGAGCTCGACAAAATGTCTTCAAATCTTCAGACTGAGCTCAACGAATTATTTAACTATCAATTATTTCGTCAGTCTCAGGTCGAAGAATTTCTTAATTTTTGGAAGAACGGAGTTTGTCGATTCATATTTTGGAAAACCTTATATCTAGGTTTTCTTCGACCTCCATCCCGCGCTTTCAGTTCCTTTGCACTTGATTGTCGTTTTTCTCTTACAGGTACTCTAATGGTGATTCCAGCAGGAACTCTTGCAGCAATGAAATTCGACATGGGCTTTGATGTTGATTTCAATTCCTTTCAACATTCAGACCCTATATTCCTGACAATCCTGCAACTCCTCGAAGACCAGCAACTGAAAAATCTGCTATCCACAAGGATCAAGATATCTGGAATAGAAATCAGGGAGTGGGTCTATACTTCCTCCACCACAGAAGAGAATACAATGATAGGAACAATATCGGGTAATGTCGTCTACCTCACCCCTGTAGTGTTAACTGAAATCTTTGGATTAAACAATGGAACGGAAGAATTGGAGATTGAGAATGAAACATATGATGAGATGCTCAGGCTCATGGGTTATTCTGGAGGAAACCCTAACAAGCTGCTGAAGAAACACTTGTCTGCTGAGTTCAAATTCCTAGCAGATATAGTGGGAAAAGTGTTGCTTGGCAAGCACACTGCTCATGACTACATCATCAGGCACAAATTCCTGGTTATGTGTGTTGTGGTCAATAAGAAGAATGTAAACTGGGCTCAGATCCTGTTTGATCTAATAAAGAAAAAGAATAATAAAAATGAGGTCTGTTTTGGAAGAATATTAGGGATCTTCTTAAAAGAAAAAGTTGCTGAATCTCTGGTCTCCCAGACCATATTCATAAATGCTAGCAAGAGGCTCACATGTGCCCTTTTTGGCAAGTGGGAGAGCACCATTACAAAGCCCTCCAAGGCTTCCTCTTCCACCAGGGCTTCTGAGAGTAACAGGGCTGATCCAGTCACTTCCCACCCTACTGAAGAGATCCGTCCTAAAACTCCATCCTCTTCTACCATTCCTTCTCTCTAATAAACACAAAAATAACCACAACAACAACTACAATACCAACCACAACAACCTGTTCACATTCCTACTCCAGCTGCATATCCTGCAACTTCTCCACCAATAGATCTTACTAACATCCCCTCTTCCCCTATTCAAGAATATCATCAACCCTCCCCTTCTCCATCACCTCAACAAACCGCACCTCAGTCCCCCCATGGTACACACATTCCCTCACCTCCTTCATCTCCCTTACCCCCTCATTTGTACACCATCCCATTCTTTACTCTACCTACTTCCCCTCCTCATACTTCCTCTCTTCCAGATGTCCACATGCAAGATTCTCTCCCTCCTACTCCACCAACTACTACCATCCTCACTTCTATCTACATTCCAACACCATATACCACACCCTCCACCACTCCACTGTTGTATCCATCCACCATTTCTTCTCTTATTACACTGCTTACTGCTCTCCTCAAAAATCTTATAGCATAGGCCATTACACCTCTTGCTTCTTCTATTTCCTCCTTAACTGCCCAAATCTCTGCCCTCTCTGCTGCCCCCTCTTCAGTAAGGGGCCTAGCTTCAGTTTCCACTGAAACCAGGCAGGGGGAGATACTTGATGAAGAAGCAGCAGCAGTATCCCCAGCAGCAGTACCAGCAGCAGTACCAGCAGCAGCAATAGCAAAATCAGCACCAAAAATAGCAGCAGCGGTAGCATCAAAAGAAGCAGCAGCAGATTCTGATGATGAATTATTTGATTTGATCCATTTCATTAATACTGACATGGATGTGGATGAGACTGCCACAGAAGAAATAACTATTGTTGGTGATTATATTATTAATCTCACAGTAGATTTGTTAGATTTATTGAAGGTCTTTGATACAGCTTACTTCAATATACTTCCATAAGACAGCATTAAGCCATCAATGGCTATAGTACCATACACCTCACCCATAAGCCCCAAGGTTGTCAAGCAACTTAAGGCTACCATTGCTGTTCCTGAAGTTCCAGGCAATCTATCTCCTCCAAGAGCTGTTTCCCCCCATCAGTTCATCTCCTCCTACTCCTGTTTTTGTCATGGATGATTCCCCTATGCCTGATCTTAACTCTTTGATCATGGCTGATATAGAGGAGGAAAATAAGACAGTTGTTGAAAGCACTGTTATGTATAGCTCTCCAGCTCCTGCTCCAGCTCCAGTTGCAGCTTCTCCTCCAGCTCCCTCCCAGCCAGAGAAACCTGAAATATCTGTTGAAGCCCTAAAATCATTAAATGCATTATATGATAACCCTCAGGACTCCACTGATGATGATGAAGATGCAGATGAGGACTCAGATGAGGAACCCAAGAAAAAGAAAGTTTCCAAGAAGAGAAAAGCTCCTCCACCTCATGCTCTAAAGCCCAACCCAACAAATGACACACCTTATTATATACTCCAGAAGATCACTCCTTACAAGGGCATGCCAGCATGGATGTGGCTGTCCAAGAATGAACAAAAAGAGAGAAAGAAGAGCAGAAGATATTCACCTCCTCGTACTCAAAGGTATAGAAAGGATCCTCCTCCACCTCCTCCTCCAGCTGCTAGTGCTTCAGGCACAACATCTCAAAGGTCTACCCAGTTTCAAACATACCAAAGACAACAATGTAGATCTTTATCTTCAGGAAGTAGCTAGCAGAGACACTATTCATCTGGCAAGCAGCACCAATAACAACAACAGCACCATCAATAACAAAAACAGCAACAACTCCCTGAATAACAAAAAGCTGAAAGCTCCAATAGACCTACTTCCCCTATACCATTTGAAGATCCTGAAACAACTACAATAGCAAGGATGGCCAGGTTCCAGGAACTGGTTGGCCTTTCCATGATCAACAAAGCTAGAGCTGAAGGGAAGGATACATTTGAATACATAACAATGTCCAAGTACAGGAAGGAAGAGCTGAACAGGTTTGCTAAAGCTAATAAATTTTCCAATGTTGATGACTATATGAAACTGCATCCAGGAGCAGTAGTTCCCAGGGCTACATCTCTAAAGATCATAGGGGCTGCTGACATGACTATGATAAAGGTGCAAGCAGCTGATCCCAACAGGGAAATCATATTCACTCAGTCTGGAGAGAAAGGCAAAGAGGAGAAGCACAAGGAGAAAAAGCAAAAGAAATGATATTTGAACTATCTTTAATATTTCTAAGTTAGTTTGAGAACTGCTTTTTATATTTCCTGATACAAAGCTTATTGTATATATATCTGCTGCATATACTAATTTTTCCTGTCAGATATATGTTTTCTTGCTTTATAAATTTTTGTTTCATTATGAGTCTGTAATTAGTGACATCACCCAAATAGGGAGAGATTGTTGGATCCCTAGTTTGATTTGGGCTAGGTTCACTAAGTTTGGATCATCTGACCCAACATATATAGCCAGGGTCATGGTTGTCTTAGACTATAGGTCAAGTCCTTAGAGTTAACACTACATGGACCAGCCATCAACAGACTGCATAAAGACTCAAGACTTAGAGAAATATCAAAGACTCAAAAAATGAGTTCGATGTTCGTCGAACTCAGGTCGACGAAAGCCTTGCTCAGCTCGACGATCTCAGAGACAATTCTCTGACCTGAGCTCGACAAACTTGGGACTCATGTCGACGATTTATGGACACTACTTCAACATTTCCAAGTCCAGAATTTCTCTGAACTCCACTCGACGAACATGGTATTTAGGTCAACGATCTATGGGTATTCTACTTCAACATCTTATTCCAGAAACAAGTAAATATTCTAAGTCCAGGATCATACTCCAATCGAGGAACTCACCTTATCATCTCGACAAACATAGACCACATTCCTGGCAAGACTTATCTAGTAGTTAGAAGTTCTCAGGTCGACGAATCTAGTTCTCAGGTCGACGTTTTCTGGAAACTGCACTTCAACACTTCATTCCACAGACATCTAGAATATTCTAAGTCCAGAAACACTTTGTTGAACTCCAGTCGACAAACTTAGATTATCAGCTCGATGAACTTCATGCATAGAATTGGCAAGGTTCTGGAGAAAGCAGTCATCTGTTCTTAGGTCGACGATCTTGGATCTCAGCTTGACGAACATCTATTATCAGATCGACGAACTTAACTTCTCAGCTCAACGAGCTGTGGACTCAGCTCGACGAATTCTGTTCTTTGTTTGACGATTCCAGACTTAGTTATTTTCATCCATCTGTCCTTATTCTATTGCAATAATTCCTGAGTAATTAATGCTAAAATATTCTCTGAATATTACCGTTAGACGGGGCATTGATTTTGGTCTTCTTCAGGATTATTGTTTGCTGTTTTTCAATAGGACAGTTGGGGAAATCATTCAATGAAAAATATTCTCTAGGCCGTCAGAAATGAATGCAGAAGAAATTCAAATTTCAAAAGGAATATAATCTGGAAAATATAAAAGGGATTTTTTTCCTTCTCTCAAAAGGAAGACTGAGAAATAATACACAGACAGAGAAGATAAGATATTGGCTCTACAACATAACAGCAATCATACAAAATACAGTGACATAGAGAAACAAGCTCTAGACCAGAGACACCAGCAATCTGAAGAAGGAAGAAGAACAACCATTCAAAATCAATAGTCTTCCTCCCTCTTCTTACAGGGATTCTTCAAAGTACAACAACTACAATATCTATCAAGAAGTTCCTGGAGCTCATCAGGTTAAGGCAACAGTTTAAAGGCCTATCACCCTGCAGCAAAGCTCCAACTTCCTGAACCATTCTACATCTCAGGGGGAGCCTTTGCTAACATCAAATCCACAAAAGTCTTCTCAGATGTACTTTGCGAAAGAGAAGACAAAATCAATCTCTCATCCCCCCTGTATAAAGGGTTCTTAACTCCCTTCAAAAGTTATCCCTGGTTGCAAGTCACCTAATCAAAAGACTTGAGGTTTGGTTTTTGAGCACCTGATCAAAAGCTCATTGGTGTTAGGCACCTGATCAAAAAATCTGAGTGGATTCCTACCAGGGTGGTATAAGAGTGGATGTACCCAGGTTGGGGAACCACTATAAAATTTTTGTGTTGTTTGGTTGCTCTTTTCTTTTGTTTCTTGTTGTGGTTGTGCTAGTTAGGATAGCTGTGTTAGTATTTAATTAGTTTATATTCTACAGCATCTGTGATAGTCTATTTTATCTCAAGACTAATCAACTCTACTGGAATTTTTATTTACAACAAAAAGTTGTAAAGTTTTGTAATGATACTCTATTCACCCCCCCCCCCCTTCTAGAGTATTCTTGATCTAACCCCTCACTTTCATATTCAGTATTATCCATCTCAATATCTTCATTGCCATTCAGCAAATCGAAAATCTCAGATAGTATGCTGGGGGTTAAAGAAATCTGATTATCAGATATAGTGTCGGTCAGTGTATCTGCATCTGGAGTGGTGGAAGTGAATACCCATTCTCTAATCTCTGCCGCCGCTATCTTGATTCTATTGGTCATGAAATTCTTCAGATTTTTTTCCTCAAACAGTTTTAGTATGCCCAAAAAGATTTGGTATGAATGTTGAAAGGAATCGAAATCAATGTCAAAACCCATATCGAACTTCATCGCTGCCAGAGAGCTTGCTGGAATCGTTATTGTTTGCCTGTAAAGGAAAACAGAGAGATCAAGTGCAAAGGGAATAGAAAGCATGGGACGGAGCTCGAAGAAAACCTAAATATATGGTTTTTAGAATATGAAGAACAAGACTCCGTCCGACGAAAAATAAAAATTCTTCTATCTACGTTCGATGAAATCTTTTATTGACAAAAGAGTTTGTCGATCTCAGTCAGGAGAAGCGAAAATAATTCGTCGATCTCAGGTCGACGAAAAATTTTCTGAAGCAATATTGTCAATCTCCATTCGACCAATAGAGCTTTGCACAGAGAGAGTTCGTCGATCTCAGGTCGACGAATTATCTCAAGAACTTTTCTCAGTTCGTCGATCTCCGTTCGATGAACTGTGGCAAATTCTTCGACCACAGACAAAAAATTAAATTAATGCATCACCATTGATCATACCAAGCTGATTCATAAAGAACAGATGTTTCTTCTCATCCAAGGGTTTGGTTAAGATATCTGCCTTTTGCAAATCAGTAGAGGCAAAGGTGAGATTAATTTTCTTTTTATCTACACACTCCCTAATAAAATGATGCCTTACATCTATATGATTTGTCCTACTATGATGCATTGGATTCTGTGAAATAGAAATTGCACTTGTATTATCACACAGTAGAGATGAATTATTTAAGTTGACACCATAGTGTAGAAGTTGGTTTTGAATCCACAACATATGTGAGCAATAACTGTCAGCTGCAATATACTCAGCTTCTATTATTGAGGTGGACACAGATGTTTGTTTCTTGCAAAACCATGATACTAACCTATCACCAAGGAACTGATATGTCCCTGATGTGCTTTTTCTGTCTACTCTACATCCAGCAAAGTCATCATCAGAGTAACTAGTTAACTCAAATTATGACTAAGTTGGATAGCAGAGTCCTAGATTAGGGCAACTCTTTATATATCTTAAAATCATTTTTAATAAAATAAGGTGAGATTCTTTAAGGTTCACCTGAAACCTAGTAGAAATACATATAGCAAACATAATATCTGGTCTACTTGCTGTAAGATATAATAGGGATCCAACAATGGCCCTATATAATTTCTAATCTACAGGTTTCCCATGTTCATGACAATCAATTACAACATTGGTAGCTATAAGTGCTCTCTTTGCTGAAGCATCACCCATCCCAAACCTTTTTATTAGTTCCTTAGCATATTTAGATTGGGATAAGAAATTCCATCAGGTGTCTGTTTCACTTGGAGACTAAGGAAGTAAGAGAGCTCACCACTACTCATTTCAAACTTTGAATGCATAAGGTTGGAAAACTTTTTGCATAGTTTGGAATCTGTATAACCAAATATAATATCATCTACATATATTTGTACAAATAAGATTTTATCATGATGATGCTTAATAAATAAATTCCTATTTACTATGCCTCTAGAAAATTTATGCTCTAAGAGAAAGCTAGTTAAGGTTTCATATCAAGCTCTTAGAGCTTGCTTTAGACCATAGAGAGCCTTATGCAATTTGAAAATATAAGAGGGATGAGTAGGAGAAATAAAACTTAGTGGTTGTTCTACATAAACCTCTTCTTTGAGTTCAGCATTTAGGAATTCACTCTTGACATACATTTGGTAAACCTTGAACTTCTTGTAGGCTCATAGGCTTGAAAAATTCAGATTGCTTCAATCCTTGTAACTGGTGCAAATATCTGGTCATAGTCTATGTCTTCTTCTTGTCTGTATCCTTGAGTAACTAGTCTGGCCTTGTTCCTTATGATAAGAGCTTGAGCATCAAGCTTGTTTCTGAATATTCATTTAGTTCCAATGACTGGATACTCTTTGGGTATTGGAACTAAATCCCAAACTCTACATCTCTCAAACTGGTTGAGCTCCTCTTGCATTGCAACAATCCAGTATGGATCTTGCTCTACATCTTTGATGGATTGGGGCTCAATTTGAGATATGAATCAGGCATGCATCATGTCCTGGTAGAGTTGATGCCTTGTCTTCACTCCAACTGAAATGTCTCCAATCACTTGAGAAACACGGTGATCTCTAAATGTGACAAATTTAGTAGGAGGAGTTGGTTGAGCAACAGCTTGGGGAGTTAATTCCTCTTGTGGAATTATTATTGCTGGAGGAAGTTCAGCCACTTCCAAACTTTCTTCTTCACTCTCTTCTTTAATTTATGGAGAAGGATGGCTAACAGCCTCATTAGTGAGGGTCAATTCATCCAATTTCTCACACAAATGAGGTACCTGCAAAGTGTTATTGGTAGAAATTTCTTTCTCCTTATAAAACATATTAGTCTCATCAAATGAAACATGAATGGATTCTTCTATTTTCATGGTTGATTTATTATAAACCCTATAAGCCTTGCTTACTTGGGGATATCCAAGAAAAATTCTCATTTCATCCTTGGCTTCAAACTTTCAAATGTGTTTCTTATTATTGTTGTGAATATAACATATACAACCAAAAATTTTAAAATAATCTACTTTAGGTTTCTTCCATTTAAGTAGCTCATAAGGAGTCTTATTCTTAAGCTTGTGTATCAAACTTTTGTTCAATACATAATTTGTTGTGCTCACAGCCTCTACCTAGAAGGATAGGGGCAAATGAGCACCTACAAGTAATGTGTCTGCAGATTTAATTAGGGTTCTATTTTTCCTTTCAGCAACCCCATTTTGTTGAGGTGTTCTAGGAGCTGAGAAGCAGTGCCTGATACCTTCCTTATCATAGAACTCTTGCATAAGAAGAGACTCAAACTCAGTACCATGATCACTTCTAATCAATGCAACTACAGTAGAGTACTCTATCTGTATGTTCTTGAGAAAATCTGTAAGAATCTTGAAGTTATTTGACTTGGATCTCAGAAAGAATACCCAAGTAAATCTTGAGAATTCATCTACAATCACTAAAGTATAAGATTTCCCTCCTAGACTTTGTACAATAATAGCTCCAAAGTGGTCCATATATAGCAAGTACAATATTATAGGTGAGTCACTTTTATTTACAGATTTAAAAATACTTTTAGTTTGCTTTCCTAACTAACAAGCCCTGTAAAGGCTTTCCTTCTTGTAGGGTAAAGAAGGCAATCCTCTAACAAGGTTGTCCCTAGAGAGTTTAGCAATGTTTTTCAAGTTAACATGACCTAATCTCATATATCAAAGGTCATTATTATTGCTTGTTTGACTAAATAGGCATAGTTCTGATTTTGCAGACTTAAAGTTAACTATATAAATGTTTCCTACTCTAGTGCCAGTCAATACGACAAGGTTATCTACTGAAGTAATAATATAGGAAGTTTTATTAAAGGATACCTGAAACCTTTCATCACATAACTGACTTTTGGAGATGAGGTTATGCTTCAGCCCATTTATATATGCAACATTCCTGAAGGTGACTGCTCCAATCTTGACCTTTCCATATCCACCAGTCTGGCCACAATTGGAATCACCAAATATTACTTTAGGTCATAACTTTGACTTGTAGTTGATTAGGTTCTCCTTGTTTCCAGTCATGTGTTCTGAACAGCCACTATCTAGATACCACTATTGCTCTGTGGTGGGACAGTCTTTCACATGCAAGGAAACAGATTAGCTATTCTTGACCCAGGTTACCTTGGGTCCTTCTTTCTTCACATAATTAAAACTGGAAATATAAGAATATTCAGGTTGGCATTTATAACCTAAAGGATGATATCTTCTAGATGGAATAATCCATTGATTAAATTGATTAATGGATGATCTTGGTTGATTATAAGTTTTAGAAAAATTTAGGTTTCTGTTAAGATGAACTATGTTCGACGAATTCTGGTGAGTTCGTCGATCTGAGTTCGACGAATGGGGATGAGTTCATCGAACTCCACTCAAATAATGAAAGTATTCATTCTCTGGGCCCCAAAATTGTCGATCTCGGGTCGACGAACCATACTGGTTTCATCGATCGTAGTTCAACGAATAATTATGATGAAAATTTGCATTCGGAGTTCATCGACTTGAGTTTGACGAACTATACATATTTCATCGATCAGAGTTCGAAGAAATCTGTTAAACATTGTTATAGTTAGGATTTTTCTTATTCTTTTTCTTTTTTTATTCTTTTGTTTAACTTCTGATTGTTTAACATTATTATTATTATCTATCTTTTCTTTAACCTTTTCTAAAATAAATTTTATAGGTGTTGACAATATATTTTTCTGGATTAGTGGGGGTTGGCTTGATGAAGTACCTAAGCCCAACTTGTTATTTAGCCTGGCATTTACTGTGCTTGTGATGTCCATCAACTTGATGCTTCTCCCATTTAGGGATTCTTTAAGTTACCTTGCCTCGGCTAATTCAGATTTTAATGATATGACTTGTTCTTGAGCTCGGGTTAATTCATCTTTCAGTTTAATGTTTTCAGAAATCAAGTTTTCTTGATCAGTTAATTTTTCCATAAAGATTTAAATTCAATTTTGAAATTTTTTTAATTGTAATCAAAGGAAGACAATACCTGATCTGCCTCAGATTCTGATGATTCTTCATTGTCTGACTGCTCAGCTTCTGATTGACTGTAGGAGGCATTGATAGCCATAAGGCAAACTTCCCTTGCCTTTGCTTCTTCATCATCTTCACTGGAGCTAGAAGATGAGGATTCTTCTTCAGTATCACGCCAGGTCTCAGCCACAAAGTCCTTCTCTTTTCTCTTATGCTTATTGGAAGAAGGCTTGATGTAGTGCTGTTTTCTGGAGTCCTTTTCTCTTCTTCTTTCCTTCTTTAGATTTTCTGGACATTCTGAAATGAAGTGTCCTGGTTTCCTGCACCCAAAGCAAACAATCTCTTTAGTGGGTGTCTTGTCATATCTAGGTTTGTCATCTTTCCTAGATGACTTTCTTCTGAAGTCCTTCTTTGTCATTTTGTAGAATCTCTTAGCTAAGAGACTCAGAAGTTCTTCACTTGCTGTTGGAGCTTTTGATTCCTCTAAAGCTTTGAAGGCTATGTTCTGTTCTTTTCTAGCTGGTGGAGGAGTCTTTTGCTTTGTAGCTTCTCTTGACTTTATCAGTTACTCATATGATTTGAGCTTTCCTAGAAAAGATTCAATGAAAATCTCATTCAAGCTTCTGGCCTCCTTGATTGGCCATACTTTGGAATCCCATGATCTTGGGAAGAACATGAGGATTTTGTTATTCACTTCAGTGAGAGTGATATCCTTATCCAGAGTATTTAGCTCATTGATGATTGAGCTTAATCGGTTGTACATATCACTGACAAACACTGATTCATCCTTCTTGAAGTTTTCATATTGGGAGATGAGGGTTGATCTCCTGTCCTTTCTCTCATCTGCTGTTCCAACAACCATCTGGTTGAGAGAGTCCCACATGGCCTTGGCAAATGTGCACTCAGCCACTTTTTGAAATATGTCATCTGACATAGTCTATGCTAGGATATTCATGGCCTTTGCATCTGCTATTTTTGTCTTCTTTTGAGCATCTTTCCACTCAGGTGGTGGAACAACATGTGTGCTTGAAGATGTAGTAGCAGCTGTAGGTAGAGGGGGACCTGTCAAAATAGAATTATATATGTCTTCATCAATAGAATTCATATAAAGTCTAATTCTTGCCTTCCAGATGGCAAACTTATATAAGTTGCAAACTGGAGGTCTAGTGCTTGCATAATCCTTGATTTGTGTCATGTTGTGAACTAACATAAAAACTAAGGAAACTGAAATCAGATCTAAGAAGGATCTTTTGGTTCAAGTATTAGCTTGTACAACCAAAGGAACACCCCTCTGATACCAATTGAAAGATATGGTATGCCTCAGATACCAATAAAATAGGGGATAGATCTGATTTACTCTAGAGTGGGGGTGAATAGAGTAATTAAAATTTTGGCTGTTTTGATTTATATCAGAGTATTAAACTATAGGTGATACTATAGTAGTAACAGAAAATGTAAACTAAGCAAAACTAACACAGCAAAGCTAAACTATCACAGGAAAGTAAACTATCACAGCAACTTAGGCTATCATAGCAAAGTAAAAAACAACATAGAAAATATCAACCAAACAACACAAGAATTTTATAGTGGTTCCCCAAACCGGGTACATCCACTCTTCTACCACCCTGGTAAGAATCCACTAGCAGGTTTTTGATCAGGTGACTGCCACCACAAGATCTATTTCTAGGGAGATCTCACAACCCTTTGAGCTTTTGATCAGGTGCCCAAAAACCAAGAATAAACTTTTGAAGGGAGTAATAAACCCTTTGTATAGTAAGTGAGAGAGGTGATGGTGTCTTCTCTTTCTCTAATTGACAGAGAAAACTTAGTGGATTGTTGTTGTCAAGAGCTCATTTAGAAATCACTTGGAGCCTTGCTTAGGGTGTAGGTCTTCTACCTTGTCTTGAAATGATGTCCAGGAAATTTTGACTGATAGAATAATTGTTGTCCTTGAATGTTCCTGGAGAGAAGTTGAAGAAGTCTCTTGATATTGGTTTGTTGTTCTTCTTCAGACTTCAGTAAGCACAAGGAGAAAACTGGATGTTTTCTGCACAGAGAATAAGTAGATGATCTTGTGTACGTTTCTGTAAATCTTCTCTTGTTGTTTTATGTATTTATTGTATATATCTGCCATCTGAAAGAGAAAATCTCTTTTATATTCTTGGTCAAATTCTCCGTTGAATTTTTGAATTCCAAGCATTGATTGCTGATTGCCTAGAGAATGAAATACGGCTGGAGAATATTTACTTTAATGAGTTTCCCAATTGTCCCAATAAATTAAGCAAGTAATTAACTCTGATGAAGATCATAATCAATGATGCCAATAACGGCTATATTCAGGGGAATATATGCATTAATTACTCGGGAAATTACTGCTAAATATTATAGAAAATAGGGATAGAAATTGGGGGAAAAACTCTAAGTTGGGCTTGGACAAACATCGTCGACCTCTGAACAGATTTCGTCGAACGGAGATCCAAGTTCGTCAAGCTGAGAAATCCTATTCATCGACTTGTGCTCAGCGATCTACATTCTGTGAATATCTTGCCAATTCTGCGGTCCAAGTTTGTCGAGCACAGAATTTGTCTTCGTCGAGCTGAGTTCAGCGAAAATAATCTGGAAAGAGTGTGTTGAAGTTGAACTCTAGACTTCATTAACCTGAGCTCGAATATCGTCGAGCTCAACTCAGAGAATGATTTCTGAGTTCTTCGATCTGCGATCGATGATCGTCGAGTTGAGTTCGAAGAATTTCGAACTGATAATTTAAAGTTTGGATTCTTCTAAGTCTTGAGTCTACTGAAATTTTCTGCTGGCTAGTCCATAAAGATTGAACCTAATGACTTAGCCTAAACTCTAAGACTCAAACACTTGACCCTGGCTATACAATATGGATCAGACTTAACCTTATTAGTAAACCTAGCCCAAATCCAAACTAGGGATCCAATACGCGACGTGATTGGTCCACGTGGACGTCATTAATGCTAATTATGACCATTTGGGAGATCTTATAAAAGGTGTTGTCATTTCGACTAACCCTAAGTGTGTTAACGAAGCATACTAAGAATTCTGAATCGGCCAATTTCTCTTTCCTAAATCGGATGCCCCCGCCACTCATCTTCCTCATCGCCAAGGGCTGTCGATCCAGGATGATTCAGAAAGGTTGACTTGCAGATCAAGATACTCTTCCAACTACAGATCTTATTTTTTATCTTGTGAGTCAAGAAGTTTCAGATCCAGATCTATCTGAGCATCTTCTTCAATAATTTATGATAAAGCCGCAAAGTTCAAGAAGAAGACCTTGGCTTAAATCTCCAGATCTGAGAAAGATATATTGTTTGTATTTTATTTTCTCAATTTATTCTTGTAGGAGATTACTCTCCGAGTGTAGGAGCTTTGTTCTCCGAGTTGTAGGAAGTTTTGATCTTCCGAGTGTAGATCCGTGTTGTGGATCGAGTTGTAGGAACTTTGTTCTGAGGCGTAGGATTCGTTTCAATCCGAGATAGTGGAGTAGCCGAGTCTAGTGCTTTGTTAGATCGGTGAGTGGAAAGTGGATGTGCCCAAGGTTGGAGAACCATTATAAATCTCTTATCGTCTGTGAATGTTTGGTATATTTTTGTGCATATATCACTAATTTTTTATTCCGCAAAAAGACGCACAACTCACCTATTCACCCCCTCTAGGTGATTTAGGTAGACAACTGAACACTTTCAAATAGGTTGAGAGGATATCATCCTAAGTAGGACATAGCATCATTATAAAATCCCAGAGCAAGTTGCAGCACAAGCAAGTGTCTTTAAGTATAGTCTGAACTAGTTGAGTGGCTTAGTTGTAAGCTAGGATTTTGATGACTTGTTTGTTGCCTTTTAGAAATACCGCCAAAACATCCTGCGACGAGGTCGACTCCCCAGTCAGATGGTGAGTCATCATGTGCTCAGAGTGATGCATTGATCGAGAGCTTGAGCCAGAGCAATGAAGATCTGGCGAGGCAATTAGTTGTGATGCAGTCGTAGATTCAGTCGTTGTTGTTTGTTGCTCCCACACAATAACCCATAGCGTAAGATTCTGCTGCGGGTCAGGTCGTGCCTGCTAATCCTGCTCCTTTGGTAGCCCCCAGTGATGATACCACCGAAGATGAACCTTATATCACATTTCCAATGATTGAGACCTCCCACATATGACGGGAGTGTCAATTTCATGGTTTTAGATGATTGGATTATCTCTATGGATGAGATGTTTACATATTTGGGGATTGTTGAAGCCCGGAAGGTGATCCTTGCGGCCTACCAGCTAAAAGGCCAGGCAAAGGCCTAGTGGATTCGAGAAAAGGAAAGTTCGGCAGAAGGATGTTCTGGGGGTCCTTCAAGAAGATTCTGCAGAAGAAGTTCTTACCCTCGGTCGAGCAAGACCGATTGATGAACAATTTCCTGTATTTGAAGCAAAAACAGCTCACTGTGAGCGAAAATGAGATCGAGTTTAGTAAGTTGAGCAGATTTGCTCCCGATTTGGTAGCTTCGGAGGAAGGGAGAGTGAAGCGTTTCCTCGGAGGATTAAGAAGCGATGTCCAGCAATTGGCATGTGCTTATCGAGCTGAAAGCTATGCTGAAGTAGTGGAAGCCGCTTTGAAGGTCGAGGCTGAAAGACAACTTAGGCAATTGATAATCTACTGATACCAATTGAAAGTTAGGGATAGACCTGATTTACTCTAGAGGGGGGGGTGAAAAGAGTAACTTAAAACTTTTTTGGCTATAAAAAAATTTATCGGAGAAATAAGTGATAATAATAGCAGTATAAAAAGAAATGGAAACTAAGCTAAACTACACTATCATAGCACAGCAAAATAAAGAGAAAATGAACAACCAGACAACACAAGAATTTTATAGTGGTTCCCCAAACTGGGTACATCCACTCTTCTACCACCCTGGTAGGAATCCACTATAAGGTTTTTCATCAGGTGATTGTCACCACAAGATCTATTTACAGGGAGATCTCACAACCCTTTACGCTTTTGATCAGGTGCCCAAAAACCAACAATAAACTTTTGAAGGGAGTTAATAAACCCTTTGTACAAGTGGTTGAGAGATTTGATGGTGTCTTCTCTTTTCTCTATTCAACAAAGAAGAATCAGTGGATTGTTATTGTCAAAGCTCCTTCTGAAATGTTGAGAGGTTCAGAAAGCCTGGAGCCTTGCTCAGGGTGTAGGTCTTCAGCCTTGTCTTGTTGAAATCCAGGAACTTGTAGACAGGTCTAGAGTTGTTGTCCTTGAGGATTCCTAGAGTAGAAGTTGAAGAAGACTCTTGATATAAGATTAATGTTCTTCTTCAGTATTCTGAAAGATCAAGGGGAAAACAAAGAGTTTTTAGCACAGAGAAGAAGCAGATATTCTTCAGTATATTTTTGTATCTCTTCTCTGTATCACTTCTTGTGTTCTGTATTCTGTGTATATCACTGTGTATCTCTTTTCTTGCTTTCTTGTATCACATATATGTTCTATTATCTGAAAGAAAATTCTCTTATATATTATGCTATCAATTTCTCCTTTTGAATTTTGAATTCCAAGCATTAATTGCTGACTAATTCTGGAGAATGAAACGGCTGGAATATATTCTTGAATGAGTTTCCCCAACTGTCCCATTAAAATAGGCAAACAATTTACTCTGATGAAATCCATAATTAATGCTATCAAGAATGGCTATATTCTTGAGAATATAAGCATTAATTACTCAGAGAATTACTGCTAAATAATATAAGAAATTGGGGACAGAAATAAGGAAAACTTATCAATCTGACTCAGGACAGCAATCGTCGACCTTTGGGTAGAATTCGTCGACTGGAGTTCCAAGTTCATCGAGTTGAGAAATCTTGTTCGTCGACCTGAGATCAGTGAACTACAAATTGGAAATATCTTGCCAATTCTGCTCACCAAGTTCGTCGAGTAGAGAATTTGTATTGAGGAAGAGATCGTCGACCTGAGTTCGAATATTGTCGAGCTCAACCCAGAGAAAGATTTTTAAGTACGTCGATCTACGATCGATGATCGTCGAGCTGAGTTCGAAGAACTTCGAACTAATAATCTGAACTCTGAATTATTCTAAGTCTTGAGTCTACTGAAGTCCTCTACAGGCTGGTCCATGAAGATTGAAACTAATGACTAGTCTAAACTCTACGACTAACAGACTTGACCCTAGCTATACAAAGTGGGTCAAACATCCTAATTAGTGAACCTAGCCCAAATTCAAACTAGGGATCCAACAATCTCCCCCTATTTGGGTGTGGTCACTAATACAAACAAAAGAAAACACTCACAAAGCAAAATAAAAGATATCTGGCAGAAAATAAAGATCTGGCAGATATATGTACAATAGGTGCTTTATGATTAAACACAAAGTAGTTCAGAAAACAAACTAAACAAGCAGTTATTTGTTTTTCCTGGACTTCTCTTTCTCAGCTTTGTCAAATGGTTTTCTGAAAATGATTTCTCTGTTAGGGTTTCCAGCTTCTCTCTTAAACATGGTCATGTCAGATGCTCCAATAATATTGCAAAAAGTAGTTCTTGGTACTATAGCTTCAGGATGGAGACTCATATAATCATCTACATTGAGAAATTTGTTAGTATTATTATACCTTTTGAGCTCTTCTTTTCTGTATGAGGACATGGTGGAGTACTTAGATGGGTCCTTGCCTTCTGCTTTTGCTTTATTGATCAGAGAAAGTCCAATTAATTCTTAAGATCTGGCCATTTTAGCAGTAGGTTCTTGTTCAAGATCTACAAAAGGAATTGAAGGGGATACTGGCCTTTTGGGACTGGTGTCCTTCTTTGAATCATCAAGAGATACTGGAGTACTTTTCTTTTCTGAAGCTAGAGGAGGGTTGCTCTTTGAAGATTGCTGTTGTTGATCATTATTGCCTTGAAAACTAGGCTTGGAGTGTCTTTGATAAGTCTTAGTGACTGGAGCTGATCTATGAGTGACACTTCCAGAGGCCCCAGCTGATGGAGGAGGAGGAGGAGGATGAGGGTCTTTCCTGGAGTGCTTGGGAGGAGACCTATACCTTCTTCTCTTCTTCCATTCTTTCTTCTCATTCTTAGACAACCACATCCATTATGGCATCCCAGGGTAAGGTGTAATCATTTGCAAAATATAGTAAGGTGTGTCATCAGTTGTATTGGGATTGGGAACAGCCTTTGGAACAACTTTCCTTTTCTTAACTATCTTCTTCTTAGCTTTAGGATCATCAGAATCTTCACAGTCATCATCATCATTGTCTTCAGAGGATCCAGGAGGATTATTATACAAGTCATCAATCTCTTTCAGAATTTCCTTAGAGATTTGCTTTTCAGGCTGAGGTTGAACTGGAAGTTCTGTCTCTACAATACTTTCAGTAACTGTTTGATTCTCTTCCTCTATATCTGCAAGTATAATATCATCCAAGTTTGGTATAGGACTATCATCCATTTTGTAAGTTGGAGGAGAGATAGCCCTGGGAGTTGATTCTATGGCTGGCTCAATGACTACAAAACTTAACTTTAGTTGCTTAACAACCTCAGGGCTTATGGGAGGAGTATAGCAAACTATAGCCATAGAATTCTCTAGATAAACTTCTAGTAAGCAATTTATATAAGCAGAATCAAATGAATTCAATAAACTGAATAAATCTAATGGGGGATTGACAAAGAAATCACCAACAATCAAAATTTTTGGAAGATCTGCTAGCTCATCTGTACAACTCATATCAATCTCAACTTCCTCAACTTCATGTATTCATATATACATATGCATCTGCTGCTATATTCAACAATACATCTGTTGCTGCTGCTACTACTGCTAGAGGACAGAACACTAGTACTTATTCATTGAATATATCCCCCTGCCTGGTTTCAGAGGGTCCTAAAGCCAGGCCCCCAGAAGAAGAAGGGACAGTGGGGGCAACAGCAATGAGAGCAGAGAGAGAGGAAATGGAATTAGCAAGAGGTTGAATAGCCTCTGCTATGAGATTTCTGAGGAGGGGAGTGATGAGCTCCAAGATAGTTGATATGGAAGTGGAATCCAATTGTATAAACTCAGAGAGTGTCTAAGTGGATACAGATGGATGGATGGAAGAGGATGAAGGGAAAGATGTGGTGTCAGTCATAAGTTCATCTGTGGATGATGGTGTATGGATGGGAGATGATGATAAAAGATCAAAAAATGGAGTGGATAGAAGTTTGGTGAGTGGTATGTCAACAAGGTGTTGTGGTAATGGGGATGAAGGGGGTGAGTTGTGATCTGGAGATTGAATTGGTGTTGGGTGATGCACTAGAGAGATAGGTGGTGTTGGAGCATGAATTTGTGATGTGGATGGTTATTGGTGGGGAGTAGATGAAGGAATTAGAACTTGTGGAGGAGTAGGTTGTTGTTGGGATGGAGGAGAGGGAATCTGGAAGGAGGGAATGATATCTTCTGGAGGTGTGGGATTAGCTGTAACAGCTCTTGTACCCTCAGAGGTTTTGGAAGAGGTTGAAGCCTTAGATGGCTTAGAGATGTTCCTCTCCCATCTTTCAAACAAGGCACAAGTTAGCCTTTTGGAAGCATTTATGAATATGGTCTGGGAGACCAGAGATTCAGATGCTTTTTCCTGAAGGAAAATTCCAAGAATTCTTCAAAAAACAAACTTCCTTCTTACTATTCTTCTTTCTTATCAAATAAAACAAAATCCTTACCCAATTCACTACTTTCTTATTCACTACAACACACATTACCAGAAACTGGTGAATGGTAATGTAGTCATGGGCAGTATACTTGCCTAGCAGGACTTTTCCCATAACATCGGCTAAAAACTTATATTCAGCAGATAAGTTTTTCTTTAACAATTTATTAGGGTTCTCACTAGTATGACCCATTTTATTTAACATATCATCAAAGTCAACACTATCAATCTCAATATCTTCATCACCATTAACTAAACCAAAAACTTCAGTTAGAACTGCAGGAGTAAGAGAAACCTGACTGCTAGAGATTGTGCCTGTCATTGAGTCGGTGTCTGGAGTAGTAGAAGTAAACATGCATTCTCTAATCTTAGTCGCGGCTATCTTTATCCTAGTAGTCATGAATTTCTTCAACTGTTTTTCCTCAAACAACTGCAGTATGTCGATGAATATCTGATCAGAATGTTGAAAGGATTCAAAGTCGATATCAAATCCTGTGTCAAATTTCATTCTGGAAAGAGAACTCGCTAAAATCGCCATTGTTTCCTGTAAAAATGAAAACAGAGATCAAGTGCAAAGGGAACAGAATGCGCGGGATGGAGCTCGAAGAAAACCTAGTTATATGGTTTTCGGAATATGAAGCGGCAGACTCCGTCCCGCGAAATAAACAAAATTCTTTGATCTGATTTCGATGAAATATTTTATTGATAAAAGAGTTTGTCGATCTTAGTCTAAAGAAGGGAAAAGTTTTTATCGTTCTCAGGTCAACGAAACTTTTTTGAAGCAGTATCGTCGATCTCCGTTCGACGAATAAGACTTCACACAGAGATTTCGTCGATCTTTGGTTGACGAATTTTCTCAAGAACTTTTCTCTATTCGTCGATCTCCATTCAACGAACTGTGACAAATTCTTCGACCTCAGACAGAAAGTTAAATTAATGCTTCTCCATTTATCATACCTAGCTGATTCAGAAAGAACAAATGTTTCTTTTCATTCATAGGTTTGGTGAAGATGTCTGCCTTTTATAAATCAGTAGAGACAAAGGTAAGATTAATTTTTTTTTGTCTACACACTCTCTAATGAAATGATGGATTATATCTATATGCTTAGTTCTACTATGATGCACTGAATTCTATGCAATGGAAATTGCACTAGTATTATCACAAAGTAGGGTTGAATTATTTAAGTTGACACCATAGTGTAGGAGTTGGTTATTAATCCACAGCATCTGTGAACAACAACTGCCAGCTGCTATGTACTCAACTTTTGTTGTTGAAGTAGACACATATGTTTGTTTCTTGCAAAACCAGGACACTAGTCTATCACCAAGGAACTGACATGTTCCTGATGTGCTCTTTCTGTCCACTTTACATCCAGCAAAGTCAGCATCTGAGTATCCAGTCAACTCAAATTCTGACTCAATTGGATACCAGAGTCCTAAACAAGGGCAACTCTTTATATATCTCAAAATTATTTTTAGGAAAATAAGGTGAGATTCTTTAGGGTTCACCTGGAACCTAGCACAAAGACATGTAGCAAACATGATGCCTCGTCTACTTGCTGTGAGATACAACAGGGACCCAATAATGGCCCTATATAGTTTCTGATCAACAGGTTTCTCATGTTCATCAGAGTCAACCACAGCATTAGCAGCCATAGCTGTTCTCTTAGCTGAGGCATCAGTCAGCCCAAACCTTTTTATTAGCTCCTTAGCATATTTGGATTGGGATAAGAATATGTCATCAAGTGACTTCTTCACTTGGAGACCATGGAAGTAGGAGAGTTCACACATGCTACTTATTTCAAACTTGGAATGCATAAGGTCAGAAAACCTTTTGCATAGTTTGGAATCAGAAAAACAAAAGATAATGTCATCTCCATATATTTGTACTAACAAAATTTTATCATGATGATGCTTTATGAACAAAGTCCTATCTACAATGCCTCTGGAAAAGTTATGCTCTAAGAGAAAGCTATCTAAGGTTTCATACAAAGCACTTGGAGCTTGCTTTAGACCATAGAGAGCCTTATGCAATTTAAAAACATAAGAGGGATGAGTAGGAGAATTAAAACCTGGTGGTTGTTCCACATAAATCTCTTCTTTAAGTTCACTATTAAGGAATGCACTCTTGACATCCATTTGGTATAATTTGAACTTCTTGTAGGCTGCATAAGCTAGGAAAATTCTGATAGCTTCAATCCATACAATAGGGCAAATGCCTGATCATAATCAATGCCTTCCTCTTGTCTATAGCCTTGTGCTACTAGCATTATCTTGTTCCTGATGATAAGACCTTGAGCATCTAGTTTGTTTCTAAATACCCATTTAGTTCCAATGACTGGATAGTCTTTGGTCTTGTAACTAAATCTCAAACTCTACATCTCTCAAATTGGTTGAGCTCCTCTTACATTGCTATAATCCAGTGTGGATCTTGCTCAACATCTTTTATGAATTGGGGCTCAGTTTGAGATATGAAGCAGGCATGCATCATGTCCTAGTGGAGTTAATGGCTTGTCTGCACACCCGCTGATATGTCTCCAATCACTTAAGATACAGGGTGATATCTAAGTGTGACTAATTTAGTAGGAGGAGTTGGTTGAGCAACAGCTTGGGGAATTAATTCCTCTTGTGGAATTATTGTAGTTATTGTTGGCTCTTCACTGTGTTCAGTGACATCATCTTCACTGTCTTCAACAACATGTGGAGAGGGATGTGCAACAACCTTATTAGTAAGGGTCAACTCATCCAACTTCTCACACAGATGTGGTTCCTGCAAAGTCTCACTGGTAGAAGAAATCTTCTCCTTGTAAAACATGTTAGTTTCATCAAAAGAAATGTGAATAGATTCTTCTATTTTCATAGTTGATTTAATATAAACCCTATAAGCCTTTCTGATTTGGGAATATCCAAGAAAAATCCCTATTTTAACTTTGGCTTCAAACTTTCTAATGTATCTCTTATCATTCTAATGAATGTAGCAAATACAACCAAAAATTCTAAAATAATCTACTTTAGATTTCTTCCCTTTGAGTAGTTCATAGGGGGTCTTGACCTCATGCTTGTGAATAAAACTTATATTCAGTACATAGTTTGTTGTGCTTACAGCCTCTGCCCAAAAGGATAGGGGCAAGTAAGCATCTGTAAGTAATGTGCCTGTAACTTCAATTAGGGTCCTGTTTTTCCTTCCAGCTATCACATTTTGTTGACTAGTTCTAAAAACAGAGAAGCAATGCCTGATACCTTCCTTCTCATAGAATTATTACATGGGAAGAGACTCAAACTCAGTACCATGATCACTTCTGATCAATGCAACTGGAGTAGAATACTCAATCCTTATGCTCTTAAGAAAGTCTATAAGAACCTTGAAGTTATCAGACTTGTTTCTTAAGAAGAACACCCAAGTGAACCTGGAGAAGTCATCCACTATCATTAAGGTATAAGACTTCCCTCCTAGGCTCTGTACAGCAATGGGTCCAAAGAGATAAATATGGAGCAAATACAGAATCCTAGGTGAATCACTCTTATTAAGTGACTTACAGCTATTTTTAGTTTGCTTGCCTAATTGACAAGCCCTGCAAAGACTTTCCTTCTTGTAGGGGAAAGAGCGCAATCCTCTAATAAGGTTGTCCCTAAATTGTTTAGCAATATTTTTCAAGTTGACATGTCCTAATCTCCTATGTCAAAGCTCATTGTTGTTACTAGTTTGATTAAACAGGCATATTTCTGAATTAGCAGACTTAGAGTTAACTGCATAAATGTTTTCTACTCTAGTTCCAGTTAACACAACTTGGTTATCTATTGAGGTTATAATACAGGAGGTTTTATCAAATGATACCTGAAACCTTTCATCACATAATTGACTTATGGATATCAGGTTGTGCTTCAGTCCACTTACATATGCTACCTTCCTGAAAGGGACTGCTCCAATTTTGACCTTTTCATAGCCTTCAGTTTGGCCATAGTTGGAGTCATCAAATATTATTTTTGGTCCTAGCTTACACTTGTAGTTGATTAGATTGTCCTTGCTGTCAGTCATATGCTTTGAACAACCACTATCCAGATACCACTGTTGCTCTGTGGTGGGATAGTCTTTCACCTGTAATGAAACAGATTAGCTATTCTTGACCCAGGTTATATTGGGTCCTTGTTTATTTATATAATTAAAACTGGAGACATAAGAGTATTCAGGTTGATTTTTATAACCTAGGGGATGGTATCTTCTTGTTGGAATTATCCACCGGGTGAGTGGATTAATGGTGGGCCAAAACCCGAACAGGAAAGCGTACCTGTTGAAACGTAGTACTAAGGTCGTATTTAAACACGGGGCTGTCAATTACTTCTACTCACGCTCTAACTATTATCCTACCGGAAAACTAATGGGATTTGAGAATAGTTTTTAGAATAAAACAAAAGACAACTTGCAAGACGAAAAACTTATAATAAAAAGCTAGCATTCGATCGAAGATTCACCATAAAATGAAATGAGAGGGATGAAAAGGCATAGTTTTAAATTTGCAAATCATACTCGACTGTGACGGATCCGAAATTAGGAAATAATCTCGCTAGAGAATTAAATCCCCTGACTTATAGACGTTTTGACCGAAATCTCTTTCAAGTCAAGAAAAAGCTTAAAGTCGCATTATCGAGGTGACCCACACTATTGGATTTGACTCCAATCCGGAAGATTTACGTCATCCTATCTCTAGGGTTGCGTTCAAATCCTTCCTTCTTTGAGTGATCTTTCACATTCATGAGCCTCTCGGCTACTCAAATATGAGATCCCAAGCCTACTACCGTATACCGGAAATACGGAGTCGACAAAATAAAAATCAAAGAAGGATCGAGTAAAATTAAGCAAAAATAAAACTATAAAATAAAAGAAACCCTCATCTCATTTTATGGATCCTCACGATCGAACGCTTAATAGAATTAGCTACGCATAATTGAAAAGGAAGACAAAAGAAGATAAGAGAGGAACATTTTCATTACTTGCAAAAAAAGTACACAAAATATAAAAAAGACAAGATTATGCTATGAAGAAACTTGCACTAATGGAAAAGAAAACTAATACAATAATGAAACTAACAACAACTCACAAGCACTCTCCACTCTCCAACTCAACACTCACATTCAACTTAAAACTTCACTTCTCAAAAATTTGTCCCCTTGGCTTGAGGGATGTGGTGGCTTTTATAGGAGATGGAGAAGGATCTAGAATGAAATGAAGAGGAGGAGGCCAAGGGGGTGGCCGGCCATGTAAAGGGAGAGAAGTGCATGCATTTCATTTAATGAAGGGAGAGGGAGAGGATGATTCAATGCATAGTATTTAAAAGAAAACAAATAAAATAAAGAGAGTAAATAAGGGGGAATGGATGATAATAAAGAGTGGAGAAAAATAATAAAAAGGAGAGAGAGGAGGGATGGTGTGGCAAGTGGCCGGCCAATGCATGAAAAAGTGAATACATGCATGCAATAAATGAGAGGGAGAGAACATGCATGAATGTGGCTTATGGAAATGAAATAAAATAAAGTAGAGAGGGGGAATGGATGTAGAATGATGAAGGGGGGAAATAGGGAGCCGGCCATGCATGAGTGGCACCATGTGGGCCGAAATTTTAGTTGTGGGCTGCATGTAGGGGATGCACCATGTTGTGGGCTGCATGTAGGGGCTGCACCATGTTGTGGGCTGCATGTAGGGGCTGCACCATGTTGTGGGCTGCATCATAAGTGGCCGGGTAGGAGGCTAGGTGGGCTGCTCCATGTTGAAAGCTCGGGTTGCATGGGCTTTGAAGCTTGGGCATGAACCTACAAAAAAAAGAGACAATACAATCATGGATTAGTCTACATAAAATAACAAAATTAAAACAAGATTTTAAAACACAATAATAATAAAAACATTACAACATTAAAATTAAAACATTAAGACATATCATTAACTATAATTATTATACATAACATAACATAATAAATAATAACATAATACATATAATAAGACTATATAGATTTTTATATCAAAACTCTAATAACACTAGGAATTAATATATTGTAAAGAGACATTAAAACATGAAATAACAATCATAAAATATAAATAAAATTAGGCATTTTGAATACTAAATTACCCCCAAAAAGGATGACTAAAACTAGTCATCAAATTCCCCCATGCTTAGACATTTGCTTGCCCTCAAGCAAATAGAAATAAAAACTAGGGAAGAGCAAAAAAAACAAAAGATATATATATTTTTAAGTTCCATAGTTAAGAAAAACAAAACATGAAAAATTAAACTATCATAATATTCATATTATCAACTAGTGGGGTGAGAAGTGCACAATAGAAAATTTGAAAATGGAACCCTAAAAATCTCATTAAAACATAAGAAAAGTCTACTAATTTCTAAATCTTAAAACAAGGCATCCAAAATAAATGAAAATAAGGAAAACAAAAGTAGAGGTTCTAAATAAACGGCGCATTAACAAACTACTCGGTTGCTAGATAAACATTAACCCTAAAACACTCCAAGATAACCTCCAAAGAAATCCATCAATGATGGTGGCCATAGGCTTGTACGTTCACACTTTCTCCACTACGCGAATTTACGTTCTAAGATCAATAGGACTTCTACTAGGCATTAAAACTTGGCTTAGGTAAATGATTATGAAGTGGAATCAAAGATAAACATGAAGGTTTTAGGCACTAAACCAAGGTGAGCTCAAAAATAAACAAAGCATAAAAAAAATGAGAAATAACGAGTATGTCATTTCTCCAATATGAAACTACAAAAACAAGGCCATGAAAATTTTTCTTTTATAAACTTGGCCAAACATAAACTTTTTGCATTCATTTTTTTTTTGATTTTGTAATGATATTTTTTTTTCTTTCTCAATTTTTTCCTTTTGAATAGTATTTGATAAGAAAGCTCCAAAAATAAGCTTGAGAATTTCCTATTTATTTCAAAAATAATACCCTTCCCACAAAAAATAATTTTTAAGCTCAAATTTATAGTGCAAAAATAGGAAAGATTTTTGGCTTTGGTGAATATAATGAAATGAAAGGTGGAGCTAAAACAAGGAAAAAAAGGAAAAGGCCCAAAATTATTTTGCAAGGGTTTTGTTTTTGGTGGGCAAGAAAAGCTCAAACTATTCAAATGGTGGCCTAAATCATTTCTAAAGAACGTAAAAACGGCGCAAATGCTTCGAGAGTAGCTTGGTACAAGTTCTAGACACCAAGAAAGACTACCTCGCAAGTGAAAAAGAACTAATGATACCTAGCAACCATTCGTAAGCAACTAACTGAATAAAAATACATAACTACACGTTGCTAGCTTATAACATAAAAACCGGATGCCTATATTTAAGAAAAAGAAACTAGTAGAACTAAATTATGCTAAAATGATAAGTTTAGAAAACATTTTCAAAGGAATCTATATAGAACTACAAAAACCGCACGGGCCTACACTTCACTAGAAGAAACATGAAAATAAAGATAGAAATAATTTTAGATTTTGTTTTTCAAATCGATTTAAGCACAATTTTTTTTAATTAATTTTTGTTTTTCTAATTTTTTTGGGTTTTATATTTTATAATTTTTTTGTTGGATTTTGATGACATAACATAAAATACTATACTAATATAAAACATAATATTATGCTTTTTTCTTCTTTTGAAAGAAGAAAAACAGAAAGAAAAGACCAAAAGAAACTAGACCCCCCCATGCTTAAATTCTTCATTGCCCTCAATGAAGAAAACATAAAGAAAAAGAGAAGGGGACTGAGAAGAAGAGAAAAAGAAAAATGCAGAAAAAATAAATAAATAAGAACAGGACTTCCCCGAGTTCGTGAGATGAAGGCGGATGTCGCTCCCCCATGCTTGTTTTTTAGAGTACTTGATCGTCAGCAGGTATGACTTGATCCATCTGATATCAGCAGCGGCAGAGCGGTGACCACGATCATGGACTTGATTGGCCTCCGGTAGAAAGAGCAAAATAAGAGAAAAATAGATAGAGTCCATGGGCAGATGCCCGATAATGTTTTTTATTACAACATTCCAAATAAAAGAGTTTCATAAAAAAATAGTAGTCCAAAAATAAAAATGTCCATCAGAAAATAAAAAACTAAGAATCAAAAAGAAGATTCTCCTTTGCAGGAGTCACAGAATCATTAGAGAAATAGAGTTTAAGTCTATGGCCATTAACTTTAAAGTCCCCCTTATCGGGGTGTGAAAGTAGCACAGTGCCGTAAGGAAAAACATCCTTGACCGCGAACGGTCCGGACCATCTAGATTTAAGCTTTCCCGGGAAGAGACGTAAACGCGAATTAAAAAGAAGAACCTGATCGCCTGGTTTAAAAGTTTTAGGGTGGCGCAGGTTCTTATCGTGATACAATTTCGTGCGTTCTTTATAAATTTTATTATTTTCATATGCGTACACTCGACACTCGTCAAGCTCTTTTAGTTGGTTTTTTCTATGCTCGCCGACCGAGTGCGGATCGAAATTAAAAAACTTTAACGCCCAGTACGCACGATGTTCTACTTCTACCGGAAGATGACACGATTTTCCATAGACTAATCGGAAAGGAGTACAACCGATGGCGGTCTTGTACGCTGTCCGATAGGCCCACAGAGCATCGTCCAATTTTAAAGACCAATCCTTACGAGAAGTAGAAACGTTTTTTTCCAAAATTCGTTTAAGTTCGCGATTGACTACCTCGACCTGACCGTTAGTTTGGGGGTGATAAGCAGTGGATAATTTATGCGTAACGCCATATTTGGCTAAAGCCTTAGTGAGTTGAGCGTTGCAAAAATGACTTCCCCTATCACTAACGATCGCTCGAGGAAAACCAAAGCGAGAAAATAATTTTTTTAGAAAATTGACAACAACGCGAGCATCATTATTTGGTAGAGCTTAGGCCTCTGCCCACCTAGAAACATAATCGACTACAACTAGAATATATTTATTTCCTAAGCTGGAGGGAAATGGGCCGACAAAGTCTATGCCCCATAGATCAAAAACTTCGCATTCGAGAAAGTAGTTTTGTTCCATTTCATTTTTATTTGAGAGATTTCCAGTCCGCTGGCATCGATCGCACCCGCCCACAAAGATTTGTGCATCTTTAAATATGTCTGGCCAATAGAAGCCAGCACTAAGTACTTTGTGTGCGGTGCGGTTAGCTTGATAGTGCCCGCCAGTCGGACCTTCATGAACATGTTTTAAAATTTGGTGACCCTCTTCCCGCGAAACACATCTCCTTATCACCTGGTCCGCACAAATGCGAAATAGAAATGGGTCTTCCCAAAAATAATACTTCAACTCCGAAAAGAATTTCTTCTTTTGGTGAGTGGAGTATTCTTTTGGAAGGACCCGGGCCACGAGATAATTGGCCAGATCGGCAAACCAGGGGGTAGGAGATGAAGAAATATTAAAAAGACGCTCATCCGGAAAAGAGTCATTAATAAAAGTTTCATTTAAAATATCTAGATTGGGATTTTCAAGACGAGAGAGATGATCAGCTGCTAAGTTTTCCGCTCCTTTCTTATCCCGAATCTCCAAGTCGAATTCTTGAAGTAAGAGGATCCAACGGATAAGACGCGGCTTGGCATCTGGTTTAGAAAGGAGGTACTTCAAAGCTGAATGATCCGTGAAAATAATAACCTTAGAAAGAGTAACATACGGTCGGAATTTATCAAAAGCAAAAATAACCGCTAAGAGCTCTTTCTCCGTCGTGGTGTAATTTTCTTGCACAGAAGTGAGAGTTTTACTAGCGTAGAAAATCGGATGAAAGTTCTTAGCGATTCGTTGACCTAAAACCGCACCTACCGTATGATTACTCGCATCACACATGATTTCGAAAGGTAAATCCCAAACTGGGGCGATCAAAATAGGAACATTTATAAGTTTTGATTTAATTAATTCAAATGCCGCGAGACATGATTCATCAAAAACGAAAGGAGTGTCTTTTTCGAGAAGGTGGGTGAGAGGCTTAGTAATTTTTGAAAAGTCTTTAATGAATCGTCGATAAAAACCCGCATGCCCTAAAAAACTTCTAATCGCTTTAATATTTGTAGGGGGCGGTAACTTTTCAATTACTTTAATTTTTGCCTTGTCCACTTCAATTCCCCTAGCGAAAATGTTGTGGCCAAGGACTAAGCCTTCACGTACCATAAAGTGGCACTTCTCCCAATTTAAAACTAGATTCGTTTCTTCGCAGCGTTGTAAACCTTTTTCCAAATTTTCTAAACATAAATTAAAGGAGTCGCCAAAAACAGAAAAATCGTCCATAAATATTTCCATAATATTCTCTACGTATTTATCAAAAATAGCAAGCATACACCGCTGAAAGGTGGCGGGTGCATTGCATAATCTGAAAGGCATTCTACGATAAGCAAACGTTCCGAAGGGGCAAGTGAATGTCGTCTTCTCTTGGTCCTCAGGTGCGATAGGGATTTGAAAGTATCCCGAGAGACCGTCGAGGAAGCAATAAAAATTGTGCCCGGACAAACGTTCTAAAATTTGATCGATAAAGGGGAGGGGGAAGTGATCTTTTCGAGTGGCATCGTTTAGTTTACGGTAATGATCCACATCCTCCATCCCGTTATCATCCTAGTTGGAATTAAGTCATTATTTTCGTTTGTCACTACCGTGATCCCACCCTTCTTAGGAACAACCTGGACTGGACTTACCCACTGACTATCGGAAATAGGAAAAATTATCCCTGCATCTAATAACTTAAGCACCTCTCCCTTCACAACCTCTTTCATATTTGGATTAAGATGACGTTGTGGTTGAACTACACCCTTAGGATTATTTTCAAAAAATATTTTGTGTGTGCAGAAAGAGGGGCTTATGCCAGGAATATCACAAATTTGCCACGTTATAGCTCGGCGATGCTTTTGTAGTAGTTCGATCAATTGATCGTTTTCGGATTGGGAAAGAAAAGCCGAGATTATAATGGGCAATTTTTAATCTTTTGCAAGAAAGGCATATTTGAGGTGGTCAGGCAGTGGTTTTAAATCAAGCTGGGGTGGTTCGTCATAAGAATTTTTTAAATTTTTCTCTTTTTCAAAAACAAGATTTTCATACTTTTTTCTACTACATACAAAATTATTTTCAAAATTTTCTTGGATCGACATCACCGGGTTGTCAAAATTATGTGAAGAAATTTCAGAAAACGAAGAGGAAAATTCATTGGAAGAAATGTTGGAAAGGGAAAGGGAAGAATCTTCATTTAAAACATCAATAAAGAAGCATGAGTCATCATTTTGTAAAGAATTTTTCATTGATTGATTAATAGAAAATGTGACCTCATCATCTCCCACACGCAAAAACAACTTTCCGTTACTAACGTCTATAACAGCTCGAGAGGTGGCTAGAAATGGTCGTCCAAGGATAAGAGGAACCTCGACGTCCTCTTCAATATCAAGAATGACAAAATCCACCAGGAAGATGAATTTGTCGACCTTTACTAGCACGTCCTCAACGATACCTAGTGGATACTTGATAGACCTATCAGCTAATTGGATACTCATTCTTGTAGGGCTCAGAGTGCCCAATCCTAACTTCTTAAATAGTGAAAAAGGCATCAAGTTGATGCTCGCTACTAGATCTGCTAACGCATGTTTAACAAATAAATCACCAAAGACGCAAGGAATGGAAAAACTACCCGGATCATTTATCTTTTTAGGCAGATTAGAATTTTTAATGACTGCCGAGCATTCTTCATTCAATGTTACATGTGATAAGTTCTCCAATTTCATCTTGTTCGTTAATAAGTCCTTAAGATATTTTGCGTACTTCGGCATTTGACTAATCGCTTCATGAAATGGCAAATTAATGTGAATTTGTTTGAACATTTCAAGAAAGCGTTGGTACTGATCATCTAGTTTGTCTTTCCTAAGTCTAGCCGGATAAGGAGGTGGCGGAAATTCTTTTAGAACAATCGAAGCATCATTTTGAAAACTATTTTTTTCTTTTGCTGAATTAGAAATAATGGAGCTATCCTTTTCTTTTTCAAAAATAGATTTTTCTTTTTCAAGATCTATGTTATTATTCTCCTTGGGGGTACAAACAGGAGGGACAATCACCCTTGGCTCTTCCCTTGTGGTGGGCTCATTAACAACTTTACCGCTCCGAAGGGAAATCGCATTTGCGTGTTCCCTTGGGTTAGGCTCAGTGTTCGAGGGAAGAGTTCCAGGTGGTCTCTCGGAAAAGGCCTTGGCGAGTTGGCCGACTTGATTTTCTAAGTTTTTCATTGATCCTGTTAAATTTCTAATAGTGGCATCATTCGAGCTTATATATTTAGCGAGGATCTCTTCCAAAGGGGAAGGTTTTTGAAAATTTTGTTGCGGTGGTGGTGGTGGTGTAAAATCATGCGGTGGGCGTATGGCGTTAGCGTTATTACTCCACGAGAAATTTGGATGGTTACGCCATCCGGGGTGATAAGAGTTCGAAGAAGAATTAAAACCAGGAGGTGTAGAAAAATTAGAAAAAGCAGAAAAATTATTGGAAGAATTATTTTGAGCAGGCCTGGGTATGTTCCCCAGATAATCCACCTGCTCGGCAGCAGCAGCATTCGCATTTTCATATACCTTAGCGGCGGAGGAAGCAGTCATCTCCGAAATCTTCTTGTTCAGCATTTCCACTTGGAGCGCCAGTTGCGAAACCGAGTCCACTTCATAGATACCTGCAGGTTTAGATGGGCGAGTCCTAGACGAATTCCACTGATAAGTGTTCATCGCCATGTCCTCGATAAGCTCAAGAGCGGCTTACGGAGTTTTGCGGTCCAAGGAACCAGCGGAAGCGGCATCTATCATTTGCTTAGTTTCTTGATTTAGCCCATTATAAAATGTTTGGACCTGTAACCATACAGGCAGAGCATGATGAGGGCATCTTCTCAAAAGTTCTTTGAACCTCTCCCAAGTGTCATAGAGGGTCTCAGAAGCAATTTGAGAATAAGAAGTTATATCATTTCTTAACTTAGCAGTTTTAGCGGGAGGGAAATATCTAGCAAGAAATTTATCGACTAAAATGTTCCAAGTAGTGATTGATCCTCTTGGGAGAGAACTCAACCACTGTTTGGCTTTAGTTCTTAAGGAGAAGGGGAAGAGTCTTAGCCTTATAGCGTCATTTGAGACACCATTTATTTTAAAGGTGTCACAGATTTCAAGAAAATTAGCAATATGTAAGTTCGGATCTTCATCTTGTAATCCGTCGAACTGTACATATTGCTGCACCATTTGAATGATGCTAGGCTTAAGCTCGAAGTTATTGTTCGCAATCGCAGGTCGAACAATACTTGTCTCTGTCACCTCCAGATTGGGTCGAGCATAATCGGACATAGTCCTTTGCTGAGCCATTTCTGGGTTAGGGTCTCCCATTTCAGAAAAATTACAATCCCCGAAGGAATCCTCAACCGCTGTTTGAGAAGTGGAAGCCCCGAATCGTAGTTGTCTCCGAAAGGAGCGTTCGATTTTTGGGTCCAAATCAACAAGTAGCGACGGATTCGTTCGGGTCATGCACTAGCAAAGAAAATGAGGGAATATGAAAATGAAAGCTTGGAAAAGAAAGAAAAAGAGGAAAAGAAAGGAAATTTTTTTGTTTTTTTTTATTTGAAAAAAAGATTTTTTTTTTCTTAGACGGCTTGGCTCTCGAACTTCCCGAGGACTACCCGGTGAAGGGTTCGCCCGGTACTAGGTAAAATGGGGGCGCTTAAAGCCCCTTACCCTTTTCGAGAGATTTTAGGTGGGGTAGAAATAAGGTGAAGTGGGTTGATTATAAATATATAAATTATAAATTATAATTTTTTTTTTGATTTTTGTAGAAGTAATAGCGCAAGCGTTTTCAAAATATTGACGAAGAAAAGTCCCCGGCAACGGCGCCAAAAACTTGGTGGGCCAAAACCCGAACAGGCAAGCGTACCTGTCGAATCGTAGTACCAAGGTCGTATTTAAACACGGGGCTGTCAATTACTTCTACTCACGCTCTAACTATTATCCTACCGGAAAACTAATGGGATTTGAGAATAGTTTTTAGAATAAAACAAAAGACAACTTGCGAGACAAAAAACTTATAATAAAAAGCTAGCATTCGATCGAAGATTCACCATAAAATGAAATGAGAGGGATGAAAAGGCATAGTTTTAAATTTGCAAATCATACTCGACCGTGACGGATCCGAAATTAGGAAATAATCTCGCTAGAGAATTAATTCCCCTGACTTATAGACGTTTTGACCGAAATCTCTTTCAAGTCAAGAAAAAGCCTAAAGCCGCATTATCGAGGTGACGCGCACTATTGGATTTGACTCCAATCCGGAAGATTTACGTCATCCTATCTCTAGGGTTGCGTTCAACTCCTTCCTTCTATGAGTGATCTTTAACATTCATGAGCCTCTCGGCTACTCAAATATGAAATCCCAAGCCTACTACCGTATACCGGAAATACGGAGTCGACAAAATAAAAATCAAAGAAGGATCGAGTAAAATTAAGCAAAAATAAAACTATGAAATAAAAGAAACCCTCATCTCATTTTATGGATCCTCACGATCGAACGCTAAATAGAATTAGCTACGCATAATTGAAAAGGAAGACAAAAGAAGATAAGAGAGGAACATTTTCATTACTTGCAAAAAAGTACACAAAATATAAAAAAGACAAGATTATGTTATGAAGAAACTTGCACTAATGGAAAAGAAAACTAATACAATAATGAAACTAACAACAACTCACAAGCACTCTCCACTCTCCAACTCAACACTCACATTCAACTTAAAACTTCACTTCTCAAAACTTTCTCCCCTTGGCTTGAGGGATGGGGTGGCTTTTATAGGAGATGGAGAAGGATCTAGAATGAAATGAAGAGGAGGAGGCCAAGGGGGGTGGCCGGCCATGTAAAGGGAGAGAAGTGCATGCATTTCATTTAATGAAGGGAGAGGGAGAGGATGATTCAATGCATAGTATTTAAAAGAAAACAAATAAAATAAAGAGAGTAAATAAGGGGGAATGGATGATAATAAAGAGTGGAGAAAAATAATAAAAAGGAGAGAGAGGAGGGATGGTGTGGCAAGTGGCCGGCCAATGCATGAAAAAGTGAATACATGCATGCAATAAATGAGAGGGAGAGAACATGCATGAATGTGGCTTATGGAAATGAAATAAAATAAAGTAGAGAGGGGGAATGGATGTAGAATAATGAAGGGGGGGAAATAGGGAGCCGGCCATGCATGAGTGGCACCATGTGGGCCGAAATTTTAGTTGTGGGCTGCATGTAGGGGCTGCACCATGTTGTGGGCTGCATGTAGGGGCTGCACCATGTTGTGGGCTGCATCATAAGTGGCCGGGTAGGAGGCTAGGTGGGCTGCTCCTTGTTGAAAGCTCGGGCTGCATGGGCTTTGAAGCTTGGGCATGAACCTACAAAAAAAGAGACAATACAATCATGGATTAGTCTACATAAAATAACAAAATTAAAACAAGATTTTAAAACACAATAATAATAAAAACATTACAACATTAAAATTAAAACATTAAGACATATCATTAACTATAATTATTATACATAACATAACATAATAAATAATAACATAATAGATATAATAAGACTATATAGATTTTTATATCAAAACTCTAATAACACTAGGAATTAATATATTGTAAAGAGACATTAAAACATGAAATAACAATCATAAAATATAAATAAAATTAGGCATTTTGAATACTAAATTACCCCCAAAAAGGATGAATAAAACTAGTCATCAATTAACATATTCTCTTAGTTGATTAAATGATCTGTAGGAATTAAGATTTCTATTATTTTGAACTGGGGTCAACAAATTCTGGTAAGTTCGTCGAGCTGAGGTCGACAAATTGGGATGAGTTCGTCGAACTCCGCTTAGAGAATGGAAGTAATCATTCTCTATGTCCCAATATCGTCGATCTCCATTCTATGAACCATATTGGCTTCGTCGATCGTAGTTCAACGAATAATTATAATAAAAATTTATGTTCGAAGTTCGTCGACTTGAGTTCGACGAACTGTGCACATTTTGTCGATCTGAATTCGACGAAATCTGTTGAACATTGTTATAGTTATACTTCTTGTTCTTTCTCTTTTTCTTATTTTTCTGTTTAAATTCTTTAGCTTAATATCATCTACTTTCTCTTTACCTTTTTCAGAAGCGAATTTAATTGGAGTTGTTAGTAAGTTTTTCTGAATTAATGGGGGTTGGCTTGATGAAGCACCTAAGCCCATCTTGCCATTAAGTCTAACATTCACTTTGTTTGTGATGTCCATCAACTTGATGCTTCTCCCATTTAGGGATTCTTCAAGTTACCTTGCCTCAGCCAATTCAGTTCTTAATGAGATGATTTGTTCATTGGCTAAAGTTAATTCATCTTTCAGTTTAGTGTTTTCAGAAATGAAATTACCTTATTCAGTCAGTTTTTATCTAAGTGTTTTAATTTATTTCTCAGAATTTATTAGATCAATATATACTGATTTAAATTCAGTTCTAAAACTATCTGAATTGAAATCAAAAGAGGACAGTACCTGATCTGCCTCAGATTCAGACGGTTCTTCATTATCTGACTTCTTAGCTTCTAATAGGCTGCTTGATGCATCAATATCCATCAAGCAAATCACCTTTGCTTTAGCCTCTTCTTCATCTTCATTGGAGCAGGAAGATGAGGATTCATCTTTAGTTTCACTCCAGGTTTCAGCCACAAAGCCTTTCTCCTTCCTTTTATGCTTTTTGGAGGAGGGCTTGATGTAGTGCTGCTTCCTGGGCTCCTTTTCTCTTCTTCTCTCCTTCTTTCAGTTCTCTGGACACTCTGATATGAAGTGTCCTGGCTTCCTGCAATCAAAGCAGACAATTTCTTTAGTTGGGGTTTTATCATACCTTGGCTTGTAATCTTGTCTAGATGACGTCCTTCTGAAATCCTTCTTGGCCATCTTGTAGAATCTCTTGGCTAAGAGACTCAGGAGTTCTTCACTAGCTGATGGAGCTTCTATTTCTTCTAAAACTTTGAATGCTATGATTTGCTCCTTTCTAGCTGATGAGGGAGTCTTCTGCTCAGCAGCTTCTCTAGTCTTCATTAACTGTTCATAGGACTTGGGCTTTCCTAGCAGAGATTCAGTGGAGATCTCATTCAGACGTCTACCCTCCTTGATTGGCCAGATTCTAGAATCCCATGAGCTGGGGAAGCACATGAGTATTATATCATTGACCTCAGTGAGTGTTATGTCCTTATACAGGGCTTTCAGCTCATTGATGATTGAGCTGAGTCTATTTTACATGTCACTCACTGACTCTGACTCTTCTTTCTTGAAGTTCTTATATTGAGAGATGAGATTTGATCTTCTGTCTTTCCTCTCATCTATAGATCCAGTAACCATCTGGTTTATAGAATCCCAGATAGCCTTAGCTGAGGTACACTCTGTCACTTTCTGGAAAATGGCATCTGATATTGTCTAAGCTAGAATGTTCATGGCCTTGACATCAGCTATCTTGGCCTTCTTTTGTGCATCTGTCCACTCAGGTGGTGGAACAACATGAGTGATGGAAGTTTCAATAGATGTAGGCCTCTGGAATTGGTGGTCCTGTCAAAATAAAATTAAAAATATCTTCATCAATAGAGTTCATATATAATTTAATTCTTGCCTTCTAGATAGCAAACTTGTTCAGATTACAAACTTGAGTTCTGGTGCTTGCATAATCCTTGTTCTGTGCCATGATATGAAATAACCAAAATAATTGAGGAAAAAGAAAACAGATATATCAAGGATCTGTTGGTTCAAGTGTTAGCTTGAGAAACCAAAGGAACACCCCTCTGATACTAATTGAAAGACAACTTAGGCAATTGATAATCTACTGATACCAATTGAAAGTCAGGGGATATACCTGATTTACTCTAGAGGGGGGTGAATATAGTAACTTAATACTTTTTTGGGTATAAAAAAATTTATCAATGAAATAAGTGATAATAGTAAACGTATAAAAAGAAATGGAAACTAAGCTAAACTACACTATCCAGCACAACAAAACAAAGAGAAAATGAACAACCAGACAACACAAGAATTTTATAGTGGTTACCCAAACTGGGTACATCCACTCTTCTACCACCCTGGTAGGAATCCACTATCAAGTTTTTGATCAAGTGACTGCCACCACAAGATCTATTTACATGGAGATCTCACAACCCTTTAGGCTTTTGATCAGGTGCCCAAAAACCAACAATAAACTTTAAAAGGGAGTTAATAAACCCTTTGTACATGAGGTTGAGAGAGTTGATGGTGTCTTCTCTTTTTTCTATTCAACAGAGAAGACTCAGTGGATTGCTATTATCAAAGCTCCTTCTGAAATATTGAGATGTTCAGAAAGCCTGGAGCCTTGCTCAGGGTGTAGGTCTTCAGCCTTACCTTGTTGAAATCCAAGAACTTGTAGATAGATCTAGAGTTGTTGTACTTGAGAAATCCTAGAGTGGAAGTTGAAGAAGACTCTTGATATAACATTAATGTTCTTCTTCAGTCTTCTGAAAGATCAAGGGGAAAACAAAGAGTTTTCAGCACAGAGAAGAAGCAGCTATTCTTCAGTATATTTCTGTATCTCTTCTCTAAATCACTCCTTGTGTTCTGTATTCTATGTATATCACTGTGTATCTCTTTTCTTGCTTGCTTGTATCACATATATGTTCTATTGTCTGAAAGAAAATTCTCTTATATATTTTGCGGTCAATTTCTCCTTTTGAATTTTGAATTCCACGCATTAATTGCTGACTAATTCTGGAGAATGAAACGGCTGGAATATATTCTTGAATGAGTTTCCCCAACTGTCCCATTAAAATAGGCAAGCAATTAACTCTTATGAAATCCATAATTAATGCTGCCAAGAACGGCCATATTCTTGAAAATATAAGCATTAATTACTCAGAGAATTACTCCTAAATAATATAAGAAATTGGGGGCAGAAATAAGGAAAACTTATCAATCTGACTCGGGATAGAAATCGTCGACCTCTGGGTAGAATTCGTCGACTGGAGTTCCAAGTTTGTCGAGCTGAGAAATCATATTTATCGACCAGAGCTCAGCGAACTACAAATTGTAAATATCTTGCCAATTCTGCTCTCCAAGTTCGTCGCGTAGAGAATCTGTCTTGAGGAAGAGATCGTCGACCTGAGCTCAAATATCGTCGAGCTCAACCCAGAGAAAGATTTCTGAGTTCGTCGATCTACGATCGAAGATCGTCGAGCTGAGTTCGAAGAACTTCGAACTAATAATCTAAACTCTGAATTCTTCTAATTCTTGAGTCTACTGAAGTCCTCTGCAGGCTGGTCAATGAAGATTGATACTAATGACTAGCCTAAACTCTAGGACTAACAGACTTGACCCTGGCTATACAAAGTGGGTCAAACATCCTAATTAGTGAACCTAGCCCAAATTCAAACTAGGGATCCAACAGAGGCGATAGAGAATGCCAAGAATCGTGGTGCTGTGGCGAGAAAGGAGAAGAGAAAAGGTGAGGAGGATGGAAGCTCCAGGGCATCTGGCCCTTCTTTGAAGAAGAGAAGTATGGAGGTATGTAGTTTTTGTGGTCAACCTGGCCACCCTAAGGAAGCAGCAGGTGCTTGACATCCAAGGCGCACCCAAAGGTGATCTAGTGTGCCTGATCTATGCAAAGAAGGGTCATGACATGATTTGTTTCTGGTTGAAAGATAAGGTCTGCTTCCAATATGGGCAAAAGGGGCACCTGAAGACTTCATGCCCCTAGGCTCAGACTCCACTACAGCCTGCCCCGCTTCGGGCACTACCGCTGCCACCCACTCAGGACAGAGGAAAAGGAAAGCTAAACGTGGTGACCAGGGAGGAAGCCCAGACCTCTACACAAGTAATATCAGGTCAGACCTTAGTTTAAATTTTATTCTCTACTGCTGCCCTAGTTTTCGTTTGATTAGTTATGTATGCTAAGCTTTTAGGGGATTTTAAGGTGCGGAATAGGTGGGCACGTGTTCTTTTTGATTCGGGTGCCACTTATTCCTTTGTGGCCCGGAGGTTTGTAGATAAACATCATTTGAGCGTGGATCAATTAGAAGACTCCTTCAATGTCATGCTGCCCTCCGGTGATTTGGTGATATCTAATCAAGGACTTCTGAGATGCCCTATATACCTAGGCGATTTCCTAGCCTTTGTAGATCTGATGATGTTGGTTCTGGCAGACTTTAACGTGATTTTGGGCATGGACTGGCTGTCTAAGTATGATGTGGTCATCCAATGCAAGGCAAAGCGACTCGACTTCAGGATGGACAATGGCCAACCTATGAGCGTCTATAGATTTCAGGACAGGGTTTCCCCTATCATTTTTGTGGTATGTGCTTGTCGTGCTATAGGGTCTGGTTGTGAGGCATTTTTGGTTTCTATTTCTGCTCTAGAAATAGACTTTGTTACGCCACGTCTTGAGGATGTCTCGGTGGTGCGAGAGTTTCTAGATGTTTTTCCTGATAGTCTTCTAGGACTTCCTCTGGTGAGGGAGATTGAGTTTGTGATAGACCTCGAGCCAGTACTCGTCCTATTTCCAAAGCACCGTACTGTATGGATTCGCGTGAGTTGGATGAGTTGCGTACTCAGCTTGATGAATTGCTGCAGTGTGGATTTATTAGACCAAGTTCTTCTCCGTGGGGTTCCCTTGTTTTGTTCGTAAAGAAGAAAGATGGATCAATGAGGTTTTGTGTCTATTATAGAGAATTGAACATGGTGATCATTAAGAATAGATATTCCTTACCAAGGATCGATGATCTGTTCGATCAGTTGCGTGGTAGTTCAATATTTTCAAAGATTGATCTTCGTTCAGGCTACCACCAGTTAAGAATTTGTGAGGCAGATGTTCCACGGACCACTTCCCGATCGCAGCATGGACATTTTGAGTTTTTGGTGATGTCCTTTGGGTTGACTAATGCATGCTCGGCATTCATGGACTTAATGAATATGGTGTTTAAGGACTTCTTAGACCGATTTATTATTGTGTTCATAGATGATGTCTTGGTGTATTCCTACAATGTTGAGAAGCATACTCAGCATTTGCATTTGGATTTGTCGACTCTGAGGGAGCATAAGCTTAATGCAAAGTTGAGCAAATGTGAGTTCTGGCTACCTCAGGTGTCCTTTCTGGTCATGCTGTAAGCAAGGATGGTATTTCCATAGACCTGACCAAGATTTCTGTTGTGATGGAATGGAAGAGACCTTCTACAGCTAAAGAGATTAGGAGCTTCTTCAGCCTAGATGGCTATTATAGAAGATTCGTGGAAGGATTTGCAGTGTTGTCAGCCCATCTAACTAGCCTTACTCAGAAGAATACTGTATTCATTTGGAGTGATAAGTGTGAAGAAGCCTTCCAAGAGTTGAAGGAGAGATTATGTACTGCTCCAGTCTTAACCTTACCTATTGAAAGAGTTTAGTACTGTAACACCTCCCCTGTAATAGACGTATAATATGGGTCCGGCCGGGGCCCCACAACATACGAACACCACAGCTTTAGTATTAAAAGTTGATATAGCTACCCAAAACTCAAAACACTTGCACAACACAGCGGAAAACCAAGCACAACTAGAAGTTATCCACTAATCCAAAAGAGTAAACAAATGGCCTTAAGGCCTTACATCAAAAGTCCAAAAGGGTAAACAGTACAACCAAACATGAATGTGCTCAGCACTCCTAGTCTACCTCGGCATGCAAGCCGGACAAAATAGTCTCAAACATACATCATCAAAAGTAGTGCTACAAAAGAGAAAACACTTCATGGGCTTAGGCCTTTTTGGCCGGCGTGCTAGCTCCTGCGTGCGATCCTTGCCCTGTAAAAATTATTAGTAACGTGGGTCAGCAAAGGCTGACCTCAAACTGTGTAACAACACATCTCCTCCCGGCCGCCCCTAACGGACCCCGGGGAACCCTCCAACCTGCAAGTCAGCACTTCATATGCAATATAAATTTCTATAAATAGAAATACATTAAAACAGGCTTGGATGTCTCAATCAACAAACATGTTCTCTACTGGTTGAGCATATAAAGAAAGGGCCTACTATGCAGCATGAATGCAACACCCGGGCTTCACCCAAGGTACCCTAAACCGTATGCATCTAGCACAACATCACAACATTTGGGTACTCACATTTCCCCAATTGGCATAAAGCCGCAAACATTGAGGGAGACACAACTCCCTCACACGGCGCACAGGCCGCCACATGGAAATCTTGCCAAGGCCCCACCCGCTCGTGGGCTTAGCCCCGGGCTTGCCTGCAAGCTCTGACGTCTCATGTCAGGATTCCAACAACCACAGACTGACCGATTCTAAGAAGCCTTGCTGGACCCCACCCGCTCATGGCCTCTTTGCCCGGGCTTGCCCCAAGCTTGGCATTCTCGTCAGTCTCACAGAAGGGGACTAGTCTCGCCGGGACACTCTCCACACATGACGCACGTGTCACGGGATAGCCAGCCGACCACGGAGACATAGCCACGCCTTGGCACAACACAACCAAGACTAAACACATCGCAATCCCTCTTTGTACCGCAGCGTTCCCGCGCACCAAGGAAAACATCTCCAACTCGTGCGGAGCTAACCTTGTCCACCAAGGAAACCATCTCCATTCTCATTTGGAGCTAACCTTGTCAAGGAAACCATCTACCACCACGAGGAGCTAACCTTGTCCGGGTTCGACTACATGTACTCTTTTCAAGCAAACGGGACAATCATCACCACCACACAAACGGCATCTTGCCGCATCGGAAACCTCTACGAATCCCTAAGTTCGTATGCAACATCACCGTGTCGGACTAACGGTCGCGACTACGGCTTCACCCACCATGCCTAATCCATTAGCGAAGCGGATCTCTAATGCAAAATATGCCGGGGACGGACTCAATCGACCCGGAAGTTCCTCTTGAAACTTGGCAAGCCAAAACCCCTCTCATTTGAGAGTTTGGTGCCCAAAAATTAGAGAAAAGAAAACTAGATGATGCTAAAACGTGCATCCTAAAGACCGAGAGGAGAGATGTCGTTACCTTCCGACTCCTCTTTCTTGCCATGGCAAAAATAGCCGGATGGAAATCTTCGCAATGGTCTAAGCTTCACGGATCCGGACTCGGCTCGCGATTCGGAGCTCCGACACCCTTCCTACAGCCCAAGAGTTCTTCTTCTTCCTCCTTGCTCTAGGTTTTCTCAAGATCTTAGAAAGAGGGAACTTGGAAAAAAGTGAGGATCTGCAGCCCTAACTTCGGGCTTAAATCCCCAGGAGATGGCCTGAACCGTTAGATCCCAAAACCAGAAAAAGACTGGCTGCGATTCGCCTGGAAAATAAAAGATCTGGGCCGAACACGGCCTGGCACACGCCCGTGTCCAGGGCCGTGTGCCTCATTCGCCGTCTCAAATCGACGCGCCTGGAATCAGACACGGGCATCCGACACGCCCGTGTTCAATCCGACACGCCCGTGTCCCCAGTGACACGGCCGTGTGGCCTGCCGTGTAGCTCCAACGACACGGCCCCAACACCAACCCGAGAGGTGACACGGCCTGGGACACGCCCGTGTCCCAAGCCGTGTGCCCCAGTCTCGACACCCTGTCGAGCACAAAGTGTCGACACTTGGGCCGAGTGTCGACACGGCCTCGACACGCCCTGCGACACGCCCGTGTCGCAGGCCGTGTGCCCCACTCTCGACACATTGTCGAGCACAAAGTGTCGACACTTGGGCCGAGTGTCGACACGGCCTCGACACGCCCTGCGACACGCCCGTGTCGCAGGCCGTGTGCCCCACTCTCGACACTCTGTCGAGCACAAAGTGTCGACACTTGGGCCGAGTGTCGACACGGCCTCGACACGCCCTGCGACACGCCCGTGTCGCAGGCCGTGTGCCCCACTCTCGACACTCTGTCGAGCACAAAGTGTCGACACTTGGGCCGAGTGTCGACACGGCCTCGACACGCCCTGCGACACGCCCGTGTCGCAGGCCGTGTGCCTCATGCCAGAACCCAAAAATTTTTCAGAACAGCAGATTGAACCTCTTGCAAAAACTGGGGTGTTACAAGTACAGTGTGTATGTGGATGCATCACACATCGAACTTGGCTATTTTTTGATGCAAGATGGTAAGGTCATCGCGTATGGATCAAGGCAATTAAAGATTCATGAAAGAAACTATCCTACACACAATTTGGAGTTTGATGCTGTGATTTATGCATTGAAACTTTGGAGACACTTATTGTATGACGCGCTGTGCAAGATCTATATGGACCATAAGAGTTTGAAGTACATCTTCACTAAGAAGGAACTAAATCTGCACCAGCATCGGTGGTTAGAATATGTGGCCGATTATGATGTGGAAATCCGTTATCACCCTGGAAAGTCTAACGTAGTAGCCGATGCTTTGAGTAGAAAGAGCGCCAAAATTTTCAATTTGATTGTACTGTCCTTGGTGGAAGAATCCCCGTTGATGGACATTGAGGTTGGGAGTAGTACTGTGCTTGTAAGTTTAGAAGCAGAAGAACCCTCTTGGATTTCCCTTACTCGAGCACATCAGAAGGCTGATCTGGATTTGTTACACCTCCGGAATAGAACTGAGAAGGGAGAGCTACCTGATTTCTCCTTGGATGAGTTGGATTCCTTGAAGTATTGGGGTAGATTTTCCATCCCTGCCTTTGGCAACATTTGGGCTAAGATATGTGTTGTAGCTCATGGTTCCAGTGTAGCCTACCACCCTGGTTCCACTAAGATGTATAAAGATCTAAAGCAAATTGTTTGGTGGTCAGGGATGAAGAATGGTATCACGAAGTTTGTGTCGGAATGTTTTACGTGTCAGCGTGTTAAAGCTGAACATAGAAGGCCTGGAGGTAAATTGACACCGCTTGATATTCTCAGTTGGAAGTGGGAGAGTATTTCGATGGATTTTATCACTGGTTTACCAAGATCTCCCTGTGGGCACGACTCTGTTTGGGTGATAGTTGATCGATTTACTAAATGTGCCCACTTCGTGTCATTCAAGGTTAGATATTCTATGAAGAAGATAGCTGAATTGTACCTTGATGAGGTTATCAGATTGCATAGAGTGCATGGTAGTATCGTATCGGACCGGGACTCTAGATTTACGTCTCATTTTTGGAAGAGTTTACAGGAGGGATTGGGTACCTATTTAAGGTATTCCACCGCCTACCATCTGCAGACAAATGGTCAAATAGAAAGGGTTAATCAAATCGTGGAGGATATGTTCAGATGTTATATTTTGGATCACGGTGATGCTTGGGATGAGCGTCTCAGACTCATGGAATTTGTGTACAAATAATAGTTATCAAGAGAGCCTACATATGGTCCCATTTGAGGCCTTATATGGGAGGCATTGTAGAACTCCTTTATTTTGGGCTGAAGTTGGTGGGAGACCGTTGCTAGGTCCGGAAGCCCTTGAAGAGACGAATTGTGTCATGACTCATATTCAAGAAAAGCTCTGTGTAGTACAAGAATGCTATGAGAAATATGCTAATCAATGAAGGGTTGATCTGGAGTTCTCCATTGGTGACTTAGTTTTTCGGAAAGTTTCTCCAATGTCAGGTGTTAAAAGGTTTGGAAGGAACCATAAGTTAGACCCCCGATATGTGGGACCTTTTCAGATTCTTGAGCGCATCAGAGTGTCAGCTTATAGGCTGGAGTTGCCTTCTACCTTCTCTGGTGTCCATGATGTGTTCCATCTGAGCCGGTTGCGGAAGTGTATCCGTAGTGATCGTCAAGTTCTTGAATTGGTTCCCCAGATTCAGCCCAACCTTACATACGTGGAAGAACCTGTTCGTATTCTGGATTCTCAAGATCGAGTATTGGGGAGAAAGACCATCCCCATGGTTAAAGTTCTCTGGCAAAATCTAGATGTCGAGGGCGCGACATGGGAATTACAGTCAGTGATGAGAGAATCTCATCCGCATCTCTTCCCTTAGTTCAGGTATTTCGTCGAGTCGTTGGTAATAATTGAGTTTTGTTTTAGGTTTGGTTTTGAGGTTGTGTTAAGTTTTGGGACGAAACTTCTTTTTAGGGGGTGTGACTGTAATCCCCCCGATTTTTTGATGTCATTATTTGGTTTGTCGACGTCATAATTTTGACATCAGGGCATTACCCTCTTTCATTTTGTTGAGAGCGTTGCACCGTTTGTGCGTTTTCGCGTCCGTCGGGCCTATTTTTCCAGATTTTGGGATTCTGTTGGGTTAGAATGTCTTCCCTGTAATAAAGGTTGAGGTTTTGAGGACTTGTACTTGTCCGGTTTTGTTGCGTTCCGAGCGTTTTGGAGTCTCGGCATGTGTTTGGATCCTTGTGAGGATTTTCTTTGCTTCTGTAAGCATTTGATGATAGTGTCTCAAGAATGGTACGTCGGATTCTAGGTTTGTCTTTGCTGTTGAATTCATTTAAATTCAACGTGCGTTTGGGCTATGTTTTGAACTCTTATTTTCCTTATCAAACTACTCTGAATATGATAAGTTATTATAACTAATTTTAGCCTAATGCTGCTTTGATTCTCTAGAAGGCCCTCCTTAGGGTAGGTTTTTGTCGACCTTGTGTGGGCGCTGCGTCATTAAGTGGTCGACGATCATCGATTGGAGCTCGATGAACGTCGCGTTGGGCTCGGTTATGCGTCGAGCGGGCATTGCGTTCAACGAACTTGCACCTGACTTCATCGAATGGGCCTTGTGTTCGACGAATTTCGAACTGACTTCGTCGGGCATGTTTCTCCCTTGGCGTTCGACGAATTTTTCAAACTGAGTTCAGCGATCGGGATTGTTCTTCATTATTTTTTTGGAGGTTGGCTTTGTTCTCGTGAACAGACTTTTTGTTCTCGAGAAGATCTTTCTTGTACTCGAGAACAGACCCCCCTATTCTCGAGAAGATTTTTCTGTACTCGAGATTAGACCTTATTCTCGAGAAGAATTTTTTGTACTCGAGAATAGCCCTTCTGTTCTCGAGAAGGTTCTATTTATACTCGAGAACAACCCTTTTGTTCTCGAGAAGATCATTTGTACTCCAGAACAGCCCTTCTGTTCTTGAGAAGACCTTTCCTGTACTCGAGAAGTATGTTCTCCCACCCGAGAAATCCACTCCTAGTTCTCGGGAAATGCTTCATGGTTCTCGGAAATTTCTGTCTGCTTGTTCTCGAGTACTCTGGCCTTCTTATCGGGATGACCGGTTCAGCCAAACCTGGTTCTTTTCTTGAGTGTGGTTATCCTGATTTTACCCTAGGTTTATAAACACCTACTTCTTATTTTCTCCTTCAATTTGGACCGACCTACTATTCTCTTCCCGAACCAGAGCGGCGTGAGCAAGAGAGATAGTTTTTCTGTCATTCTTCAGGTGGCCGCCGATGGTGCTCTGGTGCTTGAAATCTTAAACCAATTTTAGATCGGAAAAACTCTCGGCGAGAGCTTTGTCATCGTGGTAATATCAACCCGGGTATGGGGTAGGGTTATTCTAGCTGTTGGCTGAGCATAGCAGCAGCAGCAGCAATAACATGGGCTTCAGCCCACTATTTTCCGCTCGGCTCTCCAGCACCAGCATGGGGACAAACCACTGCAACTATGGCAAACCAAGCAAAGGTCAGCGTTAATCTAACCAATTTATAACGACCCTACCCCATACCCAGGGCAGCGGTATTGCTTCCTTGCAGGAATAGCATTTCACAAGAAGATATAGCACAAGATATGCACTCAAGCACCATCAATCTATCACAAACGTCGAATACACGGCCTGACGCTCCGTGCACTAAGGGCACATTATCGGTGTACTGGAAAACCAGGGTCCCACCACCGTTTTCAGGTCTCAAACCCAACGGTAAAACTTGAGCATTCATGCTCCAGTTTGGGGTAGGGTTATTCCAGCTGTTGGCTGAGCATAGCAGCAGCAGCAGTAATAACAAGGGCTTCAGCCCACTATTTTTCTCTCGGCTCTCCAGCACCAGCATGGGGACAAACCACCGCAACTGTGGCAAACCAAGCAACGGTCAGCGTTAAGTTGACCAATTTATAACGACCCTACCCCATACCTGGGGTAGCGGTATTCCTTCCTTGCAAGAATAGCATTTCACAAGAAGATATAGCACAAGATGTGCACTCAAGCACCATCAATCTATCACAAACGTTGAATACACGGCCCGACGCTCATTGCACTAAGGGCACATTATCGGTGTACCGGAAAACCAGGGTCCCACCACCGTTTTCAGGTCTCAAACCCAACGGTAAAACTTGAGCATTCATGCTCCACGGCCCACTACATTTTGGAGAAAAGAGGAGAGAAAAGAGAGGAAGAGAGGAGATGGAGGCCATGTGGCCATCCTTCCCTCTGCCCAAGCTATTGGCTGAGCTTCCAAGGGTTATTCCAGTAAGGTGGAGGGGTTTGGGGACAAACCACCGCAACCAGCAGCAGCAATAACAAGGGCTTCAGCCCACTATTTCAAAATGTCTAAATAGTGGTCTGACCTCACTTGGAAGGTCATAGACCCTATGGCACCACCCAACTTGGGTTGGGCCAAGGTGATGCCCTACTTGGGCTAATTGGGCCTTTAAGAACTTGGAATGCATAAGGTCAGAAAACCTTTTGCATAGTTTGGAATCAGTAAAACCAAAGATAATGTCATCTACATAAATTTGTACTCACAAAATTTTATCATGATGATGCTTTATGAACAAAGTCCTATCTACAATGCCTCTTGAAAAGTTATACTCTAAGAGAAAGCTATCTAAGGTTTCATACCAAGCTCTTGGAGCTTGCTTTAGACCATAGAGAGCCTTATGCAATTTAAAAACATAAGAGGGATGAGTAGGAGAAATAAAACCTGGTGGTTGTTCCACATAAACCTCTTCTTTAAGTTCACCATTAAGGAATGCACTCTTGATATCCATTTGGTATAATTTGAACTTCTTGTAGGCTGCATAAGCTACGAAAATTCTGATAGATTCAATCCATGCAACAGGGCAAATGTCTGATCATAATCAATGTCTTCCTCTTGTCTATATCATTGTGCTACTAGCCTTGCCATGTTCTTGATGATAAAACCTTGAGCATCTAGGTTGTTTCTAAATACCCATTTAGTTCCAATGACTGGATAGTCATTTGGTCTTGGAACTAAATCTCAAACTCTACATCTCTCAAATCGGTTGAGCTCCTCTTGTATTGCTATAATCCAGTGTTGATCTTTCTCAGCATCTTTTATGAATTGTGGCTCAGTTTGAGATATGAAGCAGACATGCATCATGTCATGGTGGAGTTGATGTCTTGTTTGCACACCCGCTGATATGTCTCCAATCACTTGAGATACATGGTGATCTCTAAGTGAGACTAATTTAGTAGGACGAGTTTGTTCAGCAATAGCTTGGGGAATTAATTTCTCTTGTGGAATTATTGTAGCTATTATTGGCTCTTCACTGTGTTCAGTGACATCATCTTCACTGTCTTCAACAACATGTGGAGAGGGATGTGCAACAAACTTATTAGTAAGGGTCAACTCATCCAACTTCTCACACAGATATGGTTCCTGCAAAATCTCACTAGTAGAAGAAATCTTCTCCTTATAAAACATGTTAGTTTCATCAAAAGAAATGTGAATAGATTCTTCTATTTTCATAGTTGATTTAATATAAACCCTATAAGCCTTGCTGATTTGGGAATATCCAAGAAAAATCCATATTTCAACTTTGGCTTCAAACTTTCTAATGTATCTCTTGTCATTCTAATGAATGTAGCAAATACAACCAAAAATTCTAAAATAATCTACTTTAGGTTTCTTCCCTTTAAGTGGTTCATAGGGAGTCTTGCCCTCAATCTTGTGAATCAAACTTCTATTCAGTATATAGTTTGTTGTGCTTACAACCTCTGCCCAAAAGGATAGGGGTAAGTAAGCATCTGTAAGTAATGTGCTTGCAACTTCAATTAGGGTCCTGTTTTTCCTTCCAGCTACCACATTTTGTTGAGTAGTTCTAGAAGCAGAGAAGCAATGCCTGATACCTTCCTTCTCATAGAATTCTTGCATGGGAAGAGACTCAAACTCAGTACCATGATCACTTCTGATCAATGCAACTGGAGTAGAATACTCAATCCTTATGCTCTTAAGAAAGTCTATAAGAACCTTGAAGTTATCAGACTTGTTTCTTAAGAAGAACACCCAAGTGAACCTGGAGAAGTCATCCACTGTCACTAAGGTATAAGACTTCCCTCCTAGGCTCTGTACAGCAATGGGTCCAAAGATATCCATATGGAGCAAATACAGAATCCTAGGTGAATCACTCTTATTAAGTGACTTAAAGATATTTTTAGTTTGCTGGCCTAATTGACAAGCCATGCAAAGACTTTCTTTCTTGTAGGAGCAAGAGGGCAATCCTCTAATAAGGTTGTCCCTAAAGAGTTTAGCAATATTTTTCAAGTTGACATGTCCTAATCTCCTATGCCAAAGCTCATTGTTGTTACTAGTTTGATTAAACAGGCATATTTATGACTTAGCAGACATAAAGTTAACTACATAAATGTTTTATACTCTAGTTCCAGTTAACACAACTTGGTTATCTACTGAGGTTATAATACAAGAGGTTTTATCAAATGATACATGAAACCTTTCATCACATAATTGACTTATGTATATCAGATTGTGCTTCAGTCCACTTACATATGCTACCTTCCTAAAAGGGACTGCTCCAATTTTGACCTTTCCATAGCCTTCAGTTTGGCCATAGTTGGAGTCACCAAACATTACTTTTGGTCCTAGCTTAGACTTGTAGTTGATTAGATTGTCCTTACTGCCAATTATATGCTTTGAACAACCACTATCCAGATACCATTGTTGCTCTATGGTGGGATAGTCTTTCACCTGCAATGAAACAGATTAGCTATTCTTGACCCAGGTTATATTGGGTCCTTGTTTATTTACATAATTAAAACTGGAGATATAAGAGTATTCAGGTTGATTTTTATAACCTAGGGGATGGTATCTTCTTGGTGGAATTATCAACCGGGTGAGTGGATTAACATATTCTCTTGGTTGATTAAATGATCTGTAGGAATTAAGATTTCTGTTATTTTGAACTGGGGTCAACAAATTCTGGTAAGTTCGTCGAGCTGAGGTCGACGAATTGGGATGAGTTCGTCGAACTCCGCTCAGAGAATGGAAGTAATCATTCTCTATGCCCCAATATCATTGATCTTCATTCTACGAATCATACTGGCTTCGTCGATCATAGTTCAACGAATAATTATAATAAAAGTTTGTGTTCGGAGTTCATCGACTTGAGTTCGACGAATTGTGCACATTTTGTCGATCTGAATTCGACGAAATCTGTTGAACATTGTTATAGTTATACTTCTTGTTCTTTCTCTTTTTCTTACTTTTCTGTTTAAATTCTATTAGCTTACTATCATCTACTTTCTCTTTACCTTTTTCAAAAATGAATTCAATTGGAGTTGTTAGTATGTTTTTCTGAATTAATGGGGGTTGGCTTAATGAAGCACCTAAGCCCAGCTTGCCATTAAGTCTGACATTCACTGTGCTTGTGATGTCCATCAACTTGATGCTTCTTCCATTTAGGGATTCTTCAAGTTGCCTTGCCTCAGCCAATTCAGTTCTTAATGAGATGATTTGTTCATTGGCTAAAGTTAATTCATCTTTCAGTTTAGTATTTTTAGAAATGAAATTACCTTGTTCAGTCAGTTTTTCTCTAAGTGTTTTAATTTATTTCTCAGAATTTATTAGATCAATACATACTGATTTAAATTCAGTTCTAAAACTATCTGAATTGAAATCAAAAAAAGAACAGTACCTGATCTGCCTCAGATTCAGATGGTTCTTCATTATCTGACTGCTTAGCTTCTAATAGGCTGCCTGATGCATCAATAGCCATCAAGTAAATCTCCTTTGCTTTAGCCTCTTCTTCATCTTCATTGGAGCAGGAAGATGAGGATTCATCTTCAGTTTCACTCCAGGTTTCAGCCACAAAGCCTTTCTCCTTCCTTTTATGCTTTATGGAGGAGGGCTTGCTGTAGTGCTGCTTCTTGGGCTCCTTTTCTCTTCTTCTCTCCTTCTTTTGGTTCTCTGGACACTCTGATATGAATTGTCTTGGCTTCCTGCAATCAAAGCAGACAATTTCTTTAGTTGGGATTTTATCATACCTTGGCTTGTCATCTTGTCTAGATGACTCCTTCTGAAATCCTTCTTGGCCATCTTGTAGAATCTCTTGGCTAAGAGACTCAGGAGTTCTTCACTAGCTGATGGAGCTTCTGTTTCTTCTAAAACTTTGAATGCTATGATTTGCTCCTTTCTAGCTGATGAGGGAGTCTTCTGCTCAGCAGCTTCTCTAGTCTTCATTAACTATTCATAGGACTTGGGCTTTCCTAGTAGTGATTCAGTGGAGATCTCATTCAGACTTCTGGCCTCCTTGATTGGCCAGATTTTGGAATCCCATTAGCTAGGGAAGCACATGAGGATTGTATCATTGACCTCAGTGAGTGTTATGTCCTTATCCAGGGCTTTCAGCTCATTGATGATTGAGCTGAGTCTATTTTACATGTCACTCACTGACTCTGACTCTTCTTTCTTAAAGTTCTTATATTGAGAGATGAGATTTGATCTTCTGTCTTTCCTCTCATCTATAGATCCAACAACCATCTGGTTTAGAGAATCCCAGATAGCCTTAGCTGAGATACACTCTATCACTTTCTGGAAAATGTCATCTGACATTGTCTAAGCCAGAATGTTCATGGCCTTGGCATCAGCTATCTTGGCCTTCTTTTGTGCATCTATCCACTCAGGTGGTGGAACAACATGAGTGCTGGAAGTTGCAGTAGATCTAGCGTATGGAATTGGTGGTCCTGACAAAATAAAATTAAAAATATCTTCATCAATAGAGTTCATATATAATTTAATTCTTGCCTTCTAGATAGCAAACTTGTTCAGATTGCAAACTGGAGGTATGGTGCTTACATAATCCTTATTATGTGCCATGATATGAAATAACCAAAATAGTTAAGGAAAAAGAAATCAGATCTATCAAGGATCTGTTGGTTCAAGTGTTAGCTTGAGAAACCAAAGGTACTAATTGAAAGACAACTTAGGCAATTAATAATCTACTGATACCAATTGAAAGTTAGGGGATAGACCTGATTTACTCTAGAGGGGGTGAATAGAGTAACTTAAAACATTTTGGCTATAAAAACATTTATCAGTGATATAAGTGATAATAGTAGCAGTATAAAAAGAAATGGAAACTAAGCTAAACTACACTATCCAACACAATAAAACAAAGAGAAAATGAATAACCAGACAACACAAGAATTTTATAGTGGTTACCCAAACTGGGTACATCAACTCTTCTACCACCCTGGTAGGAATCCACTATCAGGTTTTTGATCAGGTGACTGTCACCACAAGATCTATTTACATGGAGATCTCACAACCCTTTAGGCTTTTGATCAGGTGAACAAAAACCAACAATAAACTTTCGAAGGGAGTTAATAAACCATTTGTACATGAGGTTGAGAGAGTTGATGGTGTCTTCTCTTTTTTCTATTCAATAGAGAAGACTCAGTGGATTGCTATTGTCAAAGCTCCTTCTGAAATATTGAGATGTTTAGAAAGCCTGGAGCCTTGCTCAGGGTGTAGGTCTTCAGCCTTATCTTGTTGAAATATAGGAACTTGTAGACAGATCTAGAGTTGTTGTCCTTGAGGATTCCTAGAGTGGAAGTTGAAGAAGACTCTTGATATAATATTAATGTTCTTCTTCAGTCTTCTGAAAGATCAAGGGCAAAACAAAGAGTTTTCAGCACAGAGAAGAAGCAAATATTCTTCAGTGTATTTCTATATCTCTTCCCTGTATCACTTCTTGTGTTCTGTATTCTGTGTATATCACTGTGTATCTCTTTTCTTTCTTGCTTGTATCACACATATGTTATATTGTCTGAAAGAAAATTCTCTTATATATTCTGCTATCAATTTCTCCTTTTGAATTTTGAATTCCAAGCATTAATTGCTGACTAATTCTGGAGAATGAAACGACTGGATTATATTCTTGAATAAGTTTCCCCAACTATCCCATTAAAATAGGCAAGCAATTAACTCTGATGAAATCCATAATTAATGCTGCCAAGAGCGGCCATATTCTTGAAAATATAAGCATTAATTACTCAGAGAATTACTGCTAAATAATATAAGAAATTGGGGACAGAAATAAGGAAAACTTATCAATCTAACTCGGGACATAAATCATCGACCTCTGGGTAGAATTCATCGACTGGAGTTCCAGGTTTGTCAAGCTGAGAAATCATGTTTGTCAACCTGAGCTCAGCGAACTACAAATTGTAAATATCTTGCCAATTCTGCTCTCCAAGTTCGTGGCGTAGAGAATTTATCTTGAGCAAGAGATTGTCGACCTGAGCTCAAATATCATCGAGCTCAACCTAGAGAAAGATTTCTGAGTTCATCGATCTACGATTGATGATCGTCGAGCTGAGTTCAAAGAACTTCGAACTAAATTCTGAACTCTGAATTCTTCTAATTCTTGAGTCTACTGAAGTCCTCTACAGGCTGGTCCATGAAGATTGATATTAATGACTAGCCTAAACTCTAGGACTAACAGACTTGACCCTAGCTATACAAAGTGGGTCAAACATCCTAATTAGTGAACCTAGCCCAAATTCAAACTAGGGATCCAACAGAGGCGATAGAGAACGCCAAGAATCGTGGTGTTGCGGTGAGAAAGGAGAAGAGAAAAGGTGAGGAGGATGGAAGCTCCAGGGCATCTAGCCCCTCTTTGAAGAAGAGAAGTATGGATATATGTAGTTTTTGTGGTCGACCTGGCCACCCTTTTGAAAGATGTTTCAAGAGGACTGCCACCCTGAGGCAGCAGCAGGTGCTTGACATCCAAGGTGCACCCAAAGGTGATCTAGTGTGCCTGATCTATGCAAAGAAGGGTCATGACGTGAGTTGTTTCTGGTTGAAAGATAAGGTCTGCTTCCAATATGGGCAAAAGGGGCACCTGAAGACTTCATGCCCCCAGGCTCAGACTCTACTACAGCCTGCCCCGTTTTGGGCACTACCGCCGCCACCCATCCAGGATAGAGGAAAAGGAAAGCTAAACGTGATGACCAGTGAGGAAGCCCAGACCTCTACACAAGTAATATCAGGTCAGACCTCAGTTTAAATTTTATTCTCGACTGCTGCCCTAGTTTTTGTTCGATTAGTTATGTATGGTACGGTTTTAGGGGAGTTTAAGGTGCAGAATAGGTGGGCGCATGTTCTTTTTGATTCGGGTGCCACTTATTCCTTTGTGGCCCGGAGGTTTGTAGATAAACATCATTTCAGCGTGGATCAATTAGAAGACCCCTTCAACATCATGCTGTCCTCCGGTGATTCAGTGATATCTAATCAAGGAGTTCTGAGATGCCCTATATACCTAGGCGATTTCCTAGCCTTTGCAGATCTGATGGTGTTGGATCCGGTAGACTTTGACGTGATATTGGGCATGGACTGGCTGTCCAAGTATGATGTGGTCATCCAGTGCAAGGCAAAGCGACTGGACTTCAAGATGGACAATGGCCAACCTATGAGCGTCTATGGATTTCAGGACAGGGTTTCCCCTATCATTTCTGTGGTACGTGCTTGTCGTGCTATAGGGCCTAGTTGCGAAGCATTTTTGGTTTCTATTTTTGCTCTATAAATAGCCTTTGTTATGCCACGTCTTGAGGATTTCTCGGTGGTGCGAGAGTTTCTAGATGTTTTTCCTGATAGTCTTCTAGGACTTCCTCCGATGAGGGAGATTGAGTTTGTGATAGACCTCGAGCTAGGTACTCGTCCTATTTCCAAAGCACTGTACTGTATGGCTCCGCGTGATTTGGATGAGTTGCGTACTCAGCTTGATGAATTACTGCAGTGTGGATTTATTAGACCAAGTTCTTCTCCATAGGGTGCCCCTATTTTGTTCGTAAAGAAGAAAGATGGATCGATGAGGTTTTGCGTCGATTATAGAGAATTGAACGTGGTGATCATTAAGATTAGATATTCCTTGCCAAGGATCGATGATCTGTTCGCTCAGTTGCGTGGTAGTTCAGTATTTTCAAAGATTGATCTTCGTTCAGGCTACCACCAGTTGAGAATTCGTGAGGCAGATGTTCCACGGACCGCTTTCCGATTGCAGCATGAACATTTTAAGTTTTTGGTGATGTCCTTTGAGTTGACTAATGCACCCTCGGCATTCATGGACTTTATGAATAGGGTGTTTAAGAACTTCTTAGACCGATTTATTATTGTGTTCATAGATGATGTCTTGGTGTATTCCTACAATGTTGAGGAGCATACTCAGCATTTGCGTTTGGATTTGTCGACCCTGAGGGAGCATAAGCTTAATGCAAAGTTGATCAAATGTGAGTTCTGGCTACCTCAGGTGTACTTTCTGGCTCATGTTGTAAGCAAGGATGGTATTTCCATAGACCAGACCAAGATTTCTACTGTGATGGAATGGGAGAGACCTTCTACACCTAAAGAGATTAGGAGCTTCTTTGGCCTAGCTGGCTATTATAGAAGATTCGTGGAAGGATTTGCAGTGTTGTCAGCCCATCTAACTAGACTTACTCAGAAGAATACTGCATTCATTTGGAGTGATAAGTGTGAAGAAGCCTTCCAAGAGTTGAAGGAGAGATTATGTACTGCTCCAGTCTTAACCTTACATATTGAAAGAGTTGAGTACGCTGTGTATATGGATGCATCACACATCGGACTTGGCTATTTTTTGATGCAAGATGGTAAGGTCATCGCGTATGGATCAAGGCAATTGAAGATTCATGAAATATACTATCCTACACACGATTTGGAGTTTGATGCTGTGATTTATGCGTTGAAACTTTGGAGACACTTATTGTATGGCGCGCTGTGCAAGATCTATATGGACCCTAAGAGTTTGAAGTACGTCTTCACTCAGAAGGAACTAAATCTGCGCCAGCATCTGTGGTTAGAATATGTGGCTGATTATGATGTGGAAATCCGTTATCACCTTGGAAAGGCTAACGTAGTACCCGATACTTTGAGTAGAAAGACCGCCAAAATTTTCAATTTGATTGTACAGTCCATGGTGGAAGAATCCCTGTTGATGGACATTGAGGTTGGGAGTAGTACTATGCCTGTTAGTTTAGAAGCAGAAGAGCCCTCTTGGATTTCCCTTACTTGAGCACATCAGAAGGATGATCCGGATTTGTTACACCTCCGGAATAGAACTGAGAAGGGAGAGCTACCCGATTTCTCCTTGGATGAGTTGGATGCCTTGAAGTATCGGGGAAGATTTTGCATCCCCGCCTTTGGCGACATTCGGGCTAAGATATGTGCTGAAGCTCATGGTTCCAGTGTAGCCTACCACCCTGATTCCACTAAGATGTATAAAGATCTAAAGCAAATTGTTTGGTTGTCGGGGATGAATAATGGTATCACGAAGTCTATGTCGGAATGTTTTAGGTGTCAGTGTGTTAAAGCTGACCATAGAAGGCCTGGAGGTAAATTGACGCCGCTTGATATTCCCAGTTAGAAGTGGGAGAGTATTTTGATGGATTTTATCACTGGTTTACCAAGATCTCCCCGTGGGCACGACTCTATTTGGGTGATAGTTGATCGAGATACTAAATGTGCCCACTTCGTGCCATTCAAGGTTAGATATTCTATGAAGAAGATAGCTGAATTGTAACTTGATAAGGTTATTAGATTGCATGGAGCTCCTGTCAGTATCGTATCGGACCGAGACTCTGGATTTATGACTCGTTTTTGGAAGAGTTTACAGGAGGGATTGGGTACCGATTTGAGGTATTCCACCGCCTATCATCCGCAGACGAATGGTCAAATAGAAAGGGTTAATCAAATCGTGGAGGATATGTTCCGATGTTATATTTTGGAACACAACCTAAACCGCTCCCAGAGGCGTCACTATAAACCTCACAGCCTTCAGAACCACAAGGCGAACAAAACACAAGTGTCGTGGTCAAGTGACACTTTTGATCTTCGAAAGCTTGTGCGCATGCTGGCAACCAAACAAATTTATGATCCTTCCTCATCATGGTCATAAGAGGAAATGCTATCCGTGATAAGTTCTCTACGAAGCGCCTGTAGAAGCCGACAAGCCTCAGAAAACCCATGACTTCTACTACAAAAGATAACTCAGGTCACTCATGTATTGCAGTAACCTTTGCTGGATACACCACGATACTCTGACCACAACTATATGACCATGGAATGCCATAGAAGATAGCCAAAAATCACACTCAAAGAATTTGGCATACTCCGATTACTTCTCTTGGTCTCCGGAACAATATGCAAGTGTTCCGCATGATCATACTCAGATTGGGAGTACACTAGGATATTATCGATGGACACAGTCACGAACCAATCAAAATAGTCCTCAAACATCCTGTTCATTAGATTGATAACCACCGATGGCACGTTGGTCAGCCATAAAGGCAGGACAGTGAACTCATAATGCCCACAATACGTGTTGAATGTCGTCTTGGGAACATCACTCTCACTGATTCTTGGCCGAAAAAAACCAGACTTCAAATACAGATTCGAATACACAGTCGATCCAAACTAGGTGAATGAACAAATTATCGATCCTTGGAATCAGGTACTTATTCTTCTCTATTAGCTTATTGAGTTCACGATAATCGATACACAGCAGCAAACTACCGTTCATCTCCAAAAAGAGGACCGGGCACTCCAAGGTAACGAACTTGGACGCACATGCCCCTGCTCTATCGATACTTGAAGCTGCTCTTTCAACTCAGCCACTTCTCTCGGTGCTAATCGGTAAGGAGACCGTGACACGGGCTTGGCACTAAGAACCAACTTAATGGTGAACTAAATCTCTCTTTCTCAGGACGAGCTCTTGGGAGAGCTTGGGGAACACTTCGACAAATTTTGACACCACTGAAACACCGACCAACCAAGGTTTGGGGTTCTTAGTCTCTAGTAGTGTTAATAACAACCCCCCCCCTTAAGGACTGCTAACATGGTCTCACATCCTGTGGGTTTTGCCGTAGTGTTACCCCACTTAGTGTTATAGCCAACCTATGCATGCTGCTCCGAGAGTCAGTCCATACCTAAAATCAAACCACAGACAATCTTTAATGACAATGTTTCTGTTTGGTTTGAATACCCACAATCGGGAAGTACTAAGACGACCACATGAACATCTTGGGTGCTAAGGAGTGAGAAGTCCTGTAACAAACAGTACTCTCCACCACCAAGAGTGGGACTAAGTCCACTTACACAAATCATATGACACTAACTAATCATGTCATGAGTATAAAAGCTATAAGCTAAACCGTACATGTCATCTTGTCATATTGTTTATGGTCTTCTGCCTTTTCCTATTTCTTCGGAAACCTTTCCCAACATTCACGGGCCATATGTCTCGGCTTGCCACAATTATAACAAGTGGGACTCGCCCTGCAGCTTCTCCTGATTTAGCTTTCTTTGTCTTTGGGGCATCAACACGACAATCACGGGTAAGGTGTCCTGACTTGCCACAAGTATAGCAAGCATAAAGAACTTGACCGGTAGAGGTTCTAGACATCATATGCCACTTCCTGTGGTATTCAGACTTTGCAGAATCTACAGAGTTCGGTACCCTGCACACTAGCATCTGGTGGACTTTTCTCAAATCTACTTCCAACGATCTAGCTGACTCCACCAATGCTCGGAATCCCAATAACTTTGGTCCTACAAATAGGAGTCATAAATCATCACGCAGACCGTTATAAAACCTGTTTACCATAGTCTGCTCATCTTCAAACTCAACCCCTGGGTAGCGCCTTAACATGACAAACGCATGCAAATATTCATCAACAGAGTGTGTCCTTTGCGCCAAAATCATGTTCAACCGCTGATTGGATGATCTTCTAATTTTCACTTGCTCTAGAGAACCAACCGGCATTGGAGCCTGAAAGAAGTAGTGCCTAATCACCTAGAAGGTGAACTTAATCTTTTTTTAGTATTTCAGGCCGAAACACTGAACAGTAATTGCAATTCAACAAGTATCACAGCACAGCAACCATACAAGCATACATTCACAGAGTGCACACAGATTTTTATAGTGGTTCCCTAAGGTCTGGGTACATCCACTTTCCCCCTTCGCCTATCTAGTAGTGTACTAGATTCGGCCTAACTTATCCACTTCTCCTCATATCCTCAGATCTTACAACTCAGAACCCCAAATAGGTTCCTACAACTCGGAGTGATCCCACTCCTACAACTCAGGCACCAAGCCCTACCACTCAGTCTTCAATAAGACCTACACGCAGGCACAACAGCCCTACCTCAGCCTTCAACAAGGCCTACACTCAGAGAAATGATTCTCCTACACTCAGGCTCACAGGCCCTACCTCAGCCTTTATAGATTTAGGCTTACAACTCAGATCTATACAAGATGCTACAGAAATTAGAAAATACAAAGTATATAACCACAACTCTTGATAGAGAGAGATGAGTTGACTGGCTTCTTGATGAGTTCTTGGAAGAACATGGCAGAGATCAACCTCCCTTGGCTTTCTTCAAAGCTTCTTGAATTAGAACACAGTATGGTTGTATCTCTATGCAGATGATCTTCAATCAACTGCTGTCTTGAGATTTTGATTTCAATCTGAATCTTACTTATCAGCCTGGTTCAACAGCTAGTCTTTTTAGAAGGAGCTCTCTCTCTCCAACTTCTTAGATCTTCACTTGAAGGTCTTCTTCTTGTTGTGTTGTTTTTCACTTCATTGATTGATTCCCTCTGTTGAAGGAATAAGCCTTTATATAAGCTTTCTTCATGGTGACCGGCTGATCCGGTTTCTAACAATCTTCTGACAGCTCTGACAGTAGTAGTTGACCGGTTGAAATGGCATCTGTCAAGTCATCCAGTCACTTTTTGAAATCTCTGTCACTGTCTGAAAGTGTCAAGACAAATAGTCTTTATGTGTCGACACAAATATACTAACTGTCGACACAAGTAGACTAAGTGTCGACACTCGCCTTCATGGTGTCGACACAACTCCTTGTGTTGTTGTAACTGCTTCTCGACACTGCTTCTTCAGAATGTGTCGACACTGATCCTGTGTGTCGGCACAAGTCTTCTTCTTTAATACTTAGTTGAATTTTGCTAAGTGTCGACACAACTCCTTTGTGTCGACACATCTTCTTGTATTGAAACTTGCTAAGTGTCGACACATCTTCTTTGTGTCGACACATGCCTTCTGTGTTGAAACTTTTGTTGAGTGTCGACACATCTCCTTTGTGTCGACACATTCTTCATGTGTTGAGACTTTGCTGAGTGTCGACACATCTCCTTTGTGTCGACACATCCTTCATGTGTTGAGATTTTTCTGAGTGTCGACACATCTCCTTTGTGTCAACACATCCTTCATGTGTTGAGACTTTGCTGAGTGTCGACACATCTCCTTTGTGTCGACACATTCTGCTGTCGACAAAGTTTCTCTGAGTGTCGACATTGCTTCTAAGTGTCGACACTGATTATGTAGACAATTCTTCATTGTGTGTCGACACAACCTGTATGTTTCGACACTTTTCTTCTGGTGTCGACTCTGCCTTCCTGGTGTCGACACAATTACTCCAAGTGTCGACACAGCTCCTCTAGGTGTCGACACAAGTCTTCTTAAGTGTCGACACTTTTCTTCTAGGTGTCGACACATGGACTTAAAACCTTTTATGCTTTCCCTGCAATTACTTAACCTGCACAAATAAATTCAAAACACATCAAATACATCTTTATGTATATCATTGAGTAGGGTGAGGCTTCTTAAAATCAGGTACATATATTCCAATGTACCCAACAATCTCCCCCTATTTGGAGAAGTCATAACCCTTAGTCAATGATATACACCATACATAACAAATTTTCAGTATGATGTAAAATAGTATTATATGACAGGGATAATACTTAAACATGTATGAACAGAACATGTATAGACAATTATCTCAGAACAATTAATGTAATAGATTGAACATATAATATTATTCTTACAAATTCCAAACATTTTCATTTATCAAAAGTTTACATAGAGTTAAAAGCAAATGATTACAAATTGTAAACTTAAGAAAATTTCTATCCTATGTCTGCTCAGGCTCCTTAATAACAATCCCCTTTGCAGATTGAATCTTTGCTTGAACTGGAGCATCATTGTCATCAACAGGCTTCTTCCCTTTAAGATCTTTCTTTGTCTGCTCTTCAGCCTTTATCTTCTGCCTTTCAAAATAGTGATAAGGCTTAGGGAAATACTTGCTAGGCTCCTGTGCATTAGGAGGTAGCTTCCCTAACTTAGCCTTCCTTCTATATTGAATAATGGCCTCTTGCCTATTATCATGTTTTCTCCACTCCTGGTCAGAATACCACTTGCCTCTATCCAGGATATTGTCCTTAGCAGCCTTCCAAACAGTCAATATGATATTCCTGGATGTGGGGCTCCATTGTTCAAAATCTGGCCTTAGTTCAGCTTGCTCTCTGAACCTTTTCTTAGATAATTGGGCCTCTTGTTCTTTTAGAAATGCCTTTGGCACAGGCTGTATAACTTTCTCAAGAATAACATTCTGATTACCCTCAGGAGGAATATACATAGACTATACCTCATGATGTATAATATCAAAATCAGTAGGAGGATATATCACTTGAGCCACTTCAGCTTGCGCTCCTCCAAAGTATGTAGGATTTATTCCAGAATCTGCCACATTGTCATCATCACATAAAGGTGGATATCCAAGGGTGGCTCTGATGGAATTTGAAATCCATTTGGCATGATCAGAGCCTGCTTTGACCAACACCCTCTCCCCCTTTATGACTTCTCTCTCTATGTGATCCCTAAGATCATCTTTCTGGAATCTTATTTGAGCATTCAAATAATTTACTCCATCCTTATAAAAAGGTTTTAACCTTTGTAGCTTGTCAGTAATTGCCTTCTGAGAATCTTCAATGGCTGTATTCACAGCAGTTAGGCTCTCCTGTAATTTCTTATCAAATTCTTCTTTGGCAGTGGCACTTACTACAGGGTGTGCAGTGGCTATAGTTTTTATTTCAGTGAAAATTGCATTATGTGAAGCAGTCAGATTATCATTCATTCTAATCTGATTCTCCAAAACATATCCTTGTTTGACTGCCATGTCATCCACTTGGGTTTTTATCTTTTCTTGATGAGTAGCCAAATAGACCACTGCATTCCCTCCTTTATGGAAACATTCAGTCATTTCCTTTTTGTTTTGATTCATTTCAAATCTTATAGATTTGATTCTTGTGCTAGATCAAATTGCAAGGATTTATGCCCTTCATCCATATACTTTTCTATAGCTTTCCTTTGCTCATCCATCTTTATCTGCAATGCCACCATCAGTGAACTATAATCAGTAGTTGGGGCAGGCTGTGGAGAAATTGTCTTCAGTGTCTTCTTGTAGTTCTGGCTTCTTCTCTTGAAGACCTGGAACTTCCTTTTCTTGGCTCTAACAGCCTCTTCATCCTCTGAAGCAGAAGTGCTAGCAATATCTACTCTATCCTTAGGACTATGATGTAAATCATTTTCAGTCCTAGGTAGCTCCTCAGTATTACTTTGCTCCTCAGGCTCTTTTCTTGCTGTCTCCTCTTGAGACCTAACCTGCTTCCCCTGGATATCTACCTGCTCCCCCTCAAGATGGACTTTTTCCCCCTCAACAATAGCTTTCTCTCCCTCAAAGTTAGTATGTAACAAATCTGGGAACAGCTCTTCTAGAGTGAACTCATGTTGAGGTTGTACAGGAGAATCTCTGTGCTCAGGAGCAACTGATACTTCTTTATCAGCAACAGATGTGTCCTCCATGACCACATCCTGGGGTTGACTATGTATCTGTGTTTGCTGATTAACATCAGGTAATGAATCAGACAAAACTTCATCCTCAAAAGGGAAATTTAATTGATTAAATTCAGTAATTACCTCTAGAATGGTTTGGGTATCCCTTTCACTCTCTAGTTGGGTTGGCTCATCCACATGTAGAGGCTCCCCGTAGAGTGGATCCCGGTGAATAGGGATAGCTGAGGGTAGCTCTCCCTGCCTCTGAGCATCTTCTTGTCTTGCTGGTGACTGTCCAGCATTTCTTCCCTCTTCATCATCAGAACTAAACACCACTTGCTCTTTAGAGCTGCTGGAGGATTCTTGACCCACAATGGCTTTCTTCTTCTTCTGAGGTGTGTCCTTTTCTGGGCACCATTAGGGTTTGAAGAAATTTTGAATTTAGAGAAGAGAGATGTCGACATACAAGTTTGGTCTTAAGACTAAGGTGAGTGTGTCGACAAACACTGGGGAAAACATATTTATACCTTTCTAGAATCGAAGGTGAAAAGGCGCGTCAAAATACTTAAATTATGTCGACACTGTTGAAAAGTGTCGACACTTACTGCTAATGTCTCGACAACTATGTGTCGACATAAGTATAGTCGACAGAATATATGTGTCAACACTTATATATGTGTCGACACCACTCAGCTCGACACTTAGTCGAGACTCTACTAGACTAATTCTATGTAAATCCTAAGTGTCGACCCCACCCTGGATGTGTCGACACCTACACTGTATGTGTCGACACTAATTCTCTGAAGTGTCGACACAGACTCCCTAGATGTGTCGACACCATTTCTCTGAAATGTCGACACCACCATTATGTGTCGACACAGACAACTCTCTGTGTCGACACCATTTTACTTAGCCAATTTTGTAAACTATTCTAAGTTTATCATCACTAATTCAATTTTAAATTTATTGAATTTGATTTCATCTAAGGGCTTAGTATACATATCATCTAGCTGATTATATGTATTAATATACTCTAGTGAAATATCTCCTTTTTCCACATGTTCTCTTAGAAAATGGTATTTTATTTATATGTGTTTAGTCCTACTATAGGAGACAGGATTATTTGCAATAGAAATAGCACTTGTAGAATCACAAAATAAAGGTATTCTACTTACTTGAATAATATAATCTTCTAGCTGGTGTTGTATCCATAGTAGTTGTGCACAGCAACTTCCAGCAGCAACATACTCTAACTCAGCTGTGAAGATAGCCACACTGGTCTGCTTCTTGCTACTCCATGATATCAGCCTTCCACCTAGAAATTGACAGGTTCCTGTTGTACTTTTCCTATCTTCCTTGCAGCCTACAAAATCTGTATCTAAATAACCTGTCCGTTCAAAATCTCCATTCCTAGGGTACCAAAAGCCTAGATAAGGTGTGCCCATAAGATATCTCAAAATTCTTTTGACTGCTGTCAAATGAGATTCTTTAGGGCAAGCTTGGTACCTAGCACAGTCACATGTAGCATACATGATATCTGGTATACTAGCAGTCAAATACAGTAGGGAGCCAACTATCCCTCTATACAAAGTTTCATCTACAGGTTTCCCTGCATCATCTTTACTTAGAGACATGCTTGACCCCATAGGAGTTTTCATGGTAGTGGATGAATCCATACCATACTTCCTTATCAATTCTAGAGTGAACTTAGACTGGCATATGGATAATCCATCTTCAGTCTGTCTAACTTGGAGACCCAAGAAGAACTTAAGTTCCCCCATACTGCTCATTTCAAATTATCCTTGCATAAGTTTTGCAAACTTTCTGCAAAGACTATTTTCTGTAGACCCAAATATTATGTCATCTACATATATTTGGACTAAGATAATCTTGCCTCTGGATTCCCTAAGGAATAGAGTCTTGTCTATTTTCCCCCTTGAGAATTTATTCTCAATGAGGAAAGTAGATAGGGTTTCATACCAAGCCCTAGGGGCTTGTTTTAACCTATACAAAGCCTTCCTAAGTCTATAAACATAATTAGGTTTAGTAGAATCAATAAAACCTGATGGTTGTTCTACATAGACTTCTTCCTTCTGATTTCCATTCAGAAAAGCTGACTTAACATCCATTTGGTATACCTTGAACCCTTGAAATGTTGCATAGGCAAGGAACATCCTTATTGCTTCCAGTCTTACTACTGGAGCAAAGGTTTGATCAAAATCAATACCTTCTTCCTGCCTATATCCTTTTGCAACCAGTCTAGCTTGGTTCTTTATAATAACTCCATTCTCATCCAACTTGTTCCTAAAGATCCACTTAGTTCCAATAATGTTGTGGTCTTTTGGTTTAGGAACTAGCTCCCAGACTTTGCATCATTTGAACTGGTTCAGCTCCTCTTGCATGGCCTCAATCCAATGAGGGTCTAAGATTGCTTCTTCAAATTTCTTTGGCTCTACTTGGGATAGAAAGCTGGAGTAGAGAACTGAACTTAGATTTCTGCTCCTTGTTTGTACCCCTTGTCTGAGATCTCCAATAATTTGATTGGCTGGATGATCTTTTAAATGCCTATTTGCTGGAGGCAGTCTGTCTTCAGGTTGTACACCTTCAGCTTCTTCATTCAACTGCACATCTTGGTCTTCTTCAGCAACAGGAGTATCTTGTACTCCCTCTAGACATCAGCCACCATCTTCCACTTGTTGACTTGTAGTAGGACCTTCTACAATAGTAAGATTGTCCATCTTCTCAGTTACACCTGTGGAGCTGCAAACACTTCTAGGCAATTCATTGTTAATGAGTCTAGCTTCATCAAAAACTACATGAACAGACTCTTCTATAACTTGAGTAATCAAGTTGTAGACCCTATAAGCCTTACTATTGTTGTTGTACCCAACAAAGATCCCCTCTTGGGATTTGGCAGCAAACTTGGTTAGATAAGACTTACCATTATTAAGGATATAGCACTTGCAACCAAAGATCCTGAAATAGAATAGATTTGGTTTTTTGCCCTTCACAATCTCATAGGGGGTCTTCTTGTGGCTCTTGGTGATAGTATCCCTATTGATTACATGACATGCAGTATTGACTACCTCAGCCCAGAAATATTCTGGGAGAGAAGTGTCACTCAATAGGGTTCTACCATCTATCAAGGTTCTATTTTTCCTTTCAGCAATACCATTTTGCTGAGGTGTTCTTGGTGAGGAAAATTCCTGAAAAATTCCAAACTCTTCACACAGTTTTGTCATACTTTCAAACTGAAATTCAGTACCATGGCCACTTCTGATTTTGACCAATGTACTGTTTAATTCATTCTAAATTTGTTTAACAAAACTATGAAAGATACTTAGTATTTCATATTTTTGCCTTAGGAAGAACACCCAGGAATATCTTGAGTAGTCATCAACTACCACAAATATGTAGACCTTCCTACCTAGGCTGTGAACTGGCATAGGACCAAAAAGATCCATATGCAAGAGGTATAAACACCTCACAGCATCTTTGTCCTCAAGGCTATGAAAGGTGGATTTGGTCTACTTGCCCTTTTGACAAGCTGAGCATATCCCAACCTTTATACACTTAACCTGAGGACCATTCCTCACTAACTCTTTGCTAAAGAGTTGGCCAATTATCTTATAGTTAAGATGAGCCAGCCTCTTGTGCCATTTAACACAATGTGAGACTTTCTCATCAGCTACAAGACAAATAGGAGAAACAATGTTCTCACACATAATGTCTAGACAATAGACATTTCTCTTCCTATATCCTGTCAGAATGATCTTTTGATCACTTGACCTACTGATATGACAACCATCCTTAACAAATGAGATGTCATATCCTAAATCACTCAGCTGACTTATGCTAATGCGGTTATGTTTCAAACCCTTTACATAAGCCACTTGAGTAATTGTAATTAGGTTGCTAGAAATATTACCAAAGCCTTTGATGATTCCTTTTTCTGAACCACCAAAGATAACTTTAGGACCATTCTTGATTGGTGTATAGTCCTTCAGCAATCCCCTAGTTCCAGTCATGTGCCTGGAACATCCACTGTCCAAGTACCATATAGGGGCATGGCCACTTGGACTCACCTGCAAAACAGATTACTTAACCTTAGAACCCAAATAACTCTTGGGTCCTTGGTGCAAGTTAGTCTGACTTTTAACAAAACTACCTGTAGCTTTTCTAGCAGAAAGTTTGCTACTCTCCTTGACACTTGAATTGTGCCAGCAATCTATGGCAAAGTGGCCTACCTTGCCACAACACCAGCACTCAAATCTATTGTACCTTTGTTTAGGTACAACCCTGGTTGTTTTATCTACAGCAGGCTTCTTGTTGATTACTGGGGCTTTGCCCTTAGATTTGGACCTAACTGTCCTGGCAGGTTTTGTAAACTCCAATCCAGTCTTACCCTTTTGAGGGATAAACTCATATATCAAAGGTAAAACTAATTTTAGTTTAGAAAAACTTGCAACAATCTCTCTCTCCTTCTGAAGTCTAACCTCTAGATTCCTAATTTGATCATTCTTAAATGTAATAGTTCTCATCTGAATAATTGTAATGTTCTTCAGCCTGGCTATTTCATTCAGTTTTTGATCTAACACTTTATCTGAATCAGCAGCTGCCAACTTAAGATTAGTAATTTCCTTAGTCAGTGTTTTGACCAGATTTTTGCTCTTCTTAAGTGCCTGCAATACATCTTTATATTCATCCATCAACTGATGAATATCACCCTCAGATTCAGACCCACCCACATCACTTGATGCAGATGTATCTGATTCTGAATCAGTACTATAATCTGAAAGACATTGTACCTTACTTGGTCCAGGCTGATCCTGGATCTTGTCTCCTTCTATGAAGGCCATCAGTCCATTGCACTGATTGTCCTCATGCTCATAAATTGAGTTCATTAACTGCATGAACTCATCTTCCTCCTCTTCAGCAAACAGACCAATATAGGCTTCAGCTTCTGAGTCTGTTTCTTAAGATAACTGATCAGTCAAACTCTTGTCCTTACTGGCAATAAAGGACCTTTCCTTTTTGCCCTTGAACTGAGTCTTCTTCTTGTCAGTTGACTCTTTCCTATTTTCTGGACAGTCAGCTACTATATGTCCTTGTCTATTGCAATAATAGCAAACTATCTTTGAGGATGTATTTTTACTTGGCTTAGTCTTTATTTTGTCATTCCTTGATGACTTCCTGTTCTATAATAGTCATCTTTTGTCTGTGAAGTGGATGGCTTAGACCTCCACTGCTTCTTCTTCAGAAACTTTTGAAACTGCCTTGTAAAGGCAGCAAAATTCTCATCACTTTCACTGCTGTTTGAGTTCTGGTTCTCTGAATTTTCTGAAGCAATATCTGCAACTATTTGCGGTGGAGATAGAGACTTGTTTCTATACTTCCTAGTGGCTTCAGTCTTGAAGGCCACAGCTCTTTTCCTGTGCTCCACTCTGGTATTCTTCTCTTCCTCCTTTCTAACCATTAACTGCATTTCATAAGATAGCAGTTTTCCAAACAAGGTTGGAGGAGGTATATCAGCTAATTTGGCCATTTCCTTAATGGCACAAATCTTGGTATCTCAGTCCTTAGTCAGGGATCTTAAAAACTTGTCATTCAGCTCATAGTTGTTGAATTCTCTTCCATAGGACATCAACTCATTAACAGCCCTATAGAATTTCTTGTAGCATTCAGTAATGCTATCAGAATTTCCTTGTCTGAAGCTTTCATACTCTTGATTTAACAAAGACTTCCTATCTTGTCTTACCTCTTTAGATCCCTCCATGTAAACTGTAACGCCCCGGATTTTTGATTGCGTACGCATGATGGGCATTACGTTGGCTTTGACCGTTGGTCGAGCATGGTTTTTCCCGTGGGCTTGCGAGTGGCTGTTTTGGTTGCCGAGTTGCACGATTCCCCAGCAAACCGGAGTCCAAATTGGGGACTCGGTGAGGTCTCTTAGGGAATGCTTGCACTGTTTCGCGCCCGGGTAATGTTGCTCAAAATAAGTTGCTGGTACAGGAAACAGAAAAAAAGGTAAAAAGTTCTAAAGGCAAAAATGGTCTAGGACGTCACAGAAACACTTTTCAAAACGGGGGAAAATGGTCGTTTTTGTGCGTAACACGCCCCCTGACACGGGCGTGACCCAGGCCGTGACCTAGGCGTGACCTCCTTGACTCGACGAATTTTTCTTGCGTCGAGTTGAGCTCGACGAATGGGGTACATGCCCCGTGACACGGGCGTGTCACGGGCCGTGTCTCGTTTTGTCGAGTGTCGAGTGTCGAGTGTCGAGTGTCGGGTGTCGAGAGAGGGTACACGGCCTGTGACACGGGCGTGTCACAGGGCGTGTCCAGCTTGTCGAGTGTCGAGTGTCGCGTGTCGAGTGTCGAGTGTCGAGTGTCGAGTGTCGAGTGTCGAGAGAGGGGACACTGCTTATGACACGGGCGTGTCACAGGGCGTGTCCAGCTGTGTCGAGTGTCGACACTTTGTGTCGATGAGGTGTCGAGACACGGGCTACACGCCCTAGGTCACGGGCGTGACCGACCCGTCACGGGCGTGTACCCGGCCGTGTACCGTGTGGATAAACTTGAATATGCCGACTTTCTGCGCCGCTTAAGGTACACGCCCTGCGTCACGTGCGTGACACAGGGCGTGACCGGCCCGAAAATCGATTTTTTCCAATTTTTTTGTGCCGTTCATTTCCTTGATTCTGCATCTAACGGTCCAGCTCTGTTCTGGAGGCAATAAGGCCGAAACAGAGAATTCTTCTCCTCATTTCATATTCTTCTTCATCTTCTTCCTCATTTCAAAGGAAGAGCAAGGGAGAAAAGCTAAGGAAAGGGAAGAAGAAAAGAGGGCAGCCGTCGCGGTGTCATCTCGGTTCAGGAAAGCGGTGTTCTTCACCCTTGCCAATCTTGTTTTCTTGTTCTTTGATTAATTGCTCTTTCCATTTCCTAGTTTGTTCTTCTTAATTTGGATTGTATCTCACTAGCCCTATTAAATTGCTTAGTTTGTTTAGTTATCAATCCTCTTGCTTCTTATCAAATTTCCCTATGCTCAATGAATTCATATGCTAGGTTGATTCATGTAATTTTTCGTGTTCATGTGATTCATGTAGCTAAGTTGATTCATATTCATGTAGCCTTTTTCTTGCCAAATCATGTGATGTTCTTGTTCCTCATCATGTAATTCATGTAGCTCGTAGCTTAATTAAGTTTCTATCAACTTGTAGTCATGCGTGAGGACGATGAAAGGAAACGTGTTTAGCTTGGGTTATGGGGCGTTTTGCGAGGCAAATTGTGAACCATGGCAGGAGCGTTTGTGTGAGAATTCTGCAAGGGGTGGTGTGGTTTCAGTCTTGGTGGCCACCGGGTTTTGTTTTATGGTATGAGAGATCATTTTGGCCCCGATTTGGGCTGGTTTTGATTGGTGCGTTCCACTTTAGGGCCGCCACCGAAAGACCCTTGCGGAATTGAACTTAACCGCTGCTTATGTTTCACTAGTTTGGTTGTTTCTTGTTCTAAAGATGATGAATTGTGCATGTGTATGGCCTTTTTGCTCCTGCGGGTTAAGCAGGACTTGATGAAACTTGTACGCACTTGGTGCGTTTGGCACTTTGGATTGACCATGTTTACTACTTGTTTTCCACTTGTGTTGTTCACTCATTTTACTTATATGAAACATGGCTACGGGGTCGGTAAGCCCCTTCTTTATCGATTATGAACCTCATGCTCTCTTTTGTATAGCTTGGATGATTGCTGAGGTATTCTTTCTTGAATGCCTCAGGTGCAGGTTGTAGTCGGTTAGGCGGCTAGGTTTGGTGGTGGAGTTTCTTGGGAGCTAGCCGAGCTTACTGAGCGAGGTAGTTCTTTTCTGTGTTGGACAGACATACTTGCACCCCAATGGGTTCGTGTCAGCTTGTTGGCGCCCATTGGTGGTTTTCTTTACTTGTGATATATGAATACTAGACTGCTAATGTGACTCATTTAGATGGAATGATGTCTACTTGCTTTTGGGAAGGATTTATGATAGGTTGCATTAGATATTTTTAAGCTATACAAAAACCTATTATTGTATATCATGCATACATGTTTTGATCAACTAAGACATATTTTCCAAACAACGTAAAACGAACAATTTCTTTTATGCTTATAAATCTAGGCTGCATATAGGAGCTCATCATCAGTAAACTAACATATTTTCCGCCGCGTACAAATACAGTTTTTGATACCTAAGGCCGAGGGATACGGCCATTAAATCCAAAGGTTTTCTTGCATTTAACTGTGGAATTTCAACTCATGAAGGAAGCGTCAAGAATTGCCTGAGCGTGTGCAGTTATCCCCTGCACGACGTGGTATCATAACCCGTAGTTCCTCTTGCTCTGATACGTTGTATTCGTTGAGGAAATGCGGGTTGTGATAGGTGTTATCAGAGCCAGGTTTGCTTGACATTTGGTCGGGCAAACTTTCTTTTTGATTGTAAGCATCATCTCAGACACACACCGAGGTGCCATCAGTACGTCTTGGCCGAAGCATGAACACTACACTCATGGCATGAACAGAAGTATATGGGGCATATTATGTAGTATGGGATACATAATATGTGGTTGTATATGGATCCACCATAGGGGCAACATGTGAGAGTTATGTAGTATGGGATGCATAACCTCACCACATGGATGCGACTAGCACGTTTTCTTTTATTCGTTGCATGCAATGCTATGTAGTATGGGATGCATAGCATTGTGATGCGTATGACCGCTCATGGCATGCATTAAGGCCTTTTCTAGAATGCATAGCACAGCACGCATAACATAACATTGCATGAGCACAACGTGCCAAGCTAAGATTTACATGATGACACCTGTACACTCATGGTTTTGGGTTAAATAAAGTCATGCATTCATCGGTTAGGCACAAGTTAGTGGGATTACGGTGAGTCATCTTTAGGCTAGGCATACCATCATTCTCAAACTCCCAAAGCAAGTTAGCAGTTGATGTTCATATTTCTATATGTATGGTCTGTACATAGCCGTTGTGTGTTTTGTTGGGTTTGAGTTTGACAAGAGTGACCGTGTTGATAGGATGTCGAAGCGTCCAGTGACAAGGCAAACTCCCCAATCCGAGGACGAGTCTTCGGGCGCGCAGAATAATGCCTTGATGGATAGTCTATACCAAAGTAATGAGGCTTTGACGAGGCAGGTGCAGGAAGTGCAGTCCCAGCTCCAAGCTATGTCATCAGCGATGTTGGGGCTGGCACCAAGAGGGAAAGAGGTGGTCAGAGGCCCCATTGGTTCTACTCCTTCGGTGGCAGTGATACCCCCAGTTGTGGTTCCTCCTGCGATGACTTTCATCTCGCAGTTTCAGCGACTTGCACCACCGACTTATGATGGAAAAGCGGATTTTGTGCTCTTGGATGATTGGGTGATTACGTTGGAAGAAATGTTTGTTTATTCTGGCGTTACCGAGGACCAGAAGGTGATGCTTGCCGCCTATCAACTCAAAGGGTTGGCGAAAGGTTGGTGGTTGCGAGAAAAGGAAAGCCTAGAGGCGGGATGTTCGTGGGAAGCCTTTAAAGAAATGTTACGGCGCAAGTTTCTACCGACAGTGGAAAGGGACTGCCTGATGAATGACTTCTTGTACCTGAAGCAGAGGAAACTCACAGTTAGTGAATATGAAATTGAGTTTAGCAAGTTAAGTCGGTTCGCTCCGAGCTTGGTGATGACGGAAGCTGACCGAGTAAAGAGATTTTTGGGCGGACTCCGCGGCGACGTGCAGCAGTTCGCAAGTGCTTATGGAGCGACAAGTTACACCACTGTGGTTGAGGCTGCGTTAAAGGTTGAAGCCATCGAAAATGCCAAACAAAGAGGGCAGCAGATGAGGCAGGGCAAGAGACAGCTGGTGGGAGAGAAAATGTCCCACGAGTCAGACGTAAAGAAGAAGAAGGAAATATGTAGCTTCTGTGGCCGAGCCGGTCACCCATTTGAGACATGTTTCAAGCGGTTGGGGATGCAGAAGAGGGAGCGGGTGCATGCCATTCAGGGTGTGCCAACCAGAGACTTGGAGTGTACATTTTGTGGGAGAAGAGGTCATGATGTGGGCCGCTGCTGGGCCAAAGACAAGGTGTGCTTCCAGTGTGGCAGACAAGGACATCTTCGCGCAAGGTGCCCGCAGATCCAACCTGTTTTGCAACCCGCACCACTCCAGGCTTTGCCTCCACCTCCGCGTTTGGACAAAGGCAAAGGGAAGTTGAATGTGGTCTCTTCAGAGGAAGCTCAGACGTCACCGCAGGTTATCTCAGGTTAGATTCATTCCTCTGGTTCACGTTTTGTGGATGTCTCTTATGTGTAGTTCTTAGCATATATACCCTTATAGGAAACTTTAAGGTAAAGAACCGTTGGGCGCGTGTTCTCTTTGATTCTGGCGCGACCCATTCATTTGTGGCGCGAACCTTTCTGGATCGGTATCATTTGACACCAGATCGAGTGGGGAATGCGTTTTTTGGTGAAATTTCCTTCCGGTGCTTCTGTGGTGGCCGACTGGGGTCTTTTTGATTGTCCCATTTTGTTGCGGGATTTCATAGCAAGGGCTGATTTCAAGGTGATCGATTTGGAGGATTTTGACGTCATTCTGGGCATGGACTGGTTATCCCGCTATGACGCTGTCATCCAGTGCAAAGGGAAGCGCTTGGATTTTATCAAAGACAATGGTCAGCCAGGAAGTGTGTATGGTGATTCTTGCCAGGATTCTCCAGGGATTTCGGCGGTATGTGTTCGGACATTGTTTGTTTCCGACTGTTTTGCTTGTCTTGTCTCAGCTGTGGGGACTAGTGATGTTTTGCCGCGTTTGGAGGAGATTCCCGTTGTTCGTGAATTTCCCGATGTTTTTCCTACGGATCTTCCTGGTCTTCCCCCTGATCGTGATGTTGAGTTCGTTATTGATTTGGAGCCGGGTACGCGACCTATTGCGAAAGCGCCGTACAGAATGGCCCCACGTGAGCTAGCAGAGTTGCGTACACAGCTGGATGACTTATTGGCAAAGGGGTTTATCAGGCCGAGTTCATCACCTTGGGGTGCACCGGTGTTATTTGTGAAGAAGAAAGATGGGTCGATGCGGCTTTGCATCGATTACCGGGAATTGAACAAAGTGACGATTAAAAACAAGTACCCACTGCCAAGAATCGATGATTTGTTTGATCAACTGCGTGGCAGTTCCGTATTTTCGAAGATTGATCTCCGCTCGGGCTATCATCAACTCAAGGTCCGAGAGTCTGATATTCCGCGGACTGCATTTCGATCAAGGCATGGCCATTTTGAATTTCTTGTGATGTCGTTTGGTTGGACCAACGCACCAACAGCCTTCATGGATATGATGAACAGGGTGTTCAAGGACTACTTGGATAAGTTTGTGGTGGTTTTTATTGATGACGTTCTTGTCTACTCCCGCAGTGCTGAGGAGCATGAACAGCATCTGCGATTGGTATTGGCCACTTTGCGAGATCAACGGTTATTCTCCAAGCTAAGCAAATGCGAGTTTTCGTTGTCGCAAGTTGCCTTTCTGGGTCATGTCATTAATCAACAAGGAATTTCAGTGGATCCCGAAAAGATTGTTGCAGTCATGGAGTGGAGAAGACCGGAGACACCCAAGGAGATTCGAAGCTTCTTGGGATTGGCCTGCTATTATAGCAGATTTGTAGAAGGTTTTTCTACGTTGGCCGCACCTTTGACGCGATTAACCCAGAATAATGTGGCGTTTGAGTGGAATGACAAGTGTGAGGCCTCATTCCTGGAACTCAAGAACAGGTTATGTACCGCTCCTGTGTTGATCTTGCCGACGGAAGGGCTCGATTATGAAGTGTTTGTGGATGCGTCGCACATTGGACTTGGCTGTGTATTAATGCAAGACAAAAAGGTGATTGCGTATGGGTCTCGGTAGTTAAAAAGTCATGAGAAGAACTACCCAACGCATGATTTGGAGTTCGCAGCGGTGATATTTACATTGAAGTTGTGGAGACACTTACTGTATGGTGCACAGTGTAAAATCTTTACGGATCATAAAAGTTTAAAGTACGTCTTCATGCAAAAAGAACTTAATCTGCGCCAACGGCGATGGCTTGAATATGTAGTTGATTATGATGTGGACATTCAGTATCATCCGGGGAAAGCGAATGTTGTGGTCGATGCTTTGAGTAGGAAGACGGGGAAATTATTTCATTTTTCAGTTGACCGACTTGTGGAGGAATTTCTATTGATGGATATTTCCGTGGAAAAATATGACCCGCAAAGTCATTTGATGGTAGAAGAACCTTCATGGCTGGTGCTTGCAAGACAACATCAAAAGAATGATCCTGATCTTTTTCATTTGTTTCTGCGAACTGCAAAGAGTGAATTACCGGATTTTTCTATTGATGAGGGGGGCACGTTAAAGTATTGTGGTCGATTTTGTATTCCCGCAGTTGGAGATATTCGCGAGATGGTGTGTCGGGAAGCACATTTCGCAAGTATGGCCTACCATCCAGGCTCAACAAAAATGTACCGTGATTTGAAACAAATTGTCTGGTGGTATGGAATGAAAAGAGATATAGTGCAATTTGTATCTGAATGTCATACCTGCAAGCGGGTGAAAGCTGATCATGGACGGCCTGGTGGCAAGTTGACACCATTGGAGATTCCAACATGGAAGTGGGAAAGCATCTCAATGGATTTTATTACAGGTTTACCAAGATCTCCACGAGGACATGACTCTGTGTGGGTGATCGTGGATAGGTTGACCAAGTGTGCTCATTTCATACCCTTTAAGGTCAACTACTCGATGAAGACCATAGCGGAGCTCTATTTGAACGAGATCATCCGACTGCATGGTGTGCCAGTCAATATCATCTCAGACAGGGATTCCCGATTTACTTCTCGTTTCTGGAAGAGCCTCCAAGAGGGTTTGGGAATGGATTTGCGGTATTCCACTGCTTACCACCCTCAGACGAATGGCCAAACAGAACGAGTAAATCAAATTGTGGAAGATATGATTCGATGCTACATTCTTGAGTATGGCGGAGCATGGGATGAACGTTTGCGGCTTATGGAATTCGCATATAATAACAGCTATCAAGAAAGCTTGCAAATGGCTCCGTTCGAAGCTTTATATGGGCGTCGATGTCGGACTCCCCTCTTTTGGGCTGAGATTGGCGGGCGGCCTTTGTTGGGCCCGGAGGCGCTCGAGGACATGGAAGTTGCCGTACGAGGTATCCGGGAGAAGCTCTGAATCGCCCAAGAGCGATATGAAAAGTACGCCAACTGATGAAGGTCGGAATTAGAGTTTGCGGTGGGGGATTCTGTTTTCTTGAAAGTCTCCCCAATGGTTGGGATTAAAAGGTTTGGAAAAGAGCGCAAATTAGACCCAAGATTTGTGGGTCCCTTCAAGATTCTTGCGCGAGTTGGTGCATCCGCCTACAAAATAGAATTACCCGTGAACTTTCCTGGTGTGCACAATGTGTTTCATGTTAGCCAACTTCGCAAGTGTGTGCGGAATAACAAGCAAGTGTTGGACGTTGTGCCGCAATTGGCGCCGAACCTTTCTTATGTGGAGATGCCAATCCGGATATTGGACTCCCAAGATCGTGTGTTGAGGAAAAAGAAGATTCCTATGGTCAAGGTGCTATGGAAAAATCAGGATGTAGAAAGCGCGACGTGGGAGCTCGAGTCAACGATGAGAGCGGCTCACCCTCACTTGTTCCCGTAAATAAACTGGTATGTGACTTGGTGTTTGGTTGCATTCATGTTTTGGTTTGCATACGCATGATGGGCGTTACGTTGGCTTTGACCGTTGGCGAAACTTTTTGTTAGGGGGAGTGATTGTAACGTCCCGGATTTTTGATTGCGTACGCATGATGGGCGTTACGTTGGCTTTGACCGTTGGTCGAGCATGGTTTTTCCCGCGGGCTTGCGAGTGGCTGTTTTGGTTGCCGAGTTGCACGATTCCCCAGCAAACCAGAGTCCAAATTGGGGACTCGGTGAGGCCTCTTAGGGAATGCTTGCACTGTTTCGCGCTCGGGTAATGTTGCTCAAAATATGTTGCTGGTACAGGAAACAGAAATAAAAGGTAAAAAGTTCTTAAGGCAAAAATGGTCTAGGACATCACAGAAACACTTTTCAAAACAGGGGAAAATGGTCGTTTTTGTGTGTGGCACGCCCCTTGACACGGGCGTGACCCAGGCCGTGACCTGGGCGTGACCTCCTTGACTCGACGAATTTTTCTTGCGTCGAGTTGAGCTCGACGAATGGGGTACACGCCCCGTGACACGGGCGTGTCACGGGCCGTGTCCCGCTTTGTCGAGTGTCGAGTGTCGAGTGTCGGGTGTCGAGAGAGGGTACACGGCCTGTGACACGGGCGTGTCACAGGGCGTGTCCAGCTTGTCGAGTGTCGAGTGTCGAGTGTCGAGTGTCGAGTGTCGAGTGTCGGGTGTTGAGAGAGGGGACATTGCCTATGACACGGGCGTGTCACAGGGCGTGTCCAGCTGTGTCGAGTGTCGACACTTTGTGTCGACGAGGTGTCGAGACACGGGCTACACGCCCTAGGTTACGGGCGTGACCGACCCGTCACGGGCGTGTACCCGGCCGTGTACCGTGTGGATAAACTTGGATATGCCGACTTTCTGCGCCGCTTAAGGTACACGCCCTGCGTCACGTGCGTGACACAGGGCGTGCCGGCCCGAAAATTGATTTTTTCCAGTTTTTTTGTGCCGTTCATTTCCTTGATTCTGCATCTAACGGTCCATCTCTGTTCTGGAGGCAATAAGGCCGAAACAGAGAATTCTTCTCCTCATTTCATCTTCTTCTTCATCTTCTTCCTCATTTCAAAGGAAGAGCAAGGGAGAAAAGCTAAGGAAAGGGAAGAAGAAAAGAGGGCAGCCGTCGCGGTGTCATCTCGGTTCAGGCAAGCGGTGTTCTTCACCCTTGCCAATCTTGTTTTCTTGTTCTTTGATTAATTGCTCTTTCCATTTCCTAGTTTGTTCTTCTTAATTTGGATTGTATCTCACTAGCCCTATTAAATTGCTTAGTTTGTTTAGTTATCAATCCTCTTGCTTCTTATCAAATTTCCCTATGCTCAATGAATTCATATGCTAGGTTGATTCATGTAATTTTTCTTGTTCATGTGATTCATGTAGCTAAGTTGATTCATGTTCATGTAGCCTTTTTCTTGCCAAATCATGTGACGTTCTTGTTCCTCATCATGTAATTCATGTAGCTCATAGCTTAATTAAGTTTCTATCAACTTGTAGTCATGCGTGAGGACGATGAAAGGAAACGTGTTTAGCTTGGGTTATGGGGCGTTTTACGAGGCGAATTGTGAACCATGGCAGGAGCGTTTGTGTGATAATTCTGCAAGGGGTGGTGTGGTTTCAGTCTTGGTGGCCACCGGGTTTTGTTTTATGGTATGACAGACCATTTTGGCCCCGATTTGGGCTGGTTTTGATTGGTGCGTTCCACTTTAGGGCCGCCACCGAAAGACCCTTGCGGAATTGAACTTAACCGCTGCTTATGTTTCACTAGTTTGGTTGTTTCTTGTTCTAAAGATAATGAATTGGGCATGTGTATGGCCTTTTTGCTCCTGCGGGTTAAGCAGGACTTGATGAAACTTGTACGCACTTGGTGCGTTTGGCACTTTGGATTGACCATGTTTACTACTTGTTTTCCACTTGTGTTGTTCACTCATTTTACTTATATGAAACATGGCTACGGGGTCGGTAAGCCCCTTCTTTATCGATTATGAACCTCATGCTCTCTTTTGTATAGCTTGGATGATTGCTGAGGTATTCTTTCTTGAATGCCTCAGGTGTAGGTTGTAGCCGGTTAGGCGGCTAGGTTTGGTGGTGGAGTTTCTTGGGAGCTAGCCGAGCTTACTGAGCGAGGTACTTCTTTTCTGTGTTGGACAGACATACTTGCACCCCAATGGGTTCGTGTCAGCTTGTTGGCGCCCATTGGTGGTTTTCTTTACTTGTGATATATGAATACTAGACTGCTAATGTGACTCATTTAGATGGAATGATGTCTACTTGCTTTTGGGAAGGATTTATGATAGGTTGCATTAGATATTTTTAAGCTATACAAAAACCTATTATTGTATATCATGCATACATGTTTTGATCAACTAATACATATTTTCCAAACAACGTAAAACGAACAATTTCTTTTATGCTTATAAATCTAGGCTGCATATAGGAGCTCATCATCAGTAAACTAACATATTTTCCGCCGCGTACAAATACAGTTTTTGATACCTAAGGCCGAGGGATACGGCCATTAAATCCAAAGGTTTTCATGCATTTAACTGTGGAATTTCAAATCATGAAGGAAGCGTCAAGAATTGCCTGAGCGTGTGCAGTTATCCCCTGCACGACGTGGCATCATAACCCGTAGTTCCTCTTGCTCTGATACGTTGTATTCATTGAGGAAATGCGGGTTGTGACATAAACTATCAGTGTGTCCCACATTTCTTTTGATGTTTTACAATATATTAGGTTCTGAAATGTGGCATCATCAATTGCACTTACAATAATATTCTGGGCCCTCTTGTCCATAGTAGACAGAATTCTTTCATCTTTAGTCATTTCTGAATAGTCTTTGGGAGTTCTCTGATTTGCATCCAGAACAGATACTTTCATTGGCACATATGGCCCTTCTTTGACTGTGATGTATATTCTTGGGTCAGATGCTTCCATAAAGAGTCTAACCCTTTCTTTCCAAATGTCAAAAATCTCTTTTCTGCAGATTGGCAATTTCATGGATCCTAGCTCTTTGTGATTCTCAGTGGAACCCATTTTCTTGATTCTGCCTACAGGATCTTTACTCAGACTGTTATGTCCTTTTTGAGGAACCTCCCTCTGATACCACTTGAAAGAACTAGTGCCTAATCACCTAGAGGGGGGGTGAATAGGTGAACTTAATCTTTTTTAGTATTTCAGGCAGAAACACTGAACAGTAATTGCAATTCAACAAGTATCACAACACAGCAACCATACAAGCATACATTCACAGAGTGCACACAGATTTTTATAGTGGTTCCCCAAGGTCTGGGTACATCCACTTTCCCCCTTCGCCTATCTAGTAGTGTACTAGATTCGGCCTAACTTCTCCACTTCTTCTCAGATCCTCAGATCTTACAACTCAGAACCCCAAACAGGTTCCTACAACTCAGAGTGATCCCACTTCTACAACTCAGGCACCAAGCCCTACCACTCAGTCTTCAACAAGACCTACACTCAGGCACAACAGCCCTACCTCAGCCTTCAACAAGGCCTACACTCAGAGAAATGATTCTCCTACACTCAGGCTCACAGGCCCTACCTCAGCCTTTATAGATTTAGGCTTACAACTCAGATCTATACAAGATCCTATAGAAATTAGAAAATACAAAGTATATAACCACAACTCTTGATAGAGAGAGATGAGTTGACTGGCTTCTTGATGAGTTCTTGGAAGAACTTGGCAGAGATCAACCTCCCTTGGCTTTCTTCAAAGCTTCTTGAATTAGAACACAGTAGGGTTGTATCTCTATGCAGATGATCTTCAATCAACTAATGTCTTGAGATTCTGATTTCAATCTGAATCTTACTTATCAGCCTGGTTCAACAGCTGGTCTTCTTAGAAGGAGCTCTCTCTCTCTCCAACTTCTTAGATCTTCACTTGAAGGTCTTCTACTTGTTGTGTTATTTTTCACTTCATTGATCGATTCCCTCTGTTGAAGGAAAAAGCTTTATATAAGCTTTCTTCATGGTGACCGGCTGATCCGGTTTCTAACAATCTTCTGATAGCTCTGACAATAGCAGTTGACCGATTGAAATGGCAGCTGTCAAGTCATCCAGTCACTTCTTGAAATCTTTGTCACTGTCTGAAAGTATCGAGATAGATAGTCTTTATGTGTCGACACAAATAGACTAACTGTCGACACAAGTAGACTAACTGTCGACACTCGCCTTCATGGTGTCGACACAACTCCTTGTGTTGTTGTAACTGCTTCTCGACACTGCTTCTTCAGAATGTGTCGACATTAATCCTGTGTGTAAGACCCCCCCTCCCCGGATCCCAAAACACGGCACGAAGGGGGAGTCTGATGCCCGGAACAGCCGCCTTGCGGTAGCATTAGCACACGGGCTAACCTGTACCACAAGACGCCTATTCCGCCGGCTACAACAATATCAACATATCATGCCAACCCAACCAAATAAATAAACAGAAGAAGTCAAAATCCACACTAAGTTATAATGTCCAAATACATCAATAATGAGAAGCTAAAACATGCTTCTACAATATATCAGAGTACAGCTAAACAATGCCCAAACGGGCTACATCAGAGTAAGCAAAACACTAACATCGGTAACAGACGGTATCGACGGCACCGTCACGTCAGGCCCTGTCGTCCTGGCCTGGCTGTCCTGCGGCGTAGTATGCGGCTGCTCTACCTGCGGCGTGACCTCCTAAAAAGGAAGACGTAGCAACCGTTAGTCGAAACGACTAAGTGGTTTCACATCCGCTCCCCCGGCGACTCCTCGGCACCGGGCGGAGAAAAGGAACAAGAGTATAGTATATAACAAGTAGGCAAGTAAAGAAGTACAAGCAAGTGGCAGTAGTGTAAGAGTAACAGCATCATAGTCAGCATATATGAAAGAGCTACACTAAACTAGCAAGTATAAGTAACAGCAGGAAAGTAACTTAACTTATAAGAATGCTCATACAAACTTATAAGTTAAGGATCGGGTTACATAAAAGTAACTTATCGTATAAGAGTGCCCATACAAACTTATACAATGAGGATCTTGTTGTGCAATGTTATGAAATGCTATGAATGCTATGCAATGACTCACCCATGCACACCCATGCAATTGCTATGTCGACACAGACTATAGTTCCCACTTTTCGAGCAGGTAGCTAACCTCTCAGGCATCAGCCGTCGTGGCCAGGCGGTGACAGTAGAACGGGCACTTCTACTACTAGGCGGGTATCACACTACTTCACCTAGGTCTCCGTACGCCTCAACGCTAAGAACACAACAGCGGAGCCCATGCGTACTATGGCCCAGCGGGGTCTTGGGTAGATGTGCACCAAGAACACAGCCCGAACTGGCCTTGCGTGACCCGGAAGGGGCCTCGGAAGAAAGCACGAGGACACAGCCCAACCGTTCACATGGTCGGAGGGGCCTCGGGACGTGAACACCGAGGACACAGCCCAAACCGACCAAGTCTAACTGCCAACTCCCGTCGGTGTGACGACTGGCGAGCCCGTAGACCTGCCACACTATCCTTAACCCGGGATTACGACACCGCGTGTCGACTCACACCACATGCAAATACCACATCAACATAACGTGGAAGGGGCCTTGGAAGCAAACACGAGGGCACAGCCCAACCATCCATCCACACCTCATCTCAACACAACCAAAACAAGTGGCGGTCAACACCGCACTTACAAACTCTCACAACACTACTCATAGGAAGACGACACTCTAAGTATTGGACTACCAAATTCAATCCACTATTCAACATTCACATGGCCATGAGTTATCCTTCTATATGTCATATCAGGTGATTTCAACACAATATATCAAGATGCACATGTACAAAAATCTACTAACTTCTAACCAGTCAAATCATTCAAGTATACTATCTTACAATTCTATCACATGAAATCCGATTAATAATCTTCATCATTTATGCAACTGAATTAATTATTCATAAGAGTTTATCCAAGCCTCAAGGTTACCTGTAATATTAGTTTCACCGAATCCAAATCCAAATATTATAAACCCAGATTTTTAAGTGCAGGAATAGTCTGGACAGCAACTTCGACCGGAGATTCCCGAGGCTACAGGAATCCGGTGAAGTCGTGTAACCCCTCGATGGAAAGATATTTCCATAGACTACATCTTTCATATTCAGAGCTCAATCCAGATTTGACATTATCCTATTTGAAATCGGACTTGAAGTCCGCTGCGTACAGAACACAGTTTCTGCATACGAGGTTTATTGAACACCATTTTCGTTTAGACTTTCCCGTGGCTACAGACTTCGCCAGAAGTCGTGCAACCATTCGTTGGAAAGCTATTATCAAGGGCTTCAACTTTCGTGTTAAGCCAAAAGCCCAGATCTGCCCATAGCATACATAAAAATGGCCACGAAGTTCGCTGCGCGCAGAATACAGATTCTGCACGCTTCTTAAAGAAAAATGGACGTCATCGGTCCGTCTTCTTCCTCAAGCGATCCTTCCTAAATTTTCCAGAAATGTCCTCCTCCCTTATTCAACCTCAAAGGCCAAAACTCCTCACGAAACCATTCACCCATCGTCGTATTGAAGAAAAGGGGAAGGGTTGAGGAGATCTAAAGTCTAGGATTCAAATCCTAGCATGGCCGAACCTAGAAATCTTCTCCTCTCCATCAAGACTCTCTTGAGCCGATGTCTCTCCTAGGAAAATAACTATAGATCTAGCACCAAGGGAGAGGGTAGGAAACTCACATTGGCTCCAGCGGTACCACCATTTCTAGCCATGGATCTCGTAGTTCTCCTTGGCGGCATCTTCTCTTTCACGGCGATGGCGGATCTCCTTTGGTAGGACTTGCTCCTACAGTTTTCCCTCTCACAGGAGTTCTCACTGGAAATAGGGGATGAAAAGAGAATGAAAACGGCTAGGGTTTTCTCTCCCCTATATATATAAAATGTGATACGGGTAGGGACACGGCCGTGTCCCTACCCGTGTCCTTCCTGGCGAAGCGGCAACGACAGTTTCCATGTCGGTTCAATACTTGACACGGGTTGGGACACGCCCGTGTCCCGACCCGTGTCCACATGACACGGCCGTGTGCATAGCCGTGTCCTTGGCCGTGTACTTCTCGGGTTGCGTCTCGACACTTCTCGTCGAGCTCAACTCGACGCACACGGGTAGGGACACGGCCGTGTCACTACCCGTGTCACTTGGTGTCGACACAGCTCGACGATCTCGACACGGGTCGTCGAGCTCAACTCGACGCACACGGGTAGGCACACGGCCGTGTCCCTACCCGTGTTACTTCCTTTTTACACTGATTCTCCATTTATCCACAAGTGCAGTCCAATTCCCTGCACTCTCAGGACTCAAGTCAACCCTCCTGACTCAAAACACACACACTAGGGGCCTAGAGCGATTCGGGACGTTACAAATCCTATAAACAAAATAAAAGATTTCGTCCCCGAAATCAGGCTTAGGCTGTGGGGAGGAAAGCATGACAGGAAATTTAACACTTGCTTTTAAATAGAATTACCTTGAGCAAACAACTCCGGGTAGCGTTGCTGCATTAAATCCAATGGCTCCCATGTGTACTCCTCCTTCCCATGATTCAACCATAGCACCTTTACTAAGGGAACATTTTTGCGGCATAATGTTCTTGTCTCACTGTCAACAATCTGCACCGGCTCTAGTCGCACAGACCTATCCGTCGCCACCGCACCATCAGTAGTGGGAATAAATTGGTCGGGCCGTAATAGTGCTTTTCGAAGCGACGATACATGGAACACGTCGTGAAGATTTCCTAGTTCCGGTGGTAACTCCAACCGATAGGCCAACGGGCCAATCCTTTCCAATATAGTATAAGGCCCAACATACCTTGGGCTGAGCTTTTTCACTCCACGCACCCGCGAAACTCCATGCATCGGCCGAATCTTAAGGAACACCTTTTCGCCCACTTGGAATTCCACCATCCGGTGCTTTTTATTGTAATATTTCGCCTGTCGACTTTGAGCCTCCAACATGCGATCTCGTATCAATCTGACCGCCGCATCAGTATCATCTATGTATTCATTTCCCAATGCCTTCGGATCTTCATCCTGCACCCAAGACAAGGGAGTCCTGCACCTTCTTCCGTAAAGGGCTTCATGGGGCGCCATGTCGATGCTCGCCTGGTGGCTATTATTATAGGAGAATTCCACTAGTGGCAAGAGCCTTTCCCATGGCTCTCCTCTGTCCAGCACACATAACCTCAATAAATCCTCCAGTGTTCTGATGGTCCTTTCAGACTGCCCGTCCGTCTGTGGGTGGAATGCAGTACTAAAGGTTAGGCGCGAGCCCAAATACGCCTGTACCGCCTTCCACTCATTGGATGTAAATCGACCATCCCGATCCGAAACAATTGTCTTGGGCACGCCATGATACCGTACAAATTGCTCCACAAAAAGGCGTACCAAAACATCCACGTGTGCTTCCTTCTTCATTGGAATGAACCGGGCCACCTTTGTCAGTCGATCCACAATAACCCATACTGAATCATTCCCGGAGCGGGAACGAGGTAACCCATGAACAAAGTCCATGGAGATATCCTCGAACTTCCATTCGGGGATGGGCAATGACTGCAACAAACCACCGGGACTCCTGCATTCAGCCTTCACTCTTTGGCAAGCTTCGCAATGTGTAACATAGTAGCGAACATCTTTCTTCATTCCCGGCCAACACATGGTCTTCCGCAATCCGGCGTACATCTTAGCAATACCAGGGTGCACTGAATATTGAGAGGAATGTGCCTCTCTCAAGATATCTTCCCGAATTTTGCCGCCCTTGGGAATATAAAGTCGGCCACGAAAATAAACGAGGCCGTCTTTGAGTGTGTACTCGTCGGTGGTCCTATCTTCAATTGCCTTGATTGCCGGGGCCAAGGCCGCATCCATTCCTTGCTCCACCCGAATCCGGTCTCGGATATCACAAACTATGCTCATGTTGGCCAAATACTCCGCATACTCTGCCGAAGGATCCTTGAATACTAAAGTAATTTCCATCTCCTCGATCATCCGAGCCAACTCCATGCTCATCAGCCGAGACTCTGGGCTAGAGCCTGGCACTTTTCTACTCAAGGCATCGGCTACCGAGTTCGCTTTCCCGGGGTGGTAGTTCATGGTGAACTCGTAGTCGCATAGAAATTCCAACCACCGCCGTTGTCTCAGGTTCAACTCCTTCTGAGTGTGAACATACTTCAAGTTTTTGTGATCGGAAAAGATCTCGCAGTGCACGCCATATAAATAATGCCTCCAGACTTTCAAAGCGAACACCACTGCTCCCAACTCCAAATCATGAACCGGGTAATTGATTTCATGTTTCTTTAACTGCCTTGAAGCATAAGCGATCACGTGCCCGTGCTGCATCAGCACCGCTCCCATCCCTTGATATGATGTGTCCGTGTAAACTTGGAATCCTTCCTTCCCAGACGGAAGTGCGAGGATGGGGGCGGAGGTAAGCCTATCTTTCAATTCTTGAAATGCCTCTTCACATTGAGGTGTCCACTCAAATGGCACACCCTTCTTCGTCAAGGAGGTAAGAGGAAGGGCAATCTTGGAAAAACCTTTCACGAACTTGCAGTAGTAGCCAGCAAGTCCAAGAAAGCTTCGTACATCAGCCGCCGACTTCAAGGGCGACCACTCCTTCACGGCCCGCACCTTTGCTGGATCCACTGCTAACCCTGCTCCACTGATCACATGCCCCAAGAAGGCAACCTCCTTAAGCCAGAATTCACACTTGCTAAACTTGGCATACAAGGCGTGCTCCTTCAATTTCTTCAAAACCAAGGTCAGGTGCTCGACATGCTCCTCCTCCGTCTTTGAGTAGACCAAGATGTTGTCGATGAAAACAATGACGAAGATGTCCAAATACGGTTCAAACACCTTGTTCATCAAACTCATGAAGGCCGAAGGGGCATTTGTGAGCCCAAACGGCATTACTGTGAACTCATACAAACCATATCTCGAACTGAAGGCCGTTTTCTGGATGTCCCCCTCATGTATCCTCAACTGATAGTATCCGGAGCGCAAATCCAATTTAGAAAACCAATGTGCTCCCACTAGTTGATCGAACAACTCATCGATCCGCGGTAGTGGATAAGTGTTCCGCACCGTCAACCGATTGAGTTCCCGATAATCTATGCACAATCGCAGTGTTCCATCCTTCTTCTTCACGAACAGCACAGGGGCTCCCCATGGTGATGAACTGGGGCGAACGAACCCTAAATCCACCAGTTCTTGCAATTGAACTCTAAACTCCGCGAGTTCTTTCGGAGCCATTCTGTATGGAGCCTTGGATACAGGCTTGGCACCTGGTACTAGATTGATCTGGAAGTCAACTTCTCTATGCGGAGGTAATCCTGGTAGCTTCTCAGGAAATACCTCAGGAAAATCCCGCACTACCCGTACGTCATTTAATTCCAGCGCTGCTTCCTTCAACTCGAACCAGATCATGAAGACCGCATCCCCCTTCATATGAGCTTTTACAACCTGGACAGAAGATAACATCATGCGAGGCGCGAAGCCAATACTTTGGAAGATGACGTCAGAGTCTCCATGCCTCAAATAGATCCGCTTCTCCGCGCAGTCGATCCTCGCGAAGTGCCAGTCCAGCCATGCCATGCCCAAAATGATGTCAAACTCCGGCATTCTCAGAACCGTGGTCGGCGTATCAAAGGCCTTCCCATCAATAAATAACTCCAACTCGCACTTGGCGGTCGCGATCATCTCCGAGCCGTCCGGAAGGCGTACACGTCGGGCTATTCCCGTGAAGTACTGTACATCCCCCACGTCTTTTATGAAATCCTCGGACACAAAATAGTGTGAGGCACCGGTATCGAATAGAGTGTAGGCCGGTTTCTCACTAACCATTACGCCTTAGTATCAAGATTGTGAATGCTCAAGCCAGATTCCTAGAAAACTTAGGCAGACTAAGGACGAATGCTTAATTTCTTCCTCGTAGTCCTCGTCTTTGAGCTGGGTCCCGCTTCAATCACTCCTTTAGCGAGTCTCTTAACGCTTGTCTGAACACCCAAAAGACCCGCTCCCAACCACTTTACCATATCCATTATTTCCACCAAGCACAAATCTCCTATAAACAAAAGTGGTTGCCCTAGGGAATCTGCCATGTCTATTTTATCTGTTAGATTCAAAATCCGTTATAAACAAAAGTGCTTGCCCGAGGGGATCTCGCAAGACTTTATACCATAGTTTTACATACTTGGGGTCGTCCAAACTTGGAAGATCGACGTATAAAGGTATGTACCTAAGGTCAGGTTGGCTAATCGTAGGGTCTAAGTTGGACAAACTTAATGTGAATTACATATGGGCACACCACTGCTTCCGCTAAGTCAGTTTGTCCCCAAACTGACTAACCAAACGGGGGTGGCACCATTGTTGAATGACTTCTTAGTTGAGGATCGTGGCACTCTGATACCATTTGTAAGACCCCCCCTCCCCGGATCCCAAAACACGGCACGAAGGGGGAGTCTTATGCCCGGAACAGCCGCCTTGCGGTAGCATTAGCACACGGGCTAACCTGTACCACAAGACGCCTATTCCGCCGGCTACAACAATATCAACATATCATGCCAACCCAACCAAATAAATAAACAGAAGAAGTCAAAATCCACACTAAGTTATAATGTCCAAATACATCAATAATGAGAAGCTAAAACATGCTTCTACAATATATCAGAGTACAGCTAAACAATGCCCAAACGGGCTACATCAGAGTAAGCAAAACACTAACATCGGTAACAGACGGTATCGACGGCACCGTCACGTCAGGCCCTGTCGTCCTGGCCTGGCTGTCCTGCGGCGTAGTCTGTGGCTGCTCTACCTGCGGCGTGACCTCCTAAAAAGGAAGACGTAGCAACCGTTAGTCGAAACGACTAAGTGGTTTCACATCCGCTCCCCCGGCGACTCCTCAGCACCGGGCGGAGAAAAGGAACAAGAGTATAGTATATAACAAGTAGGCAAGTAAAGGAAGTACAAGCAAGTGGCAGTAGTGTAAGAGTAACAGCATCATAGTCAGCATATATGAAAGAGCTACACTAAACTAGCAAGTATAAGTAACAGCAGGAAAGTAACTTAACTTATAAGAATGCCCATACAAACTTATAAGTTAAGGATCGGGTTACATAAAAGTAACTCATCGTATAAGAGTGCCCATACAAACTTATACAATGAGGATCTTGTTGTGCAATGTTATGAAATGCTATGAATGCTATGCAATGACTCACCCATGCATACCCATGCAATTGCTATGTCGACACAGACTATAGTTCCCACTTTTCGAGCAGGTAGCTAACCTCTCAGGCATCAGCCGCCGTGGCCAGGCGGTGACAGTAGAACGGGCACTTCTACTACTAGGCGGGTATCACACTACTTCACCTAGGCCTCCGTACGCCTCAACGCTAAGAACACAACAGCGGAGCCCATGCGTACTATGGCCCAGCGGGGTCTTGGGTAGATGTGCACCAAGAACACAGCCCGAACTGGCCTTGCGTGACCCGGAAGGGGCCTCGGAAGAAAGCACGAGGACACAGCCCAACCGTTCACATGGTCGGAGGGGCCTCGGGACGTGAACACCGAGGACACAGCCCAAACCGACCAAGTCTAACTGCCAACTCCCGTCGGTGTGACGACTGGCGAGCCCGTAGACCTGCCACACTATCCTTAACCCGGGATTACGACACCGCGTGTCGACTCACACCACATGCAAATACCACATCAACATAACGTGGAAGGGGCCTCGGAAGCAAACACGAGGGCACAGCCCAACCATCCATCCACACCTCATCTCAACACAACCAAAACAAGTGGCGGTCAACACCGCACTTACAAACTCTCACAACACTACTCATAGGAAGACGACACTCTAAGTATTGGACTACCAAATTCAATCCACTATTCAACATTCACATGGCCATGAGTTATCCTTCTATATGTCATATCAGGTGATTTCAACACAATATATCAAGATGCACATGTACAAAAATCTACTAACTTCTAACCAGTCAAATCATTCAAGTATACTATCTTACAATTCTATCACATGAAATCCGATTAATAATCTTCATCATTTATGCAACTGAATTAATTATTCATAAGAGTTTATCCAAGCCTCAAGGTTACCTGTAATATTAGTTTCACCGAATCCAAATCCAAATATTATAAACCCAGATTTTTAAGTGCAGGAATAGTCTGGACAGCAACTTCGACCGGAGATTCCCGAGGCTACAGGAATCCGGTGAAGTCATGTAACCCCTCGATGGAAAGGTATTTCCATAGACTACATCTTTCATATTCAGAGCTCAATCCAGATTTGACATTATCCTATTTGAAATCGGACTTGAAGTCCGCTGCGTACAGAACACAGTTTCTGCATACGAGGTTTATTGAACACCATTTTCGTTTAGACTTTCCCGTGGCTACAGACTTCGCCAGAAGTTGTGCAACCATTCGTTGGAAAGATATTATCAAGGGCTTCAACTTTCGTGTTAAGCCGAAAGCCAAGATCTGGCCATAGCATACATAAAACTGGCCACGAAGTTCGCTGCGCGCAGAATACAGATTCTGCACGCTTCTTAAAGAAAAATGGACGGCATCGGTCCGTCTTCTTCCTCAAGCGATCCTTCCTAAATTTTCCAGAAATGTCCTCCTCCCTTATTCAACCTCAAAGGCCAAAACTCCTCACGAAACCATTCACCCATCGTCGTATTGAAGAAAAGGGGAAGGGTTGAGGAGATCTAAAGTCTAGGATTCAAATCCTAGCATGGCCGAACCTAGAAATCTTCTCCTCTCCATCAAGACTCTCTTGAGCCGATGTCTCTCCTAGGAAAATAACTATAGATCTAGCACCAAGGGAGAGGGTAGGAAACTCACATTGGCTCCAGCGGTACCACCATTTCTAGCCATGGATCTCGTAGTTCTCCTTGGCGGCATCTTCTCTTTCACGGCGATGGCGGATCTCCTTTGGTAGGACTTGCTCCTACAGTTTTCCCTCTCACAGGAGTTCTCACTGGAAATAGGGGATGAAAAGAGAATGAAAACGGCTAGGGTTTTCTCTCCCCTATATATATAAAATGTGACACGGGTAGGGACACGGCCGTGTCCTTACCCGTGTCCTTCCTAGCGAAGCGGCAACGACAGTTTCCATGTCGCTTCAATACTTGACACGGGTTGGGACACGCCCGTGTCCCGACCCGTGTCCACATGACACGGTCGTGTGCATAGCCGTGTCCTTGGCCGTGTACTTCTCGGGTTGCGTCTCGACACTTCTCGTCGAGCTCAACTCGACGCACACGGGTAGGGACACGGCCGTGTCACTACCCGTGTCACTTGGTGTCGACACAGCTCGACGATCTCGACACGGGTCGTCGAGCTCAACTCGACGCACACGGGTAGGCACACGGCCGTGTCCCTACCCGTGTTACTTCCTTTTTACACTGATTCTCCATTTATCCACAAGTGCAGTCCAATTCCCTGCACTCTCAGGACTCAAGTCAACCCTCCTGACTCAAAACACACACACTAGGGGCCTAGAGCGATTCAGGACGTTACACTGTGTGTCGACACAAGTCTTCTTCTTTAATACTTAGCTGAATTCTGCTAAGTGTCGACACAACTCCTTTGTGTCGACACATCTTCTTGTGTTGAAACTTGCTAAGTGTCGATACATCTTCTTTTTGTCGACACATGCCTTCTGTGTTGAAACGTTTGCTGAGTGACGACACATATCCTTTGTGTCGACACATTCTTCATGTGTTGAGACTTTGCTGAGTGTCGACACATCTCCTTTGTGTCGACACATCCTTCATGTGTTGAGACTTTGCTGAGTGTCGACACATCTCCTTTGTGTCGACACATCCTTCATGTGTTGAGACTTTGCTGAGTGTCGACACATCTCCTTTGTGTCGACACATTCTGTTGTCGACAAAGTTTCTCTGAGTGTCGACACTGCTTCTAAGTTTCGATACTGATTATGTAGACAATTCTTCATTGTGTGTCGACACAACCTGTATGTGTCGACACTTTTCTTCTGGTGTCGACTCTGTCTTCCTGGTGTCGACACAATTACTCCAAGTGTCGACACAGCTCCTCTAGGTGTCAACACAAGCCTTCTTAAGTGTCGACACTTTTCTTCTAGGTGTCGACACATGGACTTAGAACCTTTTATGCTTTCCCTGCAATTACTTAACCTGCACAAATAAACTCAAAGCACATAAAATACATCTTGATGTATATCATTGAGTAGGGTGAGGCTTCTTCAAATCAGGTACATATATTTCAATGTACCCAACAGAGCCACCCCGGGGATAGGGGGTTGCACAGGCCTTCTCTGTTAGGCATTGATCATAGCAAACACTACTTCCGCTACCATTCGGATGGTTTTTGCAGAAGGAGGGGTCGTAGGCACGTCGTTAAGCACACTTCCCTCCACAGAGTGCTGACCTTGTGACTGCACTACACCACTCTTAATCACCTAAAATCGAGAAAAACGCTCAATTAGGTGACAAACAAATGCCAAAAAGCAATCATAGGAACACTCAGATTCCTCAAACATGTGTATTTTCATTCCTAAGTGAACATTCATGGGTTTTGTTCATGTTATAATGATGACATACATGACTATGCTCACCACCACTCAAAAAGAATTCGACCACGAATTCTCCAAAGAAAGACCGACACCGTAGTCTGATACCAAATTGTAACACCCCCATCCGTCACATGGGATATAACAGAAGGTCCGGTCGGGGCACCCACCACATATTTCACGGACAGTTAGCGGAGTTACATATTAATACCAAAATACTATGAAACATTATTGAAACCTAACACAAAGCATTCTAGCGGAAGCTTTTAGGGAAGTTAGAAGAACCCGTAAACATAACATGAATGTCCACTACAGCCACAGCAGGAATAAAATAACATACACAAAAGACTTGACCTTATGGCCTTACAACATTCAACTTGAATTAAAGTATTTTACATACATCGGCTCGCAGGCCAGCCATACATGATAGTATTAAAAGAAAAATACATCGCCTTGTCCTTCAAGGGCCAGCACAGCAACAAAGGCTTCAGCCCGCTATTTGACACTAGGCGCACCTGTTCCTGCATAAGAACAATCCACCGCACGGTGGCTAAACAAAGCAACGGTCAGCTAAAGCTGACCAAATTGTAACGACCCCACCACTTACACGTGGCGGCGGTGCTCCTTCCCTGTAATTGTATTAGCAAAATCCAACATAGAAATGAAAGTACAATTTAAGCACACTTCACCACAGGCGTAGGCACGAACGGCCACACACCCCGTACTCTTAGGGCACAATCTCGATGAATCCAGTCCAAGCCGAGGCTTCACCACTACCCCCAGGATGGAAACCATCGTGAGCATTTGAGTCTTTTTGTCCTGTTGAGATTATATTAGCCAGCAGGACACGTGTCTGTGAGATCGCGTACTTTGGCTTCCCTATCGCGTTCCAGGTCTGGGTGTTGACCCCGGTGGGCCCCGTTGTGGCGGAATATCCCCGCGATCCTGTGGTTGGGGTTAATCACACACCGCCTGCAGGCTTCTCCCCTGTGTGTTCATGTACCCCGCCACCCTTCATCTCAATACCTGGGTTTTGAGATGAACTAATGGGTTGGCGGGTTCTAACTTGGTATCAGAGCGGGTTGTCCTGCTGCGGAGGTGTGTTGAGATTATATTATCCAGTAGGACACGTGTGCGTGGGACCGCGTATTTGGCTTCCCCATCGCGTTCCAGGTCTGGGTGTTGACCCCGGTGGGCCCCCTTGTAGCGGAATATCCCCACGGTCCTGTGGTTGGGGTTAATCCCACACAGCCTGCAGACTTCTCCCCTTTGTGTTCAAGTATCCCACCACCCTTCATCTCAACACCTGGGTTTTGAGATGAACTGTTGGGTTGGCGGGTTCTAACTTGGTATCAGAGCGAGTTGTCCTGCTGCGGGGGTGTGTTGAGATTATATTAGCCAGCATGACACGTGTGTGTGGGACCGCGTATTTTGGCTTCCCCATCGCGTTCCAGGTCTGGGTGTTGACCCCGGTGGGCCCCATTGTGGCGGAATATCCTCGCGGTCCTGTGGTTGGGGTTAATCCCACACCGCCTGCAGACTTCTCCCCTTTGTGTTCATGTACTATGCCACCCTTCATCTCAATACCTAGGTTTTGAGATGAACTAATGGGTTGGAGGGTTCTAACTCGGCTGAAGTCTAAGACTCGCCCTCTATGCCACCGGTAAGTGCCCCGTACCTTAGGTCTCTTTAACCGAACCACATAGAGTGGGTACGGTTCAACTCAACCCGTTGCTCACACCGTCATGTCAATTTAAGTCATCGACGCGGATCAAGCTTCCCCGAGGCCCATCATATTGATCATACAATAATACATAACTCGGTTATGCACAAGGCAGCTCTGAGGCCACCAAGTTGGGCTCCCAGAGCACGCATCCCCACACACTAGCCAACAGGTCTCCGCGAGACAGGCCTCACAATAGCTCTTTCACAGATCTACCACCGGCGGTAACACTACCTCCCTGCGGTACCTGGTAGAAATGTGTTCTTGCCCAGTTTTACGTGTGCTCCTTGGGGTTAGTCCCCAAAGTTCCCTGCTGTAATCTACTGCGTAGAAACCCGAAATCATACAGCACGGAGTCTTCTCCGACAATTCATGCATAATGAAAACATCGTCAATCCAGACCAAACCGTCCGGATGGGCTTCACACACCATGCCTATCTCCGTACTTCGATTCTGAACTCTATATGCAAAACTACGGTGATAATACATATCTACCTGAAGGAATACCTCACGCTTACCGCACACTTGGGGGAGAGGGTTTCCTATGCAAAAGGAAGAGGACTTCACATGCCCAAGTAGAGAATCGTTACCCTTTGCGATTTCTTTGGTGTCATGCACAAGATCTAGATGGATGGACGCAACCGCAATGACCTTGCCTCCCCAAATCCGGACTCGACTAGCGAATTGGAGTTTCGGAACTCCAACGATGGTGGGATCTCTTCCTTCTTCTACTTTCTTCACTCTCCCTTCTCTCTAGAACTTAGAAAGAGAAAGCCAATGAATAAATGAGTTGGGAAAACATAACTCTCGGCTATAAACCCGCAGAGGCACGCACCAGCCGTCGGATCTCCAAATAGAATCAGTGGACGGTCCTGATTCCTCCAGGAATAAAGTTTACGAGAGCTACTGTCGCGTGGTATGAAGTTACCGCTGCGCGGTAGCCCAATCGTTCGGCTTCTCGAGGACGTCACCGCTTAGAAACCCAATTGGGCGGTGACACGTGGACACGTCATAACTGTTATGCTACTGCCATGCGGTAGAAAACTATTATCGCACGGTAGTTTACGCGTTTGGAAGGAAACGATAAAACTACGCTACCGCCTGCGATAGGGTTAACGTCGCGCGGTAACAACCCGAGAGCTCTGTCAAATAAATCGACGAGCTACCGCCTCATGCTACCACTAGCGCTTCTCGAGAACGTCGAGCTCTGAGTGCCCCGACACAAACATCGAGCGGACTACCGTCGCGCAGTATGCATTACCGCCCTGCGCTTGCATGCACTGAGACGCCGAGAGTGTCGAGAGCGTTGAGAGCGTCGAGAACACCGACCTACCGCCAGTGATAGCTCTACTGTCGTCCGGTACCTTCCAAAAAGCATTTCCTGAACCTGGGGCGTTACATAAGGTGTCAAAGAGGTCGAAGACTTGGGTGTGGGTGCCCTTGGAACAAATATGACTCTACATTCAAGAGGATCAAGCACAATGGGAGCATGTTAGGAATTATGCTCAAGCATAACCATGATATCATATGGCGAAAAAGGATGCAGAAGTCTCCAAAATATTGGAGAGAAGTCTTGATGATGATAGAAGATTCTAGAATGATGCAGAGTCTTCAAGAAGATTTTGGAGTTGTGTAAAAGACTCAAGAATATTATGGAACATTATAGATATTTCTAGAATATTCTACAAGTGTTTGAAACCTTCTATATAACTCTAGATGTGTGTATAGGTATCTAGAATTGTATAGAGTTTTGTAGAATTTCGGAGTAATATAGAATTATCTAGAATACGCTTGAATATTGTTGATTTGTGTGGAGGTTTGTACATAGCCATAAGAAGAGTGTATAATTGTATAGAAGACTCTAGAGTAGAGGGTTTCTAGAGTCTTCTCGTTGTTAGAGCGAAAATCCCTTGAAGGCTATAAATAGGGGATGAATGTTCATTTGTAGTAATCAACCAAGCAATTCAAGCAATAAAAATTTCTTACACACTCTTGCTCTCTTACTCTCTCGTTCACTCTTTCTAAGCGCTCTCTTGTTCACTCTTTCTAAGTGTTACTGCTCCTTTCTGGCTCCTCTCTTACTCATCTTATCACGATCAAGTCTGTGACGGTTAGGACAAAATTGAAAGGGGAGCAGAAAGGAGCTAAGACCGCACGCAGTATTATCAAGGAGACAAGTCTCTGACAGTTAGCACAAAATTGGAATGGAAGGGGGAGGTACTTTTCGTGCGGTTGCTGCGAAAGAGTACTGCCAACTCTCCAGACTCCACGCCGGCAAGATCAGCCTTTACTTCTTCTTTACTTTTCCCTATTCATCTACTTTGCTTCTTCTTCCTTGGCTCTAGACCTTTAAGATCTCTTGTTTTTTGAAAGAGTTTTGAGAGGGAGAGAGAAATAGAAAAAGACAGCCAGAGAGCGAGGGGAGAGAGAGGGGAGTGATATTTATATTTCTGTTTATTTTGTTTATTTTCTTAAAATCTTATAAGATGAGTATTTGTCTCCTATGATTTTTAAAGAGCTAGCCTCAATTATAGCGATATAAGATAATGTCATAGAGCTTGTATTTTTTTCATAAACTGTTTGTATTTTGCATTTAAAAAAATTATTTTACAAAATTTTGTTTTAAACGGATTATTTTTATGTATTTTTTTTGAACAACTGTGCAAACACTATTTTACATAAATTTTTATTATAAATTTCATTTTTTAAAAATAACTTATTTTTCAAACTCCATTATCCCTAGATCCTTTTCTATCAACAACAATCCAAACAAACAGGCTCTTAAAAATTATTTTATGAATAAAAGCACTTGGACTGGCCTATCAAGACTGAAAGGTTTAAAATTTATAAATAAAAGCGAAGTTTTAAATCCGAATTTCTAAAAGAAACTTTCTTCAGGTACGCGGGCCACTCGGTGAGAGGTTGCCCCACTCCGGTAAATGCAAAACCGCCTCCCTCGGTTGATAGTAATGATAGGTAGGCTGCTGCGTCGGTGTGCAGCAATCTCCCCGCTGAAGATGCTGCTACTGCGTTAGGGTCTCTGCTGAGGTGAGACCTGAGTTCAAATCACCCCCTCTTCTTATAGAAAATTTTTTTGTGCACCTAGTATGCATGTGTACAAATTTTCAATATAGTCTCAGAAATAATCGATAGTACAAGTTTAACCCCATTTTTATAATCCTTTCCAATCTATCCTTTTTTTCTTAATTTAAATGTCGTAATCTGCGTTTTATATAATTAAGGATATGAATTAATTAAATAAGACTTAACAAATTTTTAGTATAATCTTCTTTTGATAACAATTCCCACACTAGCTTCCTTTTCTCACTCTCTAAGAAATTTTGAGCCTATAATTTAGTCTCGCACCGCTTTGAGACCTTTTTTACTTGTTTGAGAGCCTATAAAAAAATATATTGCAACATAGCTATAAACATATTGCCTCATGTCTTCACATAAGGATTTGCTATATACAGCTTGCAGGTTAGTAATTTAAAATTTTTATTTTTTTATTATTTTTTAATTTAATAGCAAAAAGTTATTAGTTTTAATTGTTGCGGAATGTTTTATTTAAGTCTTACTAAATTTTTCAAAAGTCTTGAACACCCGACAACTTCTAATCGTTCCATCAAATTAAGTGAAAAAACGCTAGAGTGAGAATTTTTTCAAAAAAAAGGCTATATTTGTACTTTATAAAAATTAAGAGGCTATACTGGAAATTCATTAATCCGGATTAAAGTAATGAAAATTCTTAATTAAGAAAAAGGGAATAGATTGGGAAGAATTATAAAAACGGAGCTAAACTTATACTATCAGTTATTTCTGAGGCTATATTGCAAATTTGTCCAATGCATGAAACTATGCACGCTGGGACGCATTTTTATGCTTCAAATTAAATTTTTCAACTTGATTTTTTAAAAAAATAAATTACAGAATATTAATGTTCATATTTTTGTCTCATTTTAAGTACTATATTACCCTTATTACGAGCATAACTAAAAAATTAAATGAAAATACAGCGGTAATGTCATTGGTTGTAATGCATTATTGTACAACTGTAATATCCTAGAAATTTTTTTTAAAAAAATTCAGGTTAAAAAATTTAATTTGATGCATAAAAACGTACATAAATTTATGTACGCTAGGCACATCAACATTAATAGGCTTGTAACGGTCAAATAAAAAAGAAATGTTATAATTACTTGTATTTACTGCTGTGAGACACATGCACGAAAACAATAGTTTTCTTTTTGTCAATATGTGTTTCTTCCCCAACATTTTTTTTTCACGTTCTCCACTCCTAGGCTCTGCTTGACGCCGAATTTTAGATGTGAGGTGCCACGATTTTTCCAAACGCAACGCCAAATAATGTTGGAGAGGGTCCCGGTGGAATCAACCACCGCTCAAAAGAGCGGTGACCCGCGGTTTCTGAGCAGTGTTCCGCGACTCAGAAAACGCAACAGTGCTGCAGCCTTTTGGCTACAGCGCTCCTCCTTCTGTTGTTAATATTAAATTATAATTATTAATATTAAATATATTAAATATTAAGTTATATATAATATTAATATTAATATTATTATTATAGATTATTATATTACATATATTAAATATTGAGTTATATAATGTATATAAACGGCACTGCAAACGCCGCTATTCCAAACAGACTCATAGATTTTGTCACCACTCTGTTGTTGAAAATTGTTAAGTGAAAGTGGGTGATTGGACTATGGCAACCTATCCGGGCGGACTACGCGGACAGGGTTGGCGGACAGCCAAGTCGGCAGGGCTGTTGCAGACGGCTTGCTCTGTGGCGGCCTGGGCGGTCTGTTCGCGCGGACTAAGCGAACAGCAGTGGCAGTTTGGCAAGCCGGCTTATGCTCTGCAAGTAGTTGGATCCCAGAAGGTAACCGGGTGGATTGAGTCTTTATTCGCGGAGTCCGACAAGAAGCGGATTGAAGGACTAGATCTCCGCAGACCGGCTTGGCAGAAGCCTTGGTCTTGCTTTGGTGAAGCGGCAAGTGAAAGTCGCGGAGATCGCCAGTCAGTGCGGACAGGTGCTGGAGTTTGCCGGGGCTGGCGGACTGGTTCCAGTGCCGCCAGTAAGTGCGAACTGGCCCTTATGGCCAGTGGTGTACGTGGACATGGTTGGTTCTGAACCAAGTCCAGGTTTGGCTCAGTCCGGGGAGATCGGGCAATGAAGCGCGGACTGCTTCTCAGTCCGCTGAGCTCGGCAGAAGTGTCGTATGCCTTGATTGCGATCTTGGAGAATGCAGACTGGAGATGGCGTCCGCAAGGGCGTGCAGACTTGAGCTAGGTTCGCTGAGTCCGACAGCTGCCTTGCTGGCATGGTCGTGGACTCAGGATATGCGGACTGGAGCAGAATGCGGTATTTGCGGACTGGAGCAGTATGCAGGATATGCGGACTTGAGGTATCTGCAGTATAAGCAGACTAGAGCTGTGTCCGCTGAGTTCTGCAGTTGCCTTGGTGGCGAGGCCGTGGGCTCGAGATAAACGGACTGGATCTGTGTCCGCGGATCGGCGGACAGTTGCTGCAAAGTTCGGTTGTGGCAGTCTTGGCTTGGCCTTTGGCGACAAGGCGGACTGGTGTTGTTGTCCGGCCTTGGTGAAGCATAGGCGGACTGGCTATCCTGCACAGGTCGCGGCGGACTGGAGTGTATCCGTGGTTTTGCGGAGACTTGTCTTGTTGTGGGATGTGGCCGTGATCCTATCGGCTAGGACGGTGATCACACTCCTCATCGTGCCTATAAATAGGATCCATGTCACATCAGGAAATGTGAGTGAATGAACAGTAAGCGAGCCCGCGATCAGTTGCTGCGGACTGACTTTTAGTATCCGTGCCGGTTGATTGAGTTGACCGGTTTGTGGTGTGCAGGTTGTGCGTATAGCGCTGGAAAGCCAGGACTTGGCTCTGATTGCGGTCAGGGAAAGTGCGGACTCTGCGGTTAAGCAACAAGCGGTAAACAGCAGGTCGCGGACAGCGACCAGAAGGTTTTCTCTTTGGCAACTTGTGTTCGTGGTTCAACAAGTCGCCTGCTTCAGGCGGCCTGTTCAGTTCGGCTTTGCAGCTTGTGCGGTCTCGCGGCTAGGCGACCTCGCGGTTAGGCGGCTTGCAGATCGGCAGCTAGAGCTAGCATTGGAATAACAGGTAGTCCGCGCGGCTTGGGTTGTGGTCTGGCGACCTGGCGGACTATGGGACTCCTTAGTGCAGCAGTAGATCCGACGGCTACGTGTTGAGTCCGCGCGGCTTGACTTGTCTTGTATTTGTAGTTGTCTATGCTTTCCCTGTGGTGATTTTGGTGAATCATGTCTCGTCATGTATGTCTCGCTTTGTAAAAAAGATTGTTGTTATCAATAAAGACTCTTGTTGCTGAATGTATTTTTGGTTATGACTAACTTTAGTTGAGATAATCACTGCTCACTCGAAGGTCCGGAAAAATTCAACATGGTATTAGAGGAAGGTTGGAGTGGATAAGCAGTGATCAACTGAATTGGTTGTTGCTCTTGTGAAGAGGAAGCCAGTGGTAGAACCATGGCAGTGGAAGATGCAAGTGGTCTTGGAATTGAACTCCTTATAGAGACGAACTTTGAGAGGTGGAAGTCTTGTATGGAGAGCTTTCTTCTTGGCGAGAACCTTTAAGAGGTGGTGTGCGGAGCAGGAAGATAAGAGGTTATTGCTGGAAATGTTGAAGAAATGAGAGCTTGTAAGGAGACAAATGTGAAAGCGTAGTCTATTCTCAAGCAGGTGATCTCATCGGAGCTCTTGGTTCACATCAGTGGATGTCGGTCAGTTATGGAGGTTTGGACTTCCCTTGATGGGTTGTTCAAAAAGGAGGTGAAGGTTGTTGCTGAGGATGGTCCTTCTACTTCATATCAACAAGAGAGGAGTGTTTCTCCTAGGCGTGATGGGAAGAGGAAGGAAGGACAAAGGTGCTATAGATGCAAGAAGCATGGTCCCCTCAGGAAGGAGTCCAAGGTTGTCATGCTCTCGGTGAACGTAGCTCATGTTGGAGGTAAGGAGAAGAACTTAGTTGGGTCATCAACAAGTTCAGGTGCATATCGGATGAAGGCCAGTGATAGTGCAGTTATCTGGCATGAAAGACTGGCGCATGTAGGGATGGACAAGCTAAAAGCAATGACAGTAAGGAGACTCGTGAGAGGCTTGCCTAGATTGTCATCCTATGACGATGGTCAGGGATGTGCGGGATGTCAACACAGTGAAGCTTATCGCTTTTACGGTTGATAAGGCACAGTCCAGATGTAAAGCACCTTTGGAGGTTGTCCATTGTGATCTGGTTAAACCGACCGTCATCACTAGTCTTGGAGGCAGCAGGTACATGCTGATATTGGTTGATGACTACTCGAGGTATACTTGAGTATACTTCATGAAGGAGAAGTCGAACATGTTCCACTTGATTGTGGAGTTCAAGAAGCTTGTAGAGGGCCAACTTGGCCTGCGGTTAAATAAATTGAGGACAAGAATCGGTGGTGAGTTCGGCTCAACCGATTTCTCGAACTTTTGCAGGAAGCATGGGATCCAGAGGGAGCTGTCTCGTAGACATACTTCACAGCAAGACGGTGTTGCAGTTCGGATGATCCGTCTGTTGACGGAGACCTGCAAGTGTTGGCTTCAGTGCAAAGGCATTCCTAAGGATTTTTGGGCAGAAGGGATGGCCTGTGCGGCACATGTCATCAATCGGATGCCTCTTAGTCCGATCAATGTGAAGACTCCATATGAGCTGATGTTTGAGGTGAATCCCAGTGTAAAGCACTGTCACAACCCGTATTTTCAACGCAAATAAAGCTTATCAGAGTAAGGGAAAATATGCGTCATGATGCCACGTCAGCAGGGGATAACTGCGGACGCTCAGGCAGACACCGGTAGAGTTCCAAAAGGTACTAATAAGGGAAACAACCTTGCGGATGTGGTCACGCCCACTAACTTCTGAAACCAAGGAAAAACCAAAGAAAACACAACACCAACATCTCGGGACTTGGCTCGACAGATTCTACTAGACATTACCGAACTCAAGACGCGGTTGATCAACCCTTAGGAACGATTTACAACCCTAATTAAACTCTAAAACATTTGATAACGAGAGCTAAGGAACTTAAACCATCGCTAAAACACTTCAAGAACGATTAAACATAAATAAACAAGATTGAGTTTAGCACGGCAACACATCATAACAACATGTGATCAAAAAAGCGGTTAATCATAGCAATAATTGGGAACAATAATTGTAGAAACTTTTAGGGGACGTGAAAAACATAACCGTTACCATCGAATCAGACAAGGAGAAACGATGAGAAACCACCACTTGTCTTGGTTTTACCGAAAAAGTCCACCGAAATCACTCCACGTCATAGATCAGGGCAAAAGGATGCGGGAGAAGTTGAAATCTAGACAAAAATGGTCAAAAAAGGGATTAGGGCCGAAAAACCCTAACGAAAAAACTCAAGGAATGGGGAAGAAATTACCACGATAGCGTAGCTCTTGGCGAGAGCTTTCCGGATCTAAGTTCGGTTGAAGATTTCGAACACCGGAGAACCGTCGACGGCCACCGGAAGATTCACAAAAAAGAAACTCTCTCTCTCGCTCGCTGCTCTGGTTCGGGAGACAAATAACGGAGAAGATGAAGTTTGGTTCTAAAACTAAGTCCAAGAATATATATATATATATATATATATATATATATATATATATATATATATATATATATATATATATATATATATATGTTTATAAAACGTTTTGTCAAAAACGGTTTATTTCGAGCAGTTTTGCGGGAACCCAAAATAGAGGTCTAGGATGACTTCAAATCAAAAAGTAGTCAACATGAAAGTTGTAGACCTCGTCGAGACGAACAAATTTCATGTTGACCACGTTTTTGATATGATGTCGTTTGACCCTCAAAATGGCGCTCGAGTAAAATCTAAAACGGGCTAATCGAGTAGAACCATAGCTTCTCGAGAAGACTCAGCACGGAAACCCAAACAAGCGCCAAATTAAACGAAACTTGCACCGAAGGTGAACACTAATTCTACAAATCTAACGGCGAAATCAAACCAGAATCCGACGAGCCATTCCCGAGATATTAATCTTCGAAGTATACGGCGAACATAAACAGTCCAAAACTTCAATCGCGCGCCGAGACTCCAAAATTGCTCGGATTGCGACGAAACTTGACAAGCAAGTCCAAAATTACTTAACTTAAATTCCAAACGCAAAATCTTCACATTACAACAAGAATTCGGCCTACTCGGCCGCACGGACGCGAACATTCTTTATCGGCATTGCGTCGTCAACTCGACGTTAAAAGTAACGCCACGACGTCATAAATCTGACGTTGCCCAAACAAATAAAATCATCGAAAAATCGGGAGCGTTACAGTCACTCCCCCTAAAAAGAAGTTTCGTCCCGAAACTTATCACAACTCCAAAACCAAAACAAAATCGATAAAACCATGCATAACTGAAAACATAGCAACATACCCGAAACTAAGAGAAGAGGTGCGGACGAGATTCTCTCATGGCTGATTCCAATTCCCACATCACGCTCTCGACATCTTGATTTCTCCAAAGAATCTTGACCATAGGGATGGTCTTTCTCCGCAACACACGCTCTTGAGAATCCAGAACACGAATAGGTTCTTCCACATATGTAAGGTTGGGCTTAATCTGGGGCATCGAGTCGAGGACTTGACAGTCACTACGAACACACTTCCGCAACTGGCTCACATGGAACACATCATGGACACCAGGGAAGGTCGAAGGCAATGCCAACCTATAAGCTGACACTCCGATGCGCTCAAGAATCTGGAAAGGTCCCACATACCAGGGGTCTAACTTGTGGTTCCTTACAAACCTTTTAACACCAGACATCGGAGAAACCTTTAGAAAAACCAAGTCTCCAACCGCAAACTCCAGATCGACCCTTCGAAGATTAGCATATTTCTCATAGCGCTCTTGAGCCACACGAAGCTTTTCCCGAATATGGGTCACGGCACAATTCATCTCTTCAAGGACTTCCGGACCTAACAACGGTCTCTCACCAACTTCAGCCCAAAACAATGGAGTTCTACAACGCCTCCCATACAAGGCCTCAAACGGAGCCACTTGTAGACTCTCTTGATAACTATTATTGTATGCAAACTGCATGAGCCTGAGACGCTCATCCCAAGCACCACCATGATCCAAAACAAAACATCTGATCATATCCTCTATGATCTGATTTACCCTTTCCGTCTGACCATTAGTCTGCGGATGATGGGCGGTGGAATACCTTAAATCGGTACCCAAACCCTCCTGTAAACTCTTCCAAAAGCGAGACGTAAATCTATAGTCTCAATCTACTACGATGCTAACAGGCACACCATGTAACCTGATGACCTCTTCAAGATATAACTCAGCTATCTTCTTCATCGAGTACCCAATCTTAAATGGCACAAAGTGAGCACACTTTGTCAATCTGTCGACTATTACCCAAACAGTTTCGTGCCCACAGGTAGATTTTGGCAGACCGGTGATGAAATCCATTGAAATACTTTCCCATTTCCAACTTGGAATATCAAGCACGGTCAACTTACCACCAGGCCTTCTGTGATCAGCCTTAACACGCTGACAAGTATAACATTCTGATACAAACTTTGCGATGTCATTCTTCATCCCTGACCAGCAAACAATTTGCTTTAGATCTTTATTCATCTTAGTGGAACCAGGGTGGTAGGATACACTGGAACCATGGGCTTCAGCACAGATCTTAGCTCGAATATCACCAAAGGCGGGGACGCAAAATCTACCCCGATACTTCGAGGTGTCCAACTCATCCACAAAGAAATCAGGTAGCTCTCCCTTCACAGTTCTATTCCAGAGATGCAACAAATCAGGATCATCCTTCGGATGTGCTCGAGTAAGGGAAATTCAAGAGGATTCTTCTACTTCTAGACTAGCAGGCACGATACTACTCCCAACCTCAATATCCATCAACAAAAATTCTTCTACCAAGGACTGCACCGACAGATTAAAAATCTTAGCGGTCTTTCTACTCAAGGCACCAGCTACTACATTAGCTTTTCCTGGTTGATAAAGAATTTCCACTTCATAATCCACCACATATCCTAATCACCGACGCTGGCGTAGATTTAGTTCTCTCTGAGTGAAGACGTATTTCAAACTCTTATGATCTGTATACATCTTGCACAATGCTCCATGTAATAAGTGTCTCCAAAGCTTCAGCGCATAAATTACGGCAGCAAACTTCCAAATCATGTGTAGGATAGTTTCTCTCGTGGGTCTTTAATTACCTCGGTGCATACGCGATCACCTTACCATCTTGCATTAAAACACAACCAAGTCCGATATGTGACGCATCAACATACACATCATACTCAACTTCTTCGGTAGGTAAGGTTAAAGTGCAATTGATGATGCCACATTTCAGAATCTGATTCATTGTATAACATCAAAAGAAATGTGGGACACACTGATAGTCTATATGGAGGGATCTGAAGAGGTAAGACAAGACAAGAAGTCTTTGTTAAACCAAGAGTATGAAAGCTTCAGACAAGGAAAGTCTGATAGCATTACTGAGTGTTATAAGAAATTCTATAGGATTGTTAATGAGTTAATGTCCTATGGAAGAGAATTCAGCAATTATGAGCTCAATGATAAGTTCCTGAGATCCCTAACTAAAGACTGGGATACTAAGATTTGTGTCATAAGGGAAATGGCCAAATTAGCAGACATTCCTCCTCCAACATTGTTTGGAAAACTGTTATCCTATGAGATGCAGTTAATGGTAAGGAAGGAGGAAGAAAAGACTACAAGAGTGGAGCACAAAGAAAGAGCAGTGTCCTTCAAGACTGAAGCCACTAGGAAATGTAAAAGCAAGTCTCCATCTCCACTACAAATAGTTGCTGAGACAGTATCAGATACTTCAGATAGCAAGAAGTGAAAAAGCAGTGAAAGTGATGAAGACTTTGCTGTATTTACTAGGCACTTTCAGAAATTTCTAAAGAAGAAGCAGTGGAGGTACAAGCCATCCACTTCACAGACAAAAGATGACTATTATCAGAATAGGAAGTCATCAAGGAATGACAGGAGAAAGTCCAAGTCTAGTAAACCTACATCCTCAAAGATAGTATGTTATTGTTATAATAGACAAGGACATGTAGTTGTTGATTGTCCAGAAAAGAGGAAAGAGTCAACAGACAAGAAGAAGACTCAGTTCAAGGGCAAAAAGGAAAGATCCTTTGTTGCTAAGAAGGACAAAAGTCTGTCTGATATGCCATCTTCAGAAACTGATTCAGAAACTGAAGCTTATATAGGACTGTTTGCTGAAGAAGACAAAGATGAGTTCATACAATTAATGAACTCAATATATGAGCATGAGGACAACCAGTGCCAGGGACTGATGACCTTATCAGAAGGAGACAAAATCCAGGAATAGCCTGGAACAAGTCAGGTACAAAATTGTTCTGCTAGTTCAATTTATAGTACTGAGTTAGATTCAGATACATCAGCATCAAGTGATGTTAGTGGATCTGAATCTGAAGGAGACATTCATCAGTTGATTGATGAATATAGAGTAGTGTTGCAGGCTTTGAAGAAAAGCAAACTCTTTGCCAAAACTCAGGCTAAGGAGATTGCCAGTATTAAAGTTGCTGCAACAGATTTTGACAAGTTGCTTGATTAGAAATTAAATGAAATAGCCAGACTGAAGCACATTACTGTTATTCAGATGGGTACTATAACATTTAAAAATGATCAAATTATAAATCTGGAGATTAGTCTTCAGAAAGAGAGAGATATTGTAGCGAGTTTTTCTAAACCAAAGTTTGTTCTACCTTTGATAGATGAGTTTGCACCTCATAAGGGTAAAACTGGATTGGGGTTTACAAAACCTACCTGGACAGTAAAGTCCAAGTCTAAGGGCAAAGCCCCAGTACTCAACAAGAAGCCTGTTGTAGATAAAACAGCCAGGGTTGTACCTAAACAAAGGTACAACAGATTTGAGTGCTGGTGTTGTGGCAAGATAGGACACTTTGTCATAGATTGTTGGCACAATTCTAGTGCCAAGGTGAGTAGCAAACTGCCTGCTAGAAAAGCTACAGGTGGTTTTGTTAAGAGTCAAACTAACCAGCACCAAGGACCCAAGAATTCTTTGGGTTCTAAGGTTAACTAATCTGTTTTGCAGGTCAGTCCAAGTGACCATGCCCCAATATGGTACTTGGACAGTGGATGTTCCAGTCACATGACTGGAACTAGGGGATTGCTAAAGGACTATACACCAATCAAGGATGGTCCTAAGGTTACCTTTGGTGGTTCTAAAAAAGGAATCATCAAAGGCTTTGGTAACATTTCTAGCAACCTTATTACAATTACTCAAGTGCCTTATGTAAAGGGTTTGAAACATAACCTCATTAGCATAAGTCAGCTGAGTGATTTAGGATATGACATCTCATTTGTCAAGGATGGTTTTCATATCAGTAGGTCAAGTGATCATAAGATCATTTTGATAGGGTATAGGAAGAGAAATGTCTATTGTCTAGACATTATGTGTGAGAACAATGCTTCTCCTATTTGTCTTGTAGCTGATGAGAAAGCCTCACATTGTGTTAAATGGCACAAAAGGCTGCCTCATCTCAACTATAAGACAATTGGTCAACTCTTTAGCAAAAGGTTAGTGAGGAATGGTCCTCAAGTTAAGTGTAAAAAGGTTGGGATATGCTTGTCAAAAGGGCAAGCAGACCAAATCCACCTTTAATAGCATTGAGAACAAAGATGTTGTGAGGTGTTTATACCTCTTGCATATGGATCTATTTGGTCCTATGCCAGTTCACAGCCTAGGTAGGAAGGTCTACACATTTGTGGTTGTAGATGATTATTCAAGGTTTTCCTGGGTATTCTTCCTAATGCAAAAATCTGAAACACCTAGTATCTTTTATAGTTTTGTCAAACAAATTCAAAATGAGTTAGACAGTACAGTGGTCAAAATAAGAAGTGACCATGGTACTGAATTCCAGTCTGATAGTATGACAAAGCTATATGAAGAGTTTGGGATATTTCAGGAATTTTCCTCACCAAGAACTCCTCAGCAAAATGATATTGCTGAAAGGAAAAAAAGAACCTTGATAGAGCCTGGTAGAACTCTATTGAGTGACACATCTCTCCCAGAATATTTCTGGGCTGAGGCAGTTAATACTGCATGTCATGTAATCAATATGGCTACTATCATCAAGAGCCACAAGAAGACCCCCTATGAGATTGTGAAGGACAGAAAACCAAATCTATCCTATTTCAAGATCTTTGGTTGTAAATGGTATATACTTAACAATGGTAAGTCTTATATAACCAAGTTTGCTGCCAAATCTCAATAGGGGATCTTTGTTGGGTACAGCAACAACAGTAAGGCTTATAGGGTCTACAACTTGATTACTCAAGTTGTAGAAGAGTCAGTTCATGTAGTCTTTGATGAAGTTAGACTCATTAACAATGAATTGCCTAGAAGTGTTTGCAGCTCCACAAGTGTGACTGAGAAGATGGATAAGCTTACTATTGAAGAAGGATCTACTGCAAGTCAGCATGTGGATGATAGTGGCTGCTGTCCAGGGGGAGTACAAGATACTCCAGTTGATGAAGAAGATCAAGAGGAGTTGCTGAATGAAGAAGATGAAGGTGTACAACCAGGAGACAGGCTGCCTCCAGCAAATAGGCATTTAAAAGATCATCCAGCCAATCAAATTATTGGAGATATCAGACAAGGGGTACAAATAAGGAGCAGGAATCTAAGTTCAGTTCTCTACTCCAGCTTTCTATCCCAAGTAGAGACAAAGAAATTTAAAGAAGTCATCCTAGACCCTCATTGGATTGAGGCTATGCAAGAGCAGTTGCACCAGTTCAAAAGATGCAATGTCTGGGAGCTAGTTCCTAAACCAAAAGACCACAACATTATTGGAACCAAGTGGATCTTCAGGAACAAGTTAGATGAAAATGGAGTAATTATAAAGAACAAAGCTAGACTGGTTGCAAAAGGATATAGGCAGGAAGAAGGTATTGATTTTGATCAAACCTTTGCTCCAGTAGCAAGACTGGAAGCTATAAGGATGTTCCTTGCCTATGCAACATTCCAAGGATTTAAGGTCTATCAAATGGATGTTAAGTTAGCTTTTCTGAATGGAAATCTGAAGGAAGAAGTCTATGTAGAACAGCCATTAGGTTTTGTTGATTCCACTAAACCTAATTATGTTTATAGATTTAGGAAGGCTTTGTATGGGTTAAAACAAGCCCCTAGGGCTTGGTATGAGACCCTATCTAGTTTTCTCATTGAGAATAAATTCTCAAGGGGGAAAATAGACAAGACTCTATTCCTTAGGGAATCCAGAGGCAAGATTATCTTAGTCCAAATATATGTAGATGACATTATATTTGGGTTTACAGAAAGTAGTCTTTGCAAAAAGTTTGCAAAACTTATGCAAGGACAATTTGAAATGAGCAGTATGGGGGAACTTAAGTTCTTCTTGGGTCTCCAAGTTAGACAGACTGAGGTATGCCAGTCTAAGTTCACCCTAGAATTGATAAGGAAGTATGGTATGGAATCATCCACTACCATGAAAACTCCTATGGGGTCAACAATGTCTCTAAGCAAAGATGATGCAGGGAAACCTGTAGATGAAACTTTGTATAGAGGGATAGTTGGCTCCCTACTATATTTGACTGCAAGTAGACCAGATATCATGTATGCTACATGTGTCTATGCTAGGTACCAAGCTTGCCCTAAAGAATCTCATTTGACAGCAGTCAAAAGAATTTTGAGATATCTTAAGGGCACTCCTTATCTAGGCCTTTGGTACCCTAGGAATGGATATTTTGAACTGACAGGTTATTCAGATGCAGATTTTGCAGGCTGCAAGGAAGATAGGAAGAGTACAATTGGTACCTGTCAATTTCTAAGTGGAAGGCTGATATCATGGAGTAGCAAGAAGCAGACCAGCGTGGCTATCTCCACAGCTGAGTCAGAATATGTTGCTGCAAGAAGCTGCTGTGCACAACTACTATGGATACAACATCAGCTAGAAGATTATGGTATTCAAGTAAGTAGAACACCTTTATTTTGTGATTCTACTAGTGATATTTCTATTGCAAATAATCCTATCTCCCATAGTAGGACTAAGCACATAGAAATAAAGTACCATTTTCTAAGAGAACATGTGGAAAAAGAAAATATTTCCCTAGAGTATATAAATACAGATAATCAGCTAGCTGATATGTATACTAAGCACTTAGATGAAACCAAATTCAATAAATTTAAAATTGAATTAGGGATGATAAACTTAGAATAGTTTACAAAATTGGATAAGTAAAATGATGTCGACACACAGAGTTGTCTGTGTCAACACATAGTAGTGGTGTCGACACTTCAGAGAAATGGTGTCGACACATCTAGGAAGTCTGTGTCGACACTTCAGAGAATTAGTATCGACACATGCAGGGTAGGTGTCGATACATCCAGGGTGGTGTCGACACTTAGGATTTGCACAGAATTAGTCTGGTAAAGTCTCGACTAAGTGTCGAGCTGAGTGGTGTCGGCACATATATAAGAGTCGACACATATATTCTGTCGACTATACTTGTGTCGACACATAGTTGTCGAGACATTATAAGTAAGTGTCGACACTTTTCAATAGTGTCGACACAATTTAAGTATTTTGACGCGCCTTTTCACCTTCGATTCTAGAAAGGTATAAATAGGTTTTCCCCAGTATTTGTCGACACGCTCACCAAAGTTTCGAGACCAAACTTGTCCGTCGACATCTCTCTTCTCCAAATTCAAATTTTCTTCAAACCCTAATGGCGCCCAAGCTAGAAGAGAATGTTAATGAAGGATATGAGCTCATGCGACATGCCTTTGATGATGCGGAACCCGAAATCAAAGGTGTGGTAACCCTAATTGCCGAGACTGGATTGGAATATCTTGTATCAGAACCAATCAAGATCTGGAAGAAAGAGGTCCTGGAATTTTTGAGTGCAGCTTCCATTAATGATACTGGACTCAAGATTAAGTCCAGAGTTCATGGGACCAAAGTCAAGGTCACACAGAAGAGTCTGAGGAAGGTACTTCAACTACCAAGAACAAAAGAGGAAGAAGATGTCTCTGCTTCTAAGACTAGAGAAGCATTGAGATGGTGTGGACTGGATTCAAATCTGAAAATTGGATCAGTATTCAACAGAAAAGGAATGAACATTCAAGGGAAATTCTTGTCTGAAATAGTTGGCAAGGTCATCCTGAGCAAGCCTGGAGGACATGGCAGAATCTCAGCTTATATGTTCAGTTTGATGACAAGAATTATCTTCAAACTTACTACTGATTGGTCTGCAGTTGTGTTTGAGAAGATAAAAGAAAGTATGAAGAAGCCCAATCTGGGTAGAATACTGAGTCTATACCTAGCTGGTAGTATACCAGAGGTAATGAACTAAGCTGCAGGTTCAAAGATTAACCACATGAGGAAAATGGATATGAGAATTTTCTCAAGATGGGATAGGGTGCTGACAAAGGAACTGCCATCTCCAGTAAAGGACACACCCCAGAAGAAGAAGAAGACAGCCACTGTGGCTCAAGAATCCTCTAGCAGCTCTGAAGAGCAAGTAGTGTTTACTCCTGATGATGAAAAGACAGGAACTGCTGGACAGTCTCTAGCAAGACAAGAAGATGCACAAAGGCAGGGGGAGCTACCCTCAGCTAGCCCAATTCACCTGGATCCACTCCAGGGGGAGCCTCTACTTATGGAAGAGCCAACTCCACTGGAGAGTGAACAAGCTACCAAAACCATACTAGAGGTAATAACTGACATTAATCAATTAGATTTCCCTATTGAGGATGAAGTTTTGTCTGATTCATTACCTAATGTTCATCAACAAACACAAATACACCCTCAACCACAAGATGTTGTCATGGAGGACACATCTGTTGCAGATAAAGTGGTAGATGAGATCAGAGATTCTTCAGCCCCCTCTCACCAGGAATTCACATTAGAAGAGTTGTTCCCTAATCTTCTACAAACTGATTTTGAGAGAGAGCAAGCTGCTACTGAGGGGGAGAAGGCCCATGTTCAGGGGGAGCATGTGGAGACTGTAGAGGAAACTGCAAGGAAGGAGACTGAGAAGCCAAAGGATGCTGAGGAATCACAAAGGACTGAGAAGGAGTTACCTCCTAGTCCTAAGGACAGAGTGGATATAGCTAGCACTTCTGCTTCAGAGGATGAGGAGGCTGCTAGAGCTAAGAATAGGAAGTTTCAGGTCTTCTAGAGAAGAAGCCAGAATTATAAGAAAGCACTACAGACCATTGCACCACAGCCTGCCCCATCTACTAATTACAGTTCAGTGATGGTGGCTTTACAGATTATGCTTGATGAGCAAAGGCAAGCTCTGGAAAAATATGTGGATGAAGGGCATAAGTCACTGCAGTTTGATCTTGCACAAGACATCAAATCTATCAGATTTGAAGTGAATCTTAACAAAAAGGAAATGACTGATTGTTTCCAGAAGGGAGGCAATGCAGTAGTCTATCTGGCCACACATCAAAAGAAAATTAAGACAAAACTTGATGAGCTAGAAGTGAAGCAAGGCTATATCCTGGAAAACCAGATCAGGATGAATGATAATTTGACAGCCTCTCATAATGTTATAGTAACTGAAATGAAGAATATGGCTACTGCTCAGACTACAATAAGTACTACAGCTAAGGCAGACTTTCATAAGGCATTACAAGAAGGTCTCACTGCTGTTACTTCTGCACTCCATGATTCATAAAAGCTAATAACTGAAAAGCTCCAAAGGTTAAAACCTTTCTACAAAGATGGAGTCAACTATTTGAATGCACAGATAAGGTTTCAGAAAGATGATCTTAGGGATCACATTGAGAGAGAAGTCATAAAGGGGGAGAGGGTATTAGTCAAGGCAGGCTCTGATTATGCCAAATGGATTTCAAATTCCATCAAAGCCATCCTTGGATATCCACCCTTATGTGATGATGATAATGTTGCAGAGTCTGGAATCAATCCTGCATACCTTGGAGGAGAGCAAGCTGAAGTAGCTCAAGTGATATACCCTCCACTAGACTTTGACATGATACATCAAGAGATACAGACTATGTATAGTCCTCCTGAGGGAAATCAGAATATCATCATAGAGAAAGTTGTTCAGCTTGTGCCAGAGGCAATACTCAAGGAGCAAGAGGCTCAATTATCTAAGAAGAGATTCAGGGAGCAAGCTAAATTGAGACCTGATTTTGAACAATGGAGCCCCACTTCCAAGAATATCATCTTGACTGCATGGAAGGCTGCTAAGGATAATGTCCTGGATAGAGGCAAGTGGTATTCTGACCTGGAGTGGAGGAAGCATGAGAATAGGCAAGAGGCCATTGTACAGTATAGAAGAAAGGCTAAATTGGGAAAGCTACCTCCTAATGCATAGGAGCCTAGTAAGTATTTTCCCAAGCCTTATCACTATTTTGAAAGGCAGAAGATCAAGGCTGAAGAGTTGAAAAAGAAAGATCTCAAAGGGAAGAAGCCTGCTGCTGCTGATGACACTGAAGCTCAATTTCAAGCAAAGATTCAATCTGGAAAAAGGATTGTAATCAAGGAGCCAGAGCAGCCTTAGGATAGCATTTTCTTAAGTTTACAAGTTGTAATTTGTAGTAAACTCTATGTAAACTTTTGATTAATGTAAATGTTGGAATTTGTAAGAACAATATTATATGTTCATCTATTACATTAATTGTTCTGAGCTAATGGTATATACATGTTCTGTTCATGCATGTTTAAGTATTTTCCAAGTCACATAATATTGTTGTACATCATACTGAGAATTTGTTATGTATGGTGTATATCATTGACTAAGGGTTATGACTTCTCCAAATATGGGGAGATTGTTGGGTACATTGGAATATATGTACCTGATTTGAAGAAGCCTCACCCTACTCAATGATATACATCAAGGTGTATTTGATGTGTTTTGAGTTTCTTTATGCATGTTAAGTAACTGCAGGTTTGCAGGAAAAGTTTTCTAAGTCCATGTGTCGACACCTAGAAGAAAAGTGTCGACACTTAAGAAGGCTTGTGTCGACACCTAGAGAAGCAGTGTCGAACATTGGAGTAATTGTGTCGACACTAGGAATGCAGAGTCGACACTAGAAGGAAAGTGTCGACACATACAGGAAGTGTCGACACACAATGAATAAATGTCTACATTATCAGTGTCGACACCCAGAGGACCTTTATCGACATCAAAAGTGTCGACACTAGGAGGCTGTGTCGACACTCAGCAAAACTTCAACAAAGTTCAAGTACAAGTGTCGACACTAGGAGGCTGTGTCGACACTCAACAAATTTCGACAAAGTCTAAGTACAAGTGTCGACACAAAGGAAATGTGTCGACACTCAGCAAAGTCTCAACACATGAAGAATGTGTCGAAATAAAGAAGATGTGTCGACACTCAGCAAAAGTTTCAACACAGAAGGCATGTGTCGACACAAAGAGGATGTGTCGACACTTAGCAAGTTTCAACACAAGAAGATGTGTCGACACAAAGGAGTTGTGTCGACACTTAGCAGAAATCAACTAAGTATCAAAGAAGAAGGACTTGTGTCGACACACTGGATCAGTGTCGACACATTTTGAAGAAGCAGTGTCGAGATGGAGTTTCTACAACACAAGGAGTTGTGTCGACACCATGAAGGCTAGTGTCGACACTTTCTACTTGTGTCGACACTTGGTCTATTTCTGTCGACACATAAAGACTATCTGTCTCGACACTTTCAGACAGTGACAGAGTTTTCAAGAAGTGACTGGATGACTTGACAGCTGTCATTTCAACCGGTCAACTGCTACTATCAGAGATGTCAGAAGATCGTTAGAAACTAGATCAGCCGGTCACCATGAAGAAAGCCTATATAAAGGCTTATACCTTCAACAGAAGGGGAGGAATTATATAATTCATTGAAGTGGGAAACAACACAACAAGAAGAAGACCTTCAAGTGAAGATCTAAGAAGTTGGAGAGAGAAAGCTCCTTCTAAGAAGACAGCTATTGAACCAGGCTGATAAGAAAGTTTCAGATTGAGATCTGATTCTTAAGTCAGCAGTGATTGAAGATCATCTGCATAGAGTTTCAACCCTACTGTGTTCTAATTCAAGAAGCTTTGAAGAAAGTGAAGGGAGGTTGATCTCAGCAAAGTTCTTTCAAGAACTCTTCAAGAAACCAGACAACTCTTCTCTCTCAATCAGAGTTGTGGTTATATTCTTTGTAATTTTAAATTTCTTGTAGGATCCTAAGGGATCTGAGTTGTAAGCCTATATTATAAAGGCTGAGTGGTAGGGCCTTTGTGCCTGAGTATAGGAGATACATTTCTCTGAGTGTAGGCCTTGTTGAAGGCTGAGTGTAGGCCTTGTTGAAGGCTGAGTGTAGGTCTTGGTGAAGACTGAGTGGTAGGGCCTTTGAGCCTGAGTTGTAGGAGTGGGATCACTCTGAGTTGTAGGAACCTATTTGGGGTTCTGAGCTGTAAGATCTGTGTATCTGAGGAGTAGTGGAGAAGTTGGGTCGAATCTTGTACACTACTAGATAGGCGAAGGGGGAAAGTGGATGTACCCAAACCTTGGGGAACCACTATAAATCATGTGTGCTCTCTGTGATTGTATGCTTGTGTGATTGTTGTGTTATCTGTGCTGTGAATTGCAATTACTGTATTGTATTTCTGCCTTAAAAGTTTAAAAAGATTAAGTGCACCTATTCACCCCCCTCTAGGTGTTTAGGCACTAGTTCTTTCAAAGACTACTAGAGTGGAGCACAAGGAAAGAGTTGTGGCCTTCAAGACAGAAGCCACTAGGAAATATAAAAGCAAGTCTCCATCTCCACCTCAAAAAGTTGCTGAGGCTGAGACAGATGAGTCAGAAAGCAAGAATTCAGATAGCAGTGAAAGTGATGAAGACTTTGTTGCTTTTACAAGACATTTTCAAAAGTTTCTGAAGAAGAAGCAGTGGAGGTCTAAGCCATCCACTTCACAGACAAAAGATGACTACTATCAGAACAGGAAGTCATCAAGGAATGACAGAAGAAAGTCCAAGCCAAGTAAAACTATATCCTCAAAGATTGTATGCTATTGTTGCAATAGACAGGGACATGTAGTGGCTGACTGTCCTGAAAAGAGGAAGGACTCAACTGATAGAAAGAAGACACAGTTTAAGGGAAAAAAGGAAAAGTCCTTTGTTGCCAAGAAAGACAAAAGTTTGACTAATCAGTCATCTTCAGAAACAGATTCAGAAGCTGAAGCCTATATTAGTTTATTTGTTGAAGAGGAAGAAGATGAGTTCATGTAGCTAATGAACTCAATTTATGAGCTTGAGGACATTCAGTGCAAGGGACTGATGGCCTTATCTGAAGGGGAAAAAATCCAGGATCAGCCTGGACTAAGTAAGGTACAAAGTTGTTCTTCTAGTTCAATTTCTAGTACTGAGTCAGAATCAGATACATCTGCATCAAGTCATGTGGGTGGGTCTGAATCTGAAGGAGATATTCATCAGTTGATTGATGAATATAGGGACTTGTTGCAGGCTTTGAAGAAAAGCAAAACCTTAGCCAAAACTCAGGCAAAGGAGATTGCTAGTCTTAAATTGGCTGTTGCTAATTCAGACAAGTTATTTGATCAGAAACTGAATAAAATAGCCAGGCTGAAGAACATTACTATTATTCAGATGGGTACTATTACATTTAAGAATGATCAAATTAGAAATCTGGAGGCTATACTTCAGAAGGAGAGAGAGATTGTAGCAAGTTTTTCTAAACCAAAATCTGTTTTACCTTTGATAGATGAGTTTGTACCTCATAAGGGTAAAACTGGATTGGGGTTTACAAAATTTGCCTGGACAGTTAAGTCCAAATCTAAGGGCAAAGCCCCAGCACTAAACAAGAAGGCTGTAGTAGAAAATCCAGCCAGGGTTGTACCCAAACAAAGGTACAACAGGTTTGAGTGTTGGTGTTGTGGCAAGATAGGCCACTTTGTCATAGATTGTTGGTACAATTCAAGTGTCAAGGAGAGTAGCAAACTACCTGCTAGAAGAGCTACAGGTAGTTTTGTTAAAAGTCAAACTAACCTGCACCAAGGACCCAAGAATTATTTGGGTTCTAAGGTTAAGTAATCTGTTTTGCAGGTGAGTCCAAGTGGTCATGCCCCTATATGGTACTTGGACAGTGGATGTTCCAGGAACATGACTAGAACTAGGGGATTGCTGAAGGACTATACACCAATCAAGGATGGTCCTAAAGTTACCTTTGGTGGTTCAGAAAAAGGAATCATCAAAGGCTTTGGTAACATTTCTAGTAACCAAATTACAATTACTCAATTGGCTTATGTAAAGGGTTTGAAACATAACCTCATTAGCATAAGTCAGTTGAGTGATTTAGGATATGACATCTCATTTGTCAAGGATGATTGTCATATCAAAAGGTCAAGTGATCAAAAGATCATTCTGACAGGATATAGGAAGAGAAATGTCTATTGTCTAGACATTATGTGTGAGAACATTGTTTCTCCTATTTGTCTTGTAGCTGATGAGAAAGTCTCACATTGTGTTAAATGGCACAAGAGGCTGGCTCATCTTAACTATAAGACAATTGGCCAACTCTTTAGCAAAGAGTTAGTGAGGAATGGTCCTCAGGTCAAATGTATCAAGGATGAGATATGCTCAGCTTTTCAAAAAGGCAAGCAGACCAAATCCACCTTTCATAGCCTTGAGAACAAAGATGTTATGAGGTGTCTATACCTCTTGCATATGGATCTTTTTGGTCCTATGCCAGTTCACAGCCTAGGTAGGAAGGTCTACACATTTGTGGTTGCAGATGACTATTCAAGGTTTTCCTAGGTGTTCTTCCTTAGACAAAAATCTGAAACCCCAAGTATATTATATAGTTTTGTTAAAAAAATTCAGAATGAACTGAACAGTACAGTGGTCAAAATCAAAAGTGACCATGGTATTGAATTTCAGTCTGATAGTATGACAAAACTGTGTGAAGAATTTGGAATTTTTTAGGAATTTTCCTCACTAAGAACACCTCAGTAAAATGGTATTGCTGAAAGGAAAAATAGAATCTTGATAGAGGCTGGTAGAACCCTATTGAGTGACACATCTCTCCCAGAATATTTCTGGGCAGAGGCAGTTAACACTTCTTGTCATGTGATCAACAGGGCTACTATCACCAAGAGCCACATCAACTGCTACTATCAGAGATGTCAGAAGATCGTTAGAAACTAGATCAGCCGGTCACCATGAAGAAAGCCTATATAAAGGCTTATACCTTCAATAGAAGGGGAGGAATTATATAATTCATTGAAGTGGGAAACAACACAACAAGAAGAAGACCTTCAAGTGAAGATCTAAGAAGTTGGAGAGAGAAAGCTCCTTCTAAGAAGACAGCTATTGAACCAGGCTGATAAGAAAGTTTCAGATTGAGATCTGATTCTTAAGTCAGCAGTGATTGAAGATCATCTGCATAGAGTTTCAACCCTACTGTGTTCTAATTCAAGAAGCTTTGAAGAAAGTGAAGGGAGGTTGATCTCAGCAAAGTTCTTTCAAGAACTCTTCAAGAAACCAGACAACTCTTCTCTCTCAATCAGAGTTGTGGTTATATTCTTTGTAATTTTAAATTTCTTGTAGGATCCTAATGGATCTGAGTTGTAAGCCTATATTATAAAGGCTGAGTGGTAGGGCCTTTGTGCCTGAGTATAGGAGATACATTTCTCTGAGTGTAGGCCTTGTTGAAGGCTGAGTGTAGGCCTTGTTGAAGGCTGAGTGTAGGTCTTGGTGAAGACTGAGTGGTAGGGCCTTTGAGCCTGAGTTGTAGGAGTGGGATCACTCTGAGTTGTAGGAACCTATTTGGGGTTCTGAGCTGTAAGATCTGTGTATCTGAGGAGTAGTGGAGAAGTTGGGTCGAATCTTGTACACTACTAGATAGGCGAAGGGGGAAAGTGGATGTACCCAGACCTTGGGGAACCATTATAAATCATGTGTGCTCTCTGTGATTGTATGCTTGTGTGATTGTTGTGTTATCTGTGCTGTGAATTGCAATTACTGTATTGTATTTCTGCCTTAAAAGTTTAAAAAGATTAAGTGCACCTATTCACCCCCCTCTAGGTGTTTAGGCACTAGTTCTTTCAAAGACTACTAGAGTGGAGCACAAGGAAAGAATTGTGGCCTTCAACACAGAAGCCACTAGGAAATATAAAAGCAAGTCTCCATCTCCACCTCAAAAAGTTGCTGAGGCTGAGACAGATGAGTCAGAAAGCAAGAATTCAGATAGCAGTGAAAGTGATGAAGACTTTGTTGCTTTTACAAGACATTTTCAAAAGTTTCTGAAGAAGAAGCAGTGGAGGTCTAAGCCATCCACTTCACAGACAAAAGATGACTACTATCAGAACAGGAAGTCATCAAGGAATGACAGAAGAAAGTCCAAGCTAAGTAAAACTATATCCTCAAAGATTGTATGCTATTGTTGCAATAGACAGGGACATGTAGTGGCTGACTGTCCTGAAAAGAGGAAGGACTCAACTGATAGAAAGAAGACACAGTTTAAGGGAAAAAAGGAAAAGTCCTTTGTTGCCAAGAAAGACAAAAGTTTGACTAATCAGTCATCTTCAGAAACAGATTCAGAAGCTGAAGCCTATATTAGTTTATTTGCTGAAGAGGAAGAAGATGAGTTCATGTAGCTAATGAACTCAATTTATGAGCTTGAGGACATTCAGTGCAAGGGACTGATGGCCTTATCTGAAGGGGAAAAAATCCAGGATCAGCCTGGACTAAGTAAGGTACAAAGTTGTTCTTCTAGTTCAATTTCTAGTACTGAGTCAGAATCAGATACATCCGCATCAAGTCATGTGGGTGGGTCTGAATCTGAAGGAGATATTCATCAGTTGATTGATGAATATAGGGACTTGTTGCAGGCTTTGAAGAAAAGCAAAACCTTAGCCAAAACTCAGGCAAAGGAGATTGCTAGTCTTAAATTGGCTGTTGCTAATTCAGACAAGTTATTTGATCAGAAACTGAATAAAATAGCCAGGCTGAAGAACATTACTATTATTCAGATGGGTACTATTACATTTAAGAATGATCAAATTAGAAATCTGGAGGCTATACTTCAGAAGGAGAGAGAGATTGTAGCAAGTTTTTCTAAACCAAAATCTGTTTTACCTTTGATAGATGAGTTTGTACCTCATAAGGGTAAAACTGGATTGGGGTTTACAAAATTTTCCTGGACAGTTAAGTCCAAATCTAAGGGCAAAGCCCCAGCACTAAACAAGAAGGCTGTAGTAGAAAATCCAGCCAGGGTTGTACCCAAACAAAGGTACAACAGGTTTGAGTGTTGGTGTTGTGGCAAGATAGGCCACTTTGTCATAGATTGTTGGTACAATTCAAGTGTCAAGGAGAGTAGCAAACTACCTGCTAGAAGAGCTACAGGTAGTTTTGTTAAAAGTCAAACTAACCTGCACCAAGGACCCAAGAATTATTTGGGTTCTAAGGTTAAGTAATCTGTTTTGCAGGTGAGTCCAAGTGGTCATGCCCCTATATGGTACTTGGACAGTGGATGTTCCAGGCACATGACTAGAACTAGGGGATTGCTAAAGGACTATACACCAATCAAGGATGGTCCTAAAGTTACCTTTGGTGGTTCAGAAAAAGGAATCATCAAAGGCTTTGGTAACATTTCTAGTAACCAAATTACAATTACTCAATTGGCTTATGTAAAGGGTTTGAAACATAACCTCATTAGCATAAGTCAGTTGAGTGATTTAGGATATGACATCTCATTTGTCAAGGATGATTGTCATATCAAAAGGTCAAGTGATCAAAAGATCATTCTGACAGGATATAGGAAGAGAAATGTCTATTGTCTAGACATTATGTGTGAGAACATTGTTTCTCCTATTTGTCTTGTAGCTGATGAGAAAGTCTCACATTGTGTTAAATGGCACAAGAGGCTGGCTCATCTTAACTATAAGACAATTGGCCAACTCTTTAGCAAAGAGTTAGTGAGAAATGGTCCTCAGGTCAAATGTATCAAGGATGAGATATGCTCAGCTTTTCAAAAAGGCAAGCAGACCAAATCCACCTTTCATAGCCTTGAGAACAAAGATGTTATGAGGTGTTTATACCTCTTGCATATGGATCTTTTTGGTCCTATGCCAGTTCACAGCCTAGGTAGGAAGGTCTACACATTTGTGGTTGCAGATGACTATTCAAGGTTTTCCTAGGTGTTCTTCCTTAGACAAAAATCTGAAACCCCAAGTATATTATATAGTTTTGTTAAACAAATTCAGAATGAACTGAACAGTACAGTGGTCAAAATCAAAAGTGACCATGGTATTGAATTTCAGTCTGATAGTATGACAAAACTGTGTGAAGAATTTGGAATTTTTCAGGAATTTTCCTCACTAAGAACACCTCAGTAAAATGGTATTGCTGAAAGGAAAAATAGAATCTTGATAGAGGCTGGTAGAACCCTATTGAGTGACACATCTCTCCCAGAATATTTCTGGGCAGAGGCAGTTAACACTTCTTGTCATGTGATCAACAGGGCTACTATCACCAAGAGCCACAAGAAGACCCCCTATGAGATTGTGAAGGGCAGAAAACCAAATTTATCCTATTTCAGGATCTTTGGTTGCAAGTGCTATATCCTTAACAATGGTAAGTCTTATCTAACCAAGTTTTGCTGCCAAATCCCAAGAGGGGATCTTTGTTGGGTACAACAATAATAGTAAGGCTTATAGGATCTACAACTTGACTACTCAAGTTGTAGAAGAGTCTGTTCATGTAGTTTTTGATGAAGCTAGACTCATTAACAATGAATTGCCAAGAAGTGTTTGTAACTCTACAGGTGTAACTGAGAAAATGGACAAGCTTACCTTAACAGAAGGTCCTTCTACAAGTCAGCAAGTGGAAGATGGTGACTGTTGTTCAGGGGGAGTGCAAGATACTCCTGATGCTGAATAAGACCAAGAGGTGCAACTAAATGAAGAGACTGAAGGTGTACAACCTGAATACAGGCTGCCTCCAGCAATTAGGAACTTAAGGGATCATCCAGCCAATCAAATAATTGGAGATCCCAGACAAGGGGTGCAAACAAGGAGCAGGAATCTAAGTACAGTTATTTACTCCAGTTTTCTATCACAAGTAGAGCCGAAGAAGTTTGAAGAAGCTATCCTAGACCCTCATTGGATTGAGGCGATGCAAGAAGAGCTGAATCAATTCAACAGATGCAAGGTCTAGGAGCTAGTTCCTAAACCCAAGTACCACAACACTATTGGAACTAAGTGGATCTTTAGAAACATGTTGGATGAAAATGGAATAATCATAAAGAATAAAGCTAGACTTGTTGCAAAGGGATATAGGCAGGAAGAAGGTATTGATTTTGATCAAACCTTTGCTCCATTAGCAAGACTGGAAGCAATAAGGATGTTCCTTGCCTATGCAACATATCAAGGATTTAAGGTATATCAAATGGATGTTAAGTCAGCTTTTATGAATGGAAACCTGAAGGAAGAAGTGTATGTAGAGCAACCATCATGTTTTGTTGATTCTCTTAAACCTGATTATGTATATAGACTTAGGAAGGCTTTGTATGGGTTAAAACAAGCCTCAAGGGCTTGGTATGAAACCTTGTCTAGTTTCCTCATTGAGAATAAATTCTCAAGGGGGAAAATAGACAAGACTCTATTGCTTAGGGAATCCAGAGGCAAGATTTTCTTAGTTCCAATATATATAGATGACATAATATTTGGGTCTACAGAAAGTAGTCTTTGCAGAAAGTTTGCAAAACTCATGCAAGGACAATTTAAAATGAGCAGTATGGGGGAACTTAAGTTCTTCTTGGGTCTTCAAGTTAGATAGACTGAAGATGGATTATCCATATGCCAGTCTAAGTTCACCCTAGAGTTGATAAGCAAGTATGGTATGAAATCATCCACTACCATGAAAACTCCTATGGGGTCAACAATGTCTCTAATCAAAGATGATGCAGGGAAACTTGTAAATGAAACTTTATGCAGAGCGATAGTTGGCTCCCTACTGTATTTGACTGCTAGTAGACCAGATATCATGTATGTTATATGTGTCTGTGCTAGATACCAAACTTGCCCTAAAGAATCTCATTTGACAGCAGTCAAAAGAATTTTGAGATATCTTAAGGGCGCTCCTTATCTAGGCCTTTGGTACCCTAGGAATGGATATTTTGAACTGACAGGTTATTCAGATGCAGATTTTGCAGGCTGCAAGGAAGATAGGAAGAGTACCAGAGGAACCTATCAATTTCTAGGTGGAAGGCTGGTGTCATGGAGTAGCAAGAAGCAAACCAGTGTGGCTATCTCCGCGGCAGAGTCAGAGTATGTTGCTGCAGGAAGCTGTTGTGCACAACTACTATGGATACAACACCAGCTAGAAGATTATGGTATTCAAGTAAGTAGGACACCTTTATTTTGTGATTCTACTAGTGTCATTTCTATTGCAAATAATCATGTCTCCCATAGTAGGACTAAGCACATAGAAATTAAATACCATTTTCTAAGAGAACATGTGGAAAAAGAAGACATTTCCCTAGAGTATGTTAAGACAGATAATCAGTTAGTTGATATGTTTACTAAGCCCTTAGATGAAACCAAATTCAATAAGTTTAAAATTGAATTAGGTATGATAAACTTAGAATAGTTTACAATAATTGGCTAAGTAAAATAGTGTCGACACACAGAGTTGTCTGTGTCGACACATAGAAATGGTGTCGACATTTCAGAGAAATGGTGTCGACACATCTAGGAAGTCTGTGTCGACACTTCAGAGAATTAGTGTCGACACATGCAGTGTAGGTGTCGACACATCCAGGGTGGTGTCGACACTTAGGATTTACACAGAATTAGTCTAGTAGACTTTCGACTAAGTGTCGAGCTGAGATATATAAGTGTCGACACATATATTCTGTCGACTATACTTGTGTCGACACATAGTTGTCGAGACATTAGAAGTAAGTGTCGACACTTTTCAACAGTGTCGACACAATTCAAGTATGTTAACGCGCCTTTTCACCTTCAATTCTAGAAAGGTATAAATAGGTTTTCCCCATTGTCTGTCGACACGCTCACCTTAGTTTCGAGACCAAACTTGTGTGTCGACATCTCTCTTCTCTAAATTCAAAATTTCTTCAAACCCTAATGGCGCCCAAGCTAGAAGAGAACATTAATGAAGGATATGAGCTTGTGCGACACGCCTTTGATGACGCGGAACCCGAAATCCAAGGTGTGGTAACCCTAATTGCAGAGACTGGCCTAGAGTATCTTGTTTCAGAACCGATCAAGATCTGGAAGAAGGAAGTCCTCGAATTCTTGAGTGCAGCAACTCTTGATGAATCTGGACTCAAGATTAAGTCCAAAGTTCATGGGGCAAAGGTGAAGGTCACTCATAAGACTCTAAGAAAAGTTCTACATCTCCCTAAAACTAAAGAAGAGGAAGATGTATCTACTTCAAAGACATGGGAGGCACTGACATGGTGTGGACTTGATTCAAACCTGAAGATTGGATCAGTGTTCAACAGGAAAGAAATGAACATACCGGGCAAGTTTTTATCTGAGATAGTTGGCAAGGTAATACTGAGCAAGCCTGATGGGCATGATAGAATTTCAGCTCACATGTTCAGTTTGATGACAAGGATAATTTTCAAACTTAATACTGATTGGTCTGCAGTCATGTTTGATAAGATAAAAGAGAGCCTGAAGAAACCCAATCTGGGTAGAATTCTGAGTCTATACTTAGCTGGAAGTATTCCTGAAGTGATGAACCAAGCTGTAGGTTCAAAGATAAACCACATGAGGAGAATGGATGTAAGAATTTTCTCAAGGTGGGATGGAGTATTAACAAAGGAAATGCCAACTCCAGAAAAAGCAACACCTCAGAAGAAGAAGAAGAAGAAGCCAGCCATTATGGCACAAGAATCCTCAAGTAGCTCAGAGGAGCAAGTGGTGTTTAGTTCAGATGATGGAGAGGATGTCAATGCTGGACAGTCACCAGCAAGACAAGGAGATGCTCAGAGACAGGGGGAGCTACCCTCAGCTAGCCCAATTCACCTGGATCCACTCCAGGGGGAGCCTCTACTTGTGGATGAGTCAACTCCATTAGTGAGTGAAAGGGCTACCCAAACCATTCTAGAGGTAATTACTGAAGTTAATCAATTAAATTTCCCTATTGAGGATGAAGTTTTGACTGAATCATTACTTGATATTGATCATCAAACACAGTTACATAGTGAACCACAAGATGTTGTCATGGAGGACACATCAGTTGTTGATAAAGTAGGCTTAGTTGCTCCAGAAATAAGAGATTCTCCTGTACAACCTCAGCATGAGTTTACATTAGAAGAGTTGTTCCCTGATCTTGTACAGACAGACCTTGAAAGAGAGATAGCAGTTGTTGAGGGGGAGAAGGTAAATCTTGAAGAGGAGCATGTAGAGGAGACTGGTAGACAAGAGACTGAGGAGCAAAGAATTGCTGAGATGCTACCAAGGACTGAGAAGGATTTACATCCTAGTCCTAAGGATGGAGTAGATATTGCTAGTACTTCTGCTTTAGAGGATGAAGAGGATGCTAGAACCAAGAAGAGGAAGTTCCAGGTCTTCAAGAGAAGAATCCAGACCTACAAGAAAGCACTACAAACAATTGCTCCACAGCCTGCCCCAACAACTGATTATAGTTCTTTGATTGTGGCATTGCAAATTAAGCTAGATGAGCAAAGGAAAGCTTTACAAACTTATCTAGATGAAGGTCATAAATCACTTCAGTTTGATCTGGCTCAAGACATAAAATCTATAAGATTTGAAGTGAATTAAAACAAGAAGGAAATGACTGATTGTTTCCATAAAAGAGGGAATGCAGTGGTCTATCTGGATACTCATCAAGAGAATATAAAGAAACAAATTGATGACTTGGTAGTCAAACAAGGATATGTCCTGGAGAATCAGCTTAGAATGAATGATAATCTAACTGCTTCTCATAATGCCATTGTCACTGAAATGAAAAATATAGCTACTGCCCAGACTGCTGTAATTGCTACTGCCAAAGAAGCCTTTGATAAGCACCTACAAGAGAGTCTAACATCTATTAAAACTGTCATTGAAGATTCTCAGAAGGCAATTACTGAAAAACTCCAAAGGCTAAAACCCTTTTATAAGGATGGAGTTAACTATTTGAATGCTCAGATAAGATTCCAAAAGGATGATCTTAGGGATCATATAGAAAGAAAAGTCATAAAGGGGGAGAGGGTATGAGTAAAAGCAGGCTCTAATCATGCAAAATGGATTTCAAACTCTATCAGAGCTACCCTTGGATATCCACCTTTATGTGATGATGATAATATTGCAGAGTCTGGCATAAATCCTGCTTACTTTGGAGGAGAGCAAGCTGAAGTGGCTCAAGTGATATACCCTCCTGCAGATTTTGACATGATACATCAGGTGGTACAGTTTGTATATCGTCCTCCTGAGGGTAATCAGAATGTTATTCTTGAAAAAGTTGTATAGCATGTGCTAGAGGCAGTTCTAAAAGAACAAGAGGCCCAATTATCTAAGAACAGGTTCAGAGAGCAAGCTGAATTAAGGTCAGATTTTGAGCAATGGAGCCCAACCTCTAGGAATATCATATTGACTGCTTGGAAGGCTGCTAAGGATAATTTCCTAGAGAGAGGCAAATGGTATTCTGACCAGGAATGGAAGAAACATGAGGCTAGGCATGAGGCCATAGTACAATACAGAAGGAAGGCTAAATTAGGGAAGCTACCTCCTAATACACAGGAGCCTAGCAAGTATTTCCCTAAGCCTTATCACTATTTTGAAAGATAGAAGATAAGGGCTGAAGAACAGAAAAAGAAAGATCTTAAAGGAAAGAAGCCTGCTGATGACAATGATGCTCCAGTGCAAGTAAAGATTCAATCTGGAAAGGGCATTGTTATCAAGGAACCAGAGCAGCCATAGGATAGAAATTTTCTTAAGTTTACAATTTGTAATCATTTGCATTTAACTCTATGTAAACTTTTGATTACTGAAAATGTTTGAAGTTGTAAGAACAATGTTATATGTTCAATCTATTACATTATTGCTCTGAGATAATTGTTTATACATGTTCTATTTATACAGGTTTAGTTCTTACCCTGTCATTTAATATTGTTATACATCATATTGAGTATTTGTTATGTATGGTGTATATCATTGACTAAGGGTTATGACTTCTCCAAATAGGGGGAGATTGTTGGGTATATTGGAATCTATGTACCTAATTTGAAGATGCCTCACCCTACTCAATGATATACATCAAGGTGTATTTGATGTGCTTTGAGTTTATTTGTGCAGGTTAAGTAACTGCAGGATTGCAGGAAAAGTTTCTAAGTCAATGTGTCGACACCTAGAGGTGAAGTGTCGACACTTAAGAAGGCTTGTGTCGACACCCAGAGAAGCTGTGTCGACACTTGGAGTAATTGTGTCGACACTTGGAGTAATTGTGTCGACACCAGGAAGGCAGAGTCGACACCAGAAGAAAAGTGTCGACACATACAGGCAGTGTCTACACACAATAAAGAATTGTCTACATAATCAGTATCGACACTTAGAAGCAGTGTCGACACCTAGAGAAACTTTATCGACATCAAAAGTGTCGACACCAGGAGGTTATGTCGACACTCAGCGAACTTCAACAAAGTTTAAGTACAAGTGTCGACATAAAGGAGATGTGTCGACACTCAGCAAGATTTCAACACATGAAGACAAGTGTCGACATAAAGGAGATGTGTCGACACTCAATAAGATTTCAACACATAAAGGCATGTGTCGACACAAAGGAGTTGTGTTGACTCTCAGCAAAGTTTCAACACATGAAGGCATGCGTCGACATAAAGAAGATGTGTCGACACTAAGCAAGTTTCAACACAAGGAGTTGTGTCGACACAAAGGAGTTGTGTCGATACATAGCAGAAATCAACTAAGTATTGAAGAAGAAGTACTTGTGTAGACACACAGAATCAGTATCGACACATTCTGAAGAAGCTGTGTCGAGAAGCTGTTACAACAACACAAGTAGTTGTGTCGACACCATCAAGTCTAGTGTCGACACTTAGTCCACTTGTGTCGACACTTAGTCTATTTGTGTCGACACATATTGACTATCTGTCTCGACACTTTCAGACAGTGACAGAGATTTCAAGAAGTGACTGGATGATTTGATAGTTGTCAATTCAACCGGTCAATTGCAACTGTCAGAGCTGTCAGAAGGTTGTTAGAAACCGGATCAGCCGGTTACCTTGGAGGAAGACTATTTATATACCTTTCTCCTTCGACAGAAATGAGAATAAAAAGTGATCAATGAATTGAAAAGCAACACAACAAAGAAGAAGACCTTCAAGAGAAAATCTAAGAAGTTGGAGAGAGAGAGCTCCTTCTAAGAAGAACAGCTGTTGAACCAGGCTGAAAAGTAAGTTTCAGATTGATATCTGATTCTCAAGACATAAGTTGATTGAAGATCATCTTCAGAGGAGATTCAACCCTACTGTGTTCTAATTCAAGAAGCTTTGAAGAAAGACAAGGGAAGTTGATCTCTGCAAAGTTCTTTCAAGAACTCATCAAGAAGCCAGTCAACTCATCTCTCTCTTTCAGAGTTGTGGTTATATACTTTGTAAACTTTATTTTCTGTAGGATCCTAAGGGATCTGAGATGTAAGCCTATTCTATAAAGGCTGAGGTAGGGCTATTGTGCCTGAGTGTAGGAGATTTTATTCTCTGAGTGTAGGCCTTGATTGTAGGCTGAGGTATGGCTGTTTAGCCTGAGTGTAGGTCTTGGTGAAGACTGAGTGATAAGGTTTAGTGCCTGAGTTGTAAGAGTGGGGACATTCTAAGTTGTAGGAACCTGTTTGGGATTCTGAGTTGTAAGATCTGAGGATCTGAGAAGAAGTGGAGAAGTTAGGCCAAATCTAGTACACTACTAGATAGGCGAAGGGGGAAAGTGGATGTACCCAGACCTTGGGGAACCACTATAAATCCTGTGTGCACTCTGTGTATGTATGATTGTATGGTTGCTGTGTTGTGATACTTGTAGAATTGCATTGACAGTACTGTATTTCTGCCTGTAAAGTAAAAAAGAATAAGGACACTTATTCACCCCCCTCCCCCTCTAGGTGATTAGGCACTAGTTCTTTCACTCACAGATCGGAATATCTTCATCACATACATCGTCTTCCAAATCACTAGGATATCCAAGATCCTTATCGTCACTAAAATCATCAGTCAAATCATCCTCGCCCTCAGTGGCAGGCTCAGTCCCAAACACTGCCTCAGACTCTTCAGGAGAGTCAACGACCAGATCAGGCAACTCAGGGGGAGACTCAAAAGGGATTACTGGCATATCCAATATAGGACGCACAATAGCACCAAGATCAGATACGCCACTAGACTCACATGTCATAATCGTCTGTCTGCCCCTACAGATAGGACTACTCTCACCCTACGGGCTCATGGCAGTCCTAGCAGTCACTTATACAGAACTATGGATAGGGGACCTCAACTTTTCCTTTCCTCCACAGGTGGGTGAAGGTATGCCATGGGTAACTCGACAAACCTAGGGAAAGGGTCTAACCTGATGGAAAATGTTACACCTATGGTCAGGTGGGGATCTAGTGCCATAACAATTTTTTACTAACGGTTGTAGTGCTGTTAGTATGAAGGTAGTCGGGTTCAAATTGATCTGCAAGTAAGCTACGCATGTGCGGCCAAGCATTTTGATAGGTACCAACACGACGCTCTTAGTTTAACCAAAACACACGGGCTTGACCTACTAACCACTCTCGGGCGACGACAACCTTTTGGTGGTTGTCCCATGTAACAACTCCATCCGTTCATATGACATATACTAGAAGGTCCGGCCGGGGCCTTACAACATATACCACAAAACAGGTGGCAAAGTCACGGAGTGATACTAGAGTTACACATCCTAACTCATTGCATTCTAGCAGAAGCCTATAACACGAAATGAAACTCTACACATGAATGTCCACCATAACAATACCACGTTGATATATTTAAACATGAATGTTCACCAAATACAAAGTCAGTTGGCCTTATGACCTTATAAGTCTGTTTACAACAGTGGCTTCCAAGTATTGGCGCGGAGGCCAGCCACATATAAACAAAACAGAATATTTTCAAATAGCGTTCGCGGGCTAGCAGCAGCAGCAAGGACTTCAACCTTTATGTGTCACGCTTGTTTCTCCAGCACCTGCACAGGGATAGTCCACCAAACGGTGGCAAACAATGTAATGGTCAACATTCAGCTGACTAAATTATAACGACCCTACCGCTTTCCCGGGGCAGTGGTATTCCTTACCTGCAGGCATAGCAATTCACATGCATATATATATTCATCACATATTGTGCACTCACGCACAAACATTCCATCACAATCGCCAGCCACGCGGCCCGACGATCCGTGCACTCAGGGCATATTCTTGGTGTACCGGCGAACTAGGGTCCCACCACCGTATTAGGGTCTCAACCCAACTGTTGAAACCGAAAATCGGTCTCCTGTGGAGTTCGACCCGTGGGGAAGGTGTGACCGCGCACCTACTACCCTCAAGCAAACGATCTAGGCACAAGACTAGGAACACAAGGGACAGACCCAAGGTCTCAGCGTGGAGGACCCGCCGCATACCCGGAAGACAAACAAACTCTTCCCCTCCCAAGCCAAGGGCTGAGCTATGGCACCTTTGGAGGGCTCTCTTGGCCGACCGAAACATATAAGGAGGATCTCAAGATCCACTCCTTAACTAGGGGTGTCGTCTCGGATCTATGTAAAATGTTCCCCGCCCGCCTTACTATTGGCGCAAAACCGCCCAGCAGCCCTACTCTACGCAGCCCCAATTGGGCCGCTAATAGCGGAACTCCGCTATTCTGAAAGGATGACAACAGGTCATCAGGGGCTTCCCGGCATCTATTCCTCGGGGCCCACACAGGGGAGCGGTTCACGAACACGTCGCTCGCCTAAGACAGGAGTAAACTACACATTCACAGAGCATCACAGATATGAAAAAATATTACAGGAATATAAATTCCATACTCAGCACGCAGGCCGGCAATATAAACAAAAAAGGCCTTCGAGGGCCGGTACGAGCTCGGGCTTAAGCCCGCTATTCCCCGCTTGGTACTGCAACACCTGTACGCCAACATCTCGACGAGCGGCGGCCAACTAGGCATCGGTCGGCTAACATAAGCGGGCCAAACATATTGCGTGCACCCCTTCTTTGGGGGTTCTGGCGCGCATTCCCTGCAAGCAGCTAATAAACAGCTTCCTCGGAGTCTTCTCCGGGAACCCCAGAACATCACCAATCCGGCTCACATGTCCGGATGGGCTTCACACAGCATGCCTAAACCCGTACTCACGCTTTCGGGTACTAATGCAATTAACTGCGGGGACGTACACATCAACCCGTCGGAAAGCTCCATTCCCCCCACCCGTTGGTGGAGAGGGGCTTCCATGCAAATATGTAAACTGAGGGCTTCACCTGTCCAAGTAGAAATATCGTTACCCTTGTCGCGTGCTTGGCGGCGGGGCTGGGAGAGGAGCTCCGGGTTGATCCTACTGCATGCGGCCGCATCGGTGGTCGATCTCCACTCTACGCTGAGCCTTGCTCCAGGTCGAGCCTTTCTCCAGGCCGAGCCTTGCTCCAGGCCGAGCCTTACTCTAGGCCGAGCTTGCTGCCGGTGGTGGGAGAGAAAATCCCGATCTCACTAACGGTGGCCGATTCGAGCTCCGGGCGGCGGAGCTATGGTGTACAAGGCCGATCCCGGCTCCAAGTGGCCGACCTTGCTACACGACGCCGATCCCTGCTCCAAGTGGCCTACCTTGCTGTGCGAGGCCGATCCCGGCTCCAAGTGGCCGACCTAGCTGTATGAGTCCGATCCCGGCTCCAAGTGGTCGGCCTTGCTGCACGAGGCCGATCCCGGCTCCAAGTGGTCGGAGGGAGAGAGAGAGGCGGCGTAGGTCGGGTTGTCGTGCTCCAACCGACAAGAGAGAGAGAGAGAGAGAGGCGGCGGGGTTGTCCTCCTTGCAGAGGCGGCGACGGCGAGAGAGAGGAGGTGGGAGGCGGGCCGGGTCTTGCCTTGCTTAGGCGGCAGCCGGGGAGAGATCGGGAGGCCAGCGGCACCTGCCCTTTTTTTGCTCTGGCCAAAACCTAGCCGGGGTTCCAGGAAATGCCCCGATCTCCTCTTTTTTTATTTTCCTTCCCTTTTTCCTGTACCCCCGTTGCCCCCTCTTTCTTATCCTCTTCCTTTTTTATTTCTCCTGCCCCCATCCTGCTATATCCCCTCCTCCCCCTTTTCCTCCTTATATCATATACATATAATATATATATATATAATATAAGATATATTATATAATATAATATATATTATATAATATAATATATATATATGTATATATATATATATAAATTCTAAGTCTAGGATCATAAGACCTACGCACGCACGCACGAGAACCCACACGTCCTCGAACGGGACGACACCAAAAACGTCACCCATACCACGCCCCTAGGCTGATATTTGGGGAGGGTCCCACTGGCCAGGCTATGAGGTTGTACACAATCCCCGCTCTTTTCGAGGTTGGTACAAGCTCGGAAAGAATCATCCAACCCAACGTATCCGGCGAGTGGGAGCCGACCCAAAAAAAACTGAGAGAAACTGATATCTGCACTTGGAACATCTATCTCCCCATGCCCTTTTTGATCTTTTTGAATCACTCGATACCTTCGGCTCACTGCTACTGAATTTCCCTCGTACCACTACTTACAATAAGTATATAATTCCTCGTGATATCGTGAAACAACAAAGCCATATATTTTGTATCCTCTTGTACACGCGGAGCTAATCCTTTCCCCCCAGGTGTGCCTACAGCCCTGCCAGCTAGTGAGAGCCTGACAGCGAGTCTACCCGGGGCCGAGCAACACTCGGGGTCCCTTACCCCCCAAGCGAGCCTACGGACCTGTCATCTAGTAGGAGCCAGGCAGCAGGTCTTCCCGGGGCCGAGCATCACTCGGGGTCCTGCAAAAATTCTCCAAGAACCAACCCTTTCCCCCCAGGTGTGCCTACAGCCCTGCCAGCTAATGAGAGCCTGACAGCGAGTCTACCCGGAGTCCACTACTACCGTCATCGAGTGACTTCCGGCCCTGCCAGCTAGGTGAGAGCCTGACAGCGGGATCTGATCGAGGCCCACGGATGACACCGAGTGACTTCCGGCCCTGCCAGCTAGGTGAGAGCCTGACAGCGGGATCTGCTCGGGGTCCAAACATATTCCATCGAGTGACTTCCGGCCCTGTCAGCTAGGTGAGAGCCTAACAGCGGGATCTGCTCGAGGCCAAGGATGACACCGAGTGACTTCCAGCCCTGCCAGCTAGGTGAGAGCCTGGCAGCGGGATCTGCTCGGGGTCCAAACACATTCCATCGAGTGACTTCTGGCCCTGTCAGCTAGGTGAGAGCCTGACAACGGGATCTGTTCGAGGCCAAGGATGACACCGAGTGACTTCCGGCCCTACCAGCTAGGTGAGAGCCTGGCAACGGGATCTGCTCGGGGTCCAAAACTACTTGAGGACTTGACTTTGCTCGAGGTGGAGACATCCTATTTACTTAAGAGGTGTTGGAGAGTTAATTGCACCGATGCTTTTACAAATGGAGGACGCATTCTTTTCATAAGAGAGATGATCTAGAAGTCATCAAATTGGGAAGCTGGCGTCCGAACCTGTTCCTAATAATTCCTCCAATCGGAAGAGAGATGCAGTCGGGGGGACATAGGTCGACATGGAAGGGGGGAGCTGATCTCGGCCGTCAGTGCAGAGGCTCGGTCTTACAATAGCGCTTAGAGTCCCGAGGCATCGTCTCATCATCCGAATTGGGCTATTTAGAAGGAACAGGTCGGCGGCTCGTATCCTGATTTAATGACAAAGATCACTTTTCGCCATGTCACTCGTGATTGCTTGGAGAGATCGGCCCTTTATCAAATTTGGGAGGTTAGCGTCTAGGCTCGTTCCTGATAATTCCCCTAGTCGGAGGAGAGTTGCGATCGGGAGGACATAGGCCGACGTGCAAGGGGGGAGCTGATCTCGGCCGTCAGTGCAGAGGCTCAGTCTTACAATAGCGCTTAAATTCCCGCGGCACCGTCCCATTGTCCGAACTAGGCTATTTAAAAGGAACGGGTTGGACGTTTGGCTTCCAGAGTCGATCGCGAGGCTAACCCTTGAAGCCCTCAGAAGCTCAAGGCGAATTGGTAATAAAGAGAAAACTTGACCGCTACCGAATTATAAGGAAGAGATAACATATTCCCGCTAGGGAGGGAACCCTTTCAGGTCACCCCAGCTCCTAATACCTCTCAGCTACTCTCTTACTTGATCTTGAAGACAATAACCTCCAGGTTTCTCGTTGATGTAATAAGCGGGGACACATGGGTTTTCATAGGTAGAAGCGGTTCAAATAGGTGCAAATCCTACTCCAAATGCCATGAGATTCAAACAACAGCTATGGGAGGGGACAACCCTGAGTATGAGGACCTTACATACAAAGTATCAATGCATGACCCTGATCGTCACCTGGTTCCACTTCTATAGACATGACGCTCGCCAGAGTTCTTCTGTGCTAGTCACTCTCCACGCTCACCACACCAAAATGTTGAAACCGAAAATCAGTCTCCTGTGGAGTTCGACCCATGGGGAAGGGGTGACCGCACACCTACTACCCTCAAGCAAACGATCTAGGCACAAGACTAGGAACACAAGGGACAGACCCAAGGTCTCAGCGTGGAGGACCCACCGCATACCCAGAAGACTAACAAACTCCTCCCCTCCGAAGCCAAGGGCTGAGCTATGGCACCTTCGGAGGGCTCTCTTGGCCGACCGGAACATATAAGGAGGATCTCAAGATCCACTCCTTAACTAGGGGTGCCGCCTCGGGTCTATATAAAATGTTCCCCGCCCGCCTTACTATTGGCGCAAAACCGCCCAGCAGCCCTACTCTACGCATCCCCAATTGGGCCGCTAACAGCGGAACTCCGCTATTCTGAAAGGATGACAACAGGTCATCAGGGGCTTCCCGGCATCTATTCCTCGGGCCCACACGGGGGAGCGATTCACGAACACGCCGCTCGCCCAAGACAGGAGTAAACTACACATTCACAGAGCATCACAAATATGAAAAAATATTACAGGAATATAAATTCCATACTCAGCACGCAGGCCGGCAATATAAACAAAAAAGGCCTTCGAGGGCCGGCACGAGCTCGGGCTTAAGCCCGCTATTCCCCGCTTGGTACTGCAACACCTGTACGCCAACGTCTCGACGAGCGGCGGCCAACTAAGCATCGGTCGGCTAACATAAGCGGGCCAAACATATTGCGCGTGCCCCTTCTTTGGGGGTTGTGGCGCGCATTCCCTGCAAGCGGCTAATAAACAACTTCCTCGGAGTCTTCTCCGGGAACCCCAGAACATCACCAATCCGGCTCACACGTCTGGATGGGCTTCACACAGCATGCCTAAACCCGTACTCACGCTTCCGAGTACTAATGCAATTAACTGCAGGGACGTACACGTCAACCCGTCGGAAAGCACCATTCCCCCTACCCATTGGTGGAGAGGGGCTTCCATGCAAATATGTAAACTGAGGGCTTCACCTGCCCAAGTATAAACATCGTTACCCTTGTCGCGTGCTTGGCAGCGGGGCCGGGAGAGGAGCTCCAGGTTGATCCTACTGCATGCGACCGTGTCGGTTGGTCGATCTCCACTCTAGGCCGATCCAGCCTTGCTCCAGGCCGAGCCTTGCTCCAGGCCGAGCCTTGCTCCAGGCCGAGCCTTGCTCCAGGCCGAGCCTTGCTCCAGCCGAGCTTGCTGACCGGTGGTGGGAGAGAAAATCCCGATCTCACTAACGGTGGCCGATTCGAGCTCCGGGCGGCGGAGCTATGGTGTAAGAGGCCGATCCCGGCTCCAAGTGGCCGACCTTGCTACACGAGGCCGATCCCGGCTCCAAGTGGTCGGCCTTGCTGTGCGAGGCCGATCCCGGCTCCAAGTGGCCGACCTTGCTGTACGAGGCCGATCCCGGCTCCAAGTGGTCGGCCTTGCTGCACAAGGCCGATCCCGGCTCCCAGTGGCCGGAGGGAGAGAGAGAGGCGGCGTGGGTTGGGTTTTCGTGCTCCAGCCGACGGGAGAGAGAGAGAGAGAGAGAGAGAGAGAGAGAGAGAGAGAGATGGCGGGGTTGTGCTCCTTGTAGAGGCGGCGGCGGCGGAGAGGGAGGAAGTGGGAGGCGGGTCCGGGTCTTACCTTGCTTAGGCGACAGCCGGGGAGAGATCGGGAGGCGAGCGACACCTGCCCTTTTTTTGCTCTCTGGCTGAAACCTAGCCGGGGTTCAAGGAAATGCCCCGATCTCCACTTTTTTTATTTTCCTTCCCTTTTTCCTGTACCCCCGCTGCCCCCTCTTTCTTATCCTCTTCCTTTTTTTATTTCTCCTGCCCCCATCCTGCTATATCCCCTCCTCCCCCTTTTCCTCCTTATATCATATACATATAATATATATATATATATATATATATATATATATATATAATATAATATAATATATATATATATATATATATATATATATATATATATATATATATATATATATATATAAATTCTAAGTCTAGGAGCATAAGACCTCCGCATGCACGCACGAGGACCCACACGTCCTCGAACGGGACGGCACCAAAACGTCACCCATACCACTCCCCTAGGCTGATATTTGGGGAGGGTCCCACTCGCCAGGCTATGGGGTTGTACACCAACCGTAAAATAGTTGACCATTTACTCCATGGCGTGCAGCTGGAGATTTAGTCTTAATGACCCGAGATTGGCCCGTAGCCCCCCATGGTGTCGTGGCGCGCAGGCCTAAGACTCTCTCTATGCGCTCCAACAGACCGCACCTTCAGGTCTCACGTCGAAAGGACATAATGCAGGTTGGATCATCCACCCCCTATTGCTCAAGTCGCCTTGCCATCACCGAGTACAGCGTACTCGCGGATATCAAAAGGTGCGGGTCGGTTTCACCTTACCTGTTTGGCATCAAGCCGTAAGAACTCTTCCAGCTTATACATAGCCATCATGTCCTCGCAGGACTGGTTTCATAATCACAGGTTAGCTAGGTGCCACGCTCAGCGGTAGCGACAGAACTCATTTTCCGTCCCTAGCTCGAACCAGCATTTGCGGGTATTTCCTGGGCGTTCATGCCAGTACTTCCTGCTAATACCTTTCACAGGCATAACCCACCAAGCATCACAGAGATCAAGGGTATTTTCCTGGATCTCCCATTCAGTACTTCCTGCTACTTCCCTTCACAGGTACAACCCATGAACATCACAATCAATACAAGGGTATTTTCCTGGATTATCACTCTAGTACTTCCTGCTACTACCCTTCATAGGTACAACCCATCGACTCCTTAAACTACACGTTTCATTGCGGAGTCTTCTCCGGTGCATATATGCAACATCACCAATCCAGACCAACATGTCCAGATGGGCTTCACAAAGCATGCTTATTCCGTACTCCATTTCCGGATCTATATGCCAAATGATTGGGGATTTCACGAATCAACCCAAGGAACTGCCATAACAAGCCACCCGCTGGTGGGGGAATCCTATGCACATGACAAAAAGGAAGCCTTCACATGGCTAGGAAGAAAGATCGTTACCCTTGAAGATCGCTTCGGAGCCATGGACTTTTAGCCGGCTGGAAAGGATCGCAGCGGCTTTGCCTCCACAACGCTAGCCTCGGATCTCGAACCGGAACTCCGTAGCTCCACCGGTGGCCAGCTCTCCTCCTCCTCCTCCTTCTTCCTCTCTCTATAGGATTGTAGAAAGAGGATGGCCAAATGCAAATGAGCTTTCTCATCTCCTTTTCCGGCATTAAGGAAGTGGGGAGGGCTCTCAGCCATTGGATCCCAGCTGAGATAACGGACGGACACGATTTTGCCACAAAAGGATAATTTTTTACCTGACACGGCCTGTGACACGCCCGTGTCACAGGCCGTGTACCTTAAGCGGCACACAACCGACTCACCCAGACTAGTACACGCCCAATTGACACGCCCGTATCATGGGTCGTGTCACCTGACACGTCTTCCGACATGCCCGTGTCTGTGGTCGTGTACTTCAGGCTGCACAAAACCAAATCAACCTGATCGGGACACGGCCAGTGACATGCCCGTGTCACAGGCTGTGTACCCCAAGACACGACCGTGTGCTGCCCGTGTTCACCAGGCCTCAAGTGCCCTGGGCACGTCCAGTAAAGGACACGGCCTTTGACACGCCCATGTCATAGGTTGTGTGCCCATACACGGCAGTAGACACGCCTCCAGCTTAACTTCGTCGAACGAAGTTCATCTCGCAGAGGAGGACACGGCCTCTGACACGCCCGTGTCAGAGGGCATGTGCCCTCATTTTTCGCAAAACGGATTTTCGTCGAACACTCGCCGGCTGCTCACCTGAGCAGGATATGCCCTGGGACACACCCTTGTCTCAGGCCATGTCACCCAACTTGCCTCCTCCACTCATCTTGTGGACAGATTTTTCTTGGGATTTTGGGTAACGATTTCTAAACCGACTCTTTGTCTGTTTCTTCTAAATTATTGTGAGAATTGGTGGAATTAGAAGGCTAGTAATTTATCCTGATTTATATTGAAATCGTGCTAATTAAAATCTATATTTTAAGCATTAATTTTCCCAATATTTTTCGTATAAATTGGAGCGGGTAGATCTCGTGAACTCTTGTAGAAATCGGTTTCCTTAGCCTTGATTTCTTTTGTCTTCAAGTGATTTGGTATACCCTTATATTAATTAATTTTCGGGATTGGTTTGGACTTTATTTTGAATCATTAATTTGTCTGTATCCTCTCGTATTGGTTTTGTGACTTGCTAGCGAATAATTTTAATTTGAATTGCTAATTGTCCTGATCGGGTAGGTACTATTCGCCTGAGCGAACATTGGCATTTAGCCCTTGTTCAATCTATATAAGGGGTAGCGTCCCTTTGCGTTGTTGATGTTGAGAATTGTGACATTAATTGCTTGAGTAATCGATAGTGTTAATTAGAGAAACTGAACGCTAGATATTTATTTTAATTGTCAAACCTAAGACCGCGTAATTTTATCCGTTGAAATCATGGGCTTGCATCAATTTGGTATCAGAGGGAGGTTCACGTCAATTTCCTAATTGGCACCTTACCCCTTTTATTATTTCGCTGACACGCACATGCACGTTTCATTTGCCAAAAATAATAAAATAAAATTTTAATCGTTGGTTTGCAAATAGCGACCTAAATTTTTTATTTTATTCAGCAAAATAAATAAATTTTTTTTAATAATCTCCATATTAGTTTTAGCGGGAAAAATTCCATCTATCTTAGATTATAAGGGTCAGAATCATTATTTCATTGCATGTGCACACGATTTGGGTTGATTTTTTTTGTCCCGTCACCACTAGAAAATGGTCTATGACGTTAAAGTTTCCCGATTACAATCTTTTGGTTCCATGACGAACGTTAGGAAACCAGTTCAATCCCCTGTAATGGATGAGATTAAGGTTTTGCTTGCACAACTAAAGGCTAACCAAGTGGCACCACCACCCCCTATGCAACCCCACTATCATTTGGACCGTCACCCTGAGCGAGAAATTGACGTTTCTTGGTCGTCTAGGAATGTTGCACCTACTTATGATGGTTTAGGGTGTCCCCAAATTTTTAGAGACTGGCTTAATAGGATAGAAATTTATTTTGATTGTCACGTATGGGACGACCACCAAAAGGTTAACATCGCCTGAGAGCGGTTAGTAGGTCAAGCATACATGTTTTGGTTAAACGAAGAGTGTCGTGTTGGTAGCTATCAATATGCTTGGACGCACATGCGAAACTTACTCTTGGATCAATTTGATCCCGACTACCTTCGTATTAATAGCACCACACCCGTGAGCCAATATAGTTATGGCACTAGACCCATATTTGATTATAGGAGTGACCCTATGCCACCCGTTAGCAAGACTAGTTATGGCACTAGACCTGTAGCTGCTTATAGGAGTGACCATATACCTCAGGTTAGATCTTATCTCCACAGTGGTAGTAATACCCAAAGGTGCATATTTCCACCTCTAGGGAAAATAAGCAGTTTAGACCCCATAATTGGGACTCCAAAGATATTACTACTATGGTGTTGGCTCCTTTAGCTCTGACGTCTGAGCCTCCTGAGCTTGTGACTGATACCCCCCGAGGACTCTAATATAGATGTGGTGTCTCTGGATTCTAAAGATGACCAGCTAGGTGAGAGTATTTCGACATGTACGATAGTGTCCGACGATTCAGATGCTTCTGACGTTGAGGAGCTTGGATATCCTAGTGATTTGGAAGACGATGTATGTGATGATGACAATCTGATCTGTGAGAGTATCGCGTTGCCTATTACTTGCCCTACTAGTGTTGTGTCTGATCACCCTAGTATTGAGTGTCATTTTCAGGCTAAGATCCCCATCATGTTAGAGCCTACGATTACACCTACTGTGATTATATTTGAGTTATTTGAGGATCCTGGGAGTGAGGATGTTCCTATTATTATTGTGGATGACTTACGATCTGAGATAAGGGTATTTTTGGACGATTCTTTGGTTGTACACCCAGATGAGAGTTCTTTGATGTTGTTACCATTGGGTGAAATCAATACTGATTCATATTTTAACCCTGGTTTGATTTTACCGACCCTATCCCCTATTTATTTACCCACATTAGTTGACTTTTTAGGACGTGGACCCGGTAGACCTTGTCCGAGTTTTTGTGTCACGCCCACTCTATTAGCTCCTATATTGGCGTTGTATCAGCATTTAGATATTACTATGTTGAGCGCACTAGTATTTGGACTTTTCACCGCACCACATAGATATGACTACGCGTCACTTTTGACAGCTCATTTTTCTGCGTGTCCGTCTACAGTTCTGTCCTCTACTACGACTGATTTTGATTCTTTGGCAATTGTGCCTCTAGTTATGGTGTCCCCTATACATACTTATATACCACACCCGGTCGCACACATTTACCCATCGCCTTTTGATGACCCTCATTTCCCCACGTTAGTGAGTTTAGTTGGGTCCCTTGAGTTGTATCACTCGCATATCTTGTCACATCCGGGAGTGTCCAGATCTATTATTTTTCATGATGAGCGGTTCTCCTTGGCATATCTTCATGCCAAGCGTGAATATTTAAAATTTAAACTGTGAATTTAGAGCACATTAAAATCATCTCTGATTATAAGGCTCCTGTGCCACCTGACTTAGCCCTCTTATCCTCCGCATTTGGGTCTAGTCATGTAGCACGTGGATTCTCTCCTCATGTATCTTGGACATTAGTGTTTCCTTTTAAGTTATGTCGTACGCACTTTCACTCCTTTCTGAGACCATCTGACACTAGATTTAGTGATTTGAGTTTAGTCTGGTCAGTCCCCGAGCGGATGCCTTCTGGCTCCGTTAATAAATTAATACGTAGGAACGCCGCCCATCCATGATTATGAAGAACGTTGGATTTCATGCTTTTATTTCAGATTTTTATATAGCACAAGGTATTTCACTTTATTTCAAGTTTCCGGACTTTTTACTGTACGTCTCTGTTCCACCTGAGTGGCTTTCTCCGTCGTTTCTTCCTACCACTAAATATTCTCTTGGGTTGGAGAGTGTTAGTGTTGTCGTATATAATTTCCACATAGACTCCTTGTTTCTTGAACCGGATGATAAGATTCAAGTTAATTTTCTTTTGCCTGACATCATTTCGAGTTTTGTTGTTTCTACACCTGACAGGTTCTTAGTGCTATGGGATGTTCATGCTACTACTACACAGATTGTAGGGCCAGATTTGCCCCATGTTGCTGCTGTTTTTGACTGTTCTCCCCTCACCGGCCACTCATCGGTGATGAGTAATTTTGAGTGGGGGAGGATTGATGGTGACGATGCTGATGCGGCCTTGGATTCCCGTCATAGAGAGTTCGTGGATTGGGACGGTCGTTGCCGCAAGCTCGAAGATGGGAGTCTACCACGACGTTTCTTCGCCAATGCCTCCGCCGCTACATGTTTTGCTCGACGTCCGCCGCCACCAATAAATAAAATATATAATTATAAATTACATAATTATAATTCTATATTTTATCAATTATTATTTTTAGTAATTTCTATTTTATGCAATTTTAATTTAAGCATTTTTTTATTTGCAATCATTTCATTATAGTATTTTTATTTCATGTATAATGATGGGTGCTTATAGTCATCATGTATTGTTTTAAATTATTTCCTTCCATATGTAAGATGGGTCCCTATAATCATCATAGTTTTATTTTGAATTTTGAATAGAGGAGATTGAGCTGTGTAGGCTATATATAGTCAAGCTTATGAAGAAATTATTAGAGAAGAATGAAAAATTGAAACCTAGAATTCAAATTTGAATCCCCCCCATTCCTCTCTCTCTCCCCTTTGAGAAAATTCGCCCCCCCCCCTTCTCTTGTCCCCTCTCTTGGCTGTCGGCCTCCTCCCTCTATCCCTCTTAGTGGTTCGGCCACCTCCTCTTCCCTCCTCCTCCTCCTCCCTATTTTTGGCCTCCCTTTTCCCCCTCTCCAAGTTCGGCCCTTTCTTTCTCCTTCAACCTCTTGGCCAACCTCTCCTCCCCTCCTTGCAAAACTAGCCACCCCCTATCTTTCCTCCCTCTCCACCACACAACCTGAGCACCAAACTCCATCAAAATAAAAACCGACTAGCCCCTCCTTCCACTTTGGCAATATTCCCACCACTTTTCATCTCTCATCTTTCCATATATATTGGCCTTCAAGTTTCTCCCTCACCTAGGGCTTTGTAAAGGAAAATGGCTCACGTCTTCATCGTGCGGTACGGATCTGTGGAGTCGCGTGGAGATAGATTCAACCACCATCTTGTGCGCCTCCTCCACTCATCTTGTGGATGGATTTTGCTTGGGATTTTGGGTAACGATTTCTAAACCAACTCTTTGTGTGTTTCTTCTAAATTATTGTGAGAATTGGTGGAATTAGAAGGCTAGTAATTTGTCCTGATTTATATTGAAATCGTGCTAATTAAAATCTAAATTTTAAGCATTAATTTTCCGAATATTTTTCGTATAAATTGGAGCGCGTAGATCTCGTGAACGCTTGTAGAAATCGATTTCCTTAGCCTTGATTTCTTTTGTGTTCAAGTGATTTGGTATACCCTTATATTAATTAATTTTCGGGATTGGTTTGGACTTTATTTTGAATCATTAATTTGTCTGGATCCTCTTGTATTGGTTTTGTGACTTGATAGCGAATAATTTTAATTTGAATTGTTAATTGTCCGAATCGGGTAGGTCCAATTCGCTTGAGCGAACATTGACCTTTAGCCCTTGTTAATCTATATAAGGGGTAGCGTCCCTTTGCGTTGTTGATGTTGAGAATTGTGACATTAATTGTTGGAGTAATCGATAGTGTTAATTAGAGAAACTGAATGCTAGATATTTATTTAAATTATCAAACCTAAGAGCGCGTAATTTTATCCGTCGAAACCATGGGCCTGCATCACGGTTGACATAGTGAATTAGAAACTACTTCTTTCATTCCTCTCAGACGAGCACTGTGCTTACCACTTCAGGTCCCAACCCTAAATAAATGAAGAAATTTTCTCTGACCTGAGGACTTTGGAGAAGTGGTGTTGATGTCAACAACATTTTTTGATCTTCAAAAGCTCGGCCACATTCTTCGGTCCATTCAAATTTTGAGGCACCTCAAAGTGTCTTCAAGAATGATGCACATTTATCCCCAGACCGGTATATGAAGTGACTTAATCTGGCGTACCTCCCCAGCTATTAAATACTGGACTTCCTTTGTCATTCTCGGAGGATTCATGCCCATTATGGCTTTAACCTTATTAGTATTGGGTTCGAGGCCTTGAGGTGTGAGGAGTTAACCTATAAATGTTTCATTTATTGCACAGAAGATACATTTGGCGGGATTTAGCCTCATATTAAATTTTCGCAATGTGGAAAATGTTTCCTACAAATCCTGGAAGTGGTCTGAGAAAGCATGACTTTTAATCAAAAGGTCATCGACATAGACTTCGAGGTTCAAACCTTTCTGATTCTTAAAGATGCGATACATCATTCTTTGATAGGTGACTCCCTCACTTTTCAAACCAAAAGGCATGACCCGATAACAATAACAACCATTGTTTGTGATAAATGGTGTGTGAGGTATGTCGGGTATGTGCATTCGTATTTGGTGATATCCTAAAAAGCGTCGAGCAAACTCAAGAAAAAACCCAACCGCATAATCAGCTAGAGAATCTATTTGAGGAAAGAGATAACAATCTTTAGGACATGATATATTCAGTTTTGTAAAATCTGCACACTTGCACCACTTATTATTAGCTTTATTTACCATTACAATGTTCGATCCCCAATCAGGATATTGAATTTCTGGAATAAAATTTCTCTTTAAGAGCTTCTGAATTTCTTTCCAAATTGACTTTTCCAACATTGTTTCCCCCACTCTTCTTGTGTTTGATGGGATGAGCTTCCAGATGGATGTTGCTCCAATGACACACGACATAGGAGTTCACCCTAGGCATATTGGTTGCTGACAATGCAAATATGTCGAAGTTATCGATGAGACACCGAATCATCTTTTTTCCCTCTCCTTGTAGCTCAACATTTAGAATAAGCATTCTGTGTCTGCGTCCTCCTGGGCCTAAAACATTTTGAACTTTATGAGTAGACACGAGATGAAGACTCCCTTTTATCTGCTCTGACCCTTGGCTTCTTGACTTTTCTTGTCCGTCTTCTCCTTACGAATTTTGTGGAGCTTCAACCTCACTTACTCTGTGGGGAAGATAAGCATCAATCACGTTTACTGTTTAGATATAACATTCTCGAGCAATTTTAAAAGTCGTTACTAACTTGAATTGCTTTTCTCCTAGGGAGAACTTAAGGGCCGGATGAAATGTTGAAGGTATGGCCTGGAAATCATTTAGAAGAGACTTGCCAAAGATGACATTGTAACTAATGAGAGTGTCAACAACCAGGAAAGTATCATGCCTTATTATTCCAAATAGGGTGACGGTCAGTGCGGTGCTCCCTTCGATTTCTTTCCTTTCCCCTGAGAAACCATAAAGGGGATTATCACTAGCTTGAATCTTCTTCTCGATTTTTATGACGTCAAATGCAGGCTTAAATAGGGCATTGAACGAACTACTGGTGTCAAACAAAATCTTCAACACCATAAAATTGTTGATAACTGTCCAAATGATGACCGAACCATGAAATGGGTTGGAGTTCTTTGAGAGATTGTCCTCCCCAAAAGTGATAGTTCCTCGGGAGGGCGGAGACTATGACGTTGATGCCACTTCTTTGAAGTATATTTTCATTGTGCTGGGCTTTTTGGAGGATTCAAGCTTTGCTCCCTTGTGAATGCGATGAATGAATCCTAAGGATCCTTCACTTTCGATTTTAACACATTCCACTTCAATATCCAAATCCCAATATATTTTGATAACAACTTGTGTGATGCACTCACATTGTTGTTTCTAGATCTCAATTATCTCTTTCCCTTTGCGGAAGCAGACAAATCGTTTCTCTTTGTGGTCACAAGCTCTCTGAGCTTTCCTGCCTTTAAGATCTTCTCTATTAAATCTCAGAGAACTCGGCAGTTCTTTGTGTCGTGCCTCGTATCCTGATAAAAAATGCAGCAAAGATCGTATTTTTGTTTACGTACCCTTTTTGGAGAGGGGTTGACCATTTGTAGTCGGGATGCCTCTGCAGTATCTCCACTACCTCTTCCATCCGGATTATCAAATCTATATATATATCTCTTGTATGTTTTTTGTGGTGCCGATCAAGTTTGTGAAGTGGATGGATGATCATGGAGAAGAGTCGACACCTTACTCTTCAGAGGGGGTGATAGATTCTGGAATCTCATCGAGTTGAATTGAGTCGAGCATTGGGAAACTGAGGGGGACGATTATTCCTTGTTCGTCCCAACTGAATATACAGGAATTCCTACTGTCGTGTCTTTTTTTAACAAGGAGCGGAGGGGGCTTGAGCTGTCTCCCTCGACTCTCGGCATTGGCGGATGAGATCACCGAGAGAAGAAACTAGATTATGGTTACTTTTTCACACAAAATAAAGTGGTTAGCCCTATCAATCAAGTCTCTGTAAGAGACTAGAGGGTTCTTCTCAATATCAAATTTGAAAAGGCCTTCTTGAAGACCGCAGGTGAAAGCAACCTGGTACCAAGAATGCTTCAAATCATGGATCTAGAGGATTTCCACTGCAACCTATTATTATAGCTTCCAAGAGATTCATCTGGCCTCTATTTAATATTGAAGAGAGCAGTTAGACCGCATTTCCTCTTCTTTGAAGTTACAAATCTCAACAAAAGCTCTCTCTGAAGGTCCCGGAGAGAGTGAATTGATCAGGAAGGGAGTTTATAGAACCACTCCCTAGTTTTCCAGTCAAAAGATGTGAACAGTAACTTGCACTGAACTGCGTTGGTGAAGATTCTCATCGAAATTATAGACTCAAAAGCCTGCAAATTACATGAGCTGTTTTCATATCCTGAGAAATGAGGCAGATGGGGTTCTCTGAACCCATTTGAGACTGAGGCCCAATGGACTTCATTGGCAAAGGGAGAAGGTTCATCTACTTCCTCCCTGAAGTCGACGAGTGCACCACAATCATGTACTCGCGACAGACTGTTAGCAGGTTGTTGGGAGCATTCTCTCCCCCTTTGGATGAGTTCCCTTTCCCTTGCCTGGGCGGGTATGCCATAATTTAACACATGCGGACTTTTGTTCGCTACCACCTAGAATTGTTCTCACCTATCATAAGAGAGTTCTCCTTCTTCCATACAAGGTGGAGGAGAAGGATCAAGATTCTGGCTGCAATTTTTTGAGGTTGACGTTTCCGCATCGACCCCTTCGACCTTCTTGGCAATGCGAATGAGTATATTCATCATGTCGTCAAATTCCACTTGGGCAGCTAGCTCAGCAGGGTTGCAAGAACCCTCAGTTGGGATGTTAGATGGGTTCTATTTAGCCATTTCAAATGTCTTTTCTTCGACCACTTAGAAATCTGAAGGTCGCGTGTAGAACTGTTGATGCCTTTTTCATCCCGTGTGATCGTTTACTAGAGTTGAGGGATGGAGAGATAGGGTCTCTAGGTTTTGATGTTGTTAATTGGGATTTGGTTGGTGTAAGCGAGTACTCGTAAACTATTTTAGGAGATAGGATGAGTACTTTGCAGCCCTTTTGAGATATCTACCGGATGTCTCTTTCTGCTATTGTTCTGACCCTATTTATAGGCTTGAGGGCTGCCCTACGTTCAATTCCATTTTCCTGAGCTGCCCGGGCTTCTAGATGTGTATAGCAGGTTCTAGCACATTCTATAATATTTTAGCGATGCTGATTGTGCTCTATGAACCCCGCTTCTTTGGTGAGTTCCTTCTATATGGGCGAGAAATAAAAGTGTGAATATTCTAATGGCGAGAATCTTATCTGCGATAAGTCCCCTATTAGCGAGAACATTACCAACGTATCACTCACTTCCTTCTTCCTCCTGAGAATACGGATTGGGTAAAATATCCAAATAGGAATGATGGTTGTTTTTACCCTAAGATGATGTCATTTGGGTTGAATAACACAGGAACAACCTATAAACGGATGCTCGATCATAATTTTTTAAAAAGCGAGAAGGAAGGAATCCTGAGGTATACATCAATGACTTCATGGTTAAGAGAAAGAATGTAAAATAACATCTATTGGATAACACAGATACCTTTGATACCTTAAGGATGCACAAGGTGAGATGCAACCTGACTAAATGTGTTTTTGAGGCTTGGAAGTGAATGTTCCTGTAACATCTCTCTCCTAAGGAGTTGAGCTGAAACCTGACAAAGTAAAGACTATTATGGAGTTGATTAAGTCAATTAATAAGAATGAAGTGTCGCACCTGACAGGGAGGCTCACTACATCAATCAGTTTCTCCCCTAGTTTGGGAAGAAGTGTTCACCATTCTTCAAAAACCTTCGTTAGAAGTTCTAGTTGAATCAAGAGTGCAACGAAGCATTCCTTGGTCTCAGGAAACAACAAATGAGGGTTCTTTTACTACATAGCCTGCAGTTGGAGAAGATCTCTTCTTAAATTTAGGAGTAGGGGCAGAATTTGTGAGCTCATTCTGGATTGTAAGGGATGAGAGTACGATAGATGCATATTTATTATGTGAGCAGGGTCATAAGAAAGACTGTGACCAAGCAACCGATCTTGAAAAAGTTATTCTATGCCCTGATTATTTCAGCTAAAAGTCTTAGGCTCAACTTTCAGGGCCCCGCCATTAAAGTAGTCAGATAATCTTCCACGCAATATCTTGGAAATTTGGAGCATTCATAAAGGATGAAAAAAGGTGAAGCTCGGAGGATTTGACATTATTTATTTACCGCAAATGGCCATCAAAGCGCAAGCGGTGACCAACTTCTTAAGCTGGTTTTTTTGTAGATATGTGGGCTTAGGAGAACACAACACCATCATTACTCCTAGACCCAATACATTGATGGGTACTTATGGAAGAACATTATGGGAGTAGGAATCATTCAGGTTAGCCCAAATATAACATGATTGATCAAGTGATCTATATTCATTGTAGAGTCACCAACAATTAATCCAAATATGAGTCTTTGATCACTGTCTGACAAATGGAAAAGGAGGCTAGGGGTGCAGAACATTCAAGATTATAATGACTCTTTTGTGATCGCATACCATAGTTGCGGAGAGTTCAAGATCTCAGGGCCAACATTGCATTAGTACCAGACAAAGGTGAAGGGTCTCATTGCGCCATTTTGATCTTTCAACATCTAGAGCATATCAAGATAAGATAATGGTGTTGTTGAAAAGATTGGAAAATACGATCTAAATATTGAGGCGACCTAGACAAAGCACTTCGGAACATCCATCAAAGATGATGAATTGGTTAAGATAGATCAACAACCATCTTTGATTAACCTGATTGTGATATTCTTGACCACAAGGGCATTCTCATATTTAGTAGGGATAAAATATAGTTTCGATTTAATTCAACATATTACCTGCTCCGAACTGGGGACATGTATTGAAAAACAATCTACGGACCATTAACTACATGCATGGCAGAGACAAAAGTGTCGTAACTCTTCGAGGAGGTAGATTCTGGGGAGTATGGAACCATTCTGGGTGCCTCACCTCCGCAAAGTAGGTACTAGGACAAGGATATTTCTAACTAGCCATCGAAAGAGATGCAGAAGAGTTTACATGAAGATGACAAAATTCTAACTCTATGTAGTCATGATTGACTTTTTGATTGAGGAAAATCCTTGTAAAAAACTACTACTCAAGTCATAAAGGATTTCATTGGGGGTACCACTTGCAGGTATGGAATACCTATAAAATTGTTGCCAACAATTGTATCTAGTTTGTGAGTCTAGGGTTGGTGGAGTTTGAGCAGATATGGACTAATCTATGCTTCTCTATCCATTATTCTTGTAACAATGAGCAGGTCAAGGCGGCCAGAATATAGGGAATCTGGACAAAGCAACTCCCGTCCATCCTATAAGCTTTAAGAATTACCCCAACTCAGCTATGAGGGAAACTCCTTTCAAGTTATCTTACAGTTCAGATGCACTTATCATAGTGGATTTTCAAGTTAGGACTCCTTGTGTGGTCACAATCAAGGAAGGGAGGATGTGTGAAACTTGAAAAATTAGGAAGTACGGATGATTTTTCTGGATCACATAGAAGAGCACAGAGACCTCACTGTGATTAGTCATAATGAGATCAAGCAATGGATGATAAAGCACATTGACAAGTAAACTCAGATCAAGAAATTTTAAAAGAGAGATTAGGTTCCGAAAAAGATAGACATAGCAGGAAGATTGGACATTTTCAACAAACTCAATACAAATTGGGAGGGGATCCTTCTTAATATAGGAGGCTCTACAATGTGGATGCTACCGCATGTTGACCTCTGAGGGTGATGATCCCAAAAATACTTGAACCAATGATAATTTTAATAGGTACTACCTCTGGGCATTTAAGTTCATCCATGGACACATTGATAACGTTGTTGAAACCGAAAACTCGGTCTCTTATGGAATTCACCCTTGGGGAAGGGGTGATCGCACACTTACTTCTCTCCTGCAAGCCAAATGACAAAGGGAAACTGACCCAAGGACTCGGCGTGGAGGTCTCACCACACACCCAAAAGATCTTTGAGCGCTTCCCCTCCGTAGATAAAGGAGGAGGAGGAGGAAGGGAGCCGGCCACCGGTGGAGCTGCGGAGTTCTGATTCAAGATCCGAGGCTAGCGTTGTGGAGGTAAAGCCGCGGCGGTGCTTTTCAGCCGACTAGAAGTTCATGGCTCCGAAGAGATCTTCAAGGGTAACGATCTTCCTTCTTAGCCATGTGAAGGCTTCCTTTTTGGTATATGCATGAGATTCCCCCACCAGAGGGTGGATTGTGAAGGGATTTCCTTGGGTTAATTCTTGGAATCCCCAATAGTTTGGCATATAGGTCCGGAAATGGAGTACAGAATAGGCATGTTGTGTGAAGCCCATCTGGACAGGTTGGTCTGGATTGGTGATGTTGCATATATACACCGGAGAAGACTCCGCGATGAAACGTTTAGTTTATGGATTCGATGGGTTGGACCTGCGAAGGGCAGTCGCAGGAAGTACTGGTGTGGAAGTCTAGGAAAAGACCCTCTGATGCTTGTAATGCTTGTGACGCTTGATGGGTTGTGCCTGTGAAGGGTAGTAGCAGTTAGTACTGGCTTGGCAGTCCAGGAAAATACCCTCAAATGTATGCTATGAATGTACGGTTAAGCCTAGGTATGGAAAATGAGCTCCGTCGCTAATGCGAGGCGTGGCTCTTAGCTAACCGATGAATATGAAGCCAATCCCATGAGGACGGTTTGGCTATGTGTGAGCTTGGTGAGCTCTTAAAAAGGCTTTATGCCAAACAGGTAAGGTGAAACCAACACGCGCCTTTTTCTTAGCCGCGAGTACGTTGGTATTCAGTGATGGCAATGCGATTTGAGCAACTGGGGGTGGTTGATCCAACCTGCATTATGTCCGTCCGACTTGAAGACCTGAAAGTGCGGTCTGCTTGAGCGCATAGATAGAGTCTTAGGCATGCGCGTCACGACATCATGGGGGGGGGCTACGAGCCAATCCCGGGTCATTAAGACTAAAGTCTCCGGCTGCATGCCATGGAGCAAAATGCTCAATTTTACCATTGGGTTTCGGCCATGATATGGTGGTGGGACCCTGGTTCGCCGGTACACCAACAATGTGCCCTGAGTGCCCGGACCGTCGGGCCGCGTGGCTGATGGTTGTGATGGAATGTTTGTGCGTGAGAGCACAATGTATGATATCCCTATATCTGCTATGAATTGCTATGTCTGCAGGGAAGGAATACCACTGCCCCGGGTAAGGGGTAAGGTTGTTATAAATTGGTCAGTGGAACGCTGACCGTTGCCTTGTTTATCACCGTTGGGTGGGTTGTCCTTGTACAGGTGCAGGAGAACCGAGCGGGACATTTAAAGGCTAAAGTCCCTGCTGCTGCTGCTACTGCTAGCCCTTGAAGGCTAAAATAAAAATGTTATGCTTTATTCATGTGTGTTCGGCCTGCGTGCCAATGTTTGGAAGCCACTTTTGTAAAGAGCAACTATAAGGCCCTATGGCCAAATGACATTGTATTTGATACATTCCTATATAAATGTGGGTGTTTATATTAGTGGGCATTCATGGTTGGAGTTCAGTTTTTATGTTAAATGCTTCCAATAGAATGCTATGAGTTAGGATGTGCAACTCTGATATCAACCTGTGACTTCCCCGCCTGTTTTGTAGCATATGGTGTGGGGCCCCTACCGGACCTTCTATTATATGTTATACGAACGGATGGAGTGGTTACATTTTTGGTATCAGCTGTCTCGGTCGTTCCCTTTCGAATTCGTGTTCTAATTCTTTTGTGGGGTGGCGAGCCACGTGTACGTGCAAACCACGTTAACACTAATGAACTCTTGAATGTCCACGTAGGAATGCAAATACACCTGTTTGAAGAACCTGCGCGTTCCTATCTTGTTGTTATTGCTTGTGTGAGGTTGCTAATGTGTGTTTCTTGTTCACATATAGGTGACGCGGAGTGGTGTTGGGCAGTCGGAGCCCTGGCGTTATGATGAGAGTACGGCACCAGCTGAGGTGCCTACACCTCCGCCTTTACAGAAACTCTTCGATTAGTTGTTGAGGCCCTGTTTGCGATAATTCAAGCACAGCCTACTGGGCAGGCGCAAGGGCAGGTGCAGCCGGCAATGAGGCCAGAACAGGTTGCAGTGAGGCCAGAACCTGTTGCGGCTGTGGACCCTTGAGCAGCTGAGAGACAGTTGAAGTAGTTTATGAGCTTCAATCCGTCGACGTTTACGGGTATGGGATCCCCTACGCAGGCGGATGACTGGTTGTCGCGCGTCAACCGTATCATGACGACGATCAGGACGGAGGAAGAGCAGAAGTTCACCTTGGCCACCTTCTTACTGGAAGGAGAGGATCGTTTATGGTGGGACGAGATGGAATTACACTACTTAGCTGGCAGGCAGTTAACACAAGTGTCGATTGAGGAGTTCTCGCGTCTACTCCTGGCAAAGCACCTACCAGCGGCGCAGCGCATTGCCATGGAAAACGAGTTCCAAAGGCTAACGCAAGGAGAAGGTAGTGTGGACACATACCTGCATGAGTTCACATGGTTGGGATGATATGTGGGCTCCATCTTCGTCGATGAGCAGCGAAAAACTAACAGGTTCTATGAAGGATTGCGGGATGAGTTGCGATTCTTGCTTTCGAGTTCAGTGAACTAAGGGTTCCAGACGTTCGTTGACACTGCGTGCGCGCTGGAGAAGGACATGAAAAGGGTGCAAGGGAAGAGGGCCTTGGCTGTGACACAGTCGGAGTTTAAGGTGCCCCGACCTGGGAAATCCTATTATAAAAAGAAATGGGGCAAGAGGTCCAAGTCGTTTGGGCAAGCTCCTTCTACGGTTGCATCGGGCGCAACGTCGGGGGCTACTTCGAGGCCAGATACTCGTGCGTGCTTTACTTGTGGACGTGTGGGGCATACAGCCCGTGATTGTCGGGCTGGTCCGCCAAAGGGAGAAAAGAAGGCGGGAGCGTCTAGTGCTGAGAAGGGAAAGGCAGTGGTGGAGTCCTCTGCATCCCAGGCGCAGCCCCGAGTCAACAACCTTGGCCTACAGGAGGCCATCAAGCAGAGTGACGTCATCACAGGTACAAGTTAAGTTATTGATTTCTTTTCTTATTGCCTATTTTGTATGTAGCTTGTGTGTGATGTGTGCGCCACAGGCTTTGTTATGATTCAGAACACGCTGGCGAGAGCACTATTTGATACTAGTGCTTCGCATTCATTTTTGTCTAAAGATTTTGTAGCTCGACTTGGAGTACATATTCGTGTGAAGACAGATAGCATGAGGGTGGTATTACTGAATGGTTGTTTGATGCTTGCGGATAGGGCTTGCGATGTGGCGGTTCAAATCGGAAGTCGGGAGTTCTGTTTAACTGCATCTGTACTGCTTGATGTGATTTTTGGTATGAACTGGCTCGCGCAGCAGCATGCCTTTATTGATTATAATGCCAAAGATGTCATACTGGGCCAGAATAACGAGAATGAGACTAAGTTCGCGGGTATGCGAGGAGTGGGCGGGACCTTGATGTCTGCACTTCAAGTCGTCAAGGCTGTTCGGAAGGGCGCAGAGTTATACTTCACACTGATTCAGGCGGTGGAGCCAAAGGCCAATGTATGTGATGTTCCGATTGTATCAGAGTTTGCAGATGTGTTCCCTAAGGATCTTCCTGGGCTACCACCCCAGCGGGAGATCGACTTTACGATTGAGTTGGTGCCAAGTGCGAAACCTATGGCCCGCTTGCCATATCGCGTCGCGCCAAATGAAATGGCTGATTAAAAATCCAATTGCAAGAGTTTCTGGAGCAGAGATATATACTTCCAAGTATGTCACCTTGGAGCGCACCTGTTCTGTTTGTGAAAAAGAAAGATGGTGGTTTGCGGTTATGTATTGACTACTGCGAACTGAATAAGCTGACGGAAAAGAACAAGTATCTGATTCCACGGATAGATGAATTGTTCGATCAGCTGGTGGGCTCAACCGTTTATTCTAAATTGGATTTGAAATCTGGATATTATTAGTTGAGGATTCAGGAAAGTGATATTCCCAAGACCACATTTGGAACACGCTACGGTCACTATGAGTTCACAGTAATGTCATTTGGGCTATGTAATGCGCCATCGGTATTCATGGACCTGATGCACCGAACATTCCGAGAGTACTTGGACCTATTTGTGATTGTGTTCATTGATGATATTTTGGTGTACTCTCAATCTGAAGTTGATCACACAAACCACTTGTGGTTGATGTTGCACACCTTGCGAAAGAATAAACTTTATGCCAAGTTCTCGAAGTGCGAGTTTTGGCTGTCGTTGGTGGCTTTTCTTGGCCATGTGGTAAGCGCAGAGGGCATAGCAGTGGATCCGGCAAAGATAAGAGCCATTCAGGAGTGGCCGGTGTTGTCTTCGATAGCCGAAGTCAGGAGCTTCCTTGGACTGGCAGGCTACTACCGACGTTTTGTTGAGAACTTCTCGCGGATCTCTTTGCCTCTGACCACATTGACGAGAAAGGATCAAAATTTCGTCTGGACACCGGAGTGCGCGCGAGCTTTTGAAGAGCTAAAGAGTCGGTTGACCACGGCGCCTGTGTTGACATCGTCATGTGGTACCAACGGATATAAGATCTATAGTGATGCTTCAGGAAGCGGCTTAGGTTGCGTTCTTCTGCAGTTTGGGAAAGTGATTGCTTATGGCTTACGGCAATTGAAAGTGCATGAACGAAATTATCCCGTCCACAACTTAGAGTTGGCGGCGGTGATCTTTATACTGAAGCTATGGCGGCATTATCTTTATGGCGTAAAAGTGGAGATCTTTACGGACCATAAGAGCCTAAAGTATTTGTTGGAGTAGAAGGATTTGAATATGCGACAATGAAGGTGGCTGGAGTTCCTTGGGGACTACAACTTTGAGATTCATTATACTCCCGGTAAGGGAAATGTGGTCGCTGATGCCTTGAGTCGGAGGGCTCCGGCAAGAGCAAACTGGTTGCAGAGGCACGATGAACGTGTGATCCAGGAGTTAGAAGCATTAGAGATTTCTTGTGTTGACAAGAATTCCACAGCCGATGCATGCTTGAACTGGACGGAGGTACAATATGACCTTGCAGACAGGGTTCGACGAGCAACGGAGTTGGATGAAAGTCTCCAACGCTATGCAAAGGATGGGCCAGAGGGCAAATTCTCCGGGGATGATAGGCTTTTACGAAAAGACAACCGGTTGTGCATCCAGAGTATGGGTAAGTTGCAGAAAGAGTTTATGTATGAAGCTCACTTTACCAAGTACTCAATTCACCCTGGGAGTACAAAGATATTCAGAGACATGAAGAAGCTATTCTGGTGGCCAGGACTAAAGAATAATATCACTCATTATGTAGCCAAATGCCAAACTTGTGCTTTGGTGAATGCAGAATGCCAGAATCCTGGCGGTTTCTTAAATTCATTGTCAATTCCGAAATGGAAGTTCGATGATATTTCAATGGATTTCGTGCACGGGTTGTCGAGGTCTCAACGCGGGAATGATTCAATCTGGGTGATTGTAGACCGGTTGACAAAAGTGGCGCACTTCCTTCCGAATAAACGGGACAATTCAGTGGAAAGTTTGGCAAAGCTCTATGTGGAACAGATCGTACGGCTACATGGTGTTCCTCGTAGAATCATGAGCGATCGTGATGGGCGATTTACATCAAATGATTGGCGGCTAATCCATCAGCTGTTGGGCACGAAATTGAGATTCAGTACGGCCTTTCATCCTCAAACAGATGGCCAAACTGAGAGGATGAATAGAACAATGGAGGATATGCTCCGAATGTGCGCCCTGAACTTTGGTAAGAGATGGGAAGATCATCTTTATCTGGTGGAGTTTGCCTACAACAATAGCTACAAAGCAAGCATCAGTATGGCACCGTTTGAAGCTCTGTATGGTCGCAAGTGTCGTACACCATCAGCTTGGGCAGAAGCAGGCGAATCCAAACTTTATAACCGTCAAGAATTCGATGAAGCTAACTCGACGATACGCACTATTCGAGAGAGGCTACTGAAAGCCCAGGATCGACAAGCAAAATACTACAACGCCAAGCACCAGAACGTGCAGTTCGCGGTCGGCGACTGGATATATTTGAAGATTAAACCCTTCAAAGGCCTGTCCAGGATTCGACGACTGAAAAAGTTGAGTCTGAGGTATCTTGGTCTGTTTGAAGTGGTGGAGTGAATTGGGGAAGCTGCATATCGGCTAGCTCTTTTGGCAGACTTGGGTGGATTAAATGATGTGTTTCACATCTCGGTGCTTCGAAAAGCCGTCAAAGATCCAACTCAATTGATCGAAAATGATCGTGTGCCGGTGGAGTATGGTCTAACGACGAAGGTTAGGCCCATTTGGATCGAGGATCGCGCTGATAAACAGTTGTGGAACAAGACAATCGGGATGGTCAAAGTCTAGTGGGACAATTGTAGCCGTGAGGAGCTGACATGGGAGCGAGAGCAGACCATACGAGCTGAATTTCCCGAGTTATTTGTGTAAACTATTATGCAGTGCATGTCAAGGTGTATTAAACTTTGTTGAAATTATAACATCGTGATTTTGAGTTCCTTCATGTGTCCAAATTTCGGGACGAAATTTATTGTAAGGAGGGGAGGGTTGTAACACCCCAAAATCCCCAGCGCAGGTCCTCGAAGCAGTAAATGGAGCTGGCCGGCAGCTAGTGAAACCACTCCCTCGCCTTTTCCTTGAGAGTGATTGTGAAGAGCTAGCACTTGAAGTCATCTGGCATCTGTCGGATCGAAACCACGTCTTTGAACCACTGGACCTGCTGGACTGGGTCCCCTTCGCGGTGTAGTAGGACATCTCTGGCTCCCTGAACCCCTCTGGTACTGGGGCAGAAGAAACCAACTCGCTGAAGGGGCGGCCTCCCCCCGCTGGGTGAGCTGAAGGATCTCGCGCACCCATCTCGCTGAACCGGCCTCCGCTTGCCGAGCTGGGGAAGAGCACGCGCCCAGGGAGCTCGCACCCCCTTCCTTCCTCGGCGACCTCCTTCCCAGTTCGCCTGTCGGGAGCGTCCTAGCCCTGAGATGGGGCGGCAGCGATTAGGACAGCTGGAGTCGAGCACTCGGCCCGCGCGTCGAGTGCGAACTTGACGAGGCTGAGTACCTCATGCTTGAAGTCTTCAAACATCCCCACCGTGGCCAGAGTTGGAGGGGGCGGCGAGTCAGACCTGTCTGAGTCTTGCCCTCCTGTCATCGAGTTTGCCGAAGATTTTCTATGCTGACCACTTTCCACGCTCACCGCACCAAAATGTTGAAACCGAAAACTCGGTGTCTTGTGGAGTTCACCCTTGGGGAAGGGGTGATCGCACACTTACTTCTCTCCTGCAAGCCAAATGACAAAGGGAAACTGACCCAAGTACTCGGCGTGGAGGTCATACCACACACCCGGAAGAACTTAGAGCACTTCCCCTCCTTAGCCAAAGGCCGAGCTAAGGCTACCTCAGAAAGCGCTAGAAGACTAGGGAACTAGTGAGCATACCTTCTGTGGTACCCCTTGGGTCCTATTTATAGATTTCTGAAAATGACCAGCAAATAGCCACCTCCGCTGTTTTGAACAGCTATATGCAGCTCAATCAGGTCTGCCAACAGCGTAACTCCGCTGTTTTAGCAGGTTATGGGCAGGCCAGCGAGGGCAAAATGGTAAAGAACATCATAGGTCGTTGGGCGAGTGCCCCCCTAAAGCCTCTGCTCTCCTGGGGCGGCGAGTACGGGCCCGGCTGGCCCTACTCGTGTACCTCTTGTTGGCCTTTTCTGGGCGAGTGTGAGCCCTTCGGTTCTACTCGCCCCCGAGTAATCTCACCTCTCCTGGGCGAGCAGGGGGCTGCAGAGCTCTGGCCCCTTTAGTGCTCGCCCGGGACTTAGACCGTTCAATCCGACTGATCGGCTCTTGAGAAACTGAGCCCGACAAGCGCTGAGCTCCGTTCGACGAACGCCGAACTCCGTTCGACGAACACCGAGCTCCGTTCGACGAACTGAGTGGACTGGGCGGGCTTCTCTCAACGCCAAGGCAGAACGACATTGAGTGTCTGGCCTGGCGAGTTCTCGAGGGAGCTGGTACTTGCCGCCTCTTCCTGCCTCTTGGCGAGTGCGGGCCGGGCTGGCCCTACTCTCCTCCCACTTGTCGGGCTCGCCTGGGCGAGCCGGGGGCTGCCAAGCTCTGGCCCCCTAGGTGCTCGCCCTTTACTTCAAAAAGGGAGCCGGCCGATCTGGCTTTTGGCGACCCCACTCGCCGGATACGTGGTTGTACAAACGTCAATATATTTCTGACTTATACAACCATGTTAAATTAATTGTTGTCCTTGGATCCGTGTACTCTCTTATAAACATGTATCTCAACTAAGCATAAGATATCAACCTGCTTCCGGGGAGCCTAATTGTAAACCCAAGCTTTTGCATTGTTTTCCTAGATCAGCTCCAATGTTGCACGTTGGTTGCATATCCCCAAAAGATATGATGTTACCTCCTTTGATGAGAAGACTATTATCTAGAGTTATCTTAGGAAAAATATCCAAACTCGCTCCCCTAGCAACCTTTTAACTAAGTAAACAATTGATGCCCCATAGTGCATGTATATATAAACCCAAGTATTTGCATTGTTGGTTGAGATCAACTTCCTCCTTGAAGGTTGGTTACCTACAAGTCAAGTGTTTGTGCCCTTTCGTGCGTTGACAACTCGTTAGGAGATAGGGAGGGAAAGTGTTCTAGAGAGCTCTATCAAGCTCAAATAAATTATGTATTTAGTCTAGTCTTGTTACTCTTGTACCAGCAATGTGACTCACAACTCATTTTATCAATCTCCTCTTTTATAGAATGTACTTTGAGTGTCTCAATCTTATTATATCATGTACCATCAATGCAACTCATAACTCGCTCTATCCACCTCATCTAAAAGAGCTCGTTCTTCAAGTGAATGGCTTCGAAGTGTGTTGTTCTTACCCGATCTTGTACCATCAATGCAACTCACAACTAGTTCTATCCACCTCCTCTAGCTAAGCCCACTCCTTAGAAAATGACTTGTGATTTTGTCAATCTTGTACGGTCTTGTACCATCGACACCAATCATAACTTGCTCTATCCACATCCTCTAATTGAGCTTGTTTTCTTAGGGAATGGCCTAAGTGTGTATTGATCTTGTATGGTCTTGTACCACCGACGCTAATCACAACTTTCCATATCAACGACCTTCAAATGTGCTCGCTTTAGCATGAATGGTATGGGGTGTGTTGGTCTCGAGCCCATACATCATATTTGTTGATAAACAATGCTCATCCATAGGGATCTTGAGTGTGAGTACCCTCAACAATGAGCCTAAGAGCCTATCAATCTCTCCCTCAAGCACATCCATTTATGAGCGCAAGAGTATGCCAATAATACTTGTAAGTGCACTCAACAACGATCCTAAGCTCCTTCACAACTTGCCCACGAGTACACTCAGCAATGTGCTTAATGATATCATTCACGTGTACACCCATCAATGAGCCTAATGATCTTGCCAACAAGTACGCTTAGCACTGATCCTAAGATTTTTTCTACCTAGCATTGAAGTTCAAAACCTAATAGCCTAATTTGAAGATCAAAACAACACATCATATTTACATAAACTTTTTATTTTACTTTATTAAGGTTACAAGTGACAATGACCACGATGTGTGTACAAAAAACATAAGAACCCCCCCCCCCCCCCCCCCCCCCCCCCCCCACCCCTGCATTACCTTATAGTTGAGGAGCGACTCATTGTAATACCCTTCTCATATTCACGATATAGTATGGGTCAAGCCAGTCCCACAACATACTACAAAAAATAGAACATTAATAAATGGTAACCAAAATAAAACCTGTAACAATAAAGTATCTACATACGCAGATAATAATTTTTGTAAGAACATGTCCATAACAACTATGGACATAATAATAATATCTCAAATATTATTGCACTACTCTTCATTTAATTGCACATTTCCATATCATTTATACAACAAAGAGTACACTTTACAAAACTAGGTTCGCTGGCCCAATGCAAAAAAGGGTAAAGTACAAATACATTGAACATTTATAGGCTTTAGCTTTTTTATTTATTTGGATGCATAACATAAGCAAGATCCCATGCAAAGCCCTGCAACAAAAAACAGGTGAGTGAAAAAACATGGGCCAGCTTAAGATGACAAACATCTACATAGCAGTTTCCATCATTCTCCTCGAAACACGCCTATTGAATTTTTCACAGCGCAATATCGACAGACTAATTGAAAGGAATTTGAACTTTAATAACAAGTCATCGATTGGAAACCGTGAGTTAATCCGCAACCCTGGTGGGAAATTACAATTAAGGTTAGCATCACAACCCCCAATAAGCAATTTATTCAAGCTAATATACAACTGCCACTTAGCGAGAAATGGCACTTGGGAGCCATTTATGCCAACAAGATCATCCAAAAGTGTAGAGTTGTTTGGGACCAAATTAATGTGAAAATCAACACTCGAGGTTCCCGTTTCCTCTTGCTCGCAGGAAGAGTTGCACTCATCAACAGCACGTTAACTGCACTCGCGCAACACTTCACTGTAATGCTCCGTTGCCAATTCCAATCTCAATAAATTCAAAAGCATACTAAGGAAGTTTTTTGGAGCGGTTCACATGGCCTGCACACAATCCATTAGAGCAGCTCCAACAGTCCTGCATTTCTGGAGAAATGCAGGCCGGAGCCCTCCAATGGTACTCCATTTCATCCTCTAAATATAGAGGAGGAGGTATTTCCTCTCCCTCCTCTAAATTTAGAGGAGGGGGAGAGGAATGCGGGCCCTCTATTTCATTTTTTGTATTTTTTTTATTTTAATTATTTATTTATTATATTTAAGAAAAGTTTGTATTACACAATAATTTGCGTAGCCGCTAAAATATTTTTCCAATCTTGACATATAATATATCAATAAATTTGTTTTTTCGGGACATACAGAACGAGACTAATATTTCATACTTTCTAATTATTATTGATCATACAAACAGGAAGAGAACACGATTTACTAAATAAAATTGCACATAAATCCAAATACATTTTATATATTATATAAACCTAAAATATATTTTATATAAAAATAAAATACATGTATACATATTATAAAAAACTAAAATATATTTTATATAAAGCTAAAATACCTATAATAAACAAAAAAACATCATGTTCTCTTATTTAGAGAACATGGTTGGAGTTGATCGAACCATGTTCTCTATATTTAGAGAACATGGTACAGTGGGGATCTCTAAATATACAGATCCCCATTGAAGATGCTCTTAAACCTGACGAGACGTGCACTTCAAAAGATTATGGTGGTCTTGGAATAAAAAATTTAACTCTATGGAGACGTGTTGTCCGCAACTCTGGTGGGAAATTACAATTAAGGTTAGCATCACAACCCCCAATAAGCAATTTATTCAAGCTAATATACAACTGCCACTTAGCGAGAAATGGCACTTGGGAGCCATTTATGCCAACAAGATCATCCAAAAGTGTAGAGTTGTTTGGGACCAAATTCATGTGAAAATCAACACTCGAGGTTCCCGTTTCCTCTTGCTCGCAGGAAGAGTTGTACTCATCAACAGCACGTTAACTGCACTCGCGCAACACTTCACTGTAATGCTCCGTTGCCAATTTCCAATCTCAATAAATTCAAAAGCATACTAAGGAAGTTTTTTGGGAGCGGTTCACATGGCCTGCACACAATCCATTAGAGCAGCTCCAACAGTCCTGCATTTCTGGAGAAATGCAGGTCGGAGCCCTCCAATGGTACTCCATTTCATCTCTAAATATAGAGGAGGAGGTATTTCCTCTCCCTCCTCCTCTAAATTTAGAGGAGGGGGAGAGGATGGGCCCTCTATTTCATTTTTTGTATTTTTTTTTAATTATTTATTTATTATATTTAGAAAAGTTTGTATTACACAATAACTTGCGTAGCCGCTAAAAATTTTTCCAATCTTGACATAAATATATCAATAAATTTGTTTTTTCGGGACATAAACACGAGACTAATATTGCATATTTTCTAATTATTATTGATCATACAAGAGGAAGAGAACATGATTTACTAAATAAAATTGCACATTAAATCCAAATACATTTTATAATTATATAAACCTAAATATATATTTATATAAAAATAAAATACATGTATAACATATTATAAAAAAACTAAAATATATTTATATAGAGCTAAAATACTATAATAAACAAAAAAACATATTTTTCTCTTCTTATAGAGAACATGGTTGGAGTTGATCGAACCATGTTCTCTATATTTAGAGAACATGGTACATGGGGATCTCTAAATATAGAGATCCCCGTTGGAGATGCTCTTAAACTGCCGAGACGTGCACTTCAAAAGATTATGGTGGTCTTGGAATAAAAAATTTAACTCTATGGAGACGTGTTGTCATGGGGATGGTGGGAGCTCAGGTTTGTTGAAAGTTATCTGCTTAGGTGGTGAGGGGGTCATTGTGCACACATCCTGGATGGTGGTTAATGGATCCAAAATCTCGATTGTTGCTAATACAGGTATTGGTTAGCTCCTAATTGACCGCTGCCCGACGTTCGTCGACGTCTCCAACCTCCCAGACCGTGTTGGAGGCTTGCTGGACGTAAACTACTGTTGGTCAGAGCAGCTTTTGAGAAGCTTCGGTCAGCCTTTGGCCCGCATTTCCTAGGAAATGTTTAGGCGATGAGGCCAGACTTGTTTGGGCTCAATCTGAGTGCAACGTATGAAGACAGTTGATGCCTATAGCGCCGAATGTCACCTACCAGCACTTGCTGGAAGCAGGATCTAGAAACATAAGGCCCAAAAACATACACAGATGTTTGTATGGCGGGCAGTTAGCAACATGCTTTCTACCCATGCCGGGATCTACAACCACTGACTCCGGGGATGATGCAAGATGCCCATGGGGCTGCGGGGTTGTTGTGTCCGTCATCCACGCTCAGGAAAAAAATGTGAAAGATTGAATCTGAATATTATGCATGCATCCTTTATTAATAAAATAAACTTCTGGCGAGCAGAAGATGAAAATGATAGGAACTCATTCATGGCCAAGAGTGTTTTTGACATCCTGTACAGCGCCTGGAAGGCTCGAAACAACATGCTTTGTGGTCAACCATTTATGCAACTCGCGGTCATTGTTATTAATGTTATCATGGATGCATCACCAGAGAACTGGAGCGTCGAAGGTAACTTACAAACTTTGTGGACCTGGAGCATCGAAGGTAACCTACAATTCGTTGTGGACCTCCCCTCACCATGGTTAGATCAAGTTGAACTACGATGGCGCCGTATGCGAGAATTGCATGGCGGGCATGGGATGCCTCGTGTAAAAGTAAACCTGCATTGAAACCAAATCAGCATTAATGATAATTAAAGTAACTTGCTTAGTATTCCTAAATACCTCTTTGGCTTCTATTCAACATTTACTTCTCTGTTTAATGACTGTATCCTGAATGTTCCTCTATCGGGTATAAATACCCAACTAATGTAATGTTTTTCAATGAAGTAAAAAAAATTTGCCTTTCCATATTGTATTCCCCTGCTTTCTCATTTCTCCTGCAAAAGTAAAATCATCATTAACAGTAAAATCCACCTAACAGTGGTATCAGAGCAGGATATAAGCACGATCCTTGTATTTTATCTCATCCATTATCATGAGCTCATCATCTACCACTTTCCCTTTATCATATTCCCATTATTCAATTCCCATTTTTACTGGAGAACTCTTTGAGCACTGGCGTGATAAAATGGAGACATTGCTGAGGTCCCAAGACCTCTGGAACCTTGTACGAGATGGTATTCCACCCGGCAAAGCAGCAGAAGGAGCCGTGCCTAAACCCAGCAAAGAAGATGCCAAGAAGGACGCGTTAGCACTACATATCATCCAGCAAGGGGTCTCCACAACCATTTATCCAAGAATCATGGGATCTAAAACTTCTCATGAAGCTTGGTAAGGCTTGAAGATGAGTACAAAGGCAACAAAAAGGTACTTAAAATCAAAATTCAATCCCTTAGACGTCAATTTGATGCGATAATGATGAAAGAGGGAGAAACATCACAAGAATACTTTGCCAAACTAACTGGTATTGCAAACCAAGTCAGAGCTTTGGGAGGAGTTCTTGAGGAACCCCAGATCGTTAAAAAAATTCTTCGATCCCTAACCAAACGCTACAACCATATTGTTGCAGCAATTATGGAATCACATGACATTGAAGAAATGTCTGTGACTGAATTGCTTGGATCTCTTCAGTCACATGAAGACCTATTTTTCTGTGAAAACACGGGTTTAGAAAAAGCCTTCCAAACAAAAGTATCATTTGAAAACAAATCTGAAAAGAGGAAGAAGTTCACCGGTTACAGAAACTTTCAACACACAAAACAAAAAAACCAGGAGACAGAGAGATTTCAAGAAATAAAGAAATGACTCCCACTGGTCTAGGTTGTATCATTTGCAAGAAACAAAATCATGCCACCAAAGATTGTTTTTGGCGTTGTAAAACTTGCAAAATCCAAAATCATTCAGAAAAGAACTGTTGGTTTAAGCCCAAACAAGAAGCAAAAACGGAAGCAAAAATCACGGAATCAGTGATGATCAATTTCTCTTTACCTGCAAGAAATCAGAAAGTGTTGATTCACCCACGGATTGGTTTATTGACAGTGGGTGCTCCAACCATATGGTTAATAATCTAGCCTACTTTATCTCCTTCGATGATAGCTTTAAATCAGAAGTAACTCTGGGAGATGGAAAAAAGGAAGTCATTGAAGGGAAAGGAACAGCGTCTGTCATTACATCGGAGGGGGTACAAAAATTTATTAATGAGGTCCAGTATGTGCCAACCCTAGCACACAATTTACTGAGTGTTGGTCAATTGCTCAGGAAAGGCTATAAAATTGTGTTTGATCACAAAAGATGTCACATATATCAACCTCAGTCAGACCTTGTTGCTGCCACCGCTCACATAAACTCAAGCAATATCTTTACTATAGATTTAAAGCCCACCAAGAACCTTTCCTTAGCTTGCACAGAGAATAAACTCACTCAGCTTTGGCATAATAGATTGGGCCACCTCAATTTCCATTCCTTACATCATATGCATCAACACCAACTGGTAGATGGGCTGCCAAAAATTACAAAAACAGAGCATCATTGTGATACCTGTGCAAGGAGCAAGTCTCACCGTCAACCCTTCCCTCTGTCAGCACAAAGAAGAGCATCACAACCACTAGATCTACTTCACATGGACTTATGGGGACCAGCCACCACACCATCATTGGGGGGCAAACGGTATTTCCTGCTCATTGTCGACGATTACAGTCGATATATGTGGATAATGCATCTAGAACAGAATCAGATTCATTTCTGCAGTTCCAAGCCTTTAAACTTCAAGTAGAAAATCAATTGGAGAGACACATCAAAACCTTGAGGAGTGATAGAGGAGGAGAGTTTTTATCTACTAACTTCAATACCTTTTGTCAAGATGCAGGAATTCATAGGGAACTCACGGCTCCTGCCTCACCTCAACAGAATGGGGTGGTGGAAAGAAGGAACCGCACAATAATAGAGATGGCAAGAGCAATGGTGATTCAAAAGGCTCTTCCAAAAAGCTTCTGGGCAGAAGCAGCTACCACAGCTGTGTATCTGCTGAACCGGGTTCCCCCAAGGCTCTTCACCAAATAACACCATATGAAGCTTTGTTTAAACAAAAGCCCTCTATTGCCCATCTCAAGGTATTTGGCTCTATTGCATATGCGCATAAAAATATTGAGAAGCATGATAAATTAGATGAAACCAGCCAAAAATGCATACTTCTGGGTTACAGTGAGCAGACAAAAGGATATCGTCTCCTGGAACCTAGAAGTGGCAAGCTAATAATCTCAAGGGATGCAATCTTTCATGAAGAGGAAGCCTGGATTTGGGAAAACCAGGGGGCATCAGATAAAGAACCCTACCAAGTTGTTCAACCACTGGCGGTTGAGCTGGAGACAACTCCAAACTCCATCCAAGACAGCGGCGAAATCATCGAGCCAGAGCACTATGAATCTGAGTTTTCATCATCATCGCCCAGAAAATATCGCTCCCTGAAGGATATCTACCAGACTGAAAACGTTGCCATGTTCACCTCAACACCAACAACATTTGAAGAAGCAGCAAAGAATGAGAATTGGAAAGAAGCCATGCAACTTGAAATAAAAGCTATTCAGCAAAATAAAACTTGGTCACTGGTTGCAAAACCCAAAAACCGTCTTATAATTGGTCTTAAGTGGGTCTATAAACTCAAGCAAGATGAAGATGGCAACATCCAAAAGTACAAAGCACGGTTGGTAGCCAAAGGCTACTCTCAAAGGCAAGGAGAAGACTATGATGAAACTTATGCACCGGTGGCCCGTATGACAACTATTCGTCTAATTCTTTCATTTGCAGCACAACACAACTATCCAGTGTTCCAGCTGGATGTAAAGACGGCGTTCTTAAATGGAGAACTCACTGAAGAAGTATACGTTCATCAACCACAAGGCTTTGAGAAGAAGGGAGAAGAAGAAAGTCTACAGCTGCACAAGGCCCTCTACGGGCTCAAGCAAGCACCCAGGGCCTGGCATCAAAACATTGATGCATATTTCATAAAGGAAGGATTTATACGAAGCACACTTGAGGCCACTCTCTATATCAAAACTTCTGGTAAGGATAAAGTCCTTATAAGCTTATATGTAGATGATCTAATTGTCACCGGATCCAGTCCAGAAATGATTCAACATCTTAAACAAAGCATGAAAAATCACTATGAGATGACGGATTTAGGGACACTAAAGTTTTTCCTGGGCTTTCAAATCAAGCAAATGGCGGGCAGCATTTTTCTATCTCAAGAAGCCTATGTTAAAGCTCTGCTCACCAAATACAAGATGGAGAAATGCAATCCTGCCATCACCCCAATGTCCACCACAGAAAAATTGTGTGCCAAGACAGAAGAAGAAGAAGCAACAGACAAGGAGGGATATAGAAGTCTGGTCGGAAGCCTTATCTATCTTACCAATACAAGGCCAGATATAGAAAATGCAGTGAATATACTAGCCAGATTTGTCAGCAATCCCTCTATAGCCCACTCCAATGCAGCAAAACGTGTGCTACGCTACCTACAAGGCACAAAAAGGCATGGAATTCTCTATCAAAATAGTCAGGATAATGCCCTTAAGGGATTTACTGATTCAGATTGGGCTGGGAGTATCGACGACCGAAAAAGCACCGGGGGTTTTATCTTTTTTGCAGGATCAAGCCCTATATCTTGGAGCTCACGCAAACAACGATCAGTAGCCCTCTCATCCACCGAAGCAGAATACATGGCTCTCAACTCTGCTGCGTGTGAGGCCATTTGGCTTCATCGTCTCAAGAAGGAAATAGAAGGAGAAGGGAAAGAAGACTCAGAAGGGGTAAAAATATTTTGCGACAACTCCTCTGCCATCGCACTTTCCAAAAACCCGATATACCATAGTCGGAGTAAGCACATCGAAATTCGCTACCATTTCATCAGGGAGCTGTTGGAGAAGAAGGAGGTCGAGCTGGTGTTCTGCCCCACCAGGTGTCAACTCGCAGACATCCTAACGAAGCCCTTGCCACGGGATCGATTTCTGGAGTTAAGGAACAAGATAGGTGTAATCAATAATACTGATTTAGAAGGGGTGTAAAAGTGAACCTGCATTGAAACCAAATCAGCATTAATGATAATTAAAGTAACTTGCTTAGTATTCCTAAATACCTCTTTGGCTTCTATTCAACATTTACTTCTCTGTTTAATGACTGTATCCTGAATGTTCCTCTATCGGGTATAAATACCCAACTAATGTAATGTTTTTCAATGAAGTAAAAAAAATTTGCCTTTCCATATTGTATTCCCCTGCTTTCTCATTTCTCCTGCAAAAGTAAAATCATCATTAACAGTAAAATCCACCTAACACCTCGTGCATGACAGCTTGGTTGCGCTTCTTGCGGTTAAGGGGTATATAACCAGCAAATGAACCGTGGATATGGTGGAAATCATGAGTGATTGGCTTGGTCTTGAACTTGGAAAGGCCTTCTTTGCCTCAGCCAACGGTTTTATTCTTGAAGATGACTCCTCTGAAGCCTATTCCAAGCTGGACGGAATTGTCAAGGGGCTCTACATGGGCGATATCGAAATTAGGATTGCTACTCTCCTTAAGGATGCACCAAGAATCTGTTGGAAACGTGTATGGGTTCCCGCTCAATCCCAAAATCACAAACAACTTCACTTGGCACCACAACTCAACACTAAAACCGAGACCGCCACCACAAACCGCGCGACCTCCCCCCTTACTAGGCGAGTACCAACTCGTGCGAGCGAGCTCCCGCCTACACGCGCGAAATAACCAAGCGAGCTCGCCTACAACACCTCGCGCCGAGGCAACCAGGCGAGACCGCACCTCACTCGCGGCTAGACCCGTCTACTCGCGCGACCACGACTCCAACGAGCTGCTGCTACTCGCTTGGCGAGTCCCTCCTGCGCGAGCTGCTACTGCGCGAGCTCCTCCTGCGAGAACTGCTGCTGCGCGGGCTCCGGCTTGTGTGGTTAGAAAACAAACCGCCCGGACACCCCTTAGCGCTGCGGCGCTCTCTTTCTCTCTCTAAGATAGAAACAAGAAATTTGGGAGTTTATCTCTCTATCTTCATCAAATCTATAAGGATACAAAAGGGGCCTTTATATAGGCAAATCAAAAACAAAAACCTCTCTCCTAATAATACACTTCTCACATACCCATTCAATGCAACCTCTCTCATATTCATTACATACTCTCTCTCATATTCATTAACACATAAAAAATATCAAAACATGAGTTTGACTTGGTCAAACAAAGACCAAATCCAACACACTCCCCCTCAAACTTGGCAGATCATGCCGAGTTTGCTTTTCAACTTCAGGAACGTCTCTACTTTCAATGTCTTAGTGAAGATGTTTGCAACCTGTTCTCCGGTTGGGCAATACACCACCTCTACAGTCTTCTGCTACACTTGTTCACGGAGGAAATGATAACTCGTCTCAATGTGCTTGCTCCTCCCATGCAGCACCGGGTTTTTCGCGAGCTGGATGGCTGACATGTTGTCCACCAACATGGTCATAGGCCCATCCACTTCATGATGCAACTCCTGCAGGAGATTCCTTAGCCAAATAGCTTGGCAGGTACAGGCCGCCGCTGCGATGTACTCTGCCTCACAGGATGATAGGGCGATCATTGACTGCTTCTTCGAACTCCATGAGAACACTCCGGTTCTCATATTGAAAGCGTACCCGGAATTGCTCTTCCGGTCATTGACATCTCCACCGTAATCACTATCTAAGTACCCAACCAGCTTCAGCTCCTTGCCCTTAGAGTATTTCAGTTCATGACCTCTTGTCCCGTTTATGTATCTCAAGATCCTCTTTGCGGCTGTGAAGTGATCTTCCTTTGGTTCTTCCATGTGTCTGCTTACCACCCCGACTGCGTATAAGATGTCCGGTCGGGTGAAGGTTAGGTAACGTAGACTCCCCACCAAACTTTTGAATAAAGTGGAGTCCACTGCTCCTTCCTTCGACTCCTTGCTCAACTTCAGTCCAGGATCGGCAGGAGTAGAGATAGGCTTGCTGTTCTCCATCCTAAACTTCTTCAGGGTCTCCTCCGCATACTTCTTTTGTGAGATGAAGTTCCCGTCTTCACTCTGCTTTACTTCCACCCCCAAGAAATAGTTCATCTCTCCCAAGTCCGTCATCTCGAACTCCTTCTTCATCATTCTCTTGAACTCCTCGTACATCGCAGGGTTGTTTCCTATGAAGATCATATCGTCCACGTATAGACATACGATCATCAAGTCGCCATTCTTCTCAACCTTCGTGTAGATGGCATATTCATGAGGGTTCTTCTTGTAACCATGCTTCTGCAGGTAAGCATCTATTCTTCCATTCCAGGCTCGAGCTCCTTGCTTCAGCGCGTATAAAGCCTTGTCCAGCTTGCATACTTTTCTCTCCTGCCCCTTCACCACATAACCTAGAGGTTGCTCGATGTACACGTCCTCCTCCAGGTAACCATTCAGGTAGGCAGATACCACATCCATCTGCATGATCTTCCATCCATGATGGGCAGCCAGAGCAATGATCAACCGGATAGTGTCTATCCGCGCCACTGAGGCGAAGACTTCATCATAGTCCACTCCTTGCTTGTCGGTAGCCCTTCACGACTAGCCGCGCCGCCTTGTGCTTCTCCACGCCCCCATCTTTGTTCTTCTTCACCTTATAGACCCATTTCACCCCGAGGGTTTTTGGCCTGCAGGTGTCTCCACCAGCTTCCAGGTGTCGTTCTTCTTGATGGAGGCTATCTCCGCATCCATCGCCTTTCTCCAAGTTTTTTCTTGGGCAGCCTCTTCGTAGGAGCACGGCTCGACATCTGCAAACAAACAGTATAAAGAAAAATTGTTATGAGTTGGAGCCGTCTCTTCATAGATCTCCTCCAACCTCCTTGTCCGAGGGTGAGGACGATCATCCTTGGTTCCACTAGTACTTGCTTCACCAGATCTTCCTCTGCTCATACTCGCTTCACTTGAGTAAGGGGTGAGAGCTCCCCCTGACTCCCTGCTGGGTGGTGATGGTGGCTCAACTCCACCCATCTCGGCTTCAGCCTCTTCTCCACCTTCCTCCTCTTCATCCTCGTAGAACATCCCCTTGATGCCTCTCGTTGCTTCATCCCAGCTCCAGCTGCTTCCTTCTTCAAACACCACATCCCTTGAGATGATGACCTTCTCCGTCACCGGGTTATACAACTTGTAAGCCTTGCTCGCAGGAGCGTAGCCTACAAAGATACACTTCTCACTCCGGTCATCCAGCTTCTTCCTCCTCTATTCCGGGACGTGGGCATAAGCCACACACCCGAAACCCTTAGGTGCTTCACACTGGGCTTCCACCCACTCCAAGCTTCAAATGGAGTCTTGAACTTCACACTCTTTGTTGGACAATGGTTTAGTACGTACACTGCCACCTGCACCGCTTCCGCCCAGAACTTCTTTGGCAACCCCTTGCCCTTCACCATACTCCTCGCCATGTTCATGATGGTGAGGTTCTTCCTCTCTGCCACGCCATTCTGCTGAGGCGAGTATGCCGCCGTCATCTGATGAGAGATTCCCCATTGCTTATAGTATTCGTCAAACAGCCTAGAGGTGTACTCTCCACCCCTATCCGTTCTGAGCACCTTCAGCGGTTGACTACTCTCCTTCTCAACCATCGCTTGGAACTCCTTGAACTTGTCAAGTGCCTCAGCCTTCTCCCTTAAAAAATAAACCCAACACTTCCTGTTGAAATCGTCAGTGAAGGTAATGTAGTACTTGCTTCCACCTATTGAAGTAGTCTCAAACGGACCAGCGATGTCCGAGTGAACAAACTCCAACGGCCTTGTTGCTCTCCGGGACTTGCCACCCTCAAAAGTTTCTCTCCTCTGCTTCCCCTTTGTGCACGCCTCACAAACCCTATGAGGAGCTGTGATCATAGGCAGCCCATCCACCATCTTGGAACCTGACAGTAGCTTCAGGCCTGTGAACCCCAGATGTCCCATCCGGTGGTGCCACAGCCAAGCTTCCTCTTCTTCTTCTGTCTTCGCCAGACATGCCGTCTCCTTGGCATCCATACTTATAGGAAAGAGGTGATTCGTCGCCATCTTCACTCTCACCACTTCTTTTCCTTGACTATCCTTCATAGCTAAGGTATTATCCCTCAATAGGACACGGTAGCCCTTCTCTACCATCTACCCAAGACTTAGGATGTTGCTCCTCAAGCCCGGCACATAGAAGACATCGTTGATCTGTACCTCCTTCCCATTCATTGTGACCGGTATCACTCCTCTTCCTTCCACAGATATCTTTGAGGCGTCGCCAAAACTGACTTCACCACCATTTGCCTCAAGGCTGGTGAACAGCTCCTTATCTCCACACATGTGGTTACTTACGCTAGTATCCAAGTACCACACTCTGTTCCTCCCTCCTGCAGCACCTTGGATGGTAAGGAACATCATTGGGTCGCCACTCGTGTTGCTTGCTTCAGCATAGTGGTTGGCTTCTCCTCCCTTCCTTGGAGCCAAACAATCGTAGTGCATATGCCCGTACTTGTTACAGTTGTAACATTGAGTCTGGGACATATCTCCTCTTCCTCTTCCTTGACCTCTGTCTTGGTCCCTTCCTTGTCCTCTGCCTTGGCGTCTTCCTTGGCCTCTTCCTCTTCCTCCTCCATCGTGTCTCCACTCCTGAGGTTGCACCGCCTCATTTTGGTTGTACTGATTTCTTCCGAAGTCTCTTCCACCTCTTCCTCCTCTACCTCTTCCTTGGTAGCCTCGGCCACGCTGGCCTCCTCCTCTTCCTGAGCTTTCCCCAAAGTTAAGCTGAGTCTGGAGTGCTTTCCCCAAACCACTCGACTCCTCATCATCCTGTAGCATGCGGTACTCATGGGCTTGCAGCGAGCCAACGAGTTCATCTATCGCCATCTCGGTGAGATCCTTCGACTCCTCTATGGCTGCGACCACGTGCCTGAACTTCTTGGACATAGATCGCAGGAGCTTTTCCATGAAACTAACACCATCTAATGTTTCCCCATTCCTCTTCATCTCGTTCGTGAGCATCCGTAGACGTGTCACGTAGTCACCCACCTTCTCCAAGCTTTGCATCCTCATCACCTCATAATGGGCTCGGAGGGATTGCAACTTAACCATCTTTGCTTTATCCACTCCCTGCATGGAGCGTTGTAGTATCTCCCAAGCCTCCTTGGATGTCCCAGCATCTAAGATCTTCTCAAACGTCGCCTCATCAACTCCTTGGTACAATAGGAATACGGCCTTCTTGTCCCGCTTCTTGGCTTCCCTCAACGCTGTCTTCTGAGCATTAGTCAACGCTGCCTCCACTTCAGCAGTAAGCACCTCGACTCCCTCTTCAACTATCTCTCATAACTCTTTGGAGGCGAGTAGCACTCGTATCTGAATACTCCAGTTCCCGTAATTTGTCTTTGTCAACTTAGGAACTTGCCCCGGCATGGCGCTTCCCATTTCCATCTCAAACCTTCACTGAACACTTCCAAGCAATTCCCAGGGGGGTCCAACCTCCCTCTAATACCACTTGTTGGAAACGTGTATGGGTTCCCGCTCAATCCCAAAACCACAAACAACTTCACTTGGCACCACAACTCAACACTAAAACTGAGACCGCCACCACAAACCGCGCGACCTCCCCCCTTACTAGGCGAGTACCAACTCGCGCGAGCGAGCTCCCGCCTACACGCGCGAAATAACCAAGCGAGCTCGCCTACAACACCTCGCGCCTAGGCAACCAGGCGAGAACGCACCTCACTCGCGGCTAGACCCGTCTACTCGCGCGACCATGACTCCAACGAGCTGCTGCTACTCGCTTGGCGAGTCCCTCCTGCGCGAGCTGCTACTGCGCGAGCTCCTCCTGCGAAAGCTGCTGCTGTGCGGGCTTCGGCTTATGTGGTTAGAAAACAAACCGCCCGGACACCCCTTAGCGCTGTGGCGCTCTCTTTCTCTCTCTAAGATAGGAACAAGGAATTTGGGAGTTTATCTCTCTATCTTCATCAAATCTATAAGGATACAAAAGGGGCCTTTATATAGGCAAAGCAAAAACAAAAACCTCTCTCCTAATAAATACAACTTCTCACCTACCCATTCAATGCAACCTCTCTCCTATTCATTACATACTCTCTCTCCTATTCATTAACACATAAAATAATATCAAAACATTAGTTTGACTTGCTCAAACAAAGACCAAATCCAACAGAATCCCTATCTCTCTAGATGAAAGAAGTGCCAACAAAGCTGCAGACCACATTTCAAAAAGTGTCTGCCCTAAAAACTTCTTGTAGGAAGGAGGTATGCCTCTTTCCCAAAATTTTATGAATGTACTCTTGCTAGACTCTCCCCCTATGTAATCTTCATTTTATTTATATATATTAATATAGGCTCAGACACCTTTCAAGAAACCCAAAAACATTGGAGGAGGTGGCGTTGGCGCCTTTAGAAGAGGAGGCGATGGTGTTGATGGTGTTTAACGGCGGCAAGCAGGGTGTGTGCAGTTGTTCTCGGCCCAAGTCTCTGCCGGATATAAGCCTTGGTTTGGCCGGCGCCAGTGCGCAGGCGGGAGGCACTGTCTTGGCGCCAAAGGCAGCATTGTTGGAAACGTGTATGGTTCCCTGCACCAAAACCGTCTTTCCCAAAATAACCAAACTTCTGAGACCGCCTCCACAAGCCGCTTACTCGCACGGTCTCCCTCCTGCGGGTTGCGCACACTTCTCACGAGATCGCCACAAACCGCACAAGCTCCACTGCAAGGTGTCCGGGCTGCTGCGAGAACTCCACCTGCGAGACGTCCTGGACGCGAGACCAACACAAAAAACCGCAAGCTGGCGCAAGCGAGAACCTCTTCTAGGCCGCGAGACCGCCCTTGCAGGCGAGTAGTCCTCTCGGCGAGATCAATCCTGCGAGACCACCACATGCGGGCACTCAAACTGCGAGTAAACCAGTGAGCTACTGCCCCTTCTCGCGAGCTGCGCTCCTCTTCCTGTGAGCACACACAGGCGAGCTCAACGCCCAAACTGCGAGTACCAGTCGCGCGATTTGGTTGACAAACCGCCCGGACTAGAACCTCTCCAGCGCTGCAGCGCTCCTCTCTCTCTCTCTCAAACTGAAATATGAAGGAGGAAGGAAACTTCTATTCACAGTAACCTTTAAAATGAATTACAAGGGTCTATTTATAGCCAAACAAAACAAACAAAACTCTCCCTCCTAATAAATGCAACCTCTCAACTACTTACTCCTATCATTAACACCTATACAGCATTTAATAAAAACAAAAAAACTTATTTTTCTTCTTTTTTCCTTTGCTGACTCGGTCAACAAGTCAACCCCAACAAAACTCCCCCTCAAACTTGGCATACCATGCCGAGTTTGCCTTTGAGATTCTCGAATGTCTCCACCTTCAACGCCTTATTGAATATGTCAGCGATCTGCTCTCCGGTTGGGCAATACACCACCTCCACTGTCTTTTGCTCCACTTGTTCACGGAGGAAGTGATATCGGGTCTCGATATGCTTGCTCCTCCCATGCAACACTGGGTTCTTTGCGAGCTGGATGGCAGACATGTTATCCACTAATACTGTCGTTGGCCCTTCCTGCACATGATGCAACTTCCCAAGAAGGTTCCGTAGCCAGATGGCTTGGCAGGCGCATGCCGCCTCCGCTATGTACTCTGCCTCGCAAGATGATAAGACTATAGTAGCCTGCTTCTTAGAACTCCATGAGAACGTCGCGGTTCCCATGTTGAACGCATACCCGGAAGTGCTCTTCCGGTCGTTCACATCTCCTCCATAGTTGCTATCCAAGTAGCTGACTAGCTTCAACTCTCCTCCAGATGAGTACTTCAGGCCATGGTCCCGAGTCCCGTTCACATACCTCAGGTTCCTCTTCACTGCTGTGAAGTGGTCCTTCTTGGGCTCCTCCATGTGCCTGCTTACTACCCCGATTACATACATTATGTCCGGCCTAGTGAAGGTTAAGTACCTTAGACTTCCGACCAGGCTCTTGAACATAGTTGGGTCCACTCCTTGCTCTTCGGAATCCTTCCTCAGCTTCGTTCCAGGGTCCGCAGGAGTGGAGATTTCCTTGCTACCCTCCATCCTGAACTTCTTCAGAATCTCCTCGGCATACTTCTTCTGGGAGATGAAGATACCATCTTCTCTTTATTGCACCTCAACTCCCAAGAAGTAGCTCAGCTCTCCCAAGTCCGTCATCTCGAACTCCTTCATCATTAACCTCTTGAATTCTTCGAACATCGCAGGGTTGCTCCCGGTGAATACCATGTCATCCACGTATAGACATAGGATCATGATATCCCCGCTCTTCTCCATCTTCATGTAGAGAGCATACTCATATGGGCACTTGATATACCCATGCTCCTGAAGGAATTTGTCTATCCTCCCATTCCAAGCTCGAGCTCCCTGCTTCAGTCCGTACAAGGCTCTGCTCAGCTTGCAGACTTTTCTCTCCTTGCCTTTCACCACGTACCCTGGAGGCTACTCGATGTACACATCCTCCTCCAGGTACCCATTTAGATACGTCGCCACAGCATCCATTTGCATGATAGTCCATCCGTAGTGTGTCGCCAGTGCGATGATCATCCTTATAATATCGATCTGCGCCACTGGGGCGTAGACATCGTCATAGTCCACCCCTTGGACTTGTCTATACCCTTTCACCACCAGCCTTGTCTTGTGCTTTTCCACAGCTCCATCTTTATTTTTCTTCACCTTATAAACCCATTTCACCCCGAGGGGTTTTTGGCCCGCCGGTGGATCAACTAGCACCCATATATCGTTCTTCTTTATGGAGGCCATCTCGGCATCCATCGCCATCCTCCAAGATTTCTCCTGAGCAGCTTCTTCATAGGACCGTGGCTCGCAATCTACTAAGAGACAATATAATGAATAGTTAGCATGAATTGGGACTGTCTCCTCATAGATCTCCGCCAACCCCTTCATCCTCGGTGGTGGACTCTCGGAGTTACTCCGGCTCTAGCTTCCTCCTCCAGAATTACCTCCATTTGAGCTTTCCCCTCTTGAATAGGAGATGGAAGCTCCCCCTGAATTTCTACTCGGTGGTGATGGCGGCTCAGCTCCACCATTCTCGGCTCCAGCCTCGTGACCACCCTCTTCTTCATCTTCGAAGAACATGCCCTTCATACTTCTCGTCTCCTCATCCCAGCTCCAGTTGCTTCCTTCTTCAAACACCACGTCCCTCGAGACTATGGCCTTTCCTGTCACCGGGTTGTAAAATTTGTATGCCTTGCTCTCCGGAGCGTAGCCAACAAAAATGCACTTCTCGCTCCTATCATCGAGCTTCTTCCTTTTCTGGTCTGGGATGTGAGCATGAGCTACACACCCAAAGACCCTTAGGTGCTTCACACTCGGCATGCAGCCGCTCCATGCTTCAAATGGCATCATGAACTTCACACTCTTTGTGGGGCATCTGTTCAGTAATACACCGCACATTGCACTCCTTCCGCCCAGAACACTCTTCGTAGCCCCTTCTCCTTCACCATGCTCCTCGCCATGTTCATGATGGTGAGGTTCTTCCTCTCTGCCACTCCGTTCTGCTACAGTGAGTATGCCGCCGTCAGTTGGTGTGATATTCCATTCTCCTTGCTGAAATTATCAAACAGCCTTGAGGTGTACTCCCCACCTCGATCTATCCTTAGCACCTTCAACGGTTGCCCACTCTCCTTCTCGGCCATCGCCTTAAACTCCCTGAACTTATTAAGGGCCTCAGACTTCTCTCTCAGAAAATACACCCAACACTTCCGACTATATTCATCCGTGAAGGTGATGTAGTACTTGCTTCCGCCTATTAGATGGCCTCAAACGGGCCCGCGATGTCCAAGTGAACCAGTTCAAGTTGTCGCCTTGCTCTCCAGGATTTCCCTCCTTCGAATGTCTGCCTCTTCAGCTTCCCCTTCATGCACGCCTCACACACCCATTACGGAGGGGAGATCATAGGCAGATCCGCCACCATGTTGGAGTGGGATAGTAGCTTCAACACTGTGAAGCCCAAATGCTTCATCCTATGGTGTCATAGCCATGCTTCTTCTTCCTCTTCTTTCGTTCTCTGCGAGACAAGCCTCTCTTGAGCATCCATCTTCAGCGTGAAGAGACGGTTCGCCGTCATCGTCACATTCACTACCTCTCCTTCCCTTGATCATTCTTCATTGCCAGAGACCCATCCTTCATCTGCACGCAGTAGTCTCTCTCCACTAACTGCCCAATGCTCAAGATGTTGGTCTTCAAACCTGGTACGTAGTACACATCGTTCAAGTGTACTCTCTCCCCGTCCCGTTTCACAACAACCAGGCCCTTTCCCCCAAGGAAATCTTCGAAGCATCCCCGAGCTAACCTCACCCCCACTGGGTTCAAGGTTAGAGAACATCTCCTTATCTCCACAAATGTGGTTGCTTGCCCCTGTGTCCAGGTACCACACTTCATTCATTCCTTCTTCTGCCCCTCGGTAGGTTAGAAACATCATTGGGTCTCCACCCCCAGCATCGTTCCCCTTTTTCCTAGACTCCGCATAATGGTTGGCTTCTTCTGTTTTCCTCGGAGCCCAACAGTCATATCTGCTGATGGCCCAAACTTGTTGCAGTTGTAACACTGAACTTGGGCTCTTCCTCCTCGGCCTCTTCCTTGGCCCCTTCCTCTACCTCTTCCTTCTTATCACCTTCCTCCTTGAGGTTTGCTCCGCCTCTCTCTGGTGTATTGGTTTTCTTCCCTAATCTCTTCCTCCTCTTCTTCCTCTTCCTCTGCCTTGTTGACCTCGCCCACGCTGGCCGCCTCCTCTTTACCGGAGCTCTCTCCGAAGTTCAACTGGTTCTGGAGTGCTTTTCCCAAGCCACTCGCTTCTTCATCATCCTGCAGCATCCTGTACTCATGAGCTTGTAATAAGCCTACAAGCTCGTCAATAGCCATTAAGGTGAGGTCCTTCGATTCTTCGATCGCCACCACCACATGACGGAACTTTCGCGACATCAATCTCAGAAGCTTCTCCATGAGGCTCACATCATCTATCATCTCTCCGTTTCTCTTCATCTCGTTTGTGAGCGTCCGCAGACGGGTCACATAATCTCCTACCTTCTCGGTGCTCTGCATCTTCATTACTTCATACTCTGTATGAAGAGAATGGAGCTTCACCTTCTCTGCCTTGTCTACTCCTTGCATGGAGTGTTGCAACACTTCCCATGCCTCCTTCGAACTTCTCGCATCCGAGATCTTCTCAAAAGTTGCCTCATCGACCCCTTGGTATAATAAGAACAATGCCTTCTTATCTCGCTTCTTCAACTCTCTCAATGCCGTCCTCTGAGCGTACGTCAAGGCCGCTTTTGCTTCAGCAGTAAGCTCTTCATAGCCGTCCTCGACGACTTCCCATAGCTCCTTCGAGGCGAGCAACACTTTCATTTGGATGCTCCAATTTCCATAGTTTGTCTTCGTCAATTTGGGGACTTGCCCTGGCATGGCACTTCCAAGTTCCATCTCTCCTCTAATAAAACATTCGAGTCACCGTAAAGGTTTGGAACCTCCCTTTGATACCACTTGTTGGAAACGTGTATGGTTCCCTGCACCAAAACCATCTTTCCCAAATAACCAAACTTCTGAGACCGCCTCCACAAGCCGCCTACTCGCGCGGTCTCCCTCCTGCGGGTTGCGCACACTTCTCACGAGATCGCCACAAACCGCGCGAGCTCCACTGCGAGGTGTCCAGGCTGCTGCGAGAACTCCACCTGTGAGACGTCCTGGACGCTAGACCAACACAACAAACAGCAAGCTGGCGCAGGCGAGAACCTCTCCTAGGCGCGAGAGACCGCCCTTGCAGGCGAGTAGTCGTCTCGGCGAGATCAATCCTGCGAGACCACCACACGCAGGCACTCAAAACCACGAGTAAACCGCGAGCTACTACCCTTCTCGCGAGCTGCGCTCCTCTTCCTGCGAGCACACACAGGCGAGCTCAACGCCCAAAACCGGAGTACCAGTCGCGCGATTTGGTTGACAAACCGCCCGGACTAGAACCTCTCCAGCGCTGCACCCTCCTCTCTCTCTCTCTAAAACCGAAATATGAAGGAGGAAGGAAACTTTTATTCACAGCAACCTTTAAAATGAATTACAAGGGGCCTATTTATAGCCAGCAAAACAAACAAAACTCTCACTCCTAATAAATGCAACCTCTCAACTACTTACTCCTATCATTAACACCTCTACAAACATTTAATAAAATAAAAACAAAATCTTATTTTTCTTCTTTTTTCTTTTGCTAACTCGGTCAACAAGTCAACCCCAACAAGCATAGCTAAGCAAAAGAAGGCAGCGGGCGACGTTGCACCGCCCCCAGCGTGCCTTGCTTCTCCGATTCCATCTAGTGAAGAAGATTCTTCTGATTCAACGCAATCTACAAATGGTCTCTCTGAAGTCTCTTCCCTAATGGAAGTTCATGTCACATCCCATCGCTCAAATTCCCTCCAAGAAGATGCCTACCCTACTACCACAGTCTTAGCTGTTAATCTGCAGACAAGTTTTCCTGAATAGCGCAGCCCAGCTATTTGTGGAAATCTATGTTGCACATACACCGACGTAACTCGTCAATCATAAAAAAACTCATATTCTGACACGTTGGAACCCGTAAAATATATATTTTTATATATATAATTATGAAAATTCTATAACATTTAATAAAAAAATAAAAATTAACAAATATTCAAATAAACTACGTCATGTTTAAATATTAGTCAACAAATATTCAAATATAAAACTTAACAAAAATTCAAATTGAACAACAATAACAAATTACTATTATATATCATCAGTAAAAATAATGGATTTCATATCAGGCTCATCTAGTGAAAGATTTGCAATTTAAAGCATGTCAACATCTTCAAGCATATCAAATGAATCTCCACCAAAGGAATTGTAGAAGCTAGGGCTCAGAGAGTCGAGGGCAAGAAACGCAGGTATGCAGGCTATTGAGCAGCGAGAAGGATGAGCCGCAGTTTATGTATTTTTTTTTATAAATGAGTGGATGAGCCAATGAGCGGGACACGGGTGTCCGATTGAGCGGGACACACGAGTCCCGCGTGAGACAACATGTCGGATTTCCAACAGGCATGTCTGCATGTGTCCTCATGTCAGACGCATGTTGGAGAGTCCAACACTGACACGCTGGGCATTTTGAAGTGTTTGTGCTTCATAAGTGGAAATGTCAGTCATTACTATTGCAACCTTGCAGGCGTGTCTTTAAATCGATCTATTAGCAGCAACCATTTGAATGTTACAGTAAATCCCTTCATCCTAGTTCGATTGATGAGGTTATTGGTGATGTTAACTGTGATTCATCCTCACCATGCCAATTTTATACAAGCTCACTAATGGTTCTAGCGTGCCTACTAATAAGTTGTAAATATACATATTTTTATATACATTAATTAAGTCATTTTTATTTATTTTTTTGCTTTCAGTCGATTTCCTTTAATAAGTTGTTCATATTTTGTTAAATTTGATTCTAACTTAACTTATTTTGATTTTCTAAAAATTTCAGAAAAATGCCCAAAAATGACCTGACACGCCCGTGTCATGGGCGTGATATGTTCAATTCCAACAAATCAGCGAAAATTGAAGAAATGCTAGACACGCCCGTGTCAACCCGACACGGCCGTGACCGAGCCCCGTGTCACCGCTCTCGACGTTTTGCGCTCGACGATTGTCGACCGATCCAACACGCCCGTATCCAGTGATCTGACACGCCCGTGTAAGTCCCGATCGACGATCAAAGCTTCCAGCTCGACGTTTTGCACTCGACGTTTGTCGACTCAACCCGACACGCTCGTGTCAAGATGCGACAAGGGCGTGTACTCCTCCACCTGGCCGACAAGACCAGCGCGGCGACATTTTGACGCGACCCGCGCCCAGTTCCACCTCCCCGACACGCCCACTATCACGCCCGTGACATGGGGCATGTCCTCCACGATTTCAGTCAAAGTCAACTTTGATGTCAAATCTCGCCAGCCGTCATTTGTACAGTGCTGACACGCCCCCTGACACGCCCGTGTCAGAGGGCGTGTCCCATGAAAAATTTCTCTATAAATAGCCAGCTTCTGTATGTATTCCTGTTCCTGTTTTTTGAACCATTTTGCTAAGTTGTTATGCTGCCTAGATATATTCCAAATGTTATGTAAGGGATTTTCTCCCCCTCTCCCTCTTTTATTTTCATTTTAGCTTTGTAATAATCTTTTAGTATTAATAAAAATTGTGTTTTTCGCCGTTATATGACTTTGGAATGGATATAAGCAACTCTCCTTTTAGCAATCTTATTTTTATTTGTTTTTCTTTTGTTCTGTTTTCGTTCTTTTTCATACGGGTGTGTGTGTGTGTGTATGAGTGTAGTTTTATGCTTTCATATCTTTTATAGTTTTCATAACTTAGGTTTTCCGTACTCTTCATATTCATCCTTATAAATTATAAAAAAGTTTTAAAATGGTTTTGTTTTTTTCTTTTTTTTACTTAGTCTTTTTAAATCGTAAAACTTTTCGTTTTTTTATCTTTTCTTCCACTTTTTAAGCATTTTTATCAAGTTATAAGAATGAAAACGTATTCGTTTTAATGTTTCAAACACTTCCATTTTCGCTTTATTTTCAAAACGTTTTGTCCGTTTAATTTTTCTGTCTTCTTTTTACGCATTTCTACCGCATTCTAGCGGTAGAAATGTATTACTTTTAATTTTTCGAGCACTTAGCTTTTGCGTTTATTTGCAAATCTATTTGCTCGTTTGTTTTTTATTTCAACTTTTTATGCATTTCTACTGCATTCTAGCGGTAGAAATGCAGTTGTTTTAATTTTTCATGAACTTAGTTTTTATTCATTTCTGTACGTGTGCGCATTTATTTCCGCCTACTCGTTAAGAGTTAAATGGTGCACTGTTTTATTTCTTTTCAAGTAGAGTGTGTGAGTTTTATTTTCGAGTAGAGTGAGTGAGTTTTTTACATTCTGTCGTGTGCGTGTTTTTTACTTTATGTCGAGAGTGTGTGCGCGTGAGTTTTAATTTCATGTCGAGTGTATGCGTGCGTTGCATTTATTTTGTCATACTCGTTTGAGTAAGACTCGCTTTCATTTCTCCCACCCATGCATTTGCGCCGGGACTTGCACTTTACTGCTTTCATTTCAGTTCTACTCGTTTGAGTAGGACTTGCAATTTTCTGCTTTCTTTACAGCTTTTCTTTACTGCTTTATTTCCTGCTTTCATTTTACTGCTTTATTTATTGCTTTCACGCTTGCCGTGTGGATCCCTAGTTGATTTGGGCTAGGTTCACTGACTAGGATGTGACCCATAATGTAATAGTCTGGGTAAAGTTTGTGTATTAGAGTCTAGGACTGTCCTCTATCTCACTTTCAGATGGCCAGCCTTCTTCAATACCATCATGAAACTCCAGATCTATCAGTTTTTCAGACTAAGTGAATGAGTTCGAAGTTCGTCGAACTCAGCTCGACGAAGGAAGTTGTGCGCTCGACGATCTTGACACAAATTCGTAGTGCTGAGCTCGACGAGTTTGTTATTGCTCGACGAACACCAGATTCTATTTCAAGCTGAAAGGGAAACTAGATCTGATATACTCTAGAGGGGGTGAATAGAGTATATGGTGCTTTTTACTAAAACACAAGAAAAATCTTTTGCAAGGCATTTAAAACAATTGTTGTAATGAATGTGAGCAGGGAAGCAGAAATAAAATAAACCACATAACTAAGCTAGCACAAAAGAATCTAGTCCAGAAACAAAAGAAAAACATGCACAACCAGAAGACACAAGGGAAATATAGTGGTTCCCCAACTGGGTACATTCACTCTTATACCACCCTAGGTAGGAATCCACTGCAGGTTGAGTTGATCAGTGTCCTGGGCACCAATGAGCTTTTGATAAGGTGCTCAAAAACCAAATCAGATTTTTGGATCAGGTGTCTTGCCACCAATGAGCTTTTGACAAGGTGCTCAAAAACCAACTTCAAACTTTTGAAGGGAGTTTGAAAAACCTTTACAGAATGGGGGTGAGAGAGTGATGGCAGTCTTCTCTTTCTCAAGCAACTGAGAAGACTTTGTGGATTAAGTGATGTTGTCAAAGCTCCCCATGAGTCCTTGAAGTCTTCAGGAAGATGAGCTTTGCTGAGGGTGATAGGCCTTCAAAGATAGATCTCCAGCAAAGGATGATTTCAGCAAGCTGAAATATTGAGTGTCTGGGAGTCTTGAAGTGATGTTGGCCTTGAACACTTGAGAGCTGAAGAGATCTTAAGATTTGAAAGCTTGATCTCTTGATGAGTGTTCTTCTGAATTCTTGTTGACAGAAAATTTTTCAGAGTCTCTGTATATTGAGAGATGTCCTATTCTTGTCAATCTCTCTTAAACTGTTATTGATTCAAAAAAACATTCTCTCTTTTATTCTCTGAATCTCAATAGGAAAATTGCTCTGTCAAAGATAGCTGTTGGTCTGAATTAATTACAGCCTTAATTGCATAAAAAGTTCTGAAGGAAAGTCCACTGATTATTCCTTGAAAAATTCATGAAAACTTGCTCCAGAATTAAATGAAAACGGCTGGCAGATCTTCTGACTTAATGCAGAATAACTTCTATCTTGATTTGAATTTGAATTCTGAAGATCAACTGAAATCGTACGAACTGAGCTCTGCTATCGTCGAGCTGAGCTCAGCGAACTGGAAAAAAGCAAGCAGCAAAGAAATCGTCGATCTGAGCTCAAAGATCGTCGAACTGAGCTCAGAGATAAAGATCCAGTACAGAGTCAAAATCGTCGACCTGAGCTCAGCGATCGTCGAATGGAGTTCGACGATATTGAGAAGTTGAGCTCAGCGATCGTCGACCAGAGCTCGACGATATGAGAGGCTTGAGCTCAGCGATCGTCGAATGGAGCTCGACGATCTGCCAAAGTTGAGCTAGACGATCGTCGACCGGAGTTCGACGAACGTCGTGCTGAGCTCGACGATTGGACTTAGTCTCCAGAAAAAACTTGGGTCTTCAGAGCAGCTTTCAAACTAGACTCCTGATCCCTTAGACTCAATTCTAATTGACCTATAATCTATACAGAAGGTCAAAACATAGAATCCTAGAGACAGTGATCTGACCCAAATTAGTAATAGGGTGTTCCAACAATCTCCCCCTATTTGGGTTAGGAAAACTATTTACAGACATTGAAAAACAAACAACATCAGACAAGAAAATCATAAAACAACAACAACAAGACACAGAGCAGAACCATCACAGAGATATATTATATATGTGATATCCAGATAGCAGTTAGAAGAACCAAAAGTTGTCACCTTACAGAGTTATTCCTTTTCTTTGCCTTTACCATTTTAATTTTCCTGTTAGGATTTAATGCTTGTTGTTTTGATCTGGTATCATCAGCTGCACCCAAATAGATTTGCTTTGAAGCCCTGGGAACCACTGCAGCTGGATGCAACTCCATGTACCTGTCTGCATCAAAAAACTTACTGGAAGCATATCTTTCTAACTCTTTTTGCCTCTGCTCTGACATGGTGGATATGTTGGAGGTGTCTAGCCTTGTTCCTTTGCTTTCTTTATTGATCTAAGGCAGCAAGTTCTTTCATCCTTGCAGTCCAAGCCATAGGATTTTTCTCAGGATCCTCAAATGGAACAGGTGGCTCATACCTGGTGGAAGTAGTTTCTGAGGTGTCCTGGCAGTCACATTTTCTCTAAGCTTATAAGGGAATGGACCTGAAGATGTATATAGAAGAAACATGTCACCCCTGGAATAAGGATGCTGCCTGGAGTGTCCTTTGGAGTAAACCTGAGTTTCTCTTTGGTTTCCCTATATCCTCCCCTTCTAGAGTAGGACCCCCTAGATTGGCTTTCCCTTTGATATGTTCTTGCATGAGGCTGGTAGGGAGCCTGGCTTCTAGCAGGGCCTGATCTTGCAGAGCTGCCACATGCACCTGCATCAGGTGGAGGTGGTGGAGGAGGATGAGGGTGCTTGGACTGGGAAGAATCTTTATCAAACTTCCTCTTCTTCTTCATTGCCTTTAACTGGTTCCTGGAGAATTGCATCCAATGCTCAGAGATTGGGCAATTGTGCAGAATATAATATGGAACATCATTATCATCTCTGACTTTGCAGGAGGAACTCTCTTCAAGGCCTTACTTCTTGCCTTTCTTTTCCTTGCAATTATGGCAGATGAGTCATCAGAAGCAGTAGCATAATCCTCAGATTCAGAGCTTTGTTCATCATACAGTGCATCAAGCTTCTTCATCAAATCCTCTTTTAACTGGAAGGAGCAGCATGATGGGGCAGAAGATACAGAAACAGGAGGAGCAACAGGAGCAGCAGCAGATGTTACAACAATTACAGGTGCAGCAGCAGCTTCAGAGATAATAACTTCTACAGCAGTGGCAACTTCAGAGATAGCAACTTCAACAGCAGGCTCAACATCAACAGCTCTGTCATCAGAAAAATCCTGTGAGAAGGGCTCAACAGCAGCAATTGAAACAGTTTCTTCCTCAGTAGCAACAGCAATTCCAGAGGTTAGACACAGCATTGTCTTCAGCAGCAGTCACTGACTGAATAAAATCAGAGAGGATTCTGGGGTCACAGCAGGAGAAGGGCACTAGAGCCCTGGTCAAGTCTTCTGATGGGCAGCAAGAACCTCTGGGGGCTGGACAGTATAGACTTCTGGAAGGCAGCTGAGTAAGCAGGGTCAAAGTAGACAGCAAAGACCTTAGGTCTATTGCAAGTACTGGAAATGGCAGCAGCAGACACAGAACCGTGGCAGTGGAGTAGCAGTAGCAGAAGCAGCAGCAGCATCAGAAACACAGCAGGAGGAGCAGCAGCAGCAACAGCAGCCTGGAAGCTGGCTTCATAGGGCATCTACCCCTGCCTGGATGCAGAAACCTGTGCATCAAGGCACACTGCTGGGGGTGCTGTATGGGGGTAAGGAAAGAGGACAGCCTGGCAGAGAGAGCTGCCACTGATTGTTGCAGAGGAGCTAAGGAGGCCTCATGAGAAGGGAGAGCCGAGGAGCAAGGAGCTCATACAACAGATCAGCAAGGGCTGGGAGATCTACATGCTCAAGGGGAGCAGAGGTAGAGGTACAGGGATGGCTGAGGGAGCTGGAGGAGGAGGGCTGAAGGGTGGAAGTGATGGCTCAGGAGAGGGTGTATGGTAGAGATGGAGGGTACAGGAATGGAAATGGAGGGAGTGAAGGTGGGTTGATCAATAAGTTGATGGAGAAGGTCTTGGAAAGTTGTTGAGGTGGTGGGGAAATCTGGAGGAGAGGAGGGGGAATCATCCATGTAGGATTCATCCAAGAGAGTGAAGGATGGAATGGATGTAGAGGATGTGACATCTGGAGGTGGATAGGAGAAAAGGGATGGAAGTTGTCTGTGGAGGAGATGAAATGTTGCTGGGATGGAATTGAGGTTGGAGATGGGCTGGAAATGGTAATGGTGGAGGTTGCTGGAGAGGTGGATGGAGCTGGAGGAGGGGGGGAAGCAGCAGCACTGGCAGCAGGCAGGTCTTCTGCAGGGGCAGAGACCTGGGGTGGAGTGGACTCTAAGAGTCCTGGTGCCTGAAGGGCCAGAAGAGGAGGGCTGCTGGGGCTTGGAGATTTGCCTGTCCCATTTGCCAAAAAAGGGCAAGGGTGAGTCTCTTGGAGGCATTGATGTGCACTCCAGAGGAGACTAGCAGTGCAGGGCACTTAGTCTGGAGGAATATTCCCAGAATTCTTCCAAAGTGACAAAAGTCTTGTTGATCTTTTTCTTCAACAGATCAAAGAAACACTTCTCCCCAGTTCAAGCTTTTCTATCTACCAGAGCTCCCATAAGGGCAGAGCTGGAATCTGGAGATAGTATCATGAGCAGAATGCTTGGCCAAAAGGACCTTGCCTACAACATCAGCCATAAACCTGTATTCCACAGACAGGTTCTCTTAAACAGTTTGCTAGGGTTCCCCTCAGGATGACCCATCCTGGCAAGAACATCAGCAAACTCTTCTCCAGAAAGGTCAGCAGAGTCTTCACCATTCCTGAAGCCAAATACCTCTGTGAGTACTGCTGAAGTCAGAGGTACCTGGTGCCACAATGGAGCCAACTAAGGTGTTGTTGTCCAGGTTGTGGGCAGTATATACCCATTCTTTAATTTCATCAGATGCTAGTTTGATTCTGGTGGACATCAAGGCAGTTAATTGCTGATCTTTGAATAAGTTGAGAATATCTTGGAAGATTTGATCTGTGGTGTTGAAGGAATCGAAATCGATGTCAAAGCCGGCATCAAATTTCATTGCAGAGAGTACAGCAACTGAAACGGCCATGGTACCTGCAAAAAATCAACAAACAAAACGACCAAGTGTAGAACTGTTTGGAGGGAAGAAAAGTTTGCAGAGAAATTGAAAAGCGCAAGAGAGAACGACGGCGAAAAAAAAAAGAGTTTTATTAGGGTTCGACGCGAAAAGGAAAGATCGTTGAACTCAGTTCGACGATCGAGGCTCCTAAAGGAATCTGAAGAGACTCCAAAATCGTCGATCTCCGTTCGACGATCTGGAAAGGCGTCGAGCTCCGTTCGACGATCGTTCAGTGAACAAAATCGTCGAGCGCCGTTCGACGATCGTTGACCAGAGGAGATAGTCCATACTATCAGAGGGGCGCTGAACTCAGTTCGACGATTCTGGAATCGTCGAACTCCGTTCGACGATCTTGGGGAAAATCGTCGAGCGCAGTTCAGAGCATCAGAGAATTTCTAGATACTAAGAAAAATCAGAAATTTTGCCTAGTCTTGGTCAATTTTAGCTTTCAAAATCTTGGGTTTTATTTGAGACTTCCTCCATCTAGCATGCCTAACTGATTTAGGAAGAAAGTATGTTTCTTTTCATCCAAAGGCTTGGTGAAAATATCTCCCCTTTGTAAATCAGTTGGGATATACTGCAATCAATTTTATTCTCTCAACATTATCCCTTAAGAAATGATGCCTAATTTTATTGTTTTGTCCTACTATGGAGGACTGGATTTTGAGCTATGGAGATAGCACTTGTATTGTCACAAAATATTTTTGACTTCTCTAAGTTATAACCATAGTCTAGAAGTTGATTTTGAATCCACAATATTTGTGAACAACAACTGTCTGCAGCCATGTATTCAGCTTCAGCAGTTGAAGTTGACACAGATGTTTGTTTCTTGCAAAACAGGAGACAAGTCTATCACAAGGAACTGACAAGTTCCACTGGTGCTTTTCCTGTCAATTCTGCATCCAGCATAATCAGCATCAGAGAATCCAGTTAACTCAAATGCTGAATCTTTTGGATACCAGAGTCCTAGATTTGGACAACTTTTTAACATACCTGAGAATCCTCTTTACTAATGTGAGGTGTGACTCTCTAGGGCTAACTTGGAATCTAGCACATATACATGTAGCAAACATTATATCTGGTCTACTAGCTGTAAGGTACAGTAAAGAGCAATCATTGCTCTATATGTTGTCTGATCAACAGGTTTCCATGTTCATCAGCATCAATACAGCATTGGTAGGCATGGGTGTTTTCATGCAAGATGCCTCAGACATGCCAAATTTCTTAACCAGTTAATTAGCATATTTGGTTTGAGAAATAAAGATGCCCTCAGCATGTTGTTTGACTTGCAATCCTAGGAAGAAGGATAGCTCACCCATGCTACTCATCTCAAATTTAGAGTGCATTAGGTTGGAAAACCTTCTGCATAGTTTTGAGTTGGTAGAACCAAAAATGATATCGTCTACATAAATTTGTACTAGTAGGGTATGGGACTTATGGGTTCTAATGAAAAGAGTTTGGTCTACTCTACCCTTATAAAATTTTTTCAAGAGAAAGCATGCTAGGGTCTCATACCATGCTCTGGGAGCTTGCTTGAGACCATATAATGCTTTATTCAATTTAAAAACAAAATCAGGATGAGTTGGAGAGATAAAACCTGGAGGTTGTCTGACATAGACTTCCTCTTTATGTCTCCATTTAAGAAGGCACTCTTGACATCCATTTGATAAACTTTGAAGCCTTTGTGAGCTGCATAAGCTAAGAAAATCCTGATAGCTTCTAATCTTGCAACAGGTGCAAAGGTCTGGTCGTAGTCAATTCCTTCTTTTGAGAATATCCTTGGGCAACTAGCCTTGCCTTGTTCCTTACTATTACTCCTTGATCATCAGTTTGTTCTGAATACCCATTTTATTCCAACAATGGAATGATCCTTAGGCTTTGGCACTAGTTCCCATACTTTGTTCCTCTCAAATTGATGCAGCTCCTCTTGCATGGCAATGATCCAGTGTGGATCTTGCTCTGCATCTTGAATGGACTGAGGTTCAATTTGAGAAAGGAAGCAGGTGTGCAACAGGTTTTGGTTGACTGATTTCTGGTTTGCACACCAGCTGAGAGTTCTCCAATTATTTGGGTAATTGGATGGTCTCTGGATGTTACTAAGTCAACAGGGGTGTTGATTGTTCATCAACCTGTATTGTTGTTTCCTCTTGTGGTACAACAACTGCTCTTCAAGCTGAGCTTCAATATGTTGAGCATTGCTTTCATCTTCACTGCTTTCATCCTCTTGAGCAACCTGTAGCTTGTTCATATCTTCAACTAGAGAGTGTTCCTGCAAAGGTTCTATGGTAGAAGAAATCTTCTCCTTGAAAGACATGTTAGTTTCATCAAAAGAGACATGAACAGATTCTCAATTTTCAATGATGATTTTTATAAACCCTATATGCCTTGCTGATCATGGAGTATCCCAGAAACACTCCTTCATCAGCTTTGGCTTGAAATTTTGCTAGATGTTTCTTATCATTATTGTGAATATAACAAATGCAACCAAAAATTTTGAAATAGTCAACTTTAGGTTTCTTCCCTTTGAGTAATTCATAGGGAGTCTTTCCCTTCAGTTTATGTATCAGACTCCTGTTCAGCACATAGTTGGGGTGTTTACTGCCTCTGCCCAAAAGGATAGAGGTAGATGAGCATCTGACAACAATGTGGTGGCAGATTCAATAAGGGTTCTATTTTTCCTTTCAGCTACCCCATTTTGTTGAGGAGTTCTAGGAGCTGAGAAAGTGTGCCTGATCCCTTCACTCTGACAGAACTCTTGCATAAGAAGAGAATCAAACTCTGTCCATGATCACTTCTGATCAGGGCAATGTGAGTATTGAACTCAATCTTTATACATTTGAGAAACTCTGTCAGACACTTAAAGTTATCAGACTTCTTCCTTAGAAAGAACACCCAAGTGAATCTGGAGAAGTCATCTACAATCACTAAAGTGTAGATTTCCCTCCTAGGCTTTGTACTGTGATGGGTCCAAATAGATCCATGTGTAACAGATACAATATCCTAGGTGAATCAATCTTATTAAGTGACTTTAAAGCTGTTTTTAGTTTGCTTGCCTAATTGACAAGCCTTGCAAAGTCCTTCCTTCTTGTAGGGCCAGAAGGTAGTCCTCTAACAAGGTTGTCCTTGGATAGCCTAGCAATAGTTCTAAGGTTTAGGTGTCCTAATCTCTTATGCCATAAAACATTTGGTCTATAAACTGAATTGAATAAGCAGATGTCTACAGTAGTTGAAGAAAATATACTAAGTAGATGTTACCTTTCCTTTTACCTGTTAACACAGTTGTGTTGTCCTCTGATTTGATTTTGCATGAAGTTTTGCTGAAGTTCACTTGGTAGCCTTCATCACACAGCTGACTGATGCTGATTAGGTTGTGCTTCAGTCCTTCCACATATGCTACCTTCTTGAAGGTTACAGAACCAATCTGGACTGCTCCATATCCTTTAGTTTGTCCAAAGTTGGAATCACCAAAGATAACTTTGGGTCCAAGCTTGCTTTAAAGGAATTGAGGTTGTCCTTGTTCCCTGTCATGTGCTTGGAGCACCCACTATCCAAATACCATTGCTGGTTAGATGTTGGATAGGTCTTCATCTGCACATAAGGCAATTCACTTGTTTTTGACCCAGTTTACCTTGGGCCTAGGTTGATAACCTTTAAACTCAGAATAAAAGATATCCCTGGCTGACTCTTATATCCTTCAGGATGATATCTCCTTGGAGGTAAAATCCATTCAGTATAAGGGTTAAATGGTTGGGATGAAGAAACCCTCAGGATTCAATTTTGATTGCCCTTGAAAATTTTTCCACTGCTCTGACCCCTGTTCGACGATCTTGGAGCTGAGTTCGACGATCTTGGGTCAGATCGTCGAGCTCGTTCGACGGTCGACTATGGCTGAGGTCAGGTATATGGGATCGTCGAGCAGCGTTCAACGATCTTGGCTGAGATCGTCGACCTGCGTTCGACGATATTCCTGAGATCGTCGAGCTGCGTTCGGCGATCGTCGAGCTTCATTCGGCGATCGTCGATCTCCGTTCGACGATTTGTGCTGGACTTTAGTTAGTTTTCTGAGGCAGATCAGAATTCTTCCTGGCAACCTCTACAACTCTCTTTCCCTTGTCAGAAATGAATTGATAGGGGTTGTTTAGAACAATAGGTTGGCTGGATGAGGCACCCAAGCCCAGTGTACTGTTGAATCTTGAGTTCACTGTGCTTGTGATGTCCATCAACTTGATGCTTCTCCCATTGAGAGATTCTTCAAGCTTCTTGGCCTCAAAGAGCCACTCTTCAGTGAAGCTATCTGTTCCCTATAGTTCTCCAACTCCTGAGAGAGTTTGAGGTTTTCTGATTTTAAATCACTTTGTTCAGATAATTGATTTCTGAGAGAGATGATCTCTTTCTCAGACTTTAGCAGATCTAAACATAGTGCTTTAAATTCAAGCTTAAAATCTTCTGAGGTAAAATCAAAAGAGCTGATACCTGATCTTCTTCTGGTTGAGTCTCTGAGTCTGACTCTGACTCCTCTTCTTCTGAGCTGTTCTGTGAGGCATTGATTGCCATCATGCAAAACTCCTTTTCCTCTGCATCATCCTCATCATCACTTGAGCTGGAAGAGGTCTTGACTCTTCTTCAGTCTCACTCCAGGATTCAGCAACAAATCCTTTCTTGTGTGCTTATTTTTGCTGGTGGAAGGTTTGTTGTTTCCATGCCTTTGGAGTCCTTCTCCTTTCTTCTTTCTTTTCTTTCCCTTCTGTCCTTGTTCTTATTCTCTAGACAGTCAGGAACTATATGCCCTGGTTTCCTGCAACCAAGCAGATGATATCTTTGTTATTGCCAATGGACTTGTCATACCTTGGCTTGTCTTGCTCCTTGTATGATCTTCTTCTGAGGTCCTTCCTGGCCATCTTATAGAATCTTTTGGCCAATAGGCTGAGAAGTTCATCATTGCTTGTGGCCTTTTCTTCAGGCAGATCCTCAGCTGCCTTGAATGCAATAGTCTTCCCTTTTGTGGCTGGTGAAGCAGCCTTCTGTTCTTCTTCTCTGTTTTTGATGAGTAGCTCATAAGATTTGAGCTTTCCCAACAAGGCTTCAGTGGTAATCTCATTTAGGCTTCTGGCATCTTAATTGGCCAGATTCTTGAATCCCAAGTGCTGGGGAAGCACATTAGGATCTTGTCATTGAGTTCTGTCAGTGAGATTTCTTTATCTAATGTCCTCAGTTCACTGACAATTAGACTCAATCTATTGTACATGTCTCCCACTGACTCAGTTTCTCCCTTCTTGAAGTTCTCATATTGGGAGATGAGATGAGATCTTCTGTCCTTTCTCTCATCAGCTGAGCCAGAGATAATTTCTGAGAGCTTGTCCCAGATCTCCTTGGCTGAATTACATTCAGATACCTTCTGAAAAATGTCATCTGACATTGTCTGAGCTAGAATGTTCATTGCCTTGGCATCAGCTACTTTCCATCTTTTAATGTCAGCATCTGTCCTGATGGAGGTGGAACAGCACTTGTGCTTGTGCTCTCTGGAGGTCTTGGGCACACTGTCAAAACAGAATTAAAAAATATCTTTGTCATTGAATTCATGTAGAGTTTAATCCTTGCCTTCCAAAGTGCAAACTTTGATAGGGGTGTTCCAACACAAGCATTCTCAGGACTTCTTCAAATTTCTCTAAGCCCAGCTACATGCTTCGGTCGACGAATTATATTCTGAGCTCCATGAACTTGGACCTCAAGTTCATAGCTTCTCAAGTCGACGAATTCTAATCTCTACTCGATGATTTTTGTGCTCAGAGAATCTGTGTCGACACTTAGGGCTTGTGTCGACACCAGACGATTTGTGTCGACACCAGGATTTTGTCGACACCAAGACCAATCTGTCGACACCAAAGGAGTTGTGTCGACACCAAGACCAATCTGTCGACACCAAATGAGTTGTGTCGACACCAAGATCAATCTGTCGACACCAATTTGTGTCGACACAGCTTTTCAGCAGATACAGAGAGTACTTCGTTCAAGACCAGAACTTTTCTCAGGTCGACGAAGTTTATTCTCAGCTCGACGAATTTGTTCTCTGCTCAACGAATAATGTTTGTCTGATATTAAAAATTGTTATTCAACGAATGAAGACTGTCAGCTCGACGAACTCAGCTTAGCTCGACGATTCAAGACTCAGCTCGACGAATTCTGTTCTTCGGTCGATGATTCCAGACTAGGTCTTCTCCTTCCGTTCCCGTCTCATCTCATGGCGCTGATTCCTGGACAATTAATGGCAGTTCTTCACAGTATACTGCAGTTAGGATGCGCAGTTAATTCTGGGTTATATTACATGCCATTTTCCCATGGAAACAGTTGGGGAAATAATTAATTGCTGCTTCCTTTCCAGGTCGTCTGTCATTACTGCTCGACATTCAAAAATTCGAATGCTCTCCATGACAGATAGAGATATACAAAAACCAGAGAGAAGATAACAAGTACAGCACATCAGACATCAACAAGAATAGCATAGATAGTGATTCAGACAACACAAGAAAAAGGACTCATTCTTAGACCAGAGAGAAATTGATCTAGAAGAAGAAGAAGAACATTACATCAATATCAAGAGTCTTGTTCATCTGCTCTTTACTCAGGAGAACTTCAAAACAATAATTCATATCAGTTGCAAGAAGTTCCTGAAGAATTTCTCTGGACCTGGAATTCTAGGTCTTTGAAGACCTATCACCCTGAAGCAGTGCTCCAGTATTCTTCCTGAGCCATTCTACATCTCAGGGGGAACAAAGCTGCAAAACAACATTCCACAAGTCTTCTCATTTGACTTGAGAAAGAGAAGACCTCATCACCCTCTCACTCCACCTCTGTACATGGTTTTAATTCCCTTCAAAATTATTCTGGTTGCAAGTCTCCCTCCAAAAGACTTGAGGGTTTGGCTTTTGGGAACCTGATCAAAACCCCATGGTGCCAGGACACCTGATCAACCCCTTCCTGCAGTGGATTCCTACCAGGGTGGTAGAAGAGTGGACTACCCAGATTTGGGGAACCACTATAATTCTTGTGTCGTCTGGTTGCTTTCGTTTCTTTTTATTTCTGGCCTTGCTCTATGATTGTGCTATGATTAGTCCATTGCTGCTTTCTGGTTTATTGCATTTGCTGCACACACTCACAACACACACACCAAATACAACAGAAGTTGTAATAGATTTTAAAATCACCATATACTCTATTCACCCCCCCCCCTCTAGAGTATATCAGATCTAGCTGCACTTTCAATTGGTATCAGAGGGAGATTGGTTAAACATACCATACCTGATTGGTTGTACAGGCAACACCTGAACCCAAAGATCCCTTAGTTAGATCTCTTTGCTTTTATCTGTTATTAGATTTTGTTCTCACAGACATGGCCCAAAACAAGGATTTACAAGCATCAGACCTCCAGTGTGCAATCTTAACAAGTTTGCCATCTGGAAGGCAAGAATCAGATTATATATGAACTCCATTGATGAGGATATTTTTTCTGTCATTTCAACAGGTGCTCCTCCAGCTCCTACAACTTTTGCTAGCACATCAACTAATCTGAGTGCAGTACCACCTCCAGACAATACTGAAGCCTACAAGAAAGCCAAGATGGCTGATGCAAAGGCTATGAATATTCTGGCCAAACAATGTCAGATGACATATTTCAGAAGGTGGCTGAGTGCACCTCAGCCAAGGCCATTTGGGATTCTCTCAATCAAATGGTAGCAGGCTCAGCTGATGAAAGAAAGGATAGGAGATCCAGTCTCATTTCTCTCTATGAGAATTTCAAAAAGGATGAGACAAAATCAGTGGCTGAGATGTATAATAGATTAAGTTCAATCATTAGTGAACTCAAGACTCTTGACAAGGACATCACCTTAACTGAGTTGAATGACAAGATATTGATGTGTTTCCCCAGTTCATGGGACTCTAGAATCTGGCCAATCAAAGAAGCCAGAAGCCTCAATGAGATCTCACAGAATCTCTGCTAGGCAAGCTGAAGTCATATGAGCAGCTTGTCAAATCAAGAGAGGCAGCAGAACAGAAGGCAACTACCCCAGTTAGGAATCAGTACAGCTTGGCCCTCAAAGCTTCTGAAGACAGTGAAACAGCTACCTCCAATGAAGAGTTAATGAGCCTCTTTGCCAAAAGATTCTACAAAATGGCAAGAAAGGACTTTAGAAGAAAATCATCCAGGTAGGATGATAAACCCAATATGACAAGACACCAACTAAGGAGGTTGTGTGTTTTGGATGCAGAAAGCCTGGGCACTATATTTCAGAATGCCCAGAGAATCAAAAAAGGACAAGGGCAGGGACAAGGATCCCAGAAGAAAACAAAGCAGCAGACCCTCCTCCAACAAGTATAAAAGGAAGGACAAAGGATTTGTTGTTGAGTCCTGGAGTGACACAGAAGAGGAAAACATCCTCCTCCAGCTCCAGTGAAGAAGAGGAGAAGCCAGATCCAAGGAGGTGTGCCTAATGGCAATAGATGCCTCCAGAAGCAACTGTGGATCAGAAGAGGATTCTGAAGATGAAGGTGCCTCATACTCAGAGGCTGACCAGGTGATTTCAAGTTTTGATTTTTAATTCTGACTTGTTTAAAGTAGAATTTAAAACTATGTGCATGGACTTAATAAACTCAGAAAAAGAGATAAAAACCCTGAGAACTAGACTAGAAAATCTAGAATCTGTCAGCACAGAAAACAGAAAACTAACTGACCAATTGACTCTAGCTAATGAACAGATAATCAAATTAAAATCTGAATTACGTGAGGCAAAACAACTTGAGCAATCTCTCAATGGAGAAGCCTCAAGCTGATGGATATCACAAGCACAGTAAATGCCAGATTAAATGACAGGCTGGGCTTGGGTGCTTCATCAGGTTTACCCCCCATAATAAAGAAGAATATACTTTTCACTCCATAAAGTTTATCACTGCTAAAGGTAAAGAGAAACTAACCAAAAAACCCATATCAGAAAAACAAGTCAAATCCCCTAGACAATAGCAACAGAAAACAGAAGAAAGCTGTTAAAAACCAAGTTCAGCAGAATTCGTCGAACTTAGATCGACGAAATCCTGCAAGATCGTCGAACCCCGATCGACGAACGTTGAACGCAAACTTCAGAAATAATTATTCGTCTTACTGCGATCGACGAACTGTGTATGGTTCGTCGAGCAGAGGTCGACGAACGTGAGACACAGAAAATGACCATGGTCATTCTCTGAGTGGAGGTCGACGATCTCATCCCCATTCGTCGAACTCTGGTCGACGAACTTACAATAATTCGTCGATCCCAGAACTACCAAATATAAAATAATTTCTCCTATAGAAATGTTAAAACAGCTAACAAGACATTTAACCAGTAGCAGATTGGATAATTCCACCTAGGAGATATCACCCTCTAGGGTATAAGTCTCAACCTGTACTATCAGTCATTTCTAGCTTTACTTTTCAGCCAAACCAAGGACCTAAGGTAACCTGGGTCAAAAATAATTGAGCTTCATTGTTTGATGTAGGTACAGGTGAAGAACTGTCCAAGGCTAAGTCAGACATGGTACCTAGACAGTGGCTGCTCCAAGCACATGACTGGCAGCAAAGCAAATCTCTCCAACTATAAGTCCAAGCTAGGACCAAAGGTGATATTTGGAGACTCAAAGAGTGGTCAGTCAGAAGGATATGGAAGAGTAAGCATTGGAGCAGTGACCTTCAAAAAGGTGATGTATGTAAGAGGACTTAAACATAACCTTATATCCATAAGTCAATTATGTGATGAAGGTTATCAGGTACATTTCAACTCTACCTCTTGTTCTATTATAAATGATAAAAACCAAACTGTTTTAATTGGACTTAGACAAGGAAACATATATTTAGTAGATTTCATTTCTGCCACAACTGATATTTGTTTACTCAATATCACTAGTAACCAAAATGAGCTATGGCACAAAAGGCTAGGACATGTAAACCTTAAGAACATATCTAGGTTATCCAAAGACAACCTTGTTAGAGGTTTACCTTCTGGCCCTACAAGAAGGAAAGCCTATGCAGGGCTTGTCAATTAGGCAAGCAAACTAAAACTAGCTTCAAATCCATTAATAAAAGTGATTCACCTAAGATATTGTATCTGCTTTATGTGGATCTTTTTGGACTCATTGCTGTACAAAGCCTAGGAGGGAAGTCTTACACCTTAGTTATTGTTGATGATTTCTCCAGATTCAGTTGGGTAGCCTTCCTGAGAGCTAAGTCAGATACATTCAAAGTTCTTACAGATTTTCTCAGGACCATACAGATTGAGTTCTCTACTCATGTTGCATTGATCAGAAGTGATCATGGCACAGAGTTTGAGTCTCTTCTTATGCATGAGTTCTGTGAGAAGAAAGGTATCAGGCAGTGCTTCTCAGCTCCTAGAACTCCCCAACAAAATGTGGTTGCTGAAAGTAAAAATAGGACACTCATTGAAACTGCAGGTACATTGTTAGCAGATGCCTACATGCATCTATCCTTTTGGGCAGAAGCTGTAAACACAGCTAACTATGTTCTGAACAGATGTCTTATACATAAACTAAAACACAAGACCCCCTATGAATTACTTAAAGAAAATAAACCTAAAATCACTTACTTTAAAGTTTTTGGTTGCATATGTTACATCCACACTAATAACAAAAGATACATCAGAAAATTTGAGGCTAAGGCTGAAGAAGGGATTTTTCTAGGATATTCCCAAGTAAGCAAGGCATATAGGGTATTCAACAAATCATCCCTTAAAATTGAAGAATCTGTCCATATGTCTTTTGATGAAGCTAACATGTCTTATAAGGAGAAAGATTTCTACCAATAGTCCTTTGCAGGTTTCACCAGTGTGTGAATCTATGATGGACTAAACCTTACCCAAGAAGTTCAAACTCATCCCACTCCACAGGCTGCTGAAGATAGTGAAGAAGACATCCAAGAGCAAGTAACTGAACTTCCATCAACAGCTAGTTCCATTCCTCAAGAGGAATTAATTGCAGAAGCTGCTGCTCAACCAACTCCACAAACTAATCTTGTCACACTTAGAGATCACCCCAAATCTCAAGTGATTGGGGACATTTCAGTTGGTGTACAGACAAGACATCAGCTCAATCAAGACTTGATGCATGCCTGTTTTCTCTCTCAAACTGAACCTCTCACCATCCATGAGGCTGAGCAAGATCCCCACTGGATCCTTGCAATGCAAGAGGAACTAAATCAATTTGAGAGATGTAGAGTTTGGGATTTGGTTCCAAGATCCCACAACTACCCAGTTATTGGAACCAAATGGGTCTATAGGAACAAGTTAGATGCAGAAGGGAACATAGTAAGGAACAAGGCTAGACTGGTTGTCCAAGGGTATAGGCAAGAAGAAGGAATAGACTATGACCAAACCTTTGCCCCTGTTGCAAGGTTGGAGGCCATTAGAATATTCCTAGCCTATGCATCATACAAAAAGTTCAAGGTATTCCAGATGGATATTAAGAGTGTCTTTCTGAATGGTGTACTTCAAGAAGAGGTTTATGTAGAACAACCTCCAGGTTTTATCTCTCTAACTCAAACCTCTCATGTTTACATATTGCATAAAGCTCTCTATGGTTTAAAGCAAGCTACAAGAGCTTGGTATGAGACCCTAGCTAGCTTTCTTTTAGAGCATAAATTTACAAGAGGAACCATAGATAAAACCCTTTTCACTAGACATCATAAGGACCAAATCTTATTGGTACAAATATATGTGGATGACATTATTTTTGAGTCTACTGATCCCAATTGTGCCAGAGGTTTGCTGACCTCATGCATTCCAAATTTGAGATGAGTAGCATGGGTGAGCTTTCCTACTTCCTTGGTCTTCAAGTGAAGCAACTCCCTGATGGTATCTCCTCTCTCAATCTAAGTATGCTAAAGAGCTTATTAAAAAGGTTTGGGATGGGTGATGCCTCAGGAATGAAAACACCTATGGCTACAAATGATGTTGTGGATTCTAATGCAGCAGGGAATCTGTAGATCAGAAAACATTATAGGGCAATTGTTGGATCCTATTATACTTAACAGCTAGCAGGTCTGACATTATGTTTGTCACATACTTTGTGCTAGATTCCAAGTGAATCCAAGAAACTCATCTTATTTTCTAAAAAGGATTTTGAGATATATAAAAGTTGTCCTAGCTTAGGACTCTGGTATCCTGCAGAGTCAGAATTTGAGTTAACTGGATACTCAGATGCTGACTATGCTGGATGTAGAGTGGACAGGAAAAGTACCTCTGGAACTTGCCAGTTCCTGGGTATGAGACTTGTCTCTTGTTTTGCAAAAAGCAGACATCTGTGTCTACATCAACTGCTGAGGCAGAGTATATGGCTGCTGGCAGCTGCTGTTCACAGATGCTATGGATACAAAACCAACTCCTAGATTATGGTATCAACTTAAATAATTCAACCTTATCTTATGATAATACAAGTGCTATTGCTATAGCTCAGAATCCAGTTCATCATTCTAGGACTAAACATATTGAAATAAGACATCATTTCATTAGAAATAATGTGGACAAAAAGAAAATTAACTTGATCCACATTCCTACTGATCTGTAGAGAGCAGATATCTTCACCAAGCCTTTGGATGAGAAAACCCATCTGTTCTTTACAAATCAACTAGGAATGATTGATGGAGAAGAGTTAAATTAATTTATGTCTGCATTCGACGAATCTTCCAGAATTCGTCGAACGGAGTTCGACGAATTAGGGATAGTTCGAGAGATTCTCGTCGAACGGAGATCGACGAATTCTCTATGTGGAAACAATGTTCGTCGACCGGAGATCGACGAACCTTGCTTCAGAAACCAGTCCGTCGATCGGAGTTTGACGAATTGTTTTCAATTCTTCTGAATGGGTTCGACGAACTACTCTCCTATACCTTATTTCGTCGATCTCAGTTCGAAGATCTGTCTCTTTTTCGTGGAACGAAGCTTGTCGATTCATATTCTGAAAATCCTATATCCAGTTTTTTTTTCGATCTCCGTCCCGCGCTTTCAGTTCCTTTGCTATTGATCACCGTTTTCTCTGTAATTTTCTTTGCTGGTCATCAATGGCGATTCCTCCAGGAGCACTTGCAGCGATGAAGTTCGATGCAGCATTTTCAATGGACTTTGAGTCCTTCCAGCATTCCGATCCCATTTTTTTGTATATCCTTGAATTACTGGAAGAACTCCATCTCAAGGACTTCATGACACGCAACATCAAGCTACACTCAACTGAGATAAGAGAATGGGTGTATACTGCCGCAGTTTCTGAAGATGGAAATCTGACAGGAAATATTGGAAACACTGTCGTTTCCCTGTCCCCAGTAGTACTCTCTGAAATTTTTGGACTGATCAATGGGGAAGACAATTTGGAAATAGACACTGAGGAATACGCGGAAATGCTGAAAGTCATGGGTTTCTCCGGTAACAACCCCAATAAGCTTCTGAAGAAACAACTGTCTGCCGCTTATCAATTTTTGGCTGACATTGTAGGGAAAATTCTAATGGGCAAGCACTCGGCACACGACTATATCACTCGCCATCAATTCCTAATCATGTGCGCAGTACTCAACAAGCGTCAGGTTGATTGGGGCATGGTTTTCTTTGACCTTATCAAGAAAAGAATTAGCAAGAAGGAAGTCTGCTACGGCCGAATCCTGGGGATTTTCCTCCAGGAAAAGGCCAGTGAATGTCTGGTCTCCCCGACCACATTCATCAACGCCAGCAAGCGCCTCACCTGCGCCTTGTTTGGCCGATGGGAGAGGACAATCTCCAAACCCTCCAAGGTTTCCTCCTCCTCCATCACTGATTCTGAGAGCACCAGGACCGTCAAGGTCACTCCTCACCCTGACTCTGAAGAGGTCATTCCCCCTACCAAGTCTCTTCTCACTCCTCCTGCACCTCAATTGACTCCACCTCAACATCAATCTCCTTCGCCTAATCTTACACATATGCCTACACCTCCAGTTTCCCCCACTGAAACACATATTCCCTCACCTCCTCAGTCCCCTCTTCCACCACACCTTTCCTCTATTCTATCCTACACCATACCCACTGAACCACAACCTGTTCTACCTCCTTTATCCTCTCCACCAATTCTTCCTTCCTCCTTTACTACTTTCTCTCCACCTATGGATTCGTCCATCATTTCCACCATCATCTCTCTTCTGACTCCTCTTATCAAATCACTCATCACAGAGGCTATTACACCTCTGGTGCATTCCATTGATTCTTTATCTGCCCAAATCTCACCCCTCTCTGCTGCCCCCTCTTCATTCAGGGGCCTGGCTCCAGGTTCTCCTGAACCCAGGCAGGGGGAGATGCTCCATGATGAAGCTGGTGCAGCAGCTGTAGAAGTAGCTACAGTTGATACAGATACAGATACTACAGATATAGTTGATTCAGTGCTTGATAATGCACTTGCAGTTACAGATACAGAAATCGATTTTATTCAATTCATGGACACTGACAGTAGCTTTGATGAGTCAGTAGATTCAATAACAACTGCTGGTGATTTCCTTATAAATCCCACAGTTAATTTATCTGAGATACTTCAGATCTTTGATCTTGTATATATGAAGCTTCCTTTAGTAGAGATTACTAAGTCATATCTGGCTATTGTCCAGTATACCTCTCCAGCAAATCCAGCAGTTGCCAGGCAACTTTGTGCATCCTTTGCTGCTCCCTCTGCTGTCCCAACTCCTGTGTCTATTCCAGACATCTGCCCTATCCCAGATTTTGTCATGGATGATTCTCCCATGCCTGATCTGGATGAGCTTATTCTGGAAGACATTGAGTAAGAGAACAAGGCAGCAGCTGCAAGTTCTATTTCTACTGTTGTTGTACCTTCACCCTCTGAACCTTCTATTCCTCCTCCAGACATACCTCTTATCATTCCTGATGCCACTCTGAGGAAGCTGAATGCTTTGTATGATAACCCTCAGAGTTCAAATTCTGATGATGATGATGATGATGATGAATCAGATGAGGAGGCTGCTAAAAAGAGAAAGAAGTTGCTCTCTAAGAAAAGGAAGGCTCCTCCTCCTCCTGCTCCCAAGCCTAATCCCACTGCAGACACTCCATATTATATTCTGCATAATGTTGCTCCTCACAAAGGGATGCCTGCATGGATGTGGTTATCTAAGAATCAGCAAAAAGAGAGGAAGAGGAGCAGGAGATACTCTCCTCCCCCGGTGCATAGATACAGAAAGGATCCTCCTCCTCCTCCTCCTCCAGCAGTAGGTGCCTCTGGCTCAAGCTCTCAGAGATCTGCTCCTATTCAAACCTATCAGAGACAAACAGGGAGATCCTCTGGTAGTAGTCAGCCAAGGCCACCATCTTCAGGCAGTCAACATCAACAACAACAACAACAGCAGCCCCAGGAATCTAAGGAACATGAAGCTGAAAGGCCCTATTCCCCTCCTGAAGATCCAGAAACAGCCAATACATCCAGAATGGCAAGATTCCAAGAAATCATTGGCCTATCTCTAATCAATAAAGCTAAAGTTGAAGGCAAGGATACAACAGGCTTAACTACCATGTCTCAGTACATAAGAGATGAGCTAAAAAGATTTGGGAAAGCAAACAAGCTACTCAATGTTGATGAGTACATGAATCTTCACCCAGAAGCAGTTGTCCCCAGAGCCACTTCACTGAACATCATAGGGGCAGCTGACATGACTATGACCAAGGCTCAAGCTTCAGATCCCAATAGGGAAATCATTTTCAAGAAGCCAGGAGATAAAGCAGCAGAAGTCAAGCCAAAACAGAAGAAATCAGAGAAGTAATTTTGTGTTTTCTTTTCATTTCTGCTTCGGTTGCATTCTATATTTTGCATTAAAACAAAGCCAGTTGTATATATATATATATATATATATATCTGTTGCATGTGTTGTAAATTCTCTGCCAGATATATCTTTTAATTTTGCTTTGTTTTTCTGTTTGTTCTTTGCTTGGAGTTTCTGTTAGTGACCTCACCCAAATAGGGGGAGATTGTTGGATCCCTAGTTGATTTGGGCTAGGTTCACTGACTTAGGATGTGACCCATCATGTATAGTCTGGGTCAAGTTTGTGTCTTAGAGTCTAGGACTGTCCTCTATCTCAACTTCAGATGGCCAGCCTTCTTCAAGACCATCAGGAACTCCAGATCTATCAGTTTTTCAGACTAAGTGAAATGAGTTCGACGTTCGTCGAACTCAGCTCGATGAAGGAAGTTGTACGCTCGACGATCTTGAGACAATTCGCAGTGCTGAGCTCGACGAGCTTTGTTCTTTGCTCGACGAACACCAGGTTCTATTTCAAGCATTCTCAGGACTTCTTCAAATTTCTCTAAGCCCAGCTCCATGCTTCGGTCGACGAATTATATTCTGAGCTCGACGAACTTGGACATCAAGTTCATAACTTCTCAGGTCGACGAATTCTAATCTCTACTCGACGATTATTGTGCTCAGAGAATCTGTGTCGACACTTAGGGCTTGTGTCATCACTAGACGATTTGTGTCGACACCCAGGATTTCTGTCGACACCAAGACCAATCTGTCGACACCAAAGGAGTTGTGTCGACACCAAGACCAATCTGTCGACACCAAAGGAGTTGTGTCGACACCAAGATCAATCTGTCGACACCAATTTGTGTTGACACAGCTTTTCAGCAGATACAGAGTATTTCGTTCAAGACCAGAACTTTTCTCAGGTCGACAAAGTTTATTCTCAGCTCGACGAATTTGGTTCTCTGCTCAACGAATAATGCTTGTCTGATATTAAAGATTGTCTATTCAACGAATGAAGACTGTCAGCTCGACGAACTCAGCTTAGATCGACGAATTCAAGACTCAGCTCGACGAATTCTGTTCTTCGGTCGACGATTCCAGACTAGGTCTTCTTCTGTTCCCGTCTCATCTCATGGCACTGATTCCTGGACAATTAATGGCAGTTCTTCACAGTATACTACCGTTAGGATGCGCAGTTAATTCTGGGTTATTACATGCCATTTTCCCATGGAAACAGTTGGGGAAATAATTAATTGCTGCTTCCTTTCCAGGTCGTCTGTCATTACTGCTCGACATTCAAAAATTCGAATGCTCTCCATGACAGACAGAGATATACAAAATCCAGAAGAAAGATAACAAGTACAATACATCAGACATCAACAAGAATAGCATAGATAGTGATTCAGACAACACAAGAAAAAGGACTCATTCTTGGCCCAGAGAGAAATTGATCTAGAAGAAGAAGAAGAACATTACATCAATATCAAGAGTCTTCTTCATCTGCTCTTACTCAGGAGAACTTCAAAACAATACATTCATATCAGTTGCAAGAAGTTCCTGAAGAATTTCTCTGGACCTGGAATTCTAGGTCTTTGAAGACCTATCACTCTGAAGCAGTGCTCCAGTATTCTTTCTGAGCCATTCTACATCTCAGGGGGAGCAAAGCTGCTAAACAACATTCCACAAGTCTTCTCATTTGACTTGAGAAAGAGAAGACATCATCACCCTCTCACTCCACCTCTGTACAGGGTTTTAATTCCCTTCAAAATTATTCTGGTTGCAAGTCTCCCTCCAAAAGACTTGAGGGTTTGGTTTTTGGGAACCTGATCAAAATCCTATTGGTGCCAGGACACTTGATCAACCCCTTACTGTAGTGGATTCCTACCAGGGTGGTAGAAGAGTGGACTACCCAGATTTGGGGAACCACTATAAAATTCTTGTGTCGTCTGGTTGCTTTCGTTTCTTTTTATTTTCTGGCCTTGCTCTGTGATTGTGTTGTGATTAGTCCATTGCTGCTTTCTGGTTTATTGCATTTGCTGCACACACTCACACACACACACCTAAAATACAACAGCAGTTGTAATAGATTTTAAAATCACCATATACTCTATTCACCCCCCTTAGAGTATATCAGATCTAGCTGCACTTTCATGCCGTCCCCATTCCGATGAGTGACTAACCGTTCTTAGCCCTCAATATTGAAGAGCATTGGGACAGATAAAATAGCTTTAAACAATTAAAGGTCCTGCTTTTCTAATTAAATAAAATTATTTAAGATTTGCCTAGGGTTTACAAGCGTATGGACCGATTGCCCCTGAGTAAAGAGAGTTCTGCACTAACCCTCGAGAGAGGAGGCGTGAAAACTTTACCGGATTGGGTTCCCCACCCAATAGCGGAGTGTAAGAACCGAACAAAAACAAACCGAAATGGTTTTAACTGAAACTTTACTATCCTAAAAAGGTATCTATTACAAAGGTATGGCCTCCCTTATATAGAATGGAGGAGAGAAGAGAGAATACAAATAAGAGATGTGGGACTAAAAATTTACATGACACAATCGGACTATACAGACACAAACCGCACAAGCCGCGCGGTTAGGCAGAAGGGCTAACCGCTCGGCTACTACCAGAGAGAGAGAGAGATCGCCATGGAAGACCGCTAGACCGCCCGGTCTCCAAGTCGCCAGAGACAACCCGCTAGACCGCTTGGACCTCAGACAGCAACACACAGCAACCAAACCGCTGAAGGGTAACCGCCAAACCGTGCGGTCATCAACCCGCCAAGCCAGACCGCCAGACCGCCCGGTCACTAACTTCAACACTCCCCCTCAAGCTGGAGCATATATATCGTTCATGCCCAGCTTGTCACAAATATGAAGAAAAGAGGTAGATACTGGCTTGGTGAAGATGTCAGCCAGCTCTTTATCAGAAGTGACGAAGGGAGTGCAAATTTGTTCTTTCAAAATCTCTTCACAAATGAAATGACAGTCGACCTCAATGTGCTTGGTTCTTTCATGAAAGACTGGATTTTTTGAGATGTATATGGCAGCCTTGTTATCACAAAACATAGGTAGAGGATGGTGGTAGACCTATCCTAAATCCAACATGAGAGCCCGTAGCCATTTTAACTCACAAGTGGTCGATGCCATACTCCGATACTCTGCTTCAGCACTGGACCTGGAAACAACATACTGCTTCTTGCTCTTCCAGCTTACCAGATTTCCCCAACAACGGTGCAGAAACCGGAGGTAGATTTGCGATCCCCTTTGTCATCAGCGTAACTCGCATCTGAGTATGCTTCAACCCTCGGGTGACCATTCTTCTGAAAGAGTAATCCTTTCCCAGGCACTGCTTTGACATACTCCAAGATCCTCAAGGCGGACTGTAGATGGCACTCCTTAGGAGCTTGCATGAATTGACTCACCTTCCCCACAGCATAGGAAATGTCGGGCCTGGTCACTGTGAGATATATGAGCTTACCAACTAGACTCCTGTACCGCGTAGTATCTGAAAGAAGGGGCGAATCATCCGTCCAGGTTTTGTCTTCTCCAATAGCCATGCGACATCGGGCAGGTTTGGCTCCAGTCAATCCTGCTTATTTTAAGAGATCTAGAGCATACTTACGCTGGGAGAGGACTAAGGAGTTGGGATTCCGAGAGATTTCAATCCCCAAAAAGTACTTCGGAGAGCCCATATCTTTCGTGACCAGATGTTGACGAAGATGTCGCTTTGTCAAGGCTACCCCTTCCTGATCATCGCCAGTGAGAAGAATATCATCGACGTACACAGCAAGAACCACCAGGCCCGAGGAGGTTTTGCGAATAAATAGCGAGTGATCGGCAGAGCTGCGCACAAAACCAACGGCCGGCACGATGCCGCTAAACTTGTCAAACCAAGCTCGAGGGCTCTGCTTGAGGCCATAGATTGCCTTCTTCAACCGACATACTCAGATCTCCCCCGGAGCAACATACCCAGGAGGTTGATCCATATAGACGGCCTCCTAAAGATCACCATAAAGGAAGGCATTCTTGACATCCAGCTGCGAAATCGGCCACTCTCGATTGACCGCCACAGAGAGAAGGACTCGGATGGTGCTGAGACGAGCCACCGGAGAGAAAGTGTCAAAGTAATCAACTCCATATGTCTGAGTAAAGCCCTTAGCAACAAGACGAGCTTAATAACGGTCCACCGTGCCGTCGGGGCCAAATTTGACCACAAAGACCCAGCGACAGCCAACAACATCATTACCGAAGGGAGGAGGAACAAGAGTCCAGGTACCCCGCTCCGTGAGGGTCGCCATTTCCTCATCCATGGCCAGCTTCCAGTGGGGAATATCAAGGGCCTCCTGATAGGAATGAGGCGTGGCAGTGGCAGAGATAGCCAGCGCAAAGGTCCTGCGAGAAGGGGTAAGACGATCATATGAAACAACAGCAGGAAGGGGGTGTAGGGTACATGTCCGCACCCCTTTGCGAAGAGCCACAGGGAGATCCAGGTCGGCGGCCCCCTCGGTATCTGGCGCGTCCGTGGCAGAGAGAGCTGGCCCGGGAGAAGAGAGCGACGGCGGCGGAGAGGATGGAGACGGTAATGGAGAAGTGGGAGAGAGAGGTGGAGCGAGAGGAGGGGACAGAGATGGCGGAGGGGTGGATATCTCGGTAGGAGACGACGGAACGAAGGGAATAGCAGGAGAATCAGAAGCTGGGCGAAGAGGAGAGGAAGCGGGGGAAAGAGAGGGGATTCAGCCGAGAAGTAGGAGGTATTCTCGAAGAAGGTAACGTCAGCAGAGACGAATTGCTGACGAAGAACAGGGTTAAAGCAACAGTAGCCTTTCTGAGTGGTGGAGTACCCCAGAAAGACACATTTAGTGGAGCGAGGGTATAGCTTGTCACGGGTGGCAGATGGGGCATGCACAAATGCAGTGCATCCAAAGATTCGAGAGGGAGAGGAAAAGGCTCCTTGCCCGGATACAGAATGGAGAATGGTGTTTTCCCATGGAGAACGGTGGATGGAATGCGATTGATGAGGTAGCAGGCAAGGAGAACAACATAGCCTCAATAAGAGCGAGGGACATGCATCTGGGTCATCAATGTGCGAGCCACATCGAGGAGGTGACGGTTTTTGCGTTCCACCACCCCATTTTGTTGGGAGGTGTAAACACAGCTAGTTTGATGAATAATGTCATGTTGCACACAAAAAGATGTAAAAGCATGACTCAGATACTCTTTAGCATTGTCGGAGCGAAAGGTTTTAATACAAACATTAAACTGAGTTTTAATTAACTGATAAAAAGAGATCCATACATCTAAAAGTTCAGAGCGATCTCGTAGGAGATACACCCAAGTACATCGAGAAAAATCATCTATAAAAGTTACAAAATAAGAACTACCCCGGCCAATGGTGAGGGTAGGAGCAGGTCCCCAGACATCGGAGTGGACAAGATCAAAAGGACGAGTAGAGCCCCGACCTTACTTCGGGGGGAAGGAGGAACGGTGATGCTTGCCTAGTTGACAGGCGTCGCATTGGAGAGGAGTACTGGAGGGAGGGAGGTGGGGCAGAAGCCGATGTAGAAGTCGTGGTGGAGGATGATCGAGGCGGAGATGCCACTAGAGAAGATCCGTACAAGAAGAGGAGAAGGCGGACAAGGCGGAAACTTTGTCGAGGAAGTAGAGTTCGCCGCTCTCAGTCCCAGTAGCAATCGTCCGGTGGGAGCTCGAATCCTGAAAAGAACAAGAAGTCGGAGTAAATGTCACAGAACACTGAAGCTGCTTCTATAAAGAGGTAACAGGCAATAGATTGCACGGAAACTTGAGCACATAGAGAGTGTCTGCTAGTCGTAGTGACGGAGTAACATGAACCACTCCCGTCCCATGAACCGGGGAGGGAGAACCGTCTGCAACGAGGATCGGGGGCAACCGATCATGTTGTTCGAGTAAAGAGAAGCACTGAGGATTGCCCGTCATGTGATTAGTTGCACCAGAGTAAATGAGTCATTTACCTTGAGTCACCATGTGGGCACTACCTGAGGATGTGACAACAGAGGCAGATGGCTTGGAAGAGTCACCGGAGGGGCGAAGATGGGGATGCTTCGTCCAGCAGCGTTCGGAAGTATGTCTGGTGCGGCCACAGTGAGAGCAAAGGTAGCGGGAAGAAGCACGGCCGCCGGACTGGTGACTGCGGCTACCAGAGCCACTCCGCTGAGTGTGATGAGAATAGTTGTCCGGTGGAGGACGAGCGGGCAGAAGTGGGCGCTGAAGGAGAGAGGTGACAGCAGCGATGCGGGCAGCGGTGGCATCTAAGGTAGGAGATTCTGCCTCACCCAGAATTTGCTGGCGGATCATGTCATAAGTATCAGGAAGCCGGAGCAGATAACACACAACCAGAAGCTCCTGGAAGTGCTTGTGTTGTTGAGCCAAATCCGCAGAAAAGTGGTGATTTCGAAGAATCTCAGCCCCAAGAGCCTGAACCTGTTGATAGGCAGCAGCAGGAGACAAGGTAGGACGGGCAAAGAGGTCCGCATACAACGTATAGATGCGGGACGTCTGAGCCCCCTTGGAGTACAGAGCGGCAAGATGAAGACAAGCGGCCTTGACCGTCTCATCATGACGGATGACGGGAAGGCACTCATCGGAAAGACTGTTAGCGAGCCAAGTACGCACAAGCACGTCACTCGCATCCCAGTCATCAAAGAGAGGTGAAGTGATAGGAGGGGGGTCATCAACGAGATGGTGGCGTTTGCGTTGCGAGCGGAGTAGAAAGGTGAAAGAGACGCTCCAATCTGGGTAGTTGGAGCCGACAAGCTTGGAAACGATGCCAAGGTTCTCGGAAGGAGTAGGTGGAAGAGGCGGAGCCGGATTGGTGACAGGGGTGGTGGCAGTAGAAGCATCAGAAAGAGCCATAGGAGCAGGAAAAGGGAAGTCGGGCGGTTAGGAAACAACCCGCACGGATAGGAAGAAGAAAAGCTGCAGCGGTCACGAGGGTAGAAACCAGCGGCCAGAAAAGCCACGACCAAGCCGCAGACCCAAGCAGAGGGGAAGAAGTCGAACGGCTAGAGGACAGGCCGCTCGAACAGGAGCAGCGACAAAACAGGTCGCGACGACAGGAGGCGACTTAGAACAGGAAACAAAAATCGCGCACACAGAGGGCAACGACAAGGAGAGGAAGAGGTCGCGCGGACAGGGTGCAAACCGGCGAGACAAGCCGCGCGGAAAGGGAAGGCACAGAATCAGGAGGAGTAGATCGAGTCCTCTGATACCATGTAAGAACTGAACAAAAACAAACCGAAATGGTTTTAACTGAAACTTTATTATTCGAAAAAGGTATCTATTACAAAGGTATGACCTCCCTTATATAGAATGGAGGAGAGAAGAGAGAATACAAATAAGAGATGTGGGACTAAAAATTTACATGACACAAGCGGACTATACAGACACAAACCGCACAAGTCGCGCAGTTAGGCAGAAGGGCTAACCGCTCGGCTACTACCATAGAGAGAGAGAGATCGCCATGGGACACCGCTAGACCGCCCGGTCTCCAAGTCGCCAGAGACAACCTGCTAGACCGCTTGGACCTCAGACAGCAACACACAACAACCAAACCGCTGAAGGGTAACCGCCAAACCGTGCGGTCATCAACCCGCCAAGACAGACCGCCAGACCGCTCGGTCACTAACTTCAACACGAAGTTCTTAGCGTAATGCAGGCGTTAAGAGGAATCTTTCGTCGGACGAGAGCCCGGTCGAATAGTCTTAGCGTTCAGGTGAGCGATATTCCTATAGATAGGTGAGCTCATTTTAGTGGAACCTCCACGGCCTAGTCTCCGCCTTAATTAATTTGAAACTTAGGATCTCTTTTTATTAAAAGTATATTTTAGTTCAAATTTAATTCGGTGCCATCGAGCTAAGCTCTTCATCAGCTCCACCATTTTCATTGCTTTTATTTTCTGCCTTTTTTTAGTATATATAAAAAATATAACCCGACAAGTTAATTATCGGTAAAATAATAGTCCCCTACAGGGAAGAGTAGAAATAATCGAACCGACCCCGAGAACAATACGACCCCAATATTACACACCAGAATATCTTGTACTACACATGATAGGTGCACTTGGCTCCTTTCGTTAAAACTCGATTTCACTATTTTATATCCAAATAATAAATCTGTGCGCCCTCGTTTTCTAATAAAATCAAATCACCCGCTTTCTTAAATAAAACCGCCCGGGGCGCCGCGGGCTCGTAATATTTTTGGAGTTTTAACCAGCATCAAGTTTTTGGCGTCGTTGTAGGGGATTTTTTCGAGTCGTTATTTTGAACCCTGAAAATCTATTAATTTTACTTATATATATATAATGGTTAACCAACAACAACAACAAAAAAATTTACTAATAATAATATAATAATAATAATAATAATAATAATAAAAAACTACTTAAAAAAACTTACAAAAAAAGAGTTTATTTTATACTTAGTATTTCCTATATATTTATTATAAAAACCAAAAAAAATGTTTAAAAAACAATTAATTAATTAAAAATTTAAAACTCTAAGATTATAAAACTAAAAAATTTGAAAAAACCCATAAAACTAAAAAAATGGAAAAACCTCAAAAACAAAATCTTAAAAAATGAAACAAAATGAAAAAAAATCTAAAAAAATGAAAAAAAAACTCAACAAAAAAAATTTTCATTATGTTTTATGAAAACAAAAAAAAAACTATATACCAAAAAAAACTAACTACAAACCTAAAAAAATAAAAAAACAAATTATTACAAAACCGCAAATACAAAAAAACCAACTAAAAAAACCTACCTAAAACCCAAAAAAAATAAAAAAACCTACTTAAAAACACCAAAAAATAATTTGTTATTACAAGTGTATATATTTTATTTTAACTTATTTTGTTTCGCTTTGGCGCTCTTCGCACTATTGTGCGCGCTAGGGGATCGCCTTTCTGTACACGCTCATGTAGCTAAGACGTTAGCTACTTCCGAGTCAACTACACTTGCCTCCCTATCGCCGCAACCTTTTGGCCGAAATTTTTTTTTTATTTTTTCTATTATATTTTTGTTTTTTCTTCTAAATAATGCAGGTTATCAACCCGGGCCTCCCCGTACTCGTCTTCAGGGAAGCTTCTACCCTCTCTTTTAATTTTTGTGCATATTTTATTTTGTAAATTATTCATTCCGTTTACTTAGATAACAACATTGGGTACAATGTTGGGTTTAAGTATGTGAGTGTTTTCCTATTCTGCATTTTTATATTATGTACTTAGCAAAAAATACAAAAAAATGCAAAAAATTAAAATCTACAAAAAAAATTCATTGTTTTTTATGATAATAAAATAAATATCAAAAAAATTCATAAAACCACAAAATTCAAAAAAAATTACAAAACAAAAAGTTCAAAAAATTTCATAAAATAAAAATTTAAAAAAACAAAAAAAAATTTTACTTTGTAAATATTTTTTGTAAAAAAATAAATCTCTCCCCCCTCCCCCTTCTTATCTGTAAAAACTTCTTTTTTAGCAAGCCCGCGACGTTCGACTCATCAAACCAACTACTGAAATAAGAGTCTGTTCGCGGGCCATCGAGTTTTTTACTTTGTATTTTTTTTGTAAAAATCTCTCTTTCCTCACTATCTTCTTTGTAAATAACACTTTTTTCTCTTCTTTTTCTTGTAAATAACTTATCAAAATACACTAAAAAATCAAAAAAAAATCGAAAAACCAAAAATCCTAAAAAAAAGGATAACTCTAAAAATCAAAAAAAGATAATAAATCAAAACAAAAATACAAAAATGATGATAAAAACCCTAAAATCCAAAAAAAATTTGTTAATTATGTAACAAATAAAATTGAATATAGCATATCTTAACACTTTTCGCTTTCCAAAAATCTAATTTCGAGTTAATTTATATTCGAATTTTACTTATTCTTTGTTTACTATTTATTTATTAATTAAAGTTCGATAGATTTAAGTGTCTGGGGTTAAGTTTTAAAGAATTTTTATGTCTTTTTCTTATAATAGAGAACTTGTTTTTCACCCCCACTTCTAATTTTTATAAATAGAAGCTCGTCTTTTATGTTAGAAAATAACAACCATGAATTTCAATTATTTCTACTTCAACTTTTAGAAACATAGGAACGTTCATTTTAAAAAAGGTTGCTCACAAAACGTTTTTTATTAAAATCTAGTTTTCTTTTTGAAAAAAAAATAAACCCACCTCTTTTTTTTCATGTCTTGCTTGACATGCTTACCCCTATTTTATCCCTTAAAAAGATTCTATGTCAATGGGAATAAGATTTCATTCCATAAAACATAGACACCCAATATTTAAAAAGATTATATGTTACGGAGTAAGAGAATAAAATTCATTACTCCTATACATATACATTGGGTTATTTATTATTTATGAAGAAAGAAAAAAATTATTATATGTTAGGAAAATAAGATTTCATTTTCCTAATAATTCAAAAGAAAAAATATATAGAGGTTCGAGAAAAAATTGTCTCGCCTATAAATCCAAGCCTTCTTCATAAACCACCAAACCACTTATCCTATTTCAATGATTCTAGAATTAATTTAAAATTTTTTTGAGAGCATAATTTTTAAATTTCATTATTTCCTTTAACTTTTTTTAAGCTAAAGTTTTTTATATAATTTCGATCCATCTTTGTTAAATTAACAAAAAAAAAATTTGCTTTCTATTTGTTTTATCTAGAAGTATTTTTGAAACTCTTCCTCTATTTATAACATTTTCATAATTTAGGATTTAACTTTAGTAGCCCGGATGTTTACTTTGATCTTACTTTCAAATAATTCAAACGGTAGTTAAACTTAAGATTTCTTTAATTACTTATAAGTTTATCTCCAACTTTTGCTCTGTAATAGCAAAAGCTTAAGTATGGGGATATTTGATAAGTTGTAAATATACCTATTTTATGTACATTAATTCAGTCTTTTTTTTATTATTTGCTTTCAGTCGATTTACTTTAATAAATTGTTCATATTTTGTTAAATTTGATTCTAACTTAACTTATTTTGATTTTCTAAAAATTTCAGAAAACTACCCAAAAATGACCTGACACGCCCGTGTCCCAAGATGACACGCCCGTGTCATGGGCGTGATACGTTCAATTCCAACAAAAATCAACGAAAATCGAAGAAATGTTGGACACGCCCGGACACACGCCTGTGTCAACCCGACATGGCCGTGACCGAGCCTCGTGTCACCGCGCTTGACATTTTATGCTCGATGATTGTCGACCGATCCAACAAGGCCGTGTCCAATGATCCGACACGCCCGTGTCAGTCCCGATCGACGATCAAAGCTTCCAGCTCGACGAAACCGCGCTCGACGTTTTGCACTCGACGTTTGTCGACTCAACCTGACACGCTCGTGTCAAGATGTGACACGGGCGTGTACTCCTCCACCTGACCGACAAGACCCGTGCGGCGACATTTTGACGCGACCCGCGCCCAGTTCCACCTCCCCGATACGCCCACCGTCACGCCCGTGACATGGGGCGTGACCTCCACGATTTCAGCCGAAGTCAACTTTGATGTCAAATCTCGCCAGCCGCCATTTGTACAGTGCTGACACGCCCCCTGACACGCCCGTGTCAGAGGGCGTGTCCCATGAAAAATTTCTCTATAAATAGCCAGCTTCTGTATGTATTCCTGTTCTTGTTTTTTGATCCATTTTGCTAAGGTGTTATGCTGCCTAGATGTATTCCAAATGCTATGTAAGGGATTTTCTCCCCCTCTCCCTCTTTTATTTTCAATTTAGCTTTGTAATAATCTTTTAGTATTAATAAAAATTGTAGTTTTTCGCCGTTATATGACTTTGGAATGGATCTAAGCAACTCTTCCTTTAGCAATCTTATTTTTACTTGTTTTTCTTTTGTTCTGTTTTCGTTCTTTTTCATACGGCTGTGTGTGTGTGTATGAGTGTAGTTTTATGCTTTCATATCTTTTATAGATTTCATAACTTAGGTTTTTCGTACTCTTCATATTCATCCTTATAAATTTATAAAAATGTTTTAAAGTGGTTTTGTTTTTTTTTTCTTTTTTTTTATTTAGTCTTTTTAAATGATAAAACTTTTCATTCTTTTATCTTTTCTTCCACTTTTTAAGCATTTTTATCAAGTTATAAGAATGAAAACGTATTCATTTTAATGTTTCAAACACTTCCATTTTCGTATTATTTTCAAAACCATTTTGTCCGTTTAATTTTTCTGTCTTCCTTTTACGCATTTTTACCGCATTCTAGCGGTAAAAATGTATTCCTTTTAATTTTTCGAGCAGTTAGCTTTTGCGTTTATTTGCAAATCCATTTGCTCGTTTATTTTTTATTTCAGCTTTTTATGCATTTCTACTGCATTCTAGCGGTAGAAATGCAGTTGTTTTAATTTTTCATGAACTTAGTTTTTATTCATTTCTGTACGTGTACGCATTTATTTTCGCTTACTCGTTAAGAGTTAAATGGCGCAGTGTTTTATTTCCTTTCTAGTAGAGTGTGTGAGTTTTCTTTTCCAGTAGAGTGCGTGAGTTTTTACATTCTGACGTGTGCGTGTGTTTTACTTTATGTCGAGAGTGTGTGTGCGTGAGTTTTAATTTCATGTCGAGTGTGTGCGTGCGTTGCATTTATTTTGTCCTACTCGTTTGAGTAGGACTCACTTTCATTTCTCCCGCCCACGCATTTGCGTCGGGACTCGCACTTTACTAATTTCATTTCAGTCCTACTCGTTTGAGTAGGACTTGCAATTTTCTGCTTTCTTTACAGCTTTCCTTTACTGCTTTATTTTTTGCTTTCATTTTACTGCTTTATTTATTACTTTCACCGCTTGCCGTCCCCATTCCGATGAGTGGCTAACCGTTCTTAGCCCTCAATATCGAAGAGCATTGGGACAGATAAAATAGCTTTAAATAATTAAAGGTCCTATTTTTCTAATTAATTAAAATTACTTAAGGTTTGCCTAGGGTTTACGAAGCATAGGACCACATAATCGATATGTGGGCCCTATTTCCGTAGTCCATACGCTAGCTAGCCGAGAGGCGTGCGTATGGACCGATCTCCCCTAGGTAAAGAGAGTTCCGCACTAACCCTCGAGAGAGGAGGCGCGCAAACTCTACCGAATTGGGTTCCCCACCCAATAGCGGGGTTCTTAGCGTAATGCGGGCGTTAAGAGGAATCCTTCGTCGGACGAGAGCCTGGTCAAATACTCTTAGCGTTCAGGTGAGCGATATTCTTATAGCTAGGTGAGCTCATTTTAGTGGAACCTCCACGGCCTAGTCTCTGCCTTAATTAATTTTGTTGGGTACATTGGTTTAAATGTACCTGATTTGAAGAAGACTCACGCTACTCAATGATATACATCAAAATGTATTTGATGTGTTTTGAGTTTAGTTGTGCAGGTCAAGTATTTGCAGGGAAAGCAGAAAAGATTCTAAGTCCATGTGTCGATACCCAGAAGGAAAGTGTCGACACTTAAGAAGACTTGTATCGACACCCAGACAAGCAGTGTCGACACTTGGAGTAATTGTGTCGACACCAGGGATGCAGAGTCGACACCAGACAGAAAGTGTCGACACATATAGCTTGTGTCGACACTCAATGAAGAGAAGTCCAGTGAAGATGTGTCGACACTTAGAAGCAGTGTCGACACCCAGAGTAACTGTGTCTACATCAGAAAGTGTCGACACTTGGAGGTTGTGTCGACACTCAGCAAATTTCAGCAGAGTCTAAGTATAAGTGTCGTCATAATGAGGAATGTGTCGACACACAGCAGAAGACTCAGCACTTGAAGAAAGTGTCGACACTCAGTAGGAAGACTCGCACTAAAAGAAGAAAAAGTGTCGACACAAGAAAGAATGTGTCGACACTCAGCAGAAGTAACTCAGATACAAGAAGGAAGGGTCGACACAGGAGGCTGTTCGGCAGCAGGCAAAGTTCAACAAAATTCTAAGTATAAGTGTCGACACAAAGGCTAGTTCGACACACAGCCAAAGTCTCACAGAAGAAACATGTGTCGACACAAGGAGCTTGTCGACACTCAGAAAGTATCAACACAAAAGGCACTTGTGCGACACAAAAGATGTGTCGACATTGAACAAGTATCAATACAAGAAGATGTGTCGACACAAAGAGTTGTGTCGACACTTACAAGAATCCAACAAAGTACTGAAGAACAAGGAGTTGTGTCGACACACAATATATGTGTCGACACATGATGAAGAAGCTGTGTCGAGAAGTAAATTCTACAACACAGGAGTTGTGTCGACACCTTGAAGGCTAGTGTCGACACTTAGTCAACTTGTGTCGACACTTGGTCTATAAGTGTCGACACATAAAGACAGACTGTCTCGAAACTTTCAGACAGTTACAGTTATTTTAAGAACTGACTGGATGACTTGACAGCTGCCATTCCAGCCGGTCTACTGCACCTGTCAGAGTTGTTAGAAAGCTGTTAGGAACCGGATCAACCGGTCACAATGAAGAAGGCCTATATATAGGCTAATTCTGTCAACAGAAGAGATGATTCAACACAGATTAACACAAATCAGTTGAAGTGATCTAAAGATCTAAGTAGTTGGAGAGAGAGAGAGCTCCATCCAAGAAGACAGCCGTTGGAACCAGGCTGTGAAGAAGGGTTCAGACCTAGTTCTGAATCTTAAGTTGCAGTGATTGAAGATCAGCTGCAGAGAATCAATCCTATTATGTTCTACATTCAAGAAGCTTTGAAGAAAAGTCAAGTGAGATTGTTCTCAGCAGAGTTCTTCCAAGAACTCATCAAGAACCTATCAACTCTTCTCTCTTTTCTCTGAGTTGTAGGTACATTCTTTGTATTCTTATTTTCTTGTAGGATCCTTAGGGATTTGAGTTGTAAGCTTGTAATTATAAAGGCTGAGTGGTAGGGCCTGTGTGCCTGAGTGTAGGAGATCTATTGCTCTGAGTGTAGGCCTTGTGGCTGAGTGTAGGCTTTGTGAAGAAGCTGAGTGTAGGTCTTTGGAGAAGACTGAGTTGTAGGGCCTTGGGCATGAGCTGTAGGAACCTGTTTGGGGTTCTGAGTGTAAGATCTGAGGATCTGAGATAGTGGAGGAGTTTGGCCGAATCTAGTACACTACTAGATAGGCGAAGGGGGAAAGTGGATGTACCCAAACCTTGGGGAACCACTATAAATCTGTGTGTTCACTGTGTGCTTGTTTATTCTGTGATTGCTGATTGATTATGTGAAGTATTAAGTATAACTCTGTGATATAATCTGTAATCTGCTCAAAAAGTTTTAAAAAAAGATTAAGTCACCTATTCACCCCTCCCTCTAGGTGATTAGGTACAATTTCTTTCAAGTGGTATCAGAGGGAGGTTACTCAAAAAAGGACATAACTGTCTGAGTAGATCCTGTTGGCAGATTCAGAATAAGTAAAGTGCAGAATCAAGAAAATCAAGAAACATGGGTTCAACAGAGAATCATAAGGAACTTGGATCCATGAAGTTGCCCATTTGCAGGAAAGAAATTTTTGGCATCTAGAAAGAAAGGGTGAGACTATTTATGGAAGCCTCAGACCCTAGAATATATATCACAGTTAAAGAAGGGTCATATGTGTACGCCCCGAATTTTGTGTGCGAGTCGGTCGCGGAAAAAGAGTTTTTGGTGCCTGTAGGGGTACACGGCCTAGGACACGGGCGTGTCCAAGGCCGTGTCTAGCTGGTGATTTTTTGGTCGTTTTCAACCCGAGAAGGACACGGCCAGAAACACGGCCGGATGACACGGGCGTGTCATCCGACACGGGCGTGTGCCAACCCGTGTCCCTACCCGTGTCCTGATGGTCGTGTCCGTTGCCGTGGAGGTTATGCGTGACACGCCCACAAACACGGGCGTGTCGAGGAGCCCGACACGGCGTGTCAGGTCAGACACGGGCGTGTCTTGGCCCGTGTGCGTTTCTCCGTTCGTTCGTGCCTGGATCGAGGCACACGACCATGGACACGGCCGTGTGCCAAGCCGTGTGCGGCCCAGGTCTGGGGAATTTTATGCAGATCCGAGCCGTTCATTTTCTTTAATTAGGATCCGATGGCCCAGATTGAATCCTGCTCTGTTAAGGCCGGGAATAGGGAGTTATTCCCTCATTTTCTCTCCAAAGTTCCCCTTTCCAAAGTGAGAGAGGAGAGGAAGAAGAAGGAGGTTTCCGGCCGCCGACGGAGCATCGGAGCACCGTTTCGAAATCGGAGAGCGGATCCGTGGAGGGAAGGTCATTGCGAAGAGTTCTAACCGCGTAGTTTTTCCATGGCGCCAAAACGGACTACAAGGGTAACGATTCTCAACTTGAGCGCTTGAAGCTCTTTCTTTCTGCATAGGGAATCCCGCTCCCCGCGAGTATGCGGTGAGTGCGTGGTGTTCCTTGGGTTGACGGGAATAGTCCCCCTTGTGTTGCATATAGAGCCCGGAATCGCAAGTACGGGCATAGGCATTGTGTGTGAAGCCTACCCGGACGTGTTTTGTCTGGATCGGTGATGTTGCATTTGATTTGGTTTTGCGGAGAAGACTCCGTGCTTTGGATTTTTCGGGTTTCTACGCGGTAGATTTGCAGCAGGGATCCTTGAGGTTAGCTTCAAGGCGCACCCGAAAAATTGACCGGAAACGTGTTCTGCTAACTTGGCGGTCTGGGAACCGGCCTTGATCATAACTGGGTTATGAGATTGTTTTGGAAAATTTGGGATCTGAGAGAAGCTTGGCCCGCGCAAAGTTCCTTAAATTGGACATGCGGCGTGAGCAACGGGCAAGTGGAATTGGACCTATGCTATGTGGTTCGGTGCGAGAGACCCGAAGACGGGGACTGGCCGTTGGCATAGTCGGAGCCTTAGACGTGGTCAGAAAGGCTAAATGCTCACATGTTGTTGCCATCCTGGGGGTGGTGGTGAATGCACTGATGGGTCAGGGTTCACCATAAATGTGCCCTGAGTGTACGGGGTGTTTGGCCGTGCGAGCCTACACCTGTGGCGAATTATAATTGCGCTATATATATGTTGGGCTAATGTTATGCAGGGAAAGAGCACCGTCGTCCCGAGTAAGGGGCGGGGTCGTTATAATTTGGTCGCTTTTTAGCTGACCGTTGCTTTATTTGCCACCGTGCGGTGGTATGTGCTTGCAGGTGCTGCGGAGCCGAGCGCCAAATAGCGGGCTGGAGCCCATGTTGCTGTGCTGGCCCTAGAAGGCCGTAGAATAGTTATATTTATATATATTTCATGTGTGGCCGGCCTGCGAGCCGATGTATGTAAATCACTCTTTATTAAGTGAACATTTGTAAGGCCTTAAGGCAATGTACCTGTTTCTGTGTATTTGGGGTTTCATTCCTGTTGTTGTAGTTGTGGACATTCATTTTGATGGAATTAATTTTGGGTTCTTTCAACTTTAAAATCTTCTGCTAGAATGCTCTGTGATTAGGACGAGTAGTCTTAATTGGTTGGTTTGATTATTCATTTAGTATCCCTTCCGACTGTCTGTGGTATATGGCGTCGGGTTCCAGCTGGACCTTCTGTTATATGCCATGCGACAGATGGGGGTGTTACAATTGTGTTTGGCCGTGCGAGCCTACACCTGTGGCGAATTATAATTGCGCTATATATATATTGTTGGGCTAATGTTATGCAGGGAAAGAGCACCGCCGTCCCGAGTAAAGGGCGGGGTCGTTATAATTTGGTCGGCTTTTAGCTGACCGTTGCTTTATTTGCCACCGTACGGTGGTATGTGCTTGCAGGTGCTGCGGAGCCGAGCGCCAAATAGCGGGCTGGAGCCCATGTTGCTGTGCTGGCCCTAGAAGGCCGTAGAATAGTTATATTTATATATATTTTATGTGTGGCCGGCCTGCGAGTCGATGTATGTAAATCACTCTTTATTAAGTGAACATTTGTAAGGCCTTAAGGCCATGTACCTGTTTCTGTGTATTTGGGGTTTCATTCCTGTTGTTGTAGTTGTGGACATTCATTTTGATGGAATTAATTTTGGGTTCTTTCAACTTTAAAATCTTCCGCTAGAATGCTGTAACGCCCCGAATTTTTATTACGTACGCATGATGGGCGTTACGTGGGCTTTGATTGTAATTTGAGCATGGTTTTTCCACGGGCTTGCGAGTGGTTATTTTGGTTGCCGAGTTGCACGATTCCCCAGCAAACCGTAGTCCAAATAAGGGACTCGGTGAGGCCTCTTAGGGAATGCCTGCACGTTTTCGCGCCCGGGGAATGTTGCTCAAAATAAGTTGCTGGTTCAGGAAACAAAAAAAGGTAAAAAGTGCTTAAGGCAAAAATGGTCTAGGACGTCCCAGGAACATTTTTCACAAAAGGGGAAAATGGTCGTTTTTGTGCGAGACACGCCCCATGACACGGGCGTGACCCAGGCCGTGACCTGGGCGTGACCTCCTTGACTCGACGATTTTTCTTGCGTCGAGTTGAGCTCGACGAACGGGGTACACGCCCCCTGACACGGGCGTGTCACGGGCCGTGTCCCGCTTCGTCGAGTGTCGAGTGTCGATCGTCGAGTATCGAGCGTCGAGTATCGAGTGTCGAGTCGTCGAGAGAGGGGACACGGCCTGTGACACGGGCGTGTCACAGGGCGTGTCACGCTGGGTCGAGTGTCGACACTTTCTGTCGACGAGGTGTCGAGACACGGTTACATGCCCTAGGTCACGGGCGTGACCGACCCGTCACGGGCGTGTACCCCGGCCGTGTACCGTCTGGATAAACGTGGAATTGCCGCCTTTCGGCGCCGCTTATGGTACACGCCCTGTGTCACGGGCGTGACACAGGGCGTGACCGGCCCGAAAATCGACTTTTTCCAGTTTTTTTGTGCCGTTCATTTCCTTGATCCTGCATCGAACGGTTCAGCCCAGTTCTGAGGAAATAAGTCCGAACCGGGCTTTGTATTTCTCATTTTCATCTTCTTCCTCTTCATCTTCATCTTCTTCCTTCTCCTCAAAGAGAAAGCAAAGAGAGAAGGCTCAAGCAAGGCAAGAAAAGAAAAGCAGCGCCGTCGCGACATCGTCTCGATTCAGGCAAGCGGTGTCCTCCACCCTTGCCAATCTTCATTCTTGATATGACTTATGCCAACATAGCTAGTGTTCCTCTTTCACTTTTCTAGCTTTAGTTCTTGTGTTCTTCAATTTCCCTTGTTTGTTCATTATGCCCTTGCTAATTTCCTATGACCTTGCTAAGTTTCAAATTATGATCAATCCAAATTATGACCTTGCTAATTTCCTATGCTACAGTTCCCTATGCTAAAGTCAAATTAGCTAATTCCCTATGCTAAATTCCCTATGCTAAACGACGTTGCTCTCCCATAGATTTGTGATTCATGGAGTTAACAACTTTCCCTATGCTAGATTATTTCATGTAGCTCATTTGGTTCATATTCATGTAGCCTATCATTAAAGGTGATTTTTATGTGGTTTATGTACTTATGGTAATCAAACCCTATAGGTAAATTTTCTTGGATACAAGGCCTATGATCTTTTTCATGTGATGAAGTTCATCAAACGCTACGTTGGAATTAGTAGTCGTGTGTAAGGGCGATGAAAGGAAACGTGTTACCTTGGGTTATGAGGCGTTTTGCGAGGCGAATTCGTGAAGCATGGCGGGAGCGTTTGTGTGAGAATTTTGCAAGGGGTGGTGTGGTTTCAGCCTGTGGCCACCAGGTTTTGTTTTGTGGTTAGAGAGACCACTTTGGCCCCGATTTGGGCTGGTTTTGTTTGGTGCGTTCCACTTTAGGGCCGCCACCGATAAGACCCTTGTGAAATTGAACTTAACCGCTGCTTATGCTTCACTTGTCTAGTAGGTTCTTGTTCTATGAATGATGGAATAGGCATGTGTTTTGCCTTTTGTTTCTCTGCGGTTGAGCAGGACTTGAAGAACTAGTACGCACTTGGTGCGGTTGATCCTTGGAATGACATTGTTTTTTCTACATGTACGCACTTGTTTTGTGCACTCTTTTGACTTAAGCATTGCTATGGGGTCGGTAAGCCCCTTCTTGAGCCATTATGAAATTTATACTCTCTTTTGTATAGTTTGGTTGATTGCTGAGGTATTCTTTCTTGAATGCCTCAGGTGCAGGTTGTAGCCGGTTGAGCGGCTAGGTGGGTTGGAGGCGTTTCTTGGGAGCTAACCGAGCATTCAAAGCGAGGTAGTTCTTCTTTTGTGTACAGATATACATGTGCCCCAATGGTTCGTGTTAGCTTGTTGGCGCCCATTTGGTGGATTTTCTTTTATGTAAATGTGAACGAGACTGCTATTGTAACTCCCTTGGATGGAATGTACTTGCTTTTGGGATGGTTTTCTGGTAGATTGCATTAGGTATTTTGAAGCTAAACCAAAACTATTATTGTATCTCATGCATACATGACTTGATAAATTAAGACTTATCTTCAAATAACGTAAACAAAGAGATTTTTTTATGATAATATCACTATAGGCTGCATATAGGAGCTCATTATAAATAAACCAAGGATTTCCGCCGCGTACCAATGTGTTTTGATACCTAAGGCCGAGGGATACGGCCAGCAAATGAACTAGTTTTCTTACATCTAACTGTTGAATTTCAATTCATAAAGTAAGCGTCAAGAGTTGCCTGAGCGTGTGCAGTTATCCCCTGCACGACGTGGCATCATAACCCGTAGTTCCTCTTGCTCTGATACGATATGCTCTTTGAGGAAATGCGGGTTGTGACAGTTGGTATCAGAGGGAGGTTTGCTTGACATTGGTCGGGCAAACTTTCCTTTTTGTTTTGTGTTTGTAAGCATCATCTCATACACACACCGAGGTGCCATCAGTATGTCTTGGCCGAAGCACGTACACTACACTCATGGCATGAACAGAAGTATACGGGGCATATTATGTAGTATGGGATGCATAATATGTGGTTGTATATGAATCCACCATAGGGGCAACATGTGAGGGTTATGTAGTATGGGATGCATAACCTCACCACATGGATGCGACTAGCACGTTTTCTTTTATTCGTTGCATGCAATGCTATGTAGTATGGGATGCATAGCATTGGGATGCGTACGACCGCTCATGGCATGCATTAAGGCCTTTTCTAGATTGCATAGCACAGCACGCATAACATAACATTGCATGAGCACAACGTGCCAAGCTAAGACTTACATGATGACACCTGTACACACATGGTTTTGGGTCAAAGAACGTCATGCATGCATGGTTTAGGCACAAGTTAGTGGGATGACGGTGAGTCATCTTTAGGCTAGGCATACCATCATTCTTACACTCCCAAAGCAAGTTAGCAGTTGATGTTCATATTTTTTTTTATGTATGGTCTGTACATAGCCGTTGTGTGTTTTGTTGGGTTTGAGCTTGCTAAGAGTGACCGTGTTATAGGATGTCGAAGCGTCCAGTGACAAGGCAAACTCCCCAATCTGAGGGTGAGTCTTCGGGCGCGCAGAATAATGCGCTGATAGATAGTCTTCGCCAGAGTAATGAGGCGTTGACGAGGCAGGTGCAGGAAGTGCAGTCCCAGCTTCAAGCTATGGCATCCGCTATGTCTGGGCTGGCACCAAGAGGACAAGAGACGGTGAGAGGCCCCACTAGTTCGACTCCTTCAGTGGCAGTGACACCCCCAGTTGTGGTTCCTCCTGCGATGACGTTTATCTCGCAGTTTCAACGACTTGGACCACCGACGTATGACAGAAAAGCAGACTTCGTAATCTTGGATGACTGGGTGATCACGTTGGAAGAAATGTTTGTGTATGCTGGTGTGACTGAGGACCAGAAGGTGATGCTTGCTGCCTATCAACTTAAAGGATTGGCGAAAGGATGGTGGTTACGAGAAAAGGAAGGACTAGGGGCGGGCTGTTCGTGGGAAGTGTTTAAAGAATGGGAACGGCGCAAGTTTCTACCGGCAGTGGAAAGGGACCGCCTGATGAATGACTTCTTATACTTGAAGCAAAGGAACCTCACAGTGAGTGAGTATGAAATCGAGTTTAACAAGTTAAGCCGGTTCGCTCCGAGCTTGGTGACTACAGAAGCTGACCGAGTAAAGAGATTTCTTGGCGGACTCCGCAGCGACGTACAACAGTTCGCAAGTGCTTATGGAGCGACGAGTTACACTGTTGTGGTTGAGGCTGCGTTGAAGGTGGAAGCGATCGAAACTGCAAAACAAAGGACAACTGATGAGGAAGGATAAGAGGAAGCTGGTGGGAGGGAAAGCTCCCAAGACGCAGACGTAAGGAAGAGAAACAAGGAGACATGTAGCTTCTGTGGCCGAACTGGTCACCCCTTTGAGACATGTTTCAAGCAGTTGGGGATGCAGAAAAAGGAGCAGGTGCACGCCATTCAGGGTGCGCCAACCAGAGACTTGGAGTGTACATTTTGTGGGAGAAGAGGTCATGATGTGAGCCGCTGCTGGGCCAAAGACAAGGTATGCTTCCAGTGTGGCAGACCAGGACATCTTCGCGCAAGGTGCCCACAGGTTCAAGCTGTGTTGCAACCCGCACCACTCCAGGCTTTGCCTCCCCTCCGCGCTTGGACAAAGGCAAAGGGAAGTTGAATGTGGTCTCTGCAGAGGAAGCGCATACATCACCGCAGGTTATCTCAGGTTCGATTCAGTCCTCTAGTTCCCGTTTTGTGTATGCCTTGCCTAGCATGTGTCGTTCTTAGCGTAGCATATATACCTTATAGGAAACTTTAAGGTCAAGAACCGTTGGGGCGTGTTCTCTTTGATTCTGGCGCGACCATTCATTTGTAGCGCGAACCTTTCTGGATCGATATCATTTGACACCAGAGCGAGTGGGAATGCGTTTTTGGTGAAATTTCCTTCCGGCGCTTCTGTGGTGGCTGACTGGGGTCTTCTTGATTGTCCCATTTTGTTGGGGGATTTTATAGCAAGGGTTGATTGCAAGGTAATCGATTTGGAAGATTTCGACGTCATTCTGGGTATGGACTGGTTATCCCGCTATGACGCGTCATCCAGTGCAAAGGGAAGCGCTTGGATTTTGTCAAGGACGATGGTCAGCCAGGAAGTGTGTATGGTGATTCTTGCCAGGATTCTCCAGGGCTTTCGGCGTATGTGTTCGGATGTTGTTTGTTTCTGACTGTTTTGCTTGTCTTGTCTCCGCTGTGGGACTAGTGCTGTTTTGCCGCGTTTGGAGGAGATTCCTTTGTTTGCGTGACTTCCCAGATGTTTTTCCTACTGACCTTCCTGGTCTACCCCCTGATCGTGACGTCGAGTTTGTTATTGATTTGGAGCCGGGTACGCGACCGATTCGCGAAAGCGCCATACAGGATGGCCCCGCGTGAGCTAGCAGAGTTGCGTACACAGTTGGATGACTTATTGGCAAAAGGGTTTATCCGGCCGAGTTCATCACCTTGGGTGCACCGGTGTTATTTGTAAAGAAGAAAGATGGGTCAATGCGGCTTTGCATCGATTACCGGGAACTGAACAAGGTGACTATTAAAAACAAGTACCCACTGCCAAGAATCGATGATCTATTTGATCAACTGCGTGGCAGTTCTGTATTTTCGAAGATTGATCTCCGCTCGGGCTATCATCAGCTCAAGGTCCGGGAATCTGATATTCGCGAACTGCATTTCGATCAAGGCATGGCACTTTGAATTCCTTGTGATGTCGTTTGGATTGACCAATGCACCATCAGCTTTCATGGATCTGATGAACAGAGTGTTCAAGGACTATTTGGATAAATTTGTGGTGGTGTTTATTGATGATGTTCTTATCTACTCCCGCAGTGCTGAGGAACATGAACAGCATCTGCGATTAGTATTGGCCACTTTACGAGATCAACGGTTATATCGCCAAGCTAAGCAAATGCGAGTTTTGGTTGCCGCAAGTTGCTTTTCTGGGTCATGTCATTAATCACCATGGTATTTCAGTGGATCCCGAAAGATTTCTGCGGTCATGGAATGGAGAAGACCGGAAACACCCAAGGAGATTCGAAGCTTCTTGGGCTTAGCCGGCTATTATCGTAGATTTGTCGAAGGTTTTGCGACGTTGGGCCGCACCTTTGACTCGATTAACCCAGAATAACGTGGCATTTGAATGGAATGACAAGTGTGAGACCTCCTTCCTGGAACTCAAACATCGATTATGTACGCGCTCCTGTGTTGGTCTTGCCGACGGAAGGAAAAGAGTATGAAGTGTTTGTGGATGCGTCGCACGTTGGACTTGGCTGTGTGTTAATGCAAGACAAGAAGGTGATTGCGTATGGGTCTCGGCAGTTGAAGATCATGAAAAGAATTACCCAACGCATGATTTGGAGTTTGCAGCGGTGATATTTGCATTGAAGTTGTGGAGACACTTGCTATATGGTGCGCAGTGTAAAATCTTACAGATCATAAAAGCTTGAAGTATGTCTTCACGCAGAAAGAACTTAATTTGCGCCAACGCGATGGCTTGAGTATGTAGCTGATTATGATGTGGACATTCAATATCATCCGGGGAAAGCGAATGTTGTGGCCGATGCTTTGAGTCGGAAGACGGGGAAATTATTTCATCTTTCTGTCGACCGTCTTGTGGAGGAATTTCTGTTGATGGTATTTTCGGTGGGCAAATATGATCCGCAAAGTCATTCGGCAATAGAAGAACCGTCATGGCTGATGCTTACAAGACAACATCAAAAAGATGATCCTGATCTGTTGCATTATTTCTTCGGACTGAAAAGGTGAATTACCAGATTTTGCGATTGATGGTGCAGGCACGTTAAAGTATCGTGGGCGCTTTTGTATTCCTGCGGTTGGGGAGATTCGTGAGATGGTGTGTAAGGAAGCACACAGCGCAAGTATGGCCTACCATCCAGGCTCAACAAAAATGTACCGTGATTTGAAACAAAGTGTCTGGTGGTATGGAATGAAAAGAGATATAGCGCAGTTTGTATCGGAATGTCATACCTGCAAGCGGGTGAAAGCTGATCATGGAGACCTGGTGGCAAGGTTGACACCATTGGAGATTCCAACCTGGAAGTGGGAAAGCATCTCAATGGATTTTATTACAGGTTTACCAAGATCTCCCCGAGGACATGACTCCGTGTGGGTGATCGTGGATAGGTTGACCAAGTGTGCTCATTTCGTACCCTTTAAAGTCAACTACCCGATGAAGACAATAGCGGAGCTCTATGTGAACGAGATCATCCGACTGCATGGTGTGCCTGTGAATATCATTTCAGACCGAGATTCCCGCTTTACCTCTCGTTTTTGGCGCATTTACAAGAGGGTTTGGGACAGATTTGCGATACTCCACAGCTTATCATCCTCAGACGAATGGCCAAACCGAGAGAGTAAATCAAATTGTAGAAGACATGATTCGATGTTACATTCTGAAGTATGGCGGAGCATGGGATGAACGTTTGTGGCTTATGGAGTTCGCGTATAATAATAGCTATCAAGAAAGCTTGCAAATGGCTCCGTTTGAAGCGTTATATGGGCGACGATGTCGGACCCCACTCTTTGGACTGAGGTTGGCGAGCGGCCTTTGTTGGGGCCAGAGGCGCTCGAGGATATGGAAGTTGCAGTACGAGGTATTCGGGAGAAGCTCCGAGTCGCCCCAAGAGCGATATGAAAAGTATGCCAACCGACGAGGTCGGAATTAGAGTTTGCGGTGGGGGATTCCGTTTTCTTGAAAGTCTCCCCAATGGTTGGGATTAAAAGGTTGGGGAAAGAGCGCAAATTAGACCCAAGATTTGTGGGTCCCTTCAAGATTCTTGCGCGAGTTGGTGCATCTGCCTACAAACTGAATTACCTGTGAACTTTCCTGGTGTTCACAATGTGTTTCATGTGAGCCAACTGCGCAAGTGTATGCGGAATGACACGCAAGTGTTGGACGTGGTGCCGCCATTGGCGCCAAACCTTTCTTATTGTGAGATGCCCATCCGGAATTGGACTCCCAAGATCGTGTGTTGTGGAAAAAGAAGATTCCTATGGTGAGGTACTATGGAAAAATCAGGATGTGGAAAGCGCGACGTGGGAGCTCGAGTCAACGATGAGGGCGGCTCACCCTCATTTGTTCCCGTAAGCTGGTATGTGATTTAGTGTTTGATTGGATTCATGTTTTGGGTTGCTTGGTGTTGGGTTTTTATGAAAAGTTTCGAGGCGAAACTTTTTGTTAGGGGGAGTGATTGTAACGCCCCGGATTTTTATTACGTATGCATGATGGCGTTACGTGGGCTTTGATTGTATTTTGAGCATGGTTTTTTTCCACGGGCTTGCGAGTGGTTATTTTGGTTGCCGAGTTGCACGATTCCCCAGCAAACCGTAGTCCAAATAAGGGACTCGGTGAGGCCTCTTAGGGAATGCCTGCACGTTTTTCGCGCCCGGGGAATGTTGCTCAAAATAAGTTGCTGGTTCAGGAAACAAAAAAGGGTAAAAAGTGCTTAAGGCAAAAATGGTCTAGGACGTCCCAGGAACTTTTTCACAAAAGGGGAAAATGGTCGTTTTTGTGCGAGACACCCCCATGACACGGGCGTGACCCAGGCCGTGACCTGGGCGTGACCTCCTTGACTCGACGATTTTTTCTTGCGTCGAGTTGAGCTCGACGAATGGGGTACACGCCCCCTGACACGGGCGTGTCACGGGCCGTGTCCCGCTTCGTCGAGTGTCGAGTGTCGATCGTCGAGTATCGAGCGTCGAGTATCGAGTGTCGAGTCGTCGAGAGAGGGGACACGGCCTGTGACAACGGGCGTGTCCACAGGGCGTGTCACGCTGGGTCGAGTGTCGACACTTTCTGTCGACGAGGTGTCGAGACACGGGTTACACGCCCTAGGTCACGGGCGTGACCTACCCGTCACGGGCGTGTACCCCGACCGTGGTACCGTCTGGAATAACGTGGAATTGCCTCCTTTCGGCGCCGCTTATGGTACACGCCCTGTGTCAACGGCGTGACACAGGGCGTGACCGGCCCGAAAATCGACTTTTTCTTTTCTATTTTTTTTTGTGCCGTTCATTTCTTGATCCTGCATCGAACGGTTCAGCCCGTTCTGAGGAAAATAAGTCCGAACCAGGGCTTTGTATTTTCTCATTTTCACTTTCCTCTTCATCTTCATCTTCTTCTTCTTTCTTCTCAAAGAGAAATCAAAAGAGAGAAAGGCTCAAGCAAGGCAAGAAAAAAAAGCAGCCGTCGCGACATCGTCTCGGTTCAGGCAAGCGGTGTCCTCCACCCTTGCCAATCTTCATTCTTGATATTACTTATGCCAACATAGCTAGTGTTCTCTTTCACTTTTCTAGCTTTAGTTCTTGTGTTCTTCAATTTCCCTTGTTTGTTCATTATGCCCTTGCTAATTTCCTATGACCTTGCTAAGTTTCAAATTATGATCAATCCAAATTATGACCTTGCTAATTTCCTATGCTACAGTTCCCTATGCTAAAGTCAAATTAGCTAATTCCCTATGCTAAATTCCCTATGCTAAACGACGTTGCTCTCCCATAGATTTGTGATTCATGGAGTTAACAACTTTCCCTATGCTAGATTATTTCATGTAGCTCATTTGGTTCATATTCATGTAGCCTATCATTAAAGGTGATTTTTATGTGGTTTATGTACTTATGGTAATCAAACCCTATAGGTAAATTTTCTTGGATACAAGGCCTATGATCTTTTTCATGTGATGAAGTTCATCAACGCTACGTTGGAATTAGTAGTCGTGTGTAAGGGCGATGAAAGGAAACGTGTTTCCTTGGGTTATGGGGCGTTTTGCGAGGCGAATTCGTGAAGCATGGCGGGAGCGTTTGTGTGAGAATTTTGCAAGGGGTGGTGTGGTTTCAGCCTGTGGCCACCGGGTTTTGTTTTGTGGTTAGAGAGACCACTTTGGCCCCGATTTGGGCTGGTTTTGTTTGGTGCGTTCCACTTTATGGCCGCCACCGATAAGACCCTTGTGAAATTGAACTTAACCGCTGCTTATGCTTCACTTGTCTAGTAGGTTCTTGTTCTATGAATGATGGAATAGGCATGTGTTTTGCCTTTTGTTTCTGCGGTTTGAGCAGGACTTGAAGAACTAGTACGCACTTGGTGCGGTTGATCCTTTGGAATGATATTGTTTTTCTACATGTACGCACTTGTTTTGTGCACTCTTTTGACTTAAGCATTGCTATGGGGTCGGTAAGCCCCTTCTTGAGCCATTATGAAATTTATACTCTCTTTTGTATAGTTTGGTTGATTGCTGAGGTATTCTTTCTTGAATGCCTCAGGTGCAGGTTGTAGCCGTTGAGCGGCTAGTGGGGGTTGGAGGCGTTTCTTGGGAGCTAACCGAGCATTCAAAGCGAGGTAGTTCTTCTTTTGTTGTACAGACATACATGTGCCCCAATGGGTTCGTGTCAGCTTGTTGGCGCCCATTTGGTGGATTTTCTTTTATGTAAATGTGAACGAGACTGCTATTGTAACTCCTTTGGATGGAATGTACTTGCTTTTGGGATGGTTTTCTGGTAGGTTGCATTAGGTATTTTGAAGCTAAACCAAAACTATTATTGTATCTCATGCATACATGACTTGATAAATTAAGACTTATCTTCAAATAACGTAAACAAAGAGAATTTTTTATGATAATATCACTATAGGCTGCATATAGGAGCTCATTATAAATAAACCAAGGATTTCCGCCGCGTACCAATGTGTTTTGATACCTAAGGCCGAGGGATACGGCCAGCAAATGAACTAGTTTTCTTACATCTAACTGTTGAATTTCAATTCATAAAGTAAGCGTCAAGAGTTGCCTGAGCGTGTGCAGTTATCCCCTGCACGACGTGGCATCCTTACCCGTAGTTCTTCTTGCTCTGATACGATATGCTCTTTGAGGAAATGCGGGTTGTGACAAATGCTCTGTGATTAGGACGAGTAGTCTTAATTGGTTGGTTTGATTATTCATTTAGTATCCCTTCCGACTGTCTGTGGTATATGGCGTCGGGTTCCAGCTGACCTTCTGTTATATGCCATGCGACAGATGGGGTGTTACAATTTGGTATCAGACTTCTGGTTACGGTCAAGCTTAAATGAATTCGTGGGCGAATTCTTTTAAGGGGTGGTGAGCACATGTGTGTGTCATCGTTATAACATCAAAAAGAACCCATGAATGTCCACTTAGGAATGAAAATACACTTGTTGGTGGAACCTGAGTGTTCCAATGATTGCTTTTAGCAATTTGTTTGTTGTCTAATCGTGTGTCTTTGCTAATTTAGACAGCTGGGAGCGGTGCTGGTCAGTCAGAGCGTCCGCAATCAGCGAAAGTAGTGCACCAAGGGACGTGCCTGCTACACCTCCTTCAGCGGAAACCATCAGGATGGTGGCTGAAGCCGTGTTCTCAATGATAAATGCCCAACCTGCAGGGCAAATGCATCGCGTACCTCCTGCAAATGAGCAAGAACCGGTTAGGGCGGCAGAGCCGAGAGTGGTGGAACGCGCAGCAGTTGAGTTAGTAGAGCCGAGGAGAACTACGGAGAGGCAGCTAAAGCATGTGATGGGCTTTAATCCTCCGAGGTTTAATGGGGTTGGAACACCAACTCAAGCTGAGGACTGGCTCTCTTCCATAAAGAGGGTGTTGACGGCCACAATGACTGAGGAGTGGCAGAAGACCACCATAGCGACTTTTCTTTTGGAAGGAGAAGCGAGGATGTGGTGGGACGAGTTGGAGTTTCATCTTCTAGTGGGAAGGCAGTTTGCGGATGTGCCGATGGAGGAATTTTCAAGATTGTTCCTAGCCAGATTTGTACCTTCTGCTCAGAGGTTGGATATGGAGAATCAATTTCTTGGGTTGACTCAGGGATCCAGAAGCGTGGACGAATATCTGCATGAGTTCACACGGTTGGGTCGTTATGCTGGTGCTATGTTTTCAGAAGAAGAGAGGAAGACCAACCGATTCTATGAGGGTCTTCGCGGCGATTTACAGTTACTCCTTGCTGGGCCTAAGGCGCAGGGCTTCCTAGCCTTGGTCAATTCAGCCCGATCGTTGGAAAAGGTTGCGAAGAAGGTTCAAGAGAAGAGGGACCCAGGAGAAAGGAAGACCGAGTTCAAGGTGCCAAGTAACAAGACATGTTTCCGCAGATGGAACAAGAAGCGAGGACTTCAAACTCAGCCCCTTCGGCTGATGCATCGGGGCAACTACAAGTCGAGTCCCCGGAGCTTGCTACAACTGCGGGAAGACGGGGCATTTTGCTCGGGAGTGTTGGAGCGGACGTTCAAAGTCCGAGAGGACCTGGAGAGACTTATGAGGAGAAAGGGAAGGCGGTGGAGTCAACCGCATCCCATCATGCTCCAGCCCAGCCTAGAGTCTACAACCTTGGTCTACAGGAGGCCATTAAGCAAGCGGATGTGGTGACAGTATGAGTTAAATTACAGTGGTTTAACTTTTATAGTTGTTACCTTCGTATTTGTTAGCTTACGGTTGTTAGTGCTAGGCTTTGTGTTGATCTTTGGGTTTCGGCGAGAGCCCTTTTTGATACGGGAGCATCACATTCCTTCTTGTCTGAAACGTTTATATCACGCATCGGAGTTCCCTTCTCGATGGCAGAAAACAAGTTGGATGTGTTGTTGCCCAATGGGTGCTCAATGTGTGCGGATAGGGTTTGTGTTGTGAAGATTAGGATTGGAGACCGGGAGTTTGATTTGCGGGCGTTGGTTCTACCATTGGTGGAGTTCGACGTAATCTTCGGTATGGATTGGCTCTCGGAGCAAAGTGCATGTATTGATTGCAACCGTAAAGAAGTCAAGTTGGGTCTGGACACTGGTGTAGAGGCTACTTTTGCGGGCATAAAGGGGTCAGGGAAAGTTCTGATATCGGCCCTTCAGGTGTTCAAGGAAGTTCGGTCTGGGGCAAAACTGTATGTCACTCTAGTGCAGACTACGACGCCTAAACCTAGTTTGGGCAACATCCCAGTTGTGTCCGAGTATCCTGATGTGTTTCCAGATGATCTCCCAGGAGCCCCTCCTCAGCGGGAGATAGACTTTACTATAGAGCTGGTACCGGGTGCCAAACCGGTGTCACGCTCCCCCTATCAGATAGCCCCAAGAGAAATGGCAGAGTTGAAGGTGCAACTGCAAGAATTGCAAGAGCAAGGTTATGTGCGTCCAAGTTCGTCGCCTTGGAGCGCACCAGTTCTCTTTGTTAAGAAGAAAGATGGGAGCTTGCGGCTTTGTATCGATTATCGGGAATTGAACAAACTTACGGAGAAGAACAAATATCCAATCCCGAGGATTGACGATCTATTTGATCAGCTGGTTGGATCAACTGTATATTCGAAGTTAGATTTGAAGTCCGGTTACTATCAGTTGAGGATAAGGGAGAGCGACATCCCAAAGACAGCATTTAGTACGCGGTTTGGGCATTACGAGTTCACGGTTATGCCGTTTGGGTTGACGAATGCGCCATCCGTGTTTATGGATCTGATGAATAGGACGTTCAGAGAATACTTGGATCAGTTTGTGATAGTATTCATCGATGATATCCTGGTGTATTCGCGGTGCGAGGAGGATCATTACAAGCATTTACACATGGTGTTGGAGACATTGAGGAAAAGTCAGTTGTATGCAAAGTTCTCCAAGTGTGAGTTCTGGTTATCCTCGATAGCGTTCCTTGGTCATGTTGTCAGTGGAGAAGGAATAGCTGTGGATCCGGCGAAGATAGTGGCGATACGGGAGTGGCCTACTTTGACTACGGTGGCAGAGGTCCGGAGTTTTCTGGGGCTTGCTGGCTACTATAGGCGCTTCGTAGAGAACTTCTCGCGGATAGCACTACCACTACGACGTTGACAAGAAAGGATCAGAAGTTTGTGTGGTCTCCGGAGTGCGAACAGGCTTTTGAAGAATTGAAGAGGCGGTTGACCACGGCGCCCATTTTATGTTCGCCAAGTGGAACCGAAGGGTTCGAGATCTATAGTGATGCTTCGGGCAGTGGTTTGGGCTGTGTTCTGCTACAGCATGGGAGAGTGATAGCTTATGGTTCACGACAATTGAAGGTTCACGAGAGGAATTATCCGGTCCACGACTTAGAGTTAGCGGCCGTGATTTTTGCTCTAAAGCTTTGGAGGCACTATCTGTACGGTGTGAAGGTGGATATTTACACCGATCATAAGAGTTTGAAGTACCTATTGGACCAAAAGGATCTGAACATGAGGCAGAGGAGGTGGATGGAGTTCTTAGGGACTACACCTTCAAGATACACTATGTGCCTGGGAAAGGAAATGCAGTGGCGGATGCGTTGAGTCGTAAGATTCCCGCACAAGCCAATTGGTTATCAGTACATGATGAGAGATTGGTCCAAGAGCTGGAGGCATTGGAGATATCTTGCGTTGACAAGCAGTCTAGTGCCGAGGCAAAACTGTTTTGGACAGAGGTGCAGTGTGACCTAGCGGATAGAGTTCGGAGGGCTTTGGTTCAGGATAGCAGCATGAAGCAAATCTTGGATGAAGCTTTGGATGGGTCAAATTCCCAATTTGTGGTTGAAGATGGGTTGCTAAGGAAGGACAGTCGTCTATGCGTTCCTAGTGCGGATAATATTCGGGAGGAGTTGATGTATGAGGCTCATCATATAAGTACTCAATCCACCGGGAAGCACTAAGATGTATAGAGACATGAAGAAATTATTCTGGTGGCCGGGTTTGAAGAAGGATGTGGCACTTTATGTGCCAAGTGTCGTACTTGTGCATTAGTGAAGGCGGAATGCCAGAAACCCGGAGGTTTCTTGAAATCCCTTCCTATCCCAGAATGGAAGTTCGACGATATATCTATGGATTTTGTGCACGGTTTGCCGAAGTCGCAGAAGGGAAATGACGCCATTTGGGTGGTCGTAGATAGATTGACAAAGTGTCGCACTTTATCCCATGAGAAAGGAGGATCCAGTGGAAAAGTTAGCCAAACTCTACGTGGATAATATTGTACGACTGCATGGTGTGCCTAGAAGTATTGTTAGTGATCGTGATGGACGCTTCACGTCAAATGACTGGAGGTTGGTGCATGGTCTGTTGGGTACTAAGCTAAAGTTCAGCACAGCATTTCACCCGCAGACAGATGGCCAAACCGAGAGAGTCAACAGGACTATGGAGGACATGCTTCGCATGTGCGTCCTAGATTTCGGGAAGCATTGGAATGGCGCCTTTCGAAGCCTTGTACGGGAGGAAGTGTCGTACGCCGTTGTCTTGGTTGGAGGCAGGCGAATCAAAGTTGTATAAACGTCAAGCGGGTGGAAGATGCCACTTCAATGATACGGACAATTCAGGAAAGGCTGAAGATTGCTCAGGATAGACAGTCAAAGTATTACAATGCCAAACATAGAAATGTGGAGTTCAACGTTGGCGACATGGTATATTGAAGATCAAGCCGTTCAAGGGTGTATCGCGGGTTCGACGCTTGAAGAAGCTGAGTCCGAGATACATTGGACCATTTGAAATCCTGGAGCGTGTTGGCGAGGCGGCGTATAGATTAAAGCTGTCGACGGAGTTGAGTGGGCTGCATGATGTATTCCACGTATCGGTGTTGCGTAAGGCAGTGCAAGAGCCTTCGCAGATCGTTGCGGACAATCAGGTACCGGTTGACTATGAGTTAACAACAAGGGTCAAGCCAGTGCGAATTGAAGATGTTGCAGTCAAACGACTCCGCAACAAGGAGGTCCGAATGGTTAAAGTCCGTTGGGATAATTGCGGACGTGAGGAGCTTTCTTGGGAGCGAGAGCAAGCTATGTTGGAGGAATACCCCGAGTTATTCCACTCAGGTATCATTTAGCTTTTGTGTACCTTTGCTTAATTTCGGGACGAAATTCCTTAAGTGGGGGAGATTTGTAACGCCCCGAATTTGTGTGCGAGTCGGTCGCGGAAAAGAGTTTTTGGTGCCTGTAGGGGTACACGGCCTAGGACACGGGCGTGTCCAAGGCCGTGTCTGGCTGGTGATTTTTTGGCCGTTTTCAACCCGAGAAGGACACGGCCGGATGACACGGGCGTGTCATCCGACACGGGCGTGTGCCAACCCGTGTCCCTACCCGTGTCCTGATGGGTCGTGTCCGTTGTCGTGGCGGTTATGCGTGACACGCCCACAAACATGGGCGTGTCGAGGAGCCCGACACGGGCGTGTCAGGTCAGACACGGGCGTGTCTTGGCCCGTGTGCGTTTCTCCGTTCGACGATCGTGCCTGGATCGAGGCACACGGCCATGGACACAGGCCGTGTGCCAAGCCGTGTGCGGCCCAGGTCTGGGGAATTTTGTGCAGATCCGAGCCGTTCATTTTCTTTAATTAGGATCCGATGGCCCAGATTGAATCCTGCTCTGTTAAGGCCGGAATAGGGAGTTATTCCCTCATTTTCTCTCCAAAGTTCTCCCCTTCCAAAGTGAGAGAGGAGAGGAAGAAGAAGGAGGTTTCCGGCCGCCGGCGGAGCATCGGAGCACCGTTCGAAATCGGAGAGCGGATCCGTGGAGGGAAGGTCATTGCGAAGAGTTCTAACCACGTAGTTTTTCCATGGCGCCCAAAACGGATTACAAGGGTAACGATTCTCAACTTGAGCGCTTGAAGCTCTTTCTTTCTGCATAGGGAATCCCGCTCCGCGAGTATGCGGTGAGTGTGTGGTGTTCCTTGGGGTTGACGGGAATAGTCCCCCTTGTGTTGCATATAGAGCCCGGAATCGCAAGTACGGGCATAGGCATTGTGTGTGAAGCCTACCCGGACGTGTTTTGTCTGGATCGGTGATGTTGCATTTGATGTGGTTTTGCCGGAGAAGACTCCGTGCTTTGGATTTTTCGGGTTTCTACGCGGTAGATTGCAGCAGGGATCCTTGGAGGTTAGCTTCAAGGCGCACCCGGAAAATTGAGCGGAAACGTGTTCTGCTAACTTGGCGGTCTGGGAACCGGCCTTGATCATAACTGGGTTATGAGATTGTTTTGGAAAATTTGGGATCCGAGAGAAGCTTGGCCCGCGCAAAGTTCCTTAAATTGGACATGCAGCGTGAGCAACGGGCAAGTGGAATTGGACCTAGGCTATGTGGTTCGGTGCGAGAGACCCGAAGACGGGGACTGGCCGTTGGCATAGTCGGAGCCTTAGACGGTGGTCAGAAAGGCTAAATGCTCACATGTTGTTTCCATCCTGGGGGTGGTGGTGAATGCACTGATGGGTCAGGGTTCACCATAAATGTGCCCTGAGTGCACGGGGTGTTTGGCCGTGCAAGCCTACACCTGTGGCGAATTATAATTGCGTTATATATATATTGTTGGGCTAATGTTATGCAGGGAAAGAGCACCGCCGTCCCGAGTAAGGGGCGGGGTCGTTATAATTTGGTCGGCTTTTAGCTGACCGTTGCTTTATTTGCCACCGTGCGGTGGTATGTGCTTGCAGGTGCTGCGGAGCCGAGCGCCAAATAGCGGGCTGGAGCCCATGTTGCTGTGCTGGCCCTAGAAGGCCGTAGAATAGTTATATTTATATATATTTCATGTGTTGCCGGCCTGCGAGCCGATGTATGTAAATCACTCTTTATTAAGTGAACATTTGTAAGGCCTTAAGGCCATGTACCTGTTTCTGTGTATTTGGGGTTTCATTCCTGTTGTTGTAGTTGTGGACATTCATTTTGATGGAATTAATTTTGGGTTCTTTCAACTTTAAAATCTTCCGCTAGAATGCTCTGTGATTAGGATGAGTAGTCTTAATTGGTTGGTTTGATTATTCATTTAGTATCCCTTCCGACTGTCTGTGGTATATGGCGTCGGGTTCCAGCTGGACCTTCTGTTATATGCCATGCGACAGATGGGGGTGTTACAATATGTGCCTATGAAGGTTTCAGTCATGGATGCAAATCAGAGAACACCTAAGGACTTCTCTGAAATGACAAAAGATGAGATAATTCTAGCCACAATGGATAAGAGGGCTCAAAATATCATTGTGAGTGACATAGATGATGCTACCTTTCAGAACCTGATACACTGTAAGACATCTAAGGAGATGTGGGATACCTTAATAGTGTATATGGAGGGTTCTGAAGAAGTGAGGCAGGACAGAAAGTCTTTGTTAAACCAGGAATATGAAAGTTTCAGGCAAGGAAGGTCTGATAGCATAACAGAATGCTATAAGAAATTCTATAGGATTGTCAATGAGCTAATGTCCTATGGAAGAGATTTCAGTAATTATAAGCTAAATGATAAGTTCTTGAGGTCCCTTACAAAGGATTGGGACACCAAGATCTGTGCCATTAGGGAAATGGCCAAGTTAGCAGATATCCCTCCTCCAACATTGTTTTGGAAACTGCTATCTTATGAAATGCAGTTGATGGTAAGGAAAGAAGAGGAGAAGTCTACCAGAATTGAGAATAAAGAAAGAATAGTGGCATTCAAGACAGAAGCCACCAGAAAATACAGAAGTAAGTCTCCATCTCCACCACTAAAAGTTGCTGAGACTGAGTCAGATGATTCAGAAAGCAGAAAATCTGAAAGCAGTGAAAGTGATGAGGACTTTTCAGCATTCACAAGACACTTTCAGAAGTTCCTAAAGAAGAAATAGTGGAGGACAAAGCCATCCACTTCACAGGAAAAAGATGACAACTATAAGAACAAGAAGTCATCAAAGAAAGACAGGAGAAAGCCCAAATCAAGCAAAGCAACTTTATCAAAAATTGTATGCTATTGTTGTAACAGACAAGGACATGTTATTGCTGACTGTCCAGAGAAAAGGAAAGAGTCTAATGATAAGAAGAAGACTCAATTCAAGGGCAAGAAGGAAAGGTCCTTTGTTGCCAAGAAGGACAAAAGCCTGTCAGATATATCTTCATCAGAAACTGAGTCAGAAGCTGAAGCATACATAGGCCTGTTTGCTGAAGAAGAAGAAGAAGAAGAGTTCATCCAGATAATGAACTCTATATACGAGCAAGAGGATAGTCAGTGCAAAGGACTGATGGCCTTTACAGAAGGTGACAAAATCGAGGAGCAGCCTGGACCTAGTAAGGTACAAAATTGTTCTTTAAGTTCAATTTCTAGTGCTAGTTCAGATTCAGTTACATCAGCATCAAGTGATGCCAGTGGGTCTGAATCTGAAGGGGATATTCATCAATTTATTGATGAATATAGAGTTCTGTTGCAAGTATTTAAGAAATGCAAATCCTTGGCCAAAAGTCAGGCTAAGGAGATTGCAAGTCTCAAAGTTGCTGCAACTGATTTTGAGAAGTTGTTTGATCAAAAATTAAATGAAATAGACAGACTGAAAAACATAACTGTTATTCAGATGTGGACTATAACATTTAAGAATGATCAAATCAAAAGTCTGGAGATTAGTCTTCAGAAGGAAAGAGACATAGTTGCAAGGTTTTCTAAACCTAAGTCTGTTCTACCTTTGATTGATGAATTTGTTCATCAAAAGGGTAAAACTGGATTAGGTTTCACAAAACCTGCTAGGACTGTTCAGTCCAAGTCTAAGGGCAAAGCCCCAACTCTCAACAAGCCAGCTGTAGATAAAACAACCAGGAATGTACCTAAGCAAAGGTACAATAGGTTTGAGTGCTGGTGCTGTGGCAAGGTAGGCCATTTTGCCATAGACTGTTGGCATAATTCTAATGCCAAGTTGAGTAGCAAACTGCCTGTTGGAAAATCTGTAGGTAGCTTTGTTAAGAGGCAAACTAACCAGCACCAAGGACCCAAGAATTCTTTGGGTTCTAAGGTCAACTAATCTGTTTTGCAGGTGAGTCCAAGTGGCCATGCCCCAATATGGTACTTGGACAGTGGATGTTCCAAGCACATGACTGGAACTAGGGGATTGCTAAGGGACTACACACCTATCAAGGATGGTCCTAAAGTCACTTTTGGTGGTTCTGAAAAAGGAATTATCAAGGGTTTTGGTAACATTTCTAGCACCCATATTACTATTACTCAAGTGGCTTATGTTAAAGGTTTGAAACATAACCTTATTAGTATAAGTCAACTGAGTGATTTAGGATATGACATCTCATTTGTCAAAGATGGTTGTCATATCAGGAGGTCAAATGATCAAGAGATCATTTTGACAGGTTATAGAAAGAGGAATGTCTATTGCATAGACATTATGGTTGAGAACAATGGTTCTTCAGTGTGTCTTGTAGCTGATGAGAAAGTCTCTCATTGTGTCAAATGGCACAAGAGGCTAGCTCATCTTAACTACAAGACAATTGGCCAACTCTATAACAAAGAGTTAGTGAGGAATGGTCCTCAAGTTAAGTGTATTAAAGATGGAATATGCTCAACTTGTCAAAAGGGCAAGCATACTAGATCCACCTTTAATAGCATTGAAAACAAAGATGCTGTAAGGTGCTTATACCTTTGGCATATGGATCTCTTTGGTTCTATGAAAGTTCACAGCCTAGGTAGGAAGGTCTATACCTTTGTGGTTGTGGATGACTACTTAAGGTTTTCCTGGGTGTTCTTCCTTAGACAGAAATCTGAAACACCTAGTATCTTCTATAGCTTTGTCAAACAAATTCAGAATGAACTAGACAGTACAGTGGTCAAGATAAGAAGTGACCATGGTACTGAATTCCAGTCTGATAGTATGACAAAACTATGTGAAGAATTTGGGATATTTCAGGAATTTTCTTCACCAAGAACACCTCAGCAAAATGGCATTGCTGAGAGGCAAAATAGAACCTTGATTGAGGCTGGTACAACCCTATTAAGTGACACATCTCTCCCAAAATATTTCTGGGCTGAGGCAGTTAATACTGCATGCCATGTAATTAATAGGGCTACCATTACTAAAAGCCACAATAAGACCCCCTATGAGATTGTGAAAGACAGAAAACCAAACCTATCTTATTTCAGGATCTTTGGTTGTAAGTGCTTTATACTTAACAATGGAAAGTCTTACTTGACTAAGTTTGCTGCCAAATCCCAAGAGGGGATCTTTGTTGGGTACAGCAACAATAGTAAGGCTTATAGAGTCTACAACTTGTCTACTCAAGTTGTAGAAGAGTCAGTACATGTAGTATTTGATGAAGCTAGACTTATTAACCATGAGTTGTCTAGAAGTATTTGCAGCTCCACATGTGTTACTAAGAAGATGGACAAGCTCACTATAGAAGAAGGATCTACTGCAAGTCAGCATGTAGATGATAGTGGCTGTTGTCCAGGGGGAGTACTACATGTACCTAATGCAGAAGAAGACCAAGGAGTGCAGCAAGTTGAAGAAGCTAAAGGAGTTCAACCTGAAGCCAGGATGCCTCCAGCTAATAGGCATCTAAGAGATCATCCAGTAGATCAAATCATTGGTGATCTAAGACAAGGGGTACAAACAAGGAGCAGAAATCTGAGTGCAGTGCTCTACTCCAGTTTTCTATCCCAAGTAGAGCCAAAGAAGTTTGAAGAAGCCATCCTAGACCCTCATTGGATTGAGGCAATGCAAGAGGAGCTGAATCAGTTCAAGAGGTGCAAAGTCTGGGAGCTTGTTCCTAAACCAAAAGACCACAACATAATTGGAACCAAGTGGATCTTTAGGAACAAAATGGATGAACATGGAGTAATTATCAAGAACAAAGCAAGACTGGTTGCTAAGGGATATAGGCAGGAAGAAGGTATTGACTTTGATCAAACCTTTGCTCCAGTAGCCAGACTGGAAGCCATAAGGATGTTCCTGGCCTATGCAACCTTTCAAGGATTTAAAGTATACCAAATGGATGTTAAGTCAGCCTTTCTGAATGGTAATCTAAAGGAAGAGGTCTATGTGGAACAGCCATCAGGTTTTGTTGATTCAACTCAACCTAATTGTTAGAAATGAACAAAAAACAAGCCGAAAGTGGAGCTAAAACAAACAGGAAGAGGTTTTAACAGAAACTTTATTATCTGAAAAAGGTATCTATTACAAAGGTATGCTCTCCCTCATATAGAATGGAGGAGAGATGAGAGAATACAAATAAGAGATGTGAGACTAAAAATCTACAGGACTAAGCGGACTATACAAAACAAACCGCACAAGCCGCGCGGTTAGACAGAAGGGCTAACCGCACGGCTACCATCAGAGAGAAAGAGAGACTGCCAGGGTAGACCGCCAGACCGCCCGGTCTCCAAACCGGCTGAGACAAACCGCCATACCACGCGGTCTTCAACCTGCCAAGACAGACCGCTAGACCGCCCGGTCACCATCTTCAACACTCCCCCTCAAGCTGGAGCATATATATCGATCATGCCCAGCTTGTCGCAGATATGGAAAAAGGAAGCGGACACCGGCTTTGTGAAGACATCTGCCAACTCGTTGTCGGAAGTGACAAATGGAGTGCAAATCTGTTTCTTCAATATTTCTTCCCGAATAAAATGACAGTCGACTTCTATGTGTTTTGTTCTCTCATGAAAGACCGGATTTTTGGAAATATATATCGCGGCCTTATTGTCACAGAACATAGGAAGAGGATAGTTGTAAACCTCTCCTAAGTCAAGCATGAGAGCCCACAACCACTTCAACTCACATGTAGTCGATGCCATGCTGCGATATTCCGCCTCTGCACTAGACTTGGAAACTACAAACTGTTTCTTGCTCTTCCAACTCACAAGATTGCCTCCAACAAATGTGCAGAAACCTGATGTCGATTTGCGGTCCCTTTTGTCATCCGCATATCTTGAATCAGAGTAAGCTTCAACCCTTAAGTGACCATTCTTCTGAAATAGGAGTCCTTTTCCTGGAGCAGCTTTAATATACTCTAATATCCTCAGAGCAGATTGTAGATGACACTCCCTCGGAGCTTGCATGAACTGGCTCAACTTGCCAACAGCATAAGAGATGTCGGGTCTGGTTACCGTCAGATATATGAGTTTGCCCACCAGACGTCGGTATCTCGTAAGATCGGAGAGAAGAGGCGAGTCATCTGTCCAAGTTGTGTCTTCTCCAGCAGCCATAGGACAACGTGCAGGTTTAGCACCAGTGAGTCCTGCCTCCTTTAAAAGATCAAGAGCATACTTCCGTTGGGAAAGGACCATGGAGTTGGGCTTTTTAGAGATTTAAATCCCCAAAAAGTATTTCGGGGAGCCCATATCCTTTGTGACCAGATGTTGACGAAGGTGTTTCTTGGTCATCAATACCCCATCCTGGTCATCGCCAGTAAGAAGAATGTCATCAACATAAACCGCAAGAATAATAAGACCAGAGGCGGTTTTCCGAACAAACAAGCAGTGATCTGCTGAGCTTCTTGTAAAACCAATGGCCGCAATAATGCCACTGAACTTATCAAACCAGGCACGAGGACTCTGCTTGAGGCCATAGATAGCCTTCTTTAGCCGGCATACCCGTGTCTCCCCCTGAGCAACATACCCAGGAGGTTGCTCCATGTAAACATCTTCCTGCAGATCACCATATAGGAAGGTATTCTTAACATCTAGCTGCGAGATGGGCCAATCCCTGTTGACAGCCACAGAGAGAAGAACCCTAATAGTGCTGAGACGAGCCACTGGAGAGAAAGTGTCAAAGTAATCTATGCCATAAGTTTGGGTAAAACCCTTGGCAACCAGGCGAGCCTTATAACGATCCACACTGCCATCCGGGAGAAACTTCACCACGAAGACCCATCGACAACCAACAACATCCGTGCCGAAAGGAGGAGGAACAAGGGTCCAGGTACCCCGTTCAGTTAGAGTAGCAATCTCCTCATCCATGGCAACTTTCCAATGAGGAATAGTAAGGGCCTCCTGGTAGGAACGGGGGGTGGTAATGGCCGAGATAGCCAGTGCAAAAGCTCGGCGAGAAGGGGTAAGACGATCGTAGGAAACAACTGCAGCAAGCGGGTGTTGGGTACATGCCCGAACCCCTTTGCGAAGAGCAATCGGGAGATCCAGGTCAGCAGGTGCCTCAGTATCCGGAGTATCCGTGGTGGAGAGAGCTGGCCCGGGAGTAGAGAGATGGCAGCGGAGTGGAGGGAGAAAGCAGAGTAGAGGGTGGAGATGATGGTGATGGGGAAGAGGGTGGAGAGGGTGGAGATGGCGGAACATCAGTGGGAGCAGAGGGAATGGATGGGTTGGTAAGAAAAGTAGGATCAGGAGGAGGAGAGGAGGAAGCGGGAGAGAAGTAAGATGCATTGGCAAAGAAGGTGACATCCGCAGAGACAAATTGCTTGCGGGTAACGGGGTCAAAGCAACAATAACCTTTCTGAGTGGGAGAGTACCCCAGAAAGACACATTTAGTGGCACGTGGTGAGAGTTTATCACAGGTGGCAGCGGGAGAGTGCACAAAGGCAGTGCACCCAAAGATGTGTAGAGGAAGAGGAAAGGGATCCTTGTCCGGATAAAGAATGGAGAAGGGGGTAGCACCGTGGAGAACTGTGGAGGGAAGGCGATTGATGAGATAGCAGGAGAGGAGGACAGCATAGCCCCAATAGGAGCGAGGAACATGCATTTGAGTCATCATAGTGCGAGCGACATCAAGGAGGTGACGGTTTTTGTGTTCCGCCACCCCATTTTGTTGTGAGGTGTAGACACAGCTTGTTTGACGAATAACACCATGGTGAATACAAAAAAAGGAGAAGTCTTGGCTAAGATATTCCTTAGCATTGTCAGAACGAAGGTTCTTAATAGACGCATCAAACTGAGTCTTAACCATAGAATAAAATGAGGTCCAAACAGAGAACAGCTCGGAGCGATCTTTGAGAAGATACACCCACGTACACCGAGAGAAATCATCAATGAAAGTGACAAAATAGGAACTACCCTGACCGATGGTGAGGTTAGGAGCGGGACCCCATATGTTAGAGTGAACGAGGTCGAACAGACGGGAAGAGCCCCGACTTTGCGTTGGTGGGAAGGATGAGCGGTGATGTTTGCCAAGTTGACATGCATCACAGTTTAGAGGAGGATGATGAGGAGGGAGGTGCGGCCGGAGCTGGCGTAGAATTCTGGGAGGAGCATGTCCAAGACGAAGATGCCATTGGAGAAGATCTGTAGAGGAGGAGGATAAGGCGGATAGAGCAGAGACATTGTCGAGGAAGTAGAGGCCACCACTCTCAGTCCCGGTAGCAATCGTCCGTTGGGAGTCCGGATCCTGAAAAGCACAAGAGGTAGGGGTGAATAAGACAGAACATCGTAGTTGCTTGTATAAATAAGTAACCGATAATAAATTGCACGGAAACTTGGGCACATAGAGGGCATCAGCCAGGCACAGAGATGGAGTGACTTGAACCATGCCCGTCCCATGGACCGGTGAGGGAGATCCATCCGCAACAATGACCGGGGGCAATTGTGCATGTGTTTCAAGAAGAGAGAAACATTGAGGATTGCCTGTCATATGATTTGTTGCACCAGAGTCGATTAGCCATCTTCCACGGGTAACAACGTGAGCACTACCAGAAGAGGTGACCACCGAGGCAGACAGACTGGAGGAGGGGAAAGCCATGGAAGCAAGAGAGGAGCAAACCGCGGCGATAAGAACAAGCCGCGAGAAGAGGAATAAGCCGAACGGTGAAGCGAAGAAGAGAAAAGAGCACCAAGTCGGGCGAACAGAAAATAGGTCGTGCGGCTAGGAAGGCCGCTACCAAGAAGCAAATCAAAGGGAAAGAAGTCGCACGGCTTGAAAAAGTCAGGCGAACAGAGGAGAACAAGTCGCACGGCTAAAGATGAGGCCGGGGCGACAAGCAAGCTGGAGCGGGTAGAAGGAAACAGGTCGAGGCGACTATTAAACAGGACGCAGCGACTAAGAGGAGCAACGAGAAGAGAAGTAAGGAGAAACAAGCCGCACGAACAGGGCAGCGGTCAAAGGAGAAGGCAAGCCGCGAAGACAGGTCGCAGGAAGACGAGAATCAAGCGGAGGGAAAGAAGTCGAGCGACTAGAAGGTAGCCCGTACGAACAGAAGAAGAAGCTGAATCAGGAGGAAAAGAGCGTTTCCTCTGATACCATGTTAGAAATGAACAAAAAACAAGCCGAAAGTGGAGCTAAAACAAACCGGAAGAGGTTTTAACAGAAACTTTATTATCTGAAAAAGGTATCTATTACAAAGGTATGCCCTCCCTTATATAGAATGGAGGAGAGATGAGAGAATACAAATAAGAGATGTGGGACTAAAAATTTACAGGACTAAGCGGACTATACAAAACAAACCGCACAAGCCGCGCGGTTAGACAGAAGGGCTAACCGCACGGCTACCATCAGAGAGAAAGAGAGACTGCCAGGGTAGACCGCCAGACCGCCCGGTCTCCAAGCCGGCTGAGACAAACTGCCAGACCGCACGGTCTTCAACCCGCCAAGACAGACCGCCAGACCGCCCGGTCACCATCTTCAACACTAATTATGTCTATAGACTTAGGAAAGCTTTGTATGGGTTAAAACAAGCCCCTAGGGCTTGGTATGAAACCCTGTCTAGTTTCCTCATTGAGAATAAATTCACAAGGGGGAAAATAGACAAGACTCTATTTCTTAGGGAATCCAGAGGCAAGATCATACTAGTCCAAATATATGTAGATAACATAATATTTGGGTCTACTGAAAGTAGTCTTTGCAAAAAGTTTGCAAAACTAATGCAAGGACAGTTTGAGATGAGCAGTATGGGGGAACTAAAGTTCTTCTTGGGTCTCCAAGTTAGACAGACTGAGAATGGTTTATCCATATGCCAGTCTAAGTTCACCCTAGAACTGATAAGGAAGTATGGTATGGATTCATCCAGTACCATGAAAACTCCTATGGGGTCAAGTATGTCTCTTAGCAAAGATGATGCAGGGAAACCTGTAGATGAGACTTTGTATAAAGGGATAGTTGGCTCCCTATTGTACTTGACTGCAAGTAGACCAGATATTATGTATGCTACATGTGTCTGTGCTAGGTACCAAGCATGCCCTAAAGAGTCTCATTTGACAGCAGTCAAAAGAATACTGAGATATCTTAAGGGCACTCCTTATCTAGGCCTTTGGTACCCTAGGAATGGAGACTTTGAACTGACAGGTTATTCAGATGCAGATTTTACAGGCTGCAAAGAATATAGAAAAAGTACAACTTGAACCTGTCAATTCCTAGGTGGAAGACTGATATCATGGAGTAGCAAGAAACAAACAAGTGTGGCTATCTCCACAGCAGAATCAGAGTATGTGGCTGCATGAAGTTGTTGTGCTCAACTTCTATGGATACAACATCAGCTTGAGGATTATGGTATTCAAGTAAGTAGAACACCACTATTTTGTGATTCTACTAGTGCTATATCAATTGCAAATAATCTTGTTTCCCATAGTAGAACTAAACACATTGAAATAAAATATCATTTTTTAAGGGAACATGTAGAAAAAGAAGATATATCACTAGAGTATGTAAATACAGATAATCAACTAGCTGACATGTATACTAAGCCCCTAGAAGAAACCAAATTCAATAGATTTAAAATTGAATTAGGTATGATAAACTTAGATTAAGTTTACAAAAATGGCTAAGTAAAATAGTGTCGACACACAGAGTTGTCTGTGTCGAGACAGATAATTGGTGTCGACACTTCAGAGAAAAGGTGTCGACACATCTAGGAAGTTGGTGTCGACACTTCATGGAATTAGTGTCGACACATATAGGGAAGGTGTCGACACATCCAAGGTGGTGTCGACACTTAAACTTTATACAGACTTAGTGAAGTAAAGTTCGACTAAGTGTCGAGCTAAGCGGTGTCGACACATAAACAAGTGTCGACACATATATTCTGTTGACTAAACTTGTGTCGACACATAGGTGTCGAGACATTATAAGTCTGTGTCGACACTTATCAACAGTGTCGACACAATTTGAGTTGCTTGACACGCTCTTTCATCTTCAATCCTAGAAAGGTATAAATAGGATTTCACCATTGTCTATCGACACGCTCACCAAAGTTTCGAGACCAAACTTGTGTGTCGACACCTCTTTTCTCTCTATTCAAATTCTTCAAATCCTAATGGCGCCAAAGCTCGAAGAGAACGTAAATGAAGGCTATGAACTTGTGTGGCATGCGTTTGATGACGCAGAATCAGAGATCAAGGATGTGGTAACCCTAGTTGCAGACTCAGGGTTAGATTTTCTTGTTTCAGAGCCAACCAAAATATGAAAGAAAGAAGTATTGGAATTTCTGAATGGAGCAACCCTAGACGACTCTAGACTCAAGATAAAGTCAAGGGTTCATGGAGAAAAGGTGAAGGTCTCACCTAAAAGTCTGAGAAAGATACTTCAGTTACCAAGGACTAAGGAAGAAGAGAATGTTTCTGCTTCTAAAACTAGGGAAGCATTAACTTGGTGTGGTTTGGATTCCAACATGAAAATTGGATCAGTGTTCAATAGAAAGGGGATGAACAGCCAAGGCAAATTTCTCTCAGAAATTGTTGGCAAGGTGATCTTGAGCAAGCCTGGAGGGCATGACAGAGTTTCAGCACATATGTTCAGTCTCATGACAAGGATTATCTTCACACTGAAAACTGATTGGTCTGTAGTAATATTTGAGAAGATTAAGGAGAGCCTGAGGAAGCCCAATCTGGGTAGGATACTAAGTCTTTACTTGGCTGGTAGTATACCAGAAGTAATGAGTCAAGCTGCAGGATCAAAGATCAATCACATGATAAGAATGGACATGAGAATCTTCTCAAGATGGGATAGGGTCTTGTCTAAGGAGATGCCAACACCTGAGAAGGAAACCCCACTAAAGAAGAAGAAGAAGAAGACAGCCCCAGTGGCTCAAGATTCCTCTAACAGCTCTGAGGAGCAAGTTGTCTTCACTCCTGATGAAGAAGACACTGGAATTGCTGGAAAGTCTCCAGCTATACAAGATGATGCTGTGAGGCAGGGGGAGCTACCACAGGCTAGCCCTCTTCACCAGGATTCTATCCATGGGGAGCCTCTAGTAGTGGAAGAGCCAACTCCATTAGAAAGTGAACAAGCCACTCAAATCATTCTTGAGGTACTCACTGAAATCAATAACTTAGTTTTCCCTATAGAGGATAATGTTTTGTCTGATTCATTAAATAATGTTAATCAGCAACCTCAGATTGATAGTCAACTCCCAGATGTTGTCATGGAGGACACATCTGTTGCAGCTCAAGTTGTATCTGATCAAGTTATTGATGAGACAAGGGATTCTCCATCACAACCTCAACAAGAGTTTACAATGGAAGATCTCTTCCTTAATCTGGATCAAATAGACTTTGAGAAAGCAAGTGTTGCTGCTGAGGGGGAGAATGCTCATGTTGAGGGGGAGCAAGTAGTAATTGTTGAAGACACTGCAAGAAAAGAGCCTGAGAAGCCAAAGGATGTTGTGGAGCTACCTAGGGAGAGGGTTGATATAGCTAGTACATCTGCTTCTGAAGATGAGGAGGATGCAAGAGCAAAGGAGAGGAAATTCCAAGTATTTAAGAGTAGAAGCCAAACTTATAAGAAAGCTCTGCAAACCATTGCACCACAGCCTATATCACAGCCAGCACCATTTGTAGATTACAGTTCTCTGATGGTTGCCATGCAGATAAAGCTTGATGAGCACAGGAAAGCAATTGAAACATATATGGATGAGGGGCATAAGTCTCTACAATTTGATCTGGCCCAGTACATTAAGTCTATTAGATTTGAGATGAATCTAAATAAGAAGGATGTGACTGACTGCTTCCACAAGGGAGGGAATGCAGTAGTCTATCTAGCTACTCACCAAGAGAAAATCAAAGCTCAAGTGGATGAACTTGAAGTAAAGCAAGGATATATACTGGAGAATCAAATCAGAATGAATGATAACTTGACAGCTTCTCACAATGTTATTGTCACTGAACTTAAAAGTATAGCAACTGCCCAGAATGTAGCCCTGAACACTGCCAAAGAGGAATTTGACAAAGCACTGCAAGAGAGCCTCACTGCTGTAACTTCTGCAATTCAAGATTCTCAGAAGCTCCTCACTAAAAAACTCCAAAGGTTGAAACCTTTTTACAAGGATGGAGTCAATTATTTAAATGCACAAATCAGATTTCAGAAAGATGATCTAAGAGATCACATAGAAAGAGAAGTCATAAAGGGGGAGAGGGTGTTAGTCAAAGCAGGCTCTGATTATGCAAAATGAATTTCCAATTCCATCAGAGCCACTCTTGGTTATCCTCCTTTATGTGATGATGATAATGTTGCTGAGTCTGGGATTAATCCTGCCTATCTTGGAGGTGAGCAAGCTGAAGTGGCTCAGGTGATCTATCCTCCACCAGACTTTGATATGGTATAAGCTGATATACAGTCCATGTATAGCCCACCTGAGGGACAACAAAATGTGATCATAGAGAAAGTGGTTCAGCCAGTATCTGAGGCTATACAAGAAGCTATACTGAAAGAACAAGCTGAACAAGAAGCTATATTGTCTAAGAAGAGGTTCAGAGAGCAAGCTGAACAAAGGCCTGATTTTGAACAGTGGAGCCCCACCTCCAGGAATATTATCTTAACTGCATGGAAGGCTGCCAAAGACAATATTCAAGATAGAAATAAATGGTTTTCTGAACTAAAGTGGAGGAAGCATGAGACTAGGCAAGAAGCCATTGTGCAATACAGAAGAAAGGCAAAGATGGGAAAGCTACCTCCTACTGCCCAGGAGCCTAGCAAGTACTTTCCCAAGCCTTATCATTACTTTGAGAGGCAAAAGATCAAAGCTGAAGAGCTAAAAAAAAGGATCTTAAAGGCAAGAAGCCTGCTGCTGCTGAAGATGCTGAAGCCCCCGTGCAAGCAAAGATACAGTCTGGGAAGGGCATAGTTATCAAGGAGGCTGAGCAGAAATAGAATAGAATTATCTTTAGTTTACAGCTGTAATCTTTGGATTTTAAACACTCTGTAAACTTTTGTATAATAAATATGACAAAGTTGTTAGAACAATGTGATGTGTGATAAATCTATTTCATAATTGTTCTGAGATGATATCTGTGTATACATGTTTTGTTTAATACATGTTTATGTTTCCCTGATTGTATAATCCTGTTTTACATCATTCTGCAATTTTATTATGAATGGTGTATATCATTGACTAAGGGTTATGACTTCTCCAAATAGGGGGAGATTGTTGGGTGCATTGGTTTAAATGTACCTGATTTGAAGAAGACTCACCCTACTCAATGATATACATCAAAATGTATTTGATGTGTTTTGAGTTTAGTTGTGTAGGTCAAGTATTTGCAGTGAAAGCAGAAAAGATTCTAAGTCCATGTGTCGACACCCAGAAGGAAAGTGTCGACACTTAAGAAGACTTGTGTCGACACCCAGACAAGCAGTGTCGACACTTGGAGTAATTGTGTCGACACCAGGGATGCAGAGTCGACAGCAGACAAAAAGTGTCGACACATATAGCTTGTGTCGACACTCAATGAAGAGAAGTCCAGTGACGATGTGTCGACACTTAGAAGCAGTGTCGACACCCAGAGGAACTGTGTCTACATCAGAAAGTGTCGACACTTGGAGGCTGTGTCGACACTCAGCAAATTTCAGCATAGTCTAAGTATAAGTGTCGACATAATGAGGAATGTGTCGACACACAGCAGAAGACTCAGCACTTGAAGAAAGTGTCGACACAAGAAAGAATGTGTCGACACTCAGTAGAAGACTCAACACTAGAAGAAAGTGTCGACACAAGAAAGAATGTGTCGACACTCAGCAGAAGACTCAATACATGAAGGAAGTGTCGACACTAGGAGGCTGTGCCGACACTCAGCAAAGTTCAACAAAAATTCTAAGTACAAGTGTCGACACAAAGGCTAGTATCGACACACAGCCAAAGTCTCAACAGAAGAAGAATGTGTCGACACAAGGAGCTGTGTCCACACTCAGAAAGTATCAACACAGAAGGCATGTGTCGACACCAAGAAGATGTGTCGACACTGAACAAGTATCAACACAAGAAGATGTGTCGACACAAAGGAGTTGTGTCGACACTTACAAGAATCCAACAAAGTACTGAAGAACAAGGAGTTGTGTCGACACACAATATCTGTGTCGACACATGATGAAGAAGCTGTGTCGAGAAGTAAATTCTACAACACAAGGAGTTGTGTCGACACCTTGAAGGCTAGTGTCGACACTTAGTCAACTTGTGTCGACACTTGGTCTATAAGTGTCGACACTTAAAGACAGATTGTATCGACACTTTCAGACAGTTACAGTTATTTCAAGAACTGACTGGATGACTTGACAACTGCCATTCCAGCCGGTCTACTGTACCTGTCAGAGTTGTTAGAAAGCTGTTAGGAACCGGATCAGCCGGTCACCATGAAGAAGGCCTATATATAGGCTTATTCTGTCAACAGAAGAGATGATTCAACACAGATTAACACAAATCAGTTGAAGTGATCTAAAGATCTAAGTAGTTGGAGAGAGAGAGCTCCATCCAAGAAGACAGCCGTTGGAACCAGGCTGTGAAGAAGGGTTCAGACCTAGTTCTGAATCTTAAGTTGCAGTGATTGAAGATCAGCTGCAGAGAATCAATCCTATTGTGTTCTACATTCAAGAAGCTTTGAAGAAAAGCCAAGTGAGATTGTTCTCAGCAGAGTTCTTCCAAAAACTCATCAAGAACCTATCAACTCTTCTCTCTTTTCTCTGAGTTGTAGGTACATTCTTTGTATTCTTATTTTCTTGTAGGATCCTTAGGGATCTGAGTTGTAAGCCTGTAATTATAAAGACTGAGTGGTAGGGCATGTGTGCCTGAGTGTAGGAGATCTATTGCTCTGAGTGTAGGCCTTGTGGCTGAGTGTAGGCTTTGTGAAGAAGCTGAGTGTAGGTCTTTGGAGAAGACTGAGTTGTAGGGCCTTGGGCCTGAGCTGTAGGAACCTGTTTGGGGTTCTGAGTGTAAGATCTGAGGATCTGAGATAGTGGAGGAGTTTGGCCGAATCTAGTACACTACTAGATAGGCGAAGGGGGAAAGTGGATGTACCCAAACCTTGGGGAACCACTATAAATCTGTGTGTTCACTGTGTGCTTGTTTATTCTGTGATTGTTGATTGATTATGTGAAGTATTAAGTATAACTCTGTGATATAATCTGTAATCTGCTCAAAAAGTTTTAAAAAAAGATTAAGTCACCTATTCACCCCCCCCCCTCTAGGTGATTAGGTACAATTTCTTTCAAATTTGAAACTTAGGATCTTTTTTTATTAAAAGTATATTTTAGTTTAAATTTAATTCGGTGCCATCGAGCTAAGCTCTTCATCAGCTCCACCTTTTTAATTGCTTTTATTTTCTGCCTTTTTAGTATATATAAAAAATATAACCCGACAAGTTAATTATCGGTAAAATAATAGTCCCCTCTAGGGAAGAGTAGAAATAATCGAACCGACCCCGAGAACAATACGACCTCGATATTCCACACCGGAATATCCTGTACTACACACGATAAATGCACTTTCCTCTTTTCGTTAAAACTCGATTTCACTGTTTTATATCCAAATAATAAATCTGCGTGCCCTGTTTTCTAAATAAAACCAAATCACCCGCTTTCTTAAATAAAACCGCCCGGAGCGCCGCGAGCTCGTAATATTTTTGGAGTTTTTACCAGCATCACCTACACATGCCTTGAAGGCGATGAGATCCTCTTCTGACACCATCCCATTGGGGAAGCAGTGGCGGTGAAGTTCTCCAGACACTTCCCGCGCCCGTTTGAAGATTTTTCTTCGCCAATTAATATGAGTGGTGTTAACGAGTGCAAGTCACGATTCAAGGAAGAAAGTGTGGGTCGGGCGAGCGGTTAATGCGGTAGGTAAAATAGAAAGGGGGTTTTTTTTATAGAAAATTGGGGGGATCGCAGTTCTCAACATGGCCCACTCGCCCTTATCCCCCTCGCTCCCGCCCCTCCCCCCCCCCCCCCCCCCACACTGCGTGGTTCGACGTCTCACCAGTAAGGGGCGGGCACGAGCCCTCCAATCATTCAATCCAGACATCAAAAATTGAAAGGAAAAAATTAACAAAATAGGACATGTGAGCCACATCGAATAAAAAAACATAAAACTAATCTCTTATTATGCTCATACTCAAGTTCAACCCCGCTTGAAAGCCCAAACATTACCGGCCAATTAGTTTGTACACCTCAAGCTATATGATAAGTGCAAAAGTTAGCACTCGCGGGATGAAGCCCCTCCTCATAAAGCTACTCTCTGGGGAGCAAGTTGTATTTGCGTCGATGAGTCTCTTATCGTACAACTGCCTAGTTGCTCACAAGGTTATCCATCGTATGCACACCACAAAAAGCAAGCATACATAGCAACAAAAATTGATATGGAAAATACTTTTGATAGAGTGCAATGGAGCTTTGTGCGAAGTGATCTCATGACTTTCAAATTTCCTCCTTGGTGGATTGAGCTGGGCGAGTGCCAGCTGGGCGAGTTCCAGCTGGGCGAGTGCCAGCTTAGGCGAGTGCTAGCTGGGTGAGTGACAGATGGACGAGTGTCATTTTGACGAACTCCAACTCATGCGTGCTCAAAATGGGTGACTTCTTCATCTTGGAGACCTCAGTAGGCGAGTTCAATATGGAGACCTCAGGTGGTGAGCTAAATCAATTTGCAACACAAACAAGTGTTTTGGTAAAACCCAAGAGTGTTTTCATATGACTTGCAATAGTACTGGCTTTGACATTTCGACCACAATGACAACCGCCACAAGAGGATCAAGGTGTAGTGCGTACCTGCAGGGTCTCTTCAAAAACTCTATTTGCTCCAAGGCTTCATCCCATAAGGTTTTCAACCCCCCTCTCTTATTCTGCGAGCTCATTTCGCGAGGTCACGGGAAACTCTATCTTATTCTGCAAGTTCATCTCATGAGGACACAAAGTATTCTATCTTATTCTACGAGCTCATCTCGCAAGGTCACATGATATTCTATCTTATTTTGCGAGCTCATCTCGCTAGGCCACAGGATATTCTATCTTATTCTGCGAGCTCACCTCACGAGGTCATAGAGTATTTTATCTTATTCCATGAGCTCATCTCGCGAGATCAGAGGGTGTTTTATTTTATTCCGCAAGCTCATCTCGCAAGATCATAAGGTGTTATGTTAGAACCTTAGTTCTGATTTGGGTTAGGATCACTATTAGGAATATTAGATTGATCCAAAATGTATAGTCATGGGTCATAGGATTATTTTCAGGTTTGGTCATTCAGAAAAATTCCAGAGAAGTTCAGATTTGAAGTTCAGAAAATTACTGGAAGAAAATCTCTGAACTCAGTTCAACGATCTCTGAGCGGAGATCAACGATCTCTGAGCTCAGCTCAAAGAAAACTGTAAAACTCAGATGCAGTTCAAAATCTCTGAACTCAGCTCAACGATCTCCGAGCTGAGTTCAACGATCTCCGAACCCAGTTTGAAGAAACTTTAAGATTTAGTTTGGCGATTTCCTGTGCCGTTTTTCAGACCTTCTTATTTACAGCTGGCAGATTTAATTAAGGCTTAACTGCAGGCATTTATAGCTCCCAGATTTAATGATATCAAATATAGTCGTTTGAATGACAGTATAAAATATGGCTTATTACAGATATTAAATGTCAATTGATTTCTCAAGACAGATTCCATTCTCAGGAATTGATTTAGCCATTCCAAGATAGAAAGAATTCAAATGCTTGAATTCTTCAGGCATTAAATATACAGATATTATATCTTACAGAGAAAATAGAAGAGTAATACAGCACTCGACAAAATAGAAGAGATAGAGAGAGAATATTCAAGAAGGCTTTTTCTCTCACAAAAGAAGAACTTAGCTACAAGTTTTCTTACAACAAATCAACATCATCTTCTTCATCTGCTCCAGGCTTTCAAGAGACAATCAATTCATATCAGTCTAAAAGATTGTTGGAGAGCAACATCAACTTGAAGGCATACACTCTGAAGCAAAGCTTCCACTCCTGAACTATTCTACATCTCAGGGGGAGCTTTGACAACATCACTGAATCCACATAGTCTTCTCATTGTGATTGAGAAAAGAAGACTTTCATCACTCTCTTATCCCCACCTATGTAAAGGGTTATTACTCCCTTTAAAAGTGAACTCCTTGGTGATAGGGCACCTGATAAAAAACCTATTATTTTTTAGGAACCTGGTCAAAAGCCTGAAGGGTTTCTAGATCTACCTGAAGAAGATCTTGTGCTGATAGGGCACCTGATCAAAAACCTAAGTGGATTCCTACCAGGGTGGAAGAAGAGTGGATGTACCCAAGTTTAGGGGAACCACTATAAATTCTTGTGTCGTTTGTGTGCTTGCTTTTCCTTCTTTATCTTTGTGCTGTGACTTTTTACATTAACTCTATTTTAGAATAAAGTTAAGATCTAACTGCTCACTTTCAATTGGTATCAGAGCCAGGGTTCTTTGGTTGTACAGACTAACACCTGAACCAAAATGATCTGATAGATCTTATATTTCTTAAGAGTTTCTCATGGCACAAAATGAAGAATGTTCAAGCACTGGACCTCCTAAGTGCAATCTGGATAAGCTTGCACTATGGAAGGCAAGGATTCGGTTGTTTATGAATTCTATTGATGAAGTCATTTACAGCTCTATTTTGTCAGGTCCCATTACACTATCTGCAGCCTCAGAAGCCCAAAAATTGCTAAAAATTGCTGATACAAGAGCAATAGACATCCTTGCTCAATCAATGTCTGATGACATTTTTCAAGAAGTGGCTGAATGTACTTCAGCAAAGGAAATCTGGGACTCCCTCACAGCAATGACTGCTTGATCAGCAAAAGAAAGAACATTTAAAGCTGAATCTTGGAGTGACTCTGAAGCTTCATCCTGTACAACTGAGGATGAAGAAGAAATAAGAGCAAGATAATTTTGTTTGATGGCAATCAATGCATCTTGCAGCAACTATGATGAAGAATCTGAATATGATGAAGAATCAGTAGCAAAATCAGAAGAGGATCAGGTTATTTCCTCCTTTAATTTCACTTCAGAACATTTTAAAGAAGATTTTAAAATTTTATGCAATGATTTGATTCTATCTAAGAAGGAGATAAAACTTCTCAGAGAAAAAGTAATTAATTTATCTTCTGAAAACATTCAACTCAAAGAAGACTTAACAATTACTTCAAAAAAATTAGCTTCATTAGAATCAGTTAAAGTCAAAGAAAAGATAATAGATTTAGATAAAATAACTGAATTTTTACCAAAACAAACTAAAAATATTCAGAAATGTTTTGTTCAAAATAAGTTGTCGAACCAAGATCGACGATCTCAGTATTACTCGTCGAACGGCGATCGACGATCTCTGAACCCAGAGGTTGGGTTTAACTACTCAGCAAAAGGGGATCGACGATATCATCACTTTTCGTCGAGCAGAGATCGACGATCGTGGAACACACATAGTAGTCATTATTACTCTGTGAACCGAGATCAACGAGATCAATACTGGTCGTCGAACGTAGATCGACGATCTCAACATAAATCATCGAACTCAGAATTTCAAAACAGAAATTTGTATCCTTTTGAAAATTATAATCAAACTCAAAATTTTGTCAATTTTTTTACCCAATGGTCCATCTCTCCTAGGAAATTTCATCAATTAGATCACAAAGATCAACCTGAATATTCTTTTATTTCTGATTATTATGAAAAAGAACCCGGACCCAAGGTAATCTGGGTCCAGAACTTCTAACCTCTTATTTCAGGAAAAGACCCTTTAGAGCAGGGGTAGATGTATAGGGGGAGACTATTTTAGAGGTTACAGCAGCAGCAGTTTCAATTATTCAGAAATCTGGGGGATGATATCAAGGATTTTGTTGGAATCATGTTTCAGATATGCTGAAATGAACTCAGTTAAAGACAAGCAACGGAACAGCTGCATAGCCCTTTAGAAGCTTTTGTTCTCATTTTTATTTCAAACCATTGTTGCTCTTTTTTAAGAACTCATTTTACACTAGCTTTGTATTTTTATGTGAATAGTGTCCTCATCCACATAGGGCGAGATTGTTGGAACCTTAGTTTTGATTTGAGTTAGGATCACTATTAGGAATATTAGATTGACCCAAAATGTATAGTCATGGGTCATAGGATTATTTTCAGGTTTGGTCATTCAGAAAAATTCCAGATAATTTCAGATTTGAAGTTCGGAAAATTGCTGGAAGAAAATCTCTGAACTCAGTTCAACGATCTCTGAGCGGAGATCAACGATCTCTGAGCTCAGCTCAAAGAAAACTGTAAAACTCAAATGCAGTTCAAAATCTCTGAACTCAGCTCAACGATCTCCGAGCTGAGTTCAACGATCTCCGAACCCAGTTTGAAGAAGCTTTAAGATTTAGTTTGGCGATTTCCTGTGCCGTTTTTCTGACCTTCTTATTTACAGCTGGCAAATTTAATTAAGGCTTAACTGCAGGCATTTATAGCTCTCAGATTTAATGCTATCAAATATAGTCGTTTGAATGACAGTATAAAATATGGCTTATTATAGATATTAAATGCCAATTGATTTCTTAAGATAGATTCCATTCTCGGGAATTGATTTAGACATTCCAAGATAGAAAGAATTCAAATGCTTGAATTCTTCAGACATTAAATATACAGATATTATATCTTATAGAGAAAATAAGAAGAGTAATACAGCACTCGACAAAATAGAAGAGATAGAGAGAGAATATTCAAGAAGGCTTTTTCTCTCACAAAAGAAGAACTTAGCTACAAGTTTTCTTACAGCAAATCAACATCATCTTCTTCATCTGCTCCAAGCTTTCAAGAGACAATCAATTCATATCAGTCTAAAAGCTTGTTGGAGAGCAACATCAACTTGAAGGCCTACACCCTGAAGCAAAGCTTCCACTCCTGAACTATTCTACATCTCAGGGGGAGCTTTGACAACATCACTGAATCCACATAATCTTCTCATTGTGATTGTGAAAAGAAGACTTTCATCACTCTCTCATCCCCACCTATGTAAAGGGTTATTACTCCCTTCAAAAGTGAACTCCTTGGTGATAGGGCACCTGATAAAAAACCTATTGATTTTTAGGCACCTGATCAAAAGCCTGAAGGGTTTCTAGATCTATCTAAAGCAGATCTTGTGGTGATAGGGAAACTGATGTAACGCCCCAAAACTCAAAGGAGCGACGGGGGACGTTTTGGGCCAGTTTTGGGTTCTGTCTGCAGGCACACGGCCTGGGACACGGGTGTGTCCCAGGGCGTGTCAAGCCCGTGTCGACTCTGAGCCGGGAAGTCGACACTTTGGTCTCGACATTGTGCCGAGATTGGGCACACGGCCTGAGATACGGACGTGTCGCAGGGCGTGTCGACCCGTGTCGACACTTAGCCGCGAAGGCGACACTCTGCGTTCGACGAAGTGTCGAGATATGGCACACGGCCCGCGACACGGGCGTGTCGCAGGGCGTGTCAACCCGTGTCGACACTCGTCCCGGGAAGTCGACACTTTGGTCTCGACGATGTGTCGAGATAAGGCACACGGCCTAGGACACGGGCGTGTCCAAGGCCGTGTCATCAGGTCGACGATCTTCGCTCGACGAAGTGTCGAGTGTCGAGACCATGTACACGGCCTGGAGCCCAGGCGTGTTTAGGTGACACGGGCAAGGACACGGCGTGTCCTAGAACCCGTGCAGTGCTCGGGTTGTTTTTCGGGGAAAAATGATGGGGTACACAGCCGGCCACACGGCCGTGTCAGGTGGAACACGGGCGTGTCAGGTCGAACACGGGCGTGTTCGATACCCGTGTGTTGTTCCAGGTGATTCGATTTTGACGGCGAATGAGGCACACGGCCCTGCCCGTAAGACCGCCGGACAACCCCCGGCGGGTTCCCCGGAGGCCAGCGAACCCGCCGGTGGGCGCCGGGCAGGCCGCCGGCGGCGGCAGAGGAGGGCGCGGGAGATGCTCTGCGGAAACGGCGGTATCGGGAAATTTCGGGGGATGTACAGTAACTGCTTTGGGTATTTTTTTTAATTGCAGGCCGTCCTTGATGAATCCAATCAAATTAAATGGCTGGATTTGATTTTCCGCCTACTCGCTAGGAGTTAAATGGTCGGACTGTATTTTGATGTAAATATTTAAGAAAGCCCTGTAATCGCATTTATTTTCTCCTACTCGTTTGAGTAGGACTCGCTTTCATTTCAGTCCTCTCGTTTGAGTAGGACTTGCACTTTTCAGCTTTTATTTCCCGCCCCCACTCATTTGAGTGGGACTTGCAAATTTCAATTATGCACTTTTCAGCTTTTATTTCCCGCCCCCACTCGTTTGAGTGGGACCTGCAAATGTCAATTATGCAATTTTCTCTTATGTGTAAATTAGTTTTATTTCTTCCTTTTATATGTTTGAATGAGTGCAGGTGTGTTTATTTGTAACAACTTTTCTAAAATTAGGTTATTTTGCTTTTCTTCTTATTTTCTTTATAACCTTTCAGCGAATAGTTTAAGACGCTCGCATAACCAAACATACAAGCTTTCCCCATTCCGATGAGTGGCTAATTTCTTTTAGCCCTCGGTATCGAAGAGCTTTGGGATCTAAAATGTTTTAAATAACCAAATGTCTAATTTTTCAATTTAATTAAAAACTTAAGGTTTACCCCGGGTTAACGACGCGTAGACCCACATATCGATGTGTGGGCTCTATTTCCGTTATCCATACGCTAGCTAGCCGAGAGGCCGTGCATATGGACAGATCACCCCTGGGTAGATAGAGTTCCGCACTAACCCTCGAGAGAGGAGGCGCGCTAACTCTACCGGATCGGGTTCCCCACCCAATAGCGGGGTTCTTAGCGTACTGCGGGCATTAAGGGGAATCCTTCGTCGGACGAGAGCCCGGTCGAATAGCCTTAATGTCTAGGTGAGCGATATTCCTAGAGATAGGTGAGCTCATTATTTTGAACCTCCACGACCAAGTTTCCGCATTAATTAAATTGAAACTTTAGATATCTAGTTATTCAAATCTATTTTTAATCCTAACGCAATTCGATACCGGGAGTTATCTCTTCATCGACTACTTTCTTAAAATCTATTTTCGTTCTTATTTTACTTAAAACCCTCAACTTCTATTTCGGTAAAATAATAGTGTTTTCGGAGGAGTAGGGGTAATCAACCCGTTCCCGGGAATAATACGACCTCGGTATTCTCCCGAATATCGAGTACTACTTGCGATAGGTGTACTTGCCTGCCCTAGCAAGCCCGCGGCGATCGACTCACCGAACCAACCACAGTAAGAGTCTGTTCGCGGGCCAATCAGATGGCACAAAGGTTGCGGCCCCCTTTCACTTTACCTATTATTTTTTGCTCGGAATTTCTCTCAATACTCATTCACAAGAGTTTGCATCCCTGCTTAGCATCAAGGTTTGTGCTTCTAAACAAAAACAATCACCTTTATTATTTGCTGACAACACTCTTCTGTTTGGTTTGGTGAACCTTAGTACCACAAGAAAAGTATTTTGTATTCTTTCACATTATTGCAATCTATCGGGGATGTTGTTAATGCCAACAAATCAAACGTTCTCTTTGGGCCAAAGGTGAATCTAATTGCAAAAGATGGTACCTTGCATGAACTCGTTGTTGAATTTTCTCAAAGTGGTCAGCAAGATAGCCTAAAGCCAAATTAATATTCTCAGAACTATCCAGTTAACACCTTGATCATGCGGAAGCCCAAAGAGCAAGCTTAACACCACATGCAAATGGAAGAACAAGCAGATCTTATATTCATTAACACTTCTTTACAAGGCGAGGTATACATAGCAAGACATGGTTTCGCTAATACACAAGCTACAACAGAAAGCACAACACAAGCCGGGCGGACAACACTGGAGACCGCCGAGACCGCACAGTCCGCCAAGGTCGCCGAAGCCGCCCGATCTGAAGCTGCTACACGCCGAAAAAAGCACGGAGTCCGCCGAGACCGCGAGGTCGCGCGGACACACCGTTATTCGCTGATTGCTGAAGAACTGAAGAACAGATCGCCTACCCGCCTGAGACCGGCGGACAGGTTATTGGCACTTGCAAACGCTGAAGCAGAGAACCACTGACAAGCAGCAGAAGCGACCAGCTGAAACCCCAGAGACTGCACACTTCAATGTACTTGACCAAAGTCAAAGCCAAACTCCTGGCTCCTTGAAGCTAGCCGCGCGACCTGCACACAGCAAACCGTCAGCTCTACTCAACCCGCGCGGACAGGAAAATCCAGACCGCAACAATTGCCCAAGCCCAACTTACTGTTCACTCAGTTACTGTAGACGTGCCAGGGGGGTCTAATTAATAATATTATTAAAAATTCTAATAATTAATATTTAGAAAACTTTAAAATTTTAGAATTTTAAACCGCAACAATTGCCCATCCCCCGGCGAGTTTGAATGTCAAGCGGGAGAAGCCCGCAGCGACTCATTGAGAACGGGCCTAGCCCGTTCGATGATACTAGTATTATATATATATATATATATATATATATATATATATATATATATATATATATATATATATATATATATATATATATATATATGTATGTATGTATATATATATATATATATATATATATGTATGTATGTATATATATATATATATATATATATATATGTATGTATGTATATATATATATATATATATATATATATATATATATATATATATATATATATATATGGGGGCATATACTGTGCGCGCAAACATTAGGTGCGGTCGTACGGACAAGTGATTTTGGGGGTCCAGATGGTCTCAAAACAAAAATTGATCAACATGAAAGTTTTAGATCTCGGCGAGATGAACAACTTTAATGTTGATCACTTTTTGATTTGGAGCCGATTTAGACATCGATTTGGGCCCCGAAATCGGGGGCGGGGGAACTGCTACAGTAAACCGTTCCACCGCCCCTGATTTCGGGGCCCAAATCGAGATCCAAATCTGCTCCAAATCAAAACGTGATCAACATGAAAGTTGTAGATCTCGCCGAGATCAACAACTTTCATGTATCCAGCCAATTAACTCAAATGAGTAGGCGGAAAAATAAAAACTACACACGCACTCTACTTGAAAGTAACTACTCACGCACTCGACATAAATAAACACACACACACACACACTTGCATAATTTAACTTAGGAGCTGAAAAATATCTCATACACGCACACACTCGTGCTAAAATAATTGCAAAAATCAAAGTTATCGAAAAATTAAAATGACTGCATTTCTACCGCTGGAATGCAGTAGAAATGCATAAAAAGGCAAAATAAAAATTATTTGAGCAAAAAGTTTTCAAATTAAAGTGAGAAGGGCAAGTGCCCGAAAAATTAAAACGTTTACATTTTTACCGTTAGATTTTGATAGAAATGCTTAAAAAGTGAAAATAAAAATTATTTGAGCGAAGATATTTTTTGTGAGTACTTAAAATGCAAGTTTATGAAAAATAAAAATGACAATTTATATATTATTATAGCCTTGTAAAATGGTTTAAAAAGAGAGAGTAAGCTAAAAAGAAGCAGTAGTTTTATAGCTAAAACAAAGTAAAAGAAGTTAAGAGGAATGCAAACTATCATTTTTAATGTTTTACAAGTTCATAAAAGCGCATTTTGAAGCATGAAAATCCTAAGTCTAACCAAATTTAAAGAGTTAGAGAATGAAAACGGTCATAATAACGGCTATAAGTTTTTGCGTTTTAAAACATGAAAGTGTATAAGATTGAAGTAAAGGAGGCCTTTAGAGAAAATTCAGAGCATATGAGGATGAGAAAAATATCTATTTTATTAATAAAAGAAGTTGATTACAGGAGCTTAAACAAACTAAATTCAAAAAGGGGGAAAGAGAATCCTTACATAGCACTAAAGCAGCTCTAACGGCAGCCCTTATACATCAAAATGGTTCGGATTTTTGGAACACGGGCGTGTCGGGCTTTCCTCTTCAAAATTGGCCTCTTTTCGGGATTTTGAGCTGTCACGTCCTGGTCACGGGCGTGACCAATATGTCACGGGCGTGACATGTCATTTTTGCAGATTTTGACTTTTTTTCCTGACAAATAAAATAAAGCAAGTTAGTTATATTTACAAAAATAGGAGCATTTTATTGAATAAAAACAAGTAGAAATGATAAAAAATAAATAAAATGACTTAAGTAATGTACATAAAATTAGGTATATTTACAATTCATCAAATACCCCCATACTTAAGCTTTTGCTATTCCAGAGCAAAAGTTTGAGATGAACTTATAAGGAATAAAAAAAACTCTAAGTTTAGCTATCGCTTAATCAATTATAAGAGAGATCTAAATAAATAAACGGGGCGTAAGAGTTAAGTCCTAAATTTATGAAGATGATTTAAATAGCGCAAAAGTTTTGGCCAAAAGACTTCTTGATATAATCAAATAGAAAGCAATAATTGTAAAGGTTAGATTAACAAGAATAGTTTGGAATTATATGAACTTTTAGCCTATAGGAGTTTTACTGGAAATAATGCAATTTACAAATTATGCTCTCAAAACGATTTTTGAAATAAATCTAGAATCGTGAAATTGGCTAAGGGGGTTGATGTTGGTTTATGAAGAGGGTTTTGATTTTTGAGGCGAGGTAATCTTTTCTCGAACCTCTATGTTTTTTTTTGGAATATTAGGAAAACGAAATCTTATTTTCCTAATATCGATTTTTTTTCTTCAACTTCATAATAAATGTTAACCCAATGTATATGTGTAGGAGTAATGAAATTTATCCTCTTACTCCATAGCATATAATCTTTTAATCTATTGGGTGCCTATGTTTACGGAACGAAATCTTATTCCCATGGACATAGGATCTTTTAAGGATAACAATTTTATCATGCCAAGTCAGTCATGATAAGGACGGTGAGAAAAGAAAACTAGATTTTTTTATTAAAAAACAATTTTGAGAGCAACCTTAATAAATTGTAAGTTCCAAGTTTTCAGAAAGCTAAAAGTAAACATAATTGAATCCTATAATCATTATTTTCTAACATAATACACGTGCTCCTATTAATGAAAAATTAGAAGTAGTGCCTAAAATGAGTTCGCTATTTTTAACAAAGCATAATGAATTCTTTAAAACCTAACCCCGAATATTTAAATTTTTCAATCAATAATTAACAAACGAATAACAAACAAAGAATTAATAAAATTCACATATAAATAAACTCAAAGCAAAAGTTTTGGATAGCAAGAAAATTAAGGATGGTATATTTGATTTATTTGTTTCAAAATATTTTTTGGTTGTTTTAGAGTTTTTTTATTATTTTTTTTTTTCGTCATTTTTTTTTGTGTTTTTTTTTTATTATTTATTATCTCTTTTTTTTTGAAGGTTAGTGAACTTATTATCTTTTTTAGATTTTTAAGGTTTTGCGGAAAGTGGGAGAAAAAGAGATGGTATGAGAGAGAAAAGGAAGGGGGAGAGAGAAGATTATTTACAAAAATATTTACACAGATTTTTATAAAATGAAACTAAACATGTTTTTGGACTTTTGGTTTTATGAATTTTTTTGGAGTTTTTGTTTTATAATTTTTTTTTTGAATTTTTTTGTGTTTTACAATTTTTTTGGGGATTTTTGCTTTAAAAAGACAAAAACATTTTAAAGACAAAAAAAAACTTAGGTTTTTGGGATTTTGTTTTCATTTTCAAAATTTGTTTTTTGAAGTTTTTGTTATTTTTATAGTTTTTTTTTGTTCATATATATGTTTTATGTATATAGTGCAGAAAATAGAAAGACAGTGCAGAAAATAGAAATATGAAAAAGAAAGCGAGAAAACACCCCCATACTTAAGTCCAACATTGTCCCCAATGTTGTAACGTAAGTATGCGGAACAAAACAGGGAAGATAATATATACAAAGAAAAGAAAGAAATGGGGGGGGGGTAGAAGCTTCCCTGAGAGGAGGTGGGGGGGCGCAGTTTAGGAACCCTGAGGATCGGTCCGTTTTGGATTGATCACCTCCTTTCCGCTATGGAGGGTTATAGCGTTGATATTTTCCCGCGGATTGGGCTCCGTGTTTCCCGGCAGTGCCCCGAGCGCGCGCTCGGACATCATTCGAGCTAGCTGTCCAACCTGGAGTTCTAAGTTTTTTAGCGATCCGGTGATGTTCCGGATATTTGACTCGTTGGATGCTATATATTTAGAAAAATTATCCTCCATCGGGGAGGGTTTTGGAAGAGGGGGAGGCGGCAGAAATCCAGGCGCGAAAGAATTGGGGGGGCGCTGCGCATTATTCGGATTGCTCCATGAGAAGTTGGGGTGGTTCCTCCAACCCGGATTATAGTTATTGCTATAAGGGTTGTTATTGGGGTTGAAGGAAGGTCGCTCAGCATTTCCCACGTAGTCTACGAATTCATTTGCTACGCCGGCATTAGGGGGAATCGCCCAAGGAGGAGTGGTGGAGGCAGCAGACATCTCCGCCACCTGCTTTGTCAGCCTTTCAACTTGAAGGGCTAAGTGGGCAGTGGCATCCACTTCGAAGAGGCCGGCCGCCTGCTTGGGACGTCCCCGAGAGACGTTCCATTGGTAGGCGTTCATAGCCATCTCTTCAATAAGAGCTTGGGCAGCCTCGGGGGTCTTATTATTCAAGGTACCCCCGGCAGCCGCGTCAATCATTTGACGCGTCTGATAATTAAGCCCATTGTAGAAGATTTGGACCTGCAACCACGCAGGCAGCGCGTGGTGCGGACACTTGCGGAGGAATTCCTTAAAGCGCTCCCAAGTCTCAAAAGGAGACTCAGAATCGTTCTGCACGAACGAAGAAATGTCCGCCCGTAACTTTGCGGTTTTGGCGGGCGGAAAATACTTCGTTAAGAACCGCTCCGCAAGCTCGGCCCAGGTGGTGATACATCCTCGTGGGAGGGAATTCAACCACGCCTTAGCTTTGGATCTGAGGGAGAATGGAAAAAGGCGCAAACGAATGGCGTCATCAGTGACGCCATTAATCTTAAAAGTGTCGCAAATCTCCAAAAAACTAGACAAATGAACGTTCGAGTCCTCATCCGGCTGTCCATCGAACTGCACGGCGTTTTGGATCATTTGGATAACGCTCGATTTGATCTCAAAATTATTGTTCGCCACCGTCGGGCGGACAATACTGGACCCAGTATCGTCCAAATTTGGTCGGGCGTAATATGACATTGTACGCTCGAGGGCCGCGTTCGGATTGGGGTCGGCCATAGGAACGGCAGAGGGTTCTCCGATGGATTCTGCGGGATCCAAAGAGGGATTTCGGCGTTGAGACCGAATACGCGCAAGAGAGCGTTCGATCTCAGGATCGAAATCCAAATTTTCGGACTCCGAAGGCTGTCCACGGGTCATACACCCGAATGAAAAGTAGAAAAATTAACTCTCTTTTTTTTTTGGATTTTGAAGAAAAGTTTTTTTAAGTTTTTTTTTAGTTTTTAGAAATAAAAGTAAAAGTAATAGAGTTCGGATTCGGAATAACAACTCAAAGAGAAGTCCCCGGCAACGGCGCCAAAAACTTGATTGGCCCGCGAACAGACTCTTACTGTGGTTGGTTCGGTGAGTCGATCGCCGCGGGCTTGCTAGGGCAGGCAAGTGCACCTATCGCAAGTAGTACTCGATATTCGGGAGAATACCGAGGTCGTATTATTCCCGGGAACGGGTTGATTACCCCTACTCCTCCGAAAACACTATTATTTTACCGAAATAGAAGTTGAGGGTTTTAAGTAAAATAAGAACGAAAATAGATTTTAAGAAAGTAGTCGATGAAGAGATAACTCCCGGTATCGAATTGCGTTAGGATTAAAAATAGATTTGAATAACTAGATATCTAAAGTTTCAATTTAATTAATGCGGAAACTTGGCCGTGGAGGTTCAAAATAATGAGCTCACCTATCTCTAGGAATATCGCTCACCTAGACATTAAGGCTATTCGACCGGGCTCTCGTCCGACGAAGGATTCCCCTTAATGCCCGCAGTACGCTAAGAACCCCGCTATTGGGTGGGGAACCCGATCCGGTAGAGTTAGCGCGCCTCCTCTCTCGAGGGTTAGTGCGGAACTCTATCTACCCAGGGGTGATCTGTCCATATGCACGGCCTCTCGGCTAGCTAGCGTATGGATAACGGAAATAGAGCCCACACATCGATATGTGGGTCTACGCGTCGTTAACCCGGGTAAACCTTAAGTTTTTAATTAAATTGAAAAATTAGACATTTGGTTATTTAAAACATTTTAGATCCCAAAGCTCTTCGATACCGAGGGCTAAAAGAAATTAGCCACTCATCGGAATGGGGAAAGCTTGTATGTTTGGTTATGCGAGCGTCCTAAACTATTCGCTGAAAGGTTATAAAGAAAATAAGAAGAAAAGCAAAATAACCTAATTTTAGAAAAGTTGTTACAAATAAACACACCCGCACTCATTCAAACATATAAAAGGAAGAAATAAAACTAATTTACACATAAGAGAAAATTGCATAATTGACATTTGCAGGTCCCACTCAAACGAGTGGGGGCGGGAAATAAAAGCTGAAAAGTGCATAATTGAAATTTGCAAGTCCCACTCAAACGAGTGGGGGCGGGAAATAAAAGCTGAAAAGTGCAAGTCCTACTCAAACGAGTAGGACTGAAATGAAAGCGAGTCCTACTCAAACGAGTAGGAGAAAATAAATGCGATTACAGGGCTTTCTTAAATATTTACATCAAAATACAGTCCGACCATTTAACTCCTAGCGAGTAGGCGGAAAATCAAATCCAGTCATTTAACTCAAGTGAGTAGGCGGAAAAATAAAGAATGAAAATTACAAGTCCTACTCAAACGAGTAGGACTGAAAATACAGACCGGCCATTTAACTCAAGTGAGTAGGCGGAAAAATAAAAAATGAAAACACTTGCTTGAATAAAATCCAGCCAATTAACTCAAATGAGTAGGCGGAAAAATAAAAACTACACATGCACTCTACTTGAAAGTAACTACTCACGCACTCGACATAAATAAACACACACACACACACACTTGCATAATTTAACTTAGGAGCTGAAAAATATCTCATACACGCACACACTCGTGCTAAAATAATTGCAAAAATCAAAGTTATCGAAAAATTAAAATGACTGCATTTCTACCGCTGGAATGCAGTAGAAATGCATAAAAAGGCAAAATAAAAATTGTTTGAGCAAAAAGTTTTCAAATTAAAGTGAGAAGGGCAAGTGCCCGAAAAATTAAAACGTTTACATTTTTACCGTTAGATTTTGATAGAAATGCTTAAAAAGTGAAAATAAAAATTGTTTGAGCGAAGATATTTTTTGTGAGTACTTAAAATGCAAGTTTATGAAAAATAAAAATGACAATTTATATATTATTATAGCCTTGTAAAATGGTTTAAAAAGAGAGAGTAAGCTAAAAAGAAGCAGTAGTTTTATAGCTAAAACAAAGTAAAAGAAGTTAAGAGGAATGCAAACTATCTTTTTTAATGTTTTACAAGTTCATAAAAGCACATTTTGAAGCATGAAAATCCTAAGTCTAACCAAATTTAAAGAGTTAGAGAATGAAAACGGCCATAATAACGGCTATAAGTTTTGTTATATTTGGAAAGAAAACGAGAACATTTGCGTTTTAAAACATGAAAGTGTATAAGATTGAAGTAAAGGAGACCTTTAGAGAAAATTCAGAGCATATGAGGATGAGAAAAATATCTATTTTATTAATAAAAGAAGTTGATTACAGGAGCTTAAACAAACTAAATTCAAAAAGGGGGAAAGAGAATCCTTACATAGCACTAAAGCAGCTCTAACGGCAGCCCTTACACATCAAAATGGTTCGGATTTTTGGAACACGGGCGTGTCGGGCTTTCCTCTTCAAAATTGGCCTCTTTTCGGGATTTTGAGCTGTCACGTCCTGGTCACGGGCGTGACCAATATGTCACGGGCGTGACATGTCATTTTTGCAGATTTTGACTTTTTTTCCTGACAAATAAAATAAAGCAAGTTAGTAATATTTACAAAAATAGGAGCATTTTATTTAATAAAAACAAGTAGAAATGATAAAAAATAAATAAAACGACTTAAGTAATGTACATAAAATTAGGTATATTTACAATTCATCACCATCAAACTACTGAATTATGCCTCCCATGACACGACCCATCTGGGAATCAAAATCCATCCTCGCTACGCCAGCCAAAGACAAGCCTCTGCAACCAGCATCTGAGAGGATATCCCCGCCGTTTTCCTTCAAAAAAACACCGCCACCAACTTACCACGTACTCCCACCGCTGCCACACTTACCTCAAGAGGGAGGAGGAGATCGACGAGCCCCTTCCGCTATGGAGCGCATCTCTCTTTAGAAATCAAGAGAGTGAGCAAATTAAAGAAATAAGAGAACACTTAATTTTTAGGTTCCTTGAAAAGTTTGGTCGCAAGGCTGAAACTTGAAAAAATTGGCGAATGGGCACCAGCAGGAGTGGAGTCAACGATTTAATTTGACTCAACAAGGTGAAATTTACCATGTCTAAATATAGTAAAGATTGAAAGAATGGGAGCTTTTTCTTGATTCTTTGGATGGTGGTGTATGATCATTCTTAGTTTCAGCCTTCTGACCATACTTCTCCCGGAACCCCAAAACTTATCGTGCTACACTTCGGGATAAGCATTACTAAGGTATCCTTCCAGCTCGGCTCCATTTTGCAAGCAGTGAAGAAATGTCTTACAGCATGATAATTTCTGCCTTAGTGAATCCTCAAAAGTTTTTGGGTTCCTAAAAGGTAATATTAGTATATATATTACGATAAAATATAAGTTATATAGAGTCAAAAACATGCAAGAGAATATGAGAGAGAGCTTAGAGTTGAGTAATACCTCTTTCCTATTCAAAGTCATTTTTACACGCAAGCTTTGCAATATGGCCCACTACGGAGTTTGTGTTATGCTCTATAAGAGAAATCAAAATTCTTGGAGTATCCTTTGAGGAAGAGCAAAGCTTGTCTAAGCACCTCTCGTGAAGATGCCCAAAAGATGCAGTTAAGCTTGGAACAAGCATCAGCCGAGTCACCTTCAAGAACAATTCCCACGGTCGTGTTTAAATAATGTTTTACAAGTACAAGCCCGGCACTTGCACTTTCGAATTCAGTCATGTTCACTGATCTACTGTAGCTTATAAATCCCTTTACAGAACATAACTCGCCCCGATGTTTGCAGATAACACAGTCCAATCCAACCATGTTTGCATGAATGGAGCCATTGAAATTCACTTTTAGCCATAAAATGGGTGTGGAAATCCAAGTTGACTGTTGGTTACAGTGGACTATCCAATTTTCATGTGATGCTTCATGAATGACATTTAAGATAATTGCAGTGGGCTGGAGGTGAGACTCACCGTGGATCATTCAATTTCTTGCTTCCCAAACATTGTAGATAATAAATAAGAGGTATTTGACATTTATTAATGTTTTGTTGGAGGAATCTTCTTGACACAGGAAGCATAATAAATTGTGGTTGATTATTCCAGCATCGCTTGCAGAATGGCGTTGATTGTTTGTGGGGATGGGGTTGCGCGGAAACGGTTAGCCATATGCTGGGAGACTACAAATTCATTTCCAAAATCTGAATGGAAGGCTCAAGATTAAACATCAACGTAAATACAACCAACCACAATCTATTGGACTTCCTGTGTGAAGAAGATGCTTCCAACAAAACTTAAAAGCAAAATACCCTCCTATCTATTATCTACAATGTTTGGAGAGCAATGAATTACATGATTGATGGTGAGCCTCACCTCCAGCCAGCAATAATTATCTTAAATGTCGTTCATGAACCATCGTACGAAAACTGAAAAATCCAATGCAACCAACAATCAACTTGGACTTCCCCACCTGTTGGATGACTAAAAGTGAATTTTGATGGCTCTGTTTATGCAAACAACAGGACCGGATTGGGTTGTCTCATCTGCAACCACCGGGGCGAGTTAATTGTTGCAAAGGGACCCAAAAGCTATAGTAGATCAACTAATATGACTGAATTCAGAAGTGTTAATTGTTGGGTTTGCACTTGAAAAACATTATTTCAATGCAGCTGCAAGAATTATTCTTCAAGGAGACTCGGTTGATGCTTTTTCAAAGCTTGACCGCATCTTTTTGGACATCTTCACAAGAGGTGCTGAGACAACATCTTTGCCCTTTCTCCTAAAAGGAAACTCCAAGAATTGTAATTTCTTCTATACACCATAACGCAAACTCCTTTGCAAAACATATTGCAAAGCTTGCATATGAAAATGACTTCGAATTGGGAAGAGCAATGACTCGATCCCAAACTATCTCTCAAATTATCTGGCATAATTTATACTCTATATAATCTATTTTTATCGCAATATATATAGGCTAATGACACCTTTAAGGAATCCAAAAACTTTTAGGGATTCACTATAACTGAAACTATCATGGTTATAAAACATTATTTTCACTGCTTGCAAAATGAAGACGAGCTGGAAGGATAAATTAGTAATGTTTATCCCAAAGTGTATCCTGATAAGTTTTTGGGTTTCGAGGTAAGCATGGTCACAAGGCTAAAACAAAGAAAGACCATGCATCACCACCCAAAGAATCAAGAAAGAACTTTCAATCCTTACTATATCTGAACATAGTAAATTTCTCCATGACAAGTCAAATTAAGTCGCAGGCTCCACTGCTGGTGGTGCACATCCGTCAATTTATGTAAGTTTCAGTTTTGTGATCAAACTTTTCAAGAAACCTAAAAACTTTGGGTGTTCTCTTGTTTCTCTAATTTGTTTCACTCTCTTAAATTCTGAAGAGAGAAGCGATTCATGGCGGGAGGGGTCCGACGGTATCTTCATCCCTCTCTGACTAATGGTGGTGGTTGTGGGAGTGCGTGGTGGGATGGTGGTAGTTGTTGAAACCGATTCCTCAATCTCCTGTGGAGTCCGCCCTTGGGGAAGGGGTGGTCTCGCGCCTACTTTACTCCTGCAAGCAAAACAACAAAGAAGACAAGGTGACACAGACCCAAGGGCTCGGCAGGAAGGTCTCACCACAAACCCGGAAGATCTCAGAGCGCTTCCCCACCTTAGCCAGAAGCCGAGCTAAGGTATTCTCAGAAATCTCTTGAAAATTGGAGCAGGGAGACCAAGAAGTGTGTCCTCTGAGGTACCCCTTGGGTCCTATTTATAGCTTTTAAAAAATGAACTGCCAATAACCAAAAGGGCTAACATGAAATTACCAAGAAGCCCTTAGTCGGGTCTGCCAACAGCCAAACTCCGCTGTTCTGAACAGCTATGCGCAGTCCGGCCTGGTCTGCCAACAGCGTGGCTCCGCCGTTCCGAGGAGCTATTCACACCCATGGGGAGGGCATCCATGTAATTCCTCCTCGGGGCTTCTACTAGGCCACATCCATGAGTGAGGTGGTCGACTCGCCACTAATCCCTTCCGCGAGAGGCGGGCGCGACCTGGCCCTTGCGACTCGCCTGTCCTTCTGGGGCGAGCGCGAGCCGTGTCATCGCGACTCGCCGAAATTCCACCGAGTCGGGCGGGGGCAGCCCAGTCGCGGGTAGGGAGCGGGCTGGCGACTGCGATCAACATTAGAAGGGCTCGCAGATCGCGGGTCGCAGATCACGGGTCGAGCGGGCTGGCGGCCAGGAGTCGCCTCGCCTGGCTCGCTTGACTGAACTGAGAGGGAGCGCACCAGCCTCTTGCCGCATGTCTGCTTGTTGCTTTGGTGCGGGTCGCGGGGCTGGGTTCGCTCGATCTTCCTGGAGGGGCTCGTTCGACGAACACGGGGTTGTACACAATCCTCGCTCTTTTTGAGCTTGATAAAGCTCGGAAAGAACCATCCAATCTGCGTGTTCGGCGAGCACGGTGCTGAGCTGGCGGGGAATCTTCTGGTGGGGCCCCATTATTCGGCTATAAATATACCACCGAGCCTATGGGGTCTCCTCAGACCATCTCATCCTTTCTTCGAGCAGACTGCAGTTTCGCGATGCCGGTCAGTGAAGAGGTGCGAGCCCGCCGGGCGGCCGCGGGCCAGAAGACTCGGGAGGAGGCCCTCGAGGCCGCCCCTTGGTTAGCGCGTGGGTCTCTCGGCCCTCTCTTTAGGCCGGTAAAGGGAAATATTGTGAGGCGGTCCCCGGCGAATAACTTCCCGGGTTCCAGCTCGGCGGCTGGTGTCGAGGTCGCTTCTGAGGTACGTGACCTTCCTTCTCGGCTTGTTGCTACATTTCTGATCCTTTGTCTTGCAGGCATTGCCTCGTGAAGACGAGGAGGACGGGGGCCTCCCTTGTCGTCTGAGAGGGTTGCTAGTCCCTCAGGTCTTGACCGTCCACACCCGAATATCCCTCGTTCGCAGGTTCCCCCCGGACTAGGGAAATCTCTTGCGGCCTTCGAGGGAGAACCCTTTCTGGGCCGGTCGGGCTCTTCTCGTCCCTCCATCGGTATGGACGACGTGCCAACCCCTGGTAAGCTCGTACTCAGTGCTTGCCTTGTTCTCATTCGTTCCTTCTGAATCTCCCATTTGCAGGCTACAACATGATTTCCTCCGAAACTGAGATGAGCGAAGGGTACTCGCCTCCGCTTGACGTTGAGGGTGTTTCAGATTACCTGGGCGACCCGACTGATGCGGTGGGGATGAAGAGGCAGGTGACACGGCTGTTCCAGAAACACACTCTGCTGCTTCAGGAGCTCGTGAAGAGGGTCGACCAAGACAACGCCGACACCGAGGCTCGGCTCGCGGCCTTGGAGGGGGCCCCGCACGCAGCAGAAGGTGGCGAGGTCACTTCGCCCGGCGTGCACATTACGCGGTCCGAGGAGCGCCTAAGGAGTGCCTCGGAATAAGTTGGCCTGGCCCAGCAGGAGCTGGTGGCGGTGCGCGATTATCACTATCCTCGCGTGCCGCCACGAACCGGAACGCAACGGAGGGGCAAATGGAAGTGGATCCAGTACTGATTCACCCTTTCTTCTCCCCGTTCGCGGGATATCGCTGGGTTGCTACTATTTCAAAGACTTATTCTGTATTTGTAACGATTTGCGACTCTCTTTGCCCGCTTATGGGCCTGATTTTTGATTTTTGATTTCTGATGAATGTCGAAATTCCCATGTTGCTGTTTTTATTCTCCGTGAGGCGGGCTCGAGTGTACCCGCGTCCTCCGCTCCCCCCCCCCTAGTGCGAGGGCAGGTCAAGGGATGGACTCACTCAACCCGCCATCCTGATCGTAGCGAGAGCGGGCAGAGGAGCTCGTCGGCTAAGAGTCTCCCCGACTCGCTCAGAATCCTGGGCGGGTACGGGCCGAGACTCGCCCGCCTATTCCTCGAGCGGATGCGGTCGGGCGAGACCCGCTCCCGAACGGTCTTGGCGGTGCGGTTGCGCATCGGGAAGTCGAACCGTCAGGCCCGATTTTTGGTACACGCACCTCTCCTGTCGGCGGGAAATTTCCCGCCCTTTCTTTCTCCTTATAAATAGGCCTTGTCGGTTCTTATCCTCCCACCGCTTCAAAACACTCTCCCGTTTCCTGCTCTTCGCGAAGCACGGCTCGCGCTCGCCCTCTGGATTTGTCTCGCTCGAACGCCGGCAGTTCGGAGGAATGGGCGGCGGCGGCGGTGATGCGGACGGGCGAAGCAAATGCGACTGGACCTTCTCAGAGCATGACTTTCCCCACGCCTTCATCTCGGAGCGCGAGTACCTAGATACCCTCGGCGACCACGTCCCGCCGGGATTTTCGGCGAGACGGCCCGGGGAAGGAGAGAAGATCAATGATCTGTCCAGGGACGAGCTCGTCATACCCCTGGCTCACTTTGAGGTGGGTCTTCGGCTCCCCCTGTGGCCTGAGGTACGCCAGGTGCTGAAGTACTTCGGGGTCGTCCTAGGCCAGATGACTCCGAACTCCGTAGCTGTGATGGTAGGGTTCGCCTGCTTTCTGCGGGAGGAGCGAGTCGAGTTCAGTCTCGCAGTTTTCCGCAAACTATTCTCCTTCCGTGCGAACCGGGACGGGACCGCCTATTTCTCCAGCGCCCACATCAAGGTGCGGGAGACCGTTAATAAGAGTCACAACTGGCTCAAAAAGTTCTTTTTTGTCAATGGGGATTTCGGCAACGTCCCCTTCTCGCTGGTGCAGCTCAGCGAGGCGAGTTACCACCAGCCCAGTCTGGGGGGCCATGAAGCCGACCTGTGTGGGTTCTTCGCCGGGAAGAACTTCGAGGTCGCGTACTTGCGCCGCAACCTTGATGATCTTGCTGCCGTCCCGCCTGGGGGAGGTTTGCCACTCGCCACTACTCTGTCTTGTTCTTTTCTTCTTTGGTTTCACCCTCTCTTCTTGGCAGGTGAGCGAGACGTTCCCCTTCATCCCCCCTACGAGAGTGCTCGGATCACCCCCGGGGTCCACGCCCGGGCTCAGGCCGCAGACGCCGCTCAGCGCGACGCCCCGTCGATACCCGCTAAGAAGCGGCCGGGCGGCGAACAGTCCGCTCCCCCGCCCAAGACGTCGAAGACTACGGGGCCGCAACTCGCCGGTGGCCAGAGAAAAGGCAAGGCCCCGGCGGTTCTTCCGGCCGAGGGTCCCCCCCCTTTGTTCGCTTCGACCAGCGACACCCCCGGCGGGGCGGCAGGCACTTCCGGGCCGCCGGACGGGTCGCAGACTGCCGCGAAGCCGGTGCCGAGAGGGCATCGCAATTTCGGCTACGGAGAGAAATGCCTGGATGAGCTCGGTGTCCCTCTTCTGTCATGGGACAAGGAGTCAAATCGCGCAGTGGTCTCGACTCTACTGCCGAGTTGGCTGGAGCAGGACACCATTGGTGGGGAGGCCTATAACTTCTCGTTCGGCCTCTACTCGCGCGAGGACGCCGCTATCTACGACAAGGAGGCGACGCGAGTACTGGTGCATGAGAGCGCGCGGGCCCAACTGCGCGGCCTAGAGTTAGCTCATATGGTTGGGAGGCGCTGCACCCAGCTGGAGTGGAACGCCACCTCTCTCAAGAAGTTGGCGGACGAGAGGGAGGAGGCCCGGAAACTTGCTGCGGGGGACTTGGATCTCTAGAGGAGACGGGCCGACGCGGCCGAGGAGACCCTCGCGCAGTACTTGGGAGGGGTGGTAGGTGCTTACTCTCAATCACCGCTTTTTCTCGCGAATCCAACTTACGATTCTCTTTCCTTTTCTCAGGACGCGGCGACGGCCAGTCGGATGGGTGTTGAGATCGCCGCCCTTGGACAAGACAAGTCGGCGCTGGAGGCGCGGGTACGCGAGCTGGAGGCCGCCGCCACTGTCCCTCCGCCAGATAACAGGGGCTGCTCGCTCGAACACCATTCTGACTATGAGTTGGAGGTGCTGATGCAAAAGAATGCCGCCAGCGCCGCGAAGTACACGATGCAGATGCTGCGACATACGGATCTCCTCAAGAGCAAGGCCGCGGAACACTCGGTGGGCGTCGTGGTCCCGACGCTGTTCCTTCCCGTGCCGGACCCCGGGGATAAGTCCTTCCAGCCTGTTGGGTACATTGGTTCTAATGTACCTGATTTGAAGAAGCCTCACCCAACTCAATGATATACATCAAAATGTATTTGATGTGTTTTGAGTTTACTTGTGCAGGTTAAGTATTTGCAGGAAATGATGAAAAAGTTTCTAAGTCCATGTGTCGACACCCAGAGGGAAAGTGTCGACACTTAAGAAGGCTTGTGTCGACACCCAGGCAAGCAGTGTCGACACTTGGAGTCATTGTGTCGACACCAGGGATGCAGAGTCGACACCAGATAGAAAGTGTCGACACAAGTAGCTGTGTCGACACTCAGTGAAGAAAAGTGCAGTGAAGCAGTGTCGACACTTAGCAGTTGTGTCGACACCCAGTGAGACTGTGTCTACATCAGAAAGTGTCGACACTTGGAGGCTGTGTCGACACTCAGCAAAAGTCACCAGAGTCTAAGTATAAGTGTCGACACCCAGAGCAATGTGTCGACACTCAGCTGAAGACTCAACACTTGAAGAAAGTGTCGACACAAGGAGCTGTGTCGACACTTAGCAAAGTTCAGAAATTTCTAAGTACAAGTGTCGACACTAAGGAGATGTGTCGACACTCAGCCAGATTCTTAATAGAAGAAGAATGTGTCGACACAAGGAGCTGTGTTGACACTCAGCAAGTATCAACACTGAAGACATGTGTCGACACCAAGAAGCAGTGTCGACACTGACAAGTTCAACACATGAAGATGTGTCGACACAAAGAAGTTGTGTCGACACTTACAAGAAATCAACAAAATGCTGAAGAACAAAGTGTTGTCTCGACACTTAATATCAGTGTCGACACATAAAGAAGAAGCAGTGTCGAGATATAAAATCTACAACACAAGGAGTTGTGTCGACACCTTGTAGGCTAGTGTCGACACTTAGATAACTTGTGTCGACACTTGGCCTATAAGTGTCGACACTTAAAGACAGACAGTCTCGACACTTTCAGACAGTTACAGAATTTTCAAGAACTGACTGGATGACTTGACAGCTGCCATTCCAGCCGGTCTACTGCACCTGTCAGAGTTGTCAGAAATCAGTTATGAACCGGACCAGCCGGTTACCATGAAGAAGGCCTATAAATAGGCTTATACTGTCTACAGAAAAAGTTGATCAAGTGATTGTCCAAGTTGTTCAAGTGATCAATATACAAAGAAGATCTAGTTATTCCTTGACGAATCTAGTGAAGATCTAAGAAGTTAGAGAGAGAGAGCTCCATCCAAGAAGTCAGCTATTAGAACCAGGCTGAGAAGAAGGGTTCAGATTTGTTCTGAATCTTAAGTAGCAGAGATCAAGGATCGACTGCAGAAGAGATCAATCTTATTGTGTTCTACATTCAAGAAGCTTTGAAGAAAGCCAAGTCAGTTTGATCTCAACTGAGTTCTTCCAAGAACTCATCCAGAAACTCACAACTATTATCTCTTGTCACTGAGTTGTTGAGATTACATTTTGTATTCATATTTTCTTGTAGGATCCTTAGGGATCTGAGTTTTGTAAGCCTGTAATTATAAAGGCTGAGTGTAGGGCCTGTGTGCCTGAGTGTAGGAGAGGTGTATCTCTGAGTGTAGGCCTATTGTGGCTGAGTGTAGGCCTTGGTGGCTGAGTGTAGGCCTTGGTGGCTGAGTGTAGGCTTTGTGAAGAAGCTGAGTTGTAGGGCCTTGGGCCTGAGCTGTAGGAACCTGTTTTGGGGTTCTGAGATAGTGGAGAAGTTAGGCCGAATCTATTACACTACTAGATAGGCGAAGGGGGAAAGTGGATGTACCCAAACATTGGGGAACCACTATAAACCTGTGTGTTCACTGTGTGTATGTGGTTTGTTGTGATTGTTGTGTGATTGTTGTGCAAAAGTAGATATAAATCTGTGATAAAATCTGAATTCTGCCTAAAAAGTCAAAAAGATTGAAGTCACCTATTCACCCCCCCCCCCCTCTAGGTGATTAGGTACAATATCTTTCAAGTGGTATCAGAGGGAGGTTCCTCAAAAAGGGACATAACTGTCTGAGTAGATCCTGTTAGCAGAATCAGTCTAAGTCAAATTACAGAATCAAGAACATCAAGAACCATGGGTTCCACTGAGAATCACAAGGAATTGGGATCCATGAAGCTACCCATATGTAGGAAAGAGATCTTTGGTATCTAGTGTAACACCTCCCCTGTAATGAACGTATAATATGGGTCCGGTCGGGGCCCCACAACATACGGACGCCACAGCTTTAGTATTAAAAGTTGATATAGCTACCCACACTCAAAACTCTTTGCACAACATAGCGGAAACAGAACAGGACTAGAAGTTATCCACCACTAAAGAGTAAACAAATGGCCTTAAGGCCTTACATCAAGTGTCCAAAAACAAATAGTACATCAAACATGAATGTGCTCAGCACTCCTAGTCTACCTCGGCATGAAAGCCGGACAAAATAGTCTCAAACAAACATCATCATAACCGTAGTGCTACAAAAGAGGGAAAAACACTTCATGGGGCTTAGGCCTTTCTGGTCGGCGTGCTAGCTTCTGCATGCGATCCTTGCCCTGTAAAAATTATTAGTAACGTGGGTCAGCAAAGGCTGACCTCAAACTATGTAACAACACATCTCCTCCCGGCCGCCCCTAATGGACCCCAGGGAACCCTCCAACCTGCAAGTCAGCACTTCGTATGCAATATAAACATCTATAAATAGAAAAGCATTAAAACAGGCTTGGATGTCTCAATCATCAAACACGTTCTCTACTGGTTGAGCATGTAATAAAAGGGCCTACTATGAAACATGTATGCAACACTCGGGCTTCGCCCAAGGCACCCTACTGCGTATGCATCTAGCACAACATCACATCATTTGGGTACTCACATTTCCCCATTGGCATAAAGTCGCAAACAATGAGGGAGACACAACTCCCTCAAACGGCGCATAGGCCGCCACATGGAATTCTTGCCAAGGCCCCACCCGCTCGTGGGCATAGCCCCGGGCTTGCCTGCAAGCTCTGACGTCTCATGTTAGGATTCCAACAAACACAGACTGACCGATTCTAAGAAGCCTTGCTAGACCCCACCCGCTCATGGCCTCATTGCCCGGGCTTGCCCCAAGCTTGGCATTCTCGTCAGTCTCACAGAAGGGGACTAGTCTCACCGGGACACTCTCCACACATGACGCACATGCCACGGGATAGCCAGCCGACCACGGAGACATAGCCACACCTTGGTACATCACAATCCAAGACTAAAATCACCATAATCCCTCATTTGTACTGCAGCGTTCCCGCGCACCAAGGTAGCCATCTCCAACTCGTGTGGAGCTAACCTTGTCCACCAAGGAAACCATCTTCAACTCATACGGAGCTAACCTTATCCCTCAAGGAAACCATCTACCGCCACGAGGAGCTAACCTTGTCCGGTTCCGACCACACGTACTCTTTCAAGCAAAAGGGAATCACCACCACATCAAAAACGGCTTCTTGCCGCAACGGAATCTCTACAAATCCCTAAGTTCGTATGCAACATCACCAAGTCGGACTACCGGTCGCGACTACGGCTTCACCCACCATGCCTAATCCACTAGCGAAGCGGATCTCTAATGCAAGATATGCCGGGGACGGACTCAATCAACCCGGAGGTTCCTCTTGAACCTTGGCAAACCAAAACCCCTCTCATTTGAGAGTTTGGTGCCCAAAAACTAGAAAGAAAGAAAATAAATGATGCTAAGACATGCATCCTAAGACCGAGAGGAGAGGTGTCGTTACCTTCCGACTCATCTTCCTTGCCATGGCAAAAATGGTCGGATGGAAATCTTCGCAACGATCTAAGCTTCACGGATCCGGACTCGGCTCGCGATTTGGAGCACCGAAACCCTTCCTACAGCCCAAGACCTTCTTCTTCTTCCTCCTCGCTCTAGCTTCTCTCAAGAACTTAGAAAGAGAAGACTTGGAAAACAATGAGGGTTTGCAACCCTAAAATCGGACTTAACTTCCCAAGAGATGGCCTGAACCGTTAGATCCCAAAACCAGAAAAGAATGGCCACGATTCGCCTGGAAAAATAGAAAAACTGGGCCGAACACGGCCTGGCACACGCCCGTGTCCAGGGCCGTGTGCCTCATTCGCCGTCTCAAATCGACGCGCCTGGAACCGCACACGGGCATCCGACACGCCCGTGTTCAATCCGACACACTCGTGTCCCCAGTGACACGGCCGTGTGGCCGGCCGTGTGCCTCCAACGACACGGCCCCGAAACCAACCCGAGAGGTGACATGGCCTGGGACACGCCCGTGTCCCAAGCCGTGTGCCAAGTCTCGACACCCGTCGACAGGCTTTGTGTCGACACCGCAGAAAACGTCGAGCGAAGATCGTCGACCACGCGGGACACGCCCTGTGACACGCCCGTGTCACAGGCCGTGTACCCCAGTCTCGACACTCGTTGAGCGAAAGTGTCGACACTTGGGCCGAGTGTCGACACGGCCTCGACACGCCCTGCGACACGCCCTTGTCGCAGGCCGTGTGCCCCACTCTCGACACTTTATCGAGCGAAAGTGTCGACACTTGGGCCGAATGTCGACACGGCCTCGACACGCCCTGCGACACGCCCGTGTCGTAGGCCGTGTGCCCCACTCTCGACACTTTGTCGAGCGAAAGTGTCGACACTTGGGCCGAGTGTCGACACGGCCTCGACACGCCCTGCGACACGCCTGTGTCGCAGGCCGTGTGCCTCCTGCCAGAAACCCAAAATTTTTCCAGAACCGCACACTGACTCTCTTGCAAAACTGGGGTATTACATCTGGAAGGAAAGGGTGAGACTGTTTATGGAAGCCTTAGACCCTAGGATTTATATCACAGTGAAAGAAGGGTCTTATGTGCCCATGAAGGTTTCAGTCTTAGATGCAAATCAGAGAACACCAAAGAATTTCTCTGAAATGACAAAGGATGAGATTGTTCTTGCCACAATGGACAAAAGGGCTCAGAACATCATTGTGAGTGCTATAGATGATGCAACCTTTCAGAATCTGATACAGTGCAAGACATCCAAGGAAATGTGGGATACTCTTATTGTGTATATGGAGGGTTCTGAAGAAGTGAGGCAAGACAGAAAATCCTTGCTCAACCAAGAATATGAAAGTTTTAGACAAGGTAAAGCTGATAGCATAACTGAATGCTATAAGAAGTTTTACAGAATTGTGAATGAGCTCATGTCCTATGGCAGAGAGTTCAGTAATTATGAACTCAATGATAAGTTTCTAAGGTCCCTAACAAAAGATTGAGACACCAAGATCTGTGTCATTAGGGAAATGGCAAAGTTAGCAGAAATTCCTCCACCAACATTGTTTGGCAAACTGCTGTCCTATGAAATGCAGTTAATGGTGAGGAAAGAAGAGGAGAAATCTACAAGAAATGAACATAAAGAAAGGACAGTGGCCTTCAAAATAGAAGCCCCCAGAAAGTACATGAGTAAGTCACCAACTCCACCACCAAAAGCAGCTGAAACTGAGTCAGATGAGTCAGCAAGCAGAAAATCTGAAAGCAGTGAAAGTGATGAGGACTTTGCTGCCTTCACAAGACATTTTCAGAAGTTCTTAAAGAAGAAACAGTGGAGGACAAGGCCATCTACTTCACAGGGTAAAGAAGACTATTATCAGAATAAAAAGTCTTCAAAGAAAGACAGGAAAAAGACTAAGTCTAGCAAAGCAACTCTTTCAAAAATAGTATGTTATTGCTGTAATAGACAAGGCCATGTTGTTGCAGATTGTCCAGAAAAAAGGAAGGAGTCTAGTGACAAGAAAAGGACTCAATACAAGGGCAAGAAGGAAAAGTCTTTTGTTGCCAAAAAGGACAAGAGCCTGTCAGATATTTCTTCATCAGAAACTGAGTCAGATGCTGAGGCATATATAGGACTGTTTGCTGAGGAAGAAGAAGAAGAGTTCATTCAGATCATGAACTCTATATATGAACAAGAGGACAGTCAGTGCCAAAGGCTAATGGCATTAACAGAAAGTGACAAAATCCTGGAGCAGCCAGGACCTAGTAAGGTACAACATTGTTCTTTCAGTTCAATTTCTTGTGCCAGTACAGAAACATATTCATCATCATCAAGTGATGAGAGTGCATCTGAGTCTGAAGAGGATATTCATCAGTTGATAGATGAATATAAAGTTCTGTTGCAAGCATTTAAGAAATGCAAATCCCTAGCCAAAAGTCAGGCAAAGAAAATTGCTAATCTTAAAGCTGCTGCAACTGATTATGAGAAGATGTTTGATCAAAAGCTAAATGAGATAGCCAGACTGAAGCACATAACTGTGATTCAGATGGGGACTATATCATTTAAGAATGATAAAATCAAGAGTCTGGAGATTAATATTCAGAAGGAGAAAGACTTAGTTGCTAGGTTTTCTAAACCTAAGTCAGTTCTACCCTTAATTGATGAATTTGTTCATCACAAAGGTAAAGCTGGTCTGAGATTTACTAAACCTGCAAGGACTGTTCAGTCTAAGTCCAAGTCCAAGGGCAAAGCCCCAACACTCAACAAGTCAGCTGTAGATAAAACAGCTAAGACAGTACCTAAGCAAAGGTACAATAAGTTTGAGTGTTGGTGCTGTGGCAAGGTAGGCCACTTTGCAATGGACTGTTGGCACAATGCTAGTGCCAAAGTGAGTAGCAAACTGCCTGTTGGAAAACCTACAGGTAGCTTTGTTAGGAAGCAAACTAACCAGTACCAAGGACCCAAGAATTCTTTGGGTTCTAAGGTTCACTAATCTGTTTTGCAGGTGAGTACAAGTGGTCATGCCCCAATATGGTACTTGGACAGTGGATGTTCCAGACATATGACTGGAACAAGGGGTTTACTAAAGGACTACACACCCATCAAGGATGGTCCAAAAGTCACCTTTGGTGGTTCTGAAAAAGGGATCATCAAGGGTTTTGATAACATATCTAACTCCTACATTACAATTACTCAAGTGGCCTATGTTAAAGGTTTGAAACATAACCTTATTAGTATAAGTCAATTAAGTGATGTAGGATATGACATCTCATTTGTGAAAGATGGTTGTCATATCAGGAGGTCAAATGATCAAGAGATTATTTTGACTGGTTATAGAAAAAGGAATGTCTACTGCCTAGACATTATGATTGAGAACAATGGCTCTCCAGTATGTCTTGTAGCTGATGAGACAGTCTCTCATTGTGTCAAATGGCACAAGAGGCTAGCCCATCTAAACTACAAGACAATTGGCAAACTCTTTAGTAAAGAGCTAGTGAGGAATAGTCCTTAAGTTAAGTGTATTAAAGATGGTATTTGCTCAGCTTGTCAAAAGGGCAAGCAGACTAGATCCACCTTTAGAAGCATTGAAAACAAAGATGTTGTGAGGTGTTTATACCTCTTGCATATGGATCTCTTTGGTCCAATGCCAGTTCACAGCCTAGGTAGGAAGGTCTATACCTTTGTAGTTGTAGATGACTACTCAAGGTTTTCCTGGGTGTTCTTTCTTAGACAGAAATCTGAAACACCTAGTGTCTTCTATAGCTTTGTCAAACAAATTCAGAATGAACTGGCTAGTACAGTGGTCAAAATAAGAAGTGACCGTGGTACTGAATTTCAGTCTGATATTATGACAAAACTATGTGAAGAATTTGGGATATTTCAAGAGTTTTCTTCACCAAGGACACCTCACCAAAATGGCATTGCTGAAAGAAAGAATAGAACCTTGATTGAGGCTGGTAGGACCCTATTAAGTGATACATCACTACCAGAATACTTCTGGGCTGAGGCAGTGAATACTGCATGCCATGTTATTAATAGGGCTACTATAACTAAAAGCCTCAACAAGACCCCCTATGAGGTTCTGAAAGGCAGGAAACCAAACCTATCCTACTTCAGGATCTTTGGTTGTAAGTGTTTTATACTTAACAATGGAAAGTCTTACTTGACTAAGTTTGCTGCCAAGTCCCAAGAGGGAATTTTTGTTGGGTACAGCAACAACAGTAAGGCATATAGAGTCTACAACTTGTCTACACAAGTTGTAGAAGAGACTGTACATGTAGTATTTGATGAAACTAGATTTATTAACAATGAGTTGTCTAGTAGTATTTGCAGCCCCACAGGTATAACTGAGAAGTTGGACAAGCTCACTATAGAAGAAAGACCTACTGCAAGACAGCAAGTAGAAGACAGTGGTTGTTGTCCAGGAGGAGTACTACATGTATCTAATGTAGAAGAAGTACAAGGAGTACAGCAAGATGAAGAAGTTGAAGAAGTTCAACCTGAAGTCAGGATGCCTCCAGCCAATAGGCATCTTAGAGATCATCCAGCAGAACAAATCATTGGTGATCCAAGACAAGGGGTACAAACAAGGAGCAGAAATCTGAATGCAGCAATCTACTCCAGTTTTCTATCCCAAGTTGAACCAAAGAAGTTTGAAGAAGCCATCCTAGACCCTCATTGGATTGAGGAAATGCAAGAAGAGCTGAATCAGTTCAAGAGGTGCAAGGTCTGGGAGCTTGTTCCTAAACCAAAAGACCACAACATAATTGGAACCAAGTGGATCTTTAGGAACAAGATGGATGATTATGGAGTCATCATTAAGAATAAAGCAAGATTGGTTGCTAAAGGATATAGGCAGGAAGAAGGTATTGACTTTGATCAAACCTTTGCTCCAATACCCAGACTGGAAGCCATAAGGATGTTCCTGGCCTATGCAACCTTTCAAGGATTTAAAGTTTACCAAATCGATGTTAAGTCAGCATTTTTGAATGGTAATCTAAAAGAGGAAGTCTATGTGAAACAGCCATCAGGTTTTGTTGATTCAACTCAACCTAATCATGTCTATAGACTTAGGAAAGCATTATATGGGTTAAAACAAGCCCCTAGGGCTTGGTATGAAATCCTGTCTAGTTTCCTCATTGAGAATAAGTTCACAAGTGGGAAAATAGACAAGACTCTATTCCTTAGGGAATCCAGAGGCAAAGTAATACTAGTCCAAATATATGTAGATGACATTATATTTGGGTCTACTGAAAGTAGTCTTTGCAAAATGTTTGCAAAACTAATGCAAGGTCAATTTGAGATGAGTAGTACAGGAGAGCTTAAGTTCTTCTTGGGTCTCCAAGTAAGACAGACTGAGAATGGTTTATCCATATGCCAGTCTAAGTTCACCCTACAACTCATAAGGAAGTATGGTATGGATTCATCCAGTACCATGAAGACTCCTATGGGGTCAAGTATGTCTCTTAGCAAGGATGATGCAGGGAAACCTGTAGATGAGTCTTTGTATAGAGGGATAGTTGGCTCCCTATTATATTTGACTGCAAGTAGACCAGATATCATGTATGCTACATGTATCTGTGCAAGGTATCAAGCATGCCCTAAAGAGTCTCATTTGACAGCAGTCAAAAGGATATTGAGATATCTAAAGGGCACTCCTTATCTAGGCCTATGGTACCCTAGGAATGGGGATTTTGAAATAACAGGTTATTCAGATGCAGACTTTGCAGGATGCAAAGAAGACAGAAAAAGCACAACTGGAACCTGTCAATTCCTAGGTGGAAGACTGATTTCATGGAGTAGCAAGAAGTAAACAAGTGTGGCTATCTCCACTGCAGAGTCAGAATATGTGGCTGCAGGAAGTTGATGTACTCAACTTCTATGGATAAAACATCAGCTTGAGGATTATGGATTTCAGGTAAGTAGAACTCCACTATTTTGTGATTCTACTAGTGCTATATCAATTGCACATAATCCTGTTTCCCATAGTAGAACTAAACATATTGAAATAAAATATCATTTTCTTAGGTAGCATGTAGAGAAAGAAGATATTTTACTGGAATATGTTAAAACAGATAGTCAACTAGCTGATATGTATACTAAGCCCTCAGAAGAAACTAAGTTCAATAGGTTTAAAATTGAACTAGGTATGATAAACTTAGAATAAGTTTATAGAAATGGCTAAGTCAAAAGGTGTCGACACACAGAGATATATGTGTCGACACAGAAAAGTGGTGTCGACACTTCAGGAAAAAGGTGTCGACACATCTAGAAAGTTTGTGTCGACACTTCAGAGAATTAGTGTCGACACATGACAAGTAGGTATCGACACATCCAAGGTGGTGTCGACACTTAGGCTTTACTCAGAATTCTCTAAGTAAAGTCTAGACTAAATGTCGAGTTATGTGGTGTCGACACATAAACAAGTGTCGACACATATATATATGTTGACTAAACTTGTGTCGACACATAGGTGTCGAGATATTATAAGTCAGTGTCGACACTTATCGACAGTGTCGACATAATTTAAGTTAGCTGCCCGCCCTTTCATCTTCAAACCTAGAAAGGTATAAATAGGATTTTGCCTTTGTCTGTCGACACGCTTTCAAAATTTTCGAGACCAAACTTGTGTGTCGACACCTCTCTTCTCTCAGTTCAAATTCTTCAAACCCTAATGGCGCCAAAGCTCGAGGAGAACGTCAATGAAGGGTATGAACTGGTGCGCGACGCGTTTGGTGATGCAGACCCAGAAATCAAGAATGTGATAACCCTAGTTGCAGACTCGGGGTTAGAATTTCTTGTTTCAGAACCTACAAATATCTTGAAGAAGGAAGTTCTAGAGTTTCTAAATGGAGCTAAAGTAGACGACACTGGATTCAAGATCAAGTCCAGGGTCCATGGTGAGAAAGTTAAGGTTTCACCAAAAAGTTTGAGAAAAGTCCTAAACCTGCCAAGGACAAAAGAAGAGGAAGAAGTTACTGCTTCAAGGACCAGAGATGCATTGGCATGGTGTGGTCTGGATTCAAAAATGAAAATTGGATCTGTGTTTAATAGGAAAGGCATGAACAGCCAGGGTAAATTTTTATCAGAAATTGTTGGCAAAGTCATCTTAAGTAAGCCTGGAGGGCATGACAGGGTATCTGCCCATATGTTCAATCTCATGACCAGGATAATCTTCAGCCTGAAAACTGACTGGTCTGTAGTGATCTTTGAGAAGATTAAGGAAAGTCTGAAGAAGCCCAACTTGGGTAGGATCTTAAGTTTATACCTAGCTGGTAGCATACCAGAGGTTATGAGTCAAGCTGCTGGCAGTAAAATCAACCACATGAGGAAAATGGACATGAGGATCTTCTCTAGGTGGGACAGAGTTTTGTCTAAGGAGATGCCTACCCGTGTGAAAATAACTTCTGAGAAGGAAACTCCACTGAAGAAGAAGAAGAAAACTGCCCCAGTGGCTCAAGTGTCAACAAGCAGCTCTGGTAGTGAAGAGCAAGTTGTCTTCTCACCTGATGAGAATGAAGAAGAGACTGTTGTGAAATCTCCAGTTCAACAAGATTCTGCTGAGAGGCAGGGGGAGCTACCACAAGCTAGCCCCTTACACCAGGATTCAGTCCAGGGGGAGCCACTAGTAGTGGAAGAGCCAACTCCTCTTGAGAGTGAGCAAGCAACCAACATCATCCTAGAGGTAATCACTGAGCTTAATGCTTTAGATTTCCTTAAAGTGGATACTGTTTTATCTGATCCATTAGTTAATGTTAATCAGCAAACTCAGCTAGATTGCCAACTCCCAGATGCTGTCATGGAAGACACATCTGTTGAAGTTCAAGTTGTGTCTGATCCAGTGGTAGATGAGCCCAGAGTTTCTCCAGCTCATTCTCCACAAGAGTTTACTATGGAAGATCTCTTCCTCAATCTAGATCAAGCTGATCTTGACAAGGAAACTGCTGCTGCTGAGGGTGAGAATGCTCCAGTTGAGGTGGAGCAAGTAGTACATGTTGTAGAGTCTGCAAGGCAAGAACCTGAGAAGCCCAAAGAAGTTGGGGAGATACCTAAGGAGAGGGTAGAGATAGCCAGCACATCTGCTTCTGAAGATGAGGAGACTTCAAGGGCTAAGAAAAGAAAATTTCAAGTATTTAAAAGGAGGAGTCAGAATTACAAAAAGGCTCTCCAAACTGTTGCTCCATAGCCTATATCACAGCCAGCACCAACTGTTGATTATAGTGCTCTAATGGTTGCAATGCAGATTAAGCTTGATGAGCACAGGAAAGCTATAGAGACCTATGTGGATGAGGGGCACAAATCTCTTCAGTTTGATCTGGCACAGGATATTAAGTCCATAAGATTTGAGATGAATCTCAATAAGAAGGAGATGACAGACTGCTTCCATAAGGGAGGGAATGCAGTAGTCTACTTAGCTTCACATCAAGACAAAATCAAGGCTCAAGTAGATGACATAGCACTGAAGCAGGGGTATGTTCTAGAGAACCAAATCAGAATGAATGACAATTTGACAGAATCTCATAATGCTATTGTCACAGAGATGAAGAACATTGCTGCTGGCCTGACAACTTCTACTGCTACTGCTATGGCAGATTTTGACAAAGCATTTCAAGAGGAAATAACTGCTGTTAAGACTGCCATACAAGACTCTCAGAATCTCATAACTGACAAACTCCAAAGGTTGAAACCTTACTTTAAAGATGGAGTCAACTATTTGGATGCCCAAATCAGATTTCAAAAGGATGATCTGAGGGATCACATGGTTAGAGAAGTCATAAAGGGGGAGAGAGTGTTAGTCAAAGCCAGCTCTGATCATGCTAAATGGATTTCTAATTCTATCAGAGCAACTCTTGGATATCCTCCTCTTTGTGATGATGATAATGTGGCAGAATTTGGGATTAATCCTGCATATCTAGGAGGGGAGCAACCTGAAGTGGCTCAAGTCATCTACCCTCCTCCTACTGCCCAGGAGCCTAGCAAGTACTTTCCCAAGCCTTATCATTATTTTGAAAGGCAAAAGATTAAAGCAGAAGAGCTAAAGAAAAAGGATCTGAAAGGCAAGAAGCCAGCTGATGCTGAAGTTGCTGAAGCTCCTGTTCAAGCCAAGATTCAGTCTGGAAAAGGGATTGTGATTAAGGAGGCTGAACAAAAATAGCATAGAAATTTTCTTAAGTTTACTATGTAATCTTTTGTTGTTAACATTCTGTAAACTTTTGAAATATGAATATGACAAAGCTGTTAGAACAATATGCTGTGTAATAAATTTGCTATGTGATAAATTTATTTCATAATTGTTCTGAGATGTTATCTGTGTATACATGTTTGTTTGATACATGTTTATGTTTGCCCTGATATATAATCCTGCTTTACATCATTTTATAATTTTATTATGAATGGTGTATATCATTGACTAAGGGTTATGACTTCTCCAAATAGGGGGAGATTGTTGGGTACATTGGTTCTAATGTACCTGATTTGAAGAAGTCTCACCCAACTCAATGATATACATCAAAATGTATTTGATGTGTTTTGAGTTTACTTGTGCAGGTTAAGTATTTGCAGGAAATGATGAAAAAGTTTCTAAGTCCATGTGTCGACACCTAGAGGGAAAGTGTCGACACTTAAGAAGGCTTGTGTCGACACCCAGGCAAGCAGTGTCGACACTTGGAGTCATTGTGTCGACACCAGGGATGTAGAGTCGACACCAGACAGAAAGTGTCGACACAAGGAGCTGTGTCGACACTCAGTGAAGAAAAGTGCAGTGAAGCAGTGGCGACACTTAGCAGTTGTGTCGACACCCAGTGAGACTGTGTCTACATCAGAAAGTGTCGACACTTGGATGCTGTGTTGACACTCAGCAAAAGTCAGCAGAGTCTAAGTATAAGTGTCGACACCCAGAGCAATGTGTCGACACTCAGCTGAAGACTCAACACTTGAAGAAATTGTCGACACAAGGAGTTGTGTCGACACTTAGCAAAGTTCAGAAATTTCTAAGTACAAGTGTCAACACTAAGGAGATGTGTCGACACTCAGCCAGAGTCTTAATAGAAGAAGAATGTGTCGACACAAGGAGCTGTGTCGACACTCAGCAAGTATCAACACTGAAGACATGTGTCGACACCAAGAAGCAGTGTCGATACTGAAAAGTTCAACAAAAGAAGATGTGTCGACACAAATAAGTTTTGTCGACACTTACAAGAAATCAACAAAATGCTGAAGAACAAATTGTTGTGTCGACACTTAATATCAGTGTCGACACATAAAGAAGAAGCAGTGTCGAGATATAAAATCTACAACACAAGGAGTTGTGTCGACACCATGTAGGCTAGTGTCGACACTTAGACAACTTGTGTCGACACTTGGCCTATAAGTGTCGACACTTAAAGACAGACAGTCTCGACACTTTCAGACAGTTACAGAATTTTCAAGAACTGACTGGATGACTTGACAGTTGCCATTCCAGCCGTTCTACTGCACCTGTCAGAGTTGTCAGAAATCAGTTATGAACCGGACTAGCCGGTTACCATGAAGAAGGCCTATAAATAGGCTTATACTGTCTACAGAAAAAGTTGATCAAGTGATTGTCCAAGTTGTTCAAGTGATCAATATACAAAGAAGATCTAGCTATTCTTTGAAGAATCTAGTGAAGATCTAAGAAGTTGGAGAGAGAGAGCTCCATCCAAGAAGTCATCTATTGGAACCAGGCTGAGAAGAAGGGTTCAGATTTGTTCTGAATCTTAAGTAGCAGAGATCAAGGATCAACTGCAGAAGAGATCAATCTTATTGTGTTCTACATTCAAGAAGCTTTGAAGAAAGCCAAGTCAGTTTGATCTCAACTGAGTTCTTCCAAGAACTCATCAAGAAACTCACAAATCTTCTCTCTTGTCACTGAGTTGTTGAGATTACATTTTGTATTCATATTTTCTTGTAGGATCCTTAGGGATCTGAGTTTTGTAAGCCTGTAATTATAAAGGCTGAGTGTAGGGCCCGTGTGCCTGAGTGTAGGAGAGGTGTATCTCTGAGTGTAGGCCTGTTGTGGCTGAGTGTAGGCCTTGGTGGCTGAGTGTAGGCCTTGGTGACTGAAGCTGAGTTGTAGGGCCTTGGGCCTGAGCTGTAGGAACCTGTTTTGGGGTTCTGAGATAGTGGAGAAGTTAGGCCGAATCTAGTACACTACTAGATAGGCGAAGGGGGAAAGTGGATGTACCCAAACATTGGGGAACCACTATAAACCTGTGTGTTCACTGTGTGTATGTGGTTTGCTGTGATTGCTGTGCAAAAGTAGATATAAATCTGTGATAAAATCTGAATTCTGCCTAAAAAGTCAAAAAGATTTAAGTCACCTATTCACCCCTCCCCCCTCTAGGTGTAGGTACAATATCTTTCACAGCCTATCTAGGACTTCACGCCCAGGATCTCGCAGCGCCCTCGCTTCTTTGACATTTGCTTGTTAGGTGTATACACCATGTATTTTTAGTTGTTTGAGATGTAAGCACGAGCCGCGCCTAGACTTTGCGGTTTTCATCTATTAATGCTCTCATGAATGCTTCCCCACCTGCCACTTATGCATATTTGCTATTATTGCGCGATGTGATCATCCCTTTTCGTGCTCGCGGTCGTTCAACTCGCGTTGCGTCGACGAGGTCGCATGCCTACGGATTTGGCTTAGGATTCATAGGAGGCCCGATAAATCGTCCCGCTAGGGGCGACCTGTATCTGCGGCCCGGCCTCCGCTATGGTGGCTACTCGCTCCCCAGGTGAGGCGAGCCAGCTCATCGCTCGCCTAAGTCATCAGATTCCTTTCGGGTTCTCCCCTTCGTAATGCGGCCTGGGCTCTCGCCTCCTTTCGGTCGCCAATCTGGGGGACTGGGTGGTTACGTTAGACCCCCTTTTCGGTTAATCTTTGCGACTCCAATCCATTATCAATACCGTTCGAGTAGCTTCCGGCCCTGCCAGCTTGGTGGGAGCCTGGCAGCGGGATCTGCTCGGGGTCCAAACACATTCCATCGAGTGACTTCCGGCCCTGTCAGCTAGGTGAGAGCCTGATAGTGGGATCTTCTCGAGGCCAAGGATGACACCGAGTGACTTCCTGCCCAGCCAGCCAGGTGAGAGCCTGGCAGCGGGATCTGCTCGGGGTCCACAACTACTGCCATCGAGTGACTTCCGGCCCTGTCAGCTAGGTGAGAGCCTGACAGCGAGATCTTCTCGAGGCCAAGGATGACACCGAGTGACTTCCGGCTCTGCCAGCTAGGTGAGAGCCTGGCAGCGGGATCTGCTCGGGGTCCACAACTACTGCCATCGAGTGACTTCCGGCCCTATCAGCTAGGTGAGAGCCTGATAGCGGGATCTTCTCGAGGCCAAGTATAACATCGAGTGACTTCCGGCCCTGCCAGCTAGGTGAGAGCCTGGCAGCGGGATCTGCTCGGGGTCCACAACTACTGCCATCGAGTGACTTCCGGACCTGTCAGCTAGGTGAGAGCCTGACAGCGGGATCTTCTCGAGGCCAAGGATGACACCGAGTGACTTCCGGCCCTGTTAGCTAGGTGAGAGCCTGGCAGCAGGATCTGCTCGGGGTCCACAACTACTGCCATCGAGTGACTTCCGGCCATGTCAGCTAGGTGAGAGCCTGACAGCGGGATCTTCTCGAGGCCAAGGATGACACCGAGTGACTTCCGGCCCTGCCAGCTAGGTGAGAGCCTGGCAGCGGGATCTGCTCGGGGTCCACAACTACTGCTATCGAGTGACTTCCAGCCCTGTCAGCTAGGTGAGAGCCTGACAGCGGGATCTTCTCGAGGCCAAGGATGACACCGAGTGACTTCCGGCCCTGCCAGCTAGGTGAGAGCCTGGCAGCGGGATCTGCTCGGGGTCCACAACTACTGCCATCGAGTGAATTCCGGCCATGTCAGCTAGGTGAGAGCCTGACAGCGGGATCTTCTCGAGGCCAAGGATGACACCGAGTGACTTCCGGCCCTGCCAGCTAGGTGAGAGCCTGGCAGCGGGATCTGCTCGGGGTCCACAACTACTGCCATCGAGTGACTTCCGGCCCTATCAGCTAGGTGAGAGCCTGACAGCGGGATCTTCTCGAGGCCAAGGATGACACCGAGTGACTTCCGGCCCTGCCAGCTAGGTGAGAGCCTGACAGCGGGATCTGCTCGGGGTCCACAACTACTGCCATCGAGTGAATTCCGGCCTTGTCAGCTAGGTGAGAGCCTGACAGCGGGATCTTCTCGAGTCCAAGGATGACACCGAGTGACTTCCGGCCCTGCCAGCTAGGTGAGAGCCTGGCAGCGGGATCTGCACGGCGTCCACAACTACTGCCATCGAGTGACTTCCGGCCCTGTCAGCTTGGTGAGAGCCTGAGAGTGGGATCTTCTCGAGGCCAAGGATGACACCGAGTGACTTCCGGCCCTGCCAGCTAGGTGAGAGCCTGGCAGCAGGATCTACTCGGGGTCCAAACACATTCCATTTCTTTAAGCAGGCTAGCTATGACAATACTGGAGGGTTGAAGAAATTTATTATAATCAAAGTATCGCTTACATGCTTCAAGGAAAAAATCGTTTTAAGTCGTCACCACTCCAGGTGAGACTCAGGGTCTCGCCCTCAACATTTTTGAGTCGATAGCCTCCTGACTTCAAAGCTTCCTTTATAATAAATGGCCACTCCCAGCTGGGGTTGAGCTTTCCTACGGATGCTGACCTCCCTGCCGCATCTACCTTCTTCAGCACCAGATCCCCTTCCACGAACTGTTTGACCCTGACATGCTTGTCAAAGTATTTGGCCATTCTTCTTTTCACCTCCTCCTGTCGGATAGCGGAAAGGTCCCTTAGTTCTTCTACCATGTCAAGGGAGAGCCTCAGCTCCTCCTCGTTCTCCGCTTGCCACTCCTCTCGACCTTCTTCGACCGCAACGACTCTAGGTGTTCGGACTTCAAATTCCACGAGGAGCACTGCCTCGCACCCATGGGAGAGTTTGAAGGGGGTCTCTCCAGTAGCCGTGTTGGGGGTGGTTCTTAGGGCCCAAAGAACCGCGGGAAGCTGCTCCACCCTGCTCCCCTTCAAATTCTCCACCCTCTTCTTGAGGAGGTTGATGATGATCTTATTTGCGGCCTCCACCTGCCCGTTGCTCCTCGGGTGATGGACCGAGGAGAACCTAAGGTCAATTCCAAGCTGCCCGCAGAAGTTGGTGAATTCGGCGCTGGCGAACTGGGGCCCGTTGTCCGTGACGATGGCCCGAGGTAATCCGTGGCGGTAGATGATTTCCCCCCAAACAAAGTTCCTGATCACCTGGGAGGTTACCTTGGCCAGCGCCTTCACCTCCATCCACTTGCAGAAGTAGTCAATCATCACTAGGAGGAACCTTCTCTGACCACTGGCTTGGGGAAATGGCCAAACCAAATCCATTCCCCAAATTGCAAAGGGTCAGGGGGCCGTGATACTTTTGAGCCGTTGGGCCGGCTGTAGCTGGAGGGGGGCAAACAGCTGGCACTTATGGCACCTCCTCGCGAACTCCGCGGTGTCCCGGCCCAGGGTGGGCCAGAAATACCCTTGCTTGACTATCCTTCCTTTCAGGGTCCGACTCCCGGAGTGACTCCCACATTCCCCGGAGTGGACTTCCTCCAAGATCCTTTGCACTTCGCTCTCGGCCACGCAGCGAGCCAGCATCCCTGAGAGGGTCTTCCTGTACAACTGTCCGTCCTGGAGGAGGTAATATGCTGACTTATGCCTTAGCTTCTTCTTATCTGCCCCCTCCGGATACTCTCTCGTGGAGAGGAAATCCACCACTGGGTCCATCCACGAGATTTGTTGATCAATTTCCATGAGCTCTCCCTCCTCGATGGAGGGGAGGAACAGGTCGGTGATGGTACCCCCCACCTGGGGACCATGCTTTGCTAGCTGATCGGCTTGTTCATTCTCTTCCCTGGGCACGTGTCGGATGGTAAAGGTTTGAAAAGTGCTTATGACCCTGTTTACCTTGGCCAAGTATGATCGCAGGGTGGGCTCCCTTGCCTCGAACTCCCCGTTGATCTGGGAGGCTACTACCATGGAGTCAGTAAGGACCTCCACATCCAACACCCCAGCTCCCTGGCCAGACGAAGCCCTGCTATCACGGCCTCGTACTCGGCCTGGTTGTTGGTAATGGAAAAGTGCACCACCACCGTCTGCTCATTTCGAGTCCCCTGAGGGCTTTCTAGGATCACCCCCACTCCCAGGGAATGCCTCCCCGAGGCACCATCCACCCTCACCTTCCAAGGAGTCGGGCGGGTGAGTTCTTCCTCCGCCACTTCCACCACGTAGTCGGCCAAGAAGTCGGCCATCGCTTGAGCTTTGATCGAGAGCCGCGGAACGAAGGAGACATCAAACTCGCTTAGTTCCACTGACCACTTAGCCAGCCTGTCTGAATGCTCCACCCCCTCGAAGATGTTGCGGAGAGGATGGTCAGTCACCACTCGGATTGAGTGTGCCTGGAAATAAGGTCGCAGCCTCCGGGCCGAGATGATCAGGGAGAAGGCTAGCTTCTCCAAAATCGGATACCGGAGCTCGACCTTTCTCAGGACCCGGCTCACGTAATAAATATGGAGCTGCCTCTTCCCCTCTTCACGAACTAAGACGGAGCTCAAGGCCTCCGCCCTGACCCCGAGATATAAGAATAGGTCCTCCCCCTCCTTCGACCCTTGGAGCAGCGGAGCCTGCGTTAACTGTACCTTGAGGGCCTGGAATGCCTCCTCGCACTCCTTGGTACATTCAAACCTCTGACCACCCCGTAGCGTTTTGAAGAAGGGGGAACACTTCTCCCCTGCCCGAGAAAGGAAGCGACTCAGCCCTGCTAGCTTTCCCGTCAGCCGTTGGACCTCCTTAGCATTCCGCAGGGACCTCAGCTCCAAGATAGCCCTGACCTTATCTGGATTCGGCTCGACCCCCGCGGGGGTGAGGAGGTGCCCCAAGAACTTTCCCCTGCTGGCCCCAAAGACGCATTTTAGTGGATTCAATCACATCTTGTATTTGCGCAGGGTGGCAAAGGTCTCCTTCAGGTCCCGGAGGTGGGAGTCCACATCCCGACTTTTGATCATGAGGTCGTCTACATACACCTCCAAATTCCTCCCCCTCTGCTCCTTGAAGACCCTATCCATCATTTTCTGGTAGGTTGCCCCAGCGTTCTTCAGCCCGAAGGGCATCATCTTGTAGCAGTAGCATCCATCCCCTGTGATGAACGAGACATCCTTAATGTCTGGGGGTGTATCCTAATTTGATGATAACCTGAAAAAGCATCTAAAAAACTCATTACAGAAAAACCGACGGCAGAGTCAACCAGCGCGTCGATCCGAGGCAAAGGATAACAGTCCTTAGGACAAGCTGAAAGTCCACCTAGTGTCGGCAAAGTGCACCTATGGGGGGGGGGGGGGAATAGGTGACGTGTAGCGCTTTTGCAGAATTTACGAATGTACCTGCACAATAAAAATAAACAGCACAGCACACAGAAAACACAGGCAATTTATAGTGGTTCCCCGACTTGGGTACATCCACTTTCCCCCTTCGACCTATCTCCCAACAAGGGACGACTCGGTCTCTTCTCCAACAGGATTGAAATCCAATCCCTGCACTAACGGAAGGAACCCTTCCACACGTGAGAGTCAACACTCCCACAAAACGGGTTGCACCCAACCCTTACAACACGGAACAAAAGTTCCTTTACAACAAAAGTAAATATAGAATGTATACGAGATACAAACTTCTTTCGGAGACTACGGTGTTCCTCTTCGTTCGACGACGTGTTCGTGAAGTCAACGAAGAGTCTACAACCTTGGTCTCTCTTGGAGAGGATCTCCCCGAAACCGGCGGCGGCAACACGAGCGGCGGCTTGGTTCGGGATCGACGACAACGAAGGTGCGCGGCAGTAGTACTTCTGAGATCCAATCTTCGTTGCAAAGCAAACTAGGTCTACCAACGGTCACTCTAGAATCGGTCGTCTCGATCGATTCGGACGGGGGAGTTTTTCCCGGTCAACAAATCGAGAGACAAGGGATCTCTGGATAGACACGTGAGACTCAAGCTTTGCTAAGCTTCTGTCACCGGAGATTGGGAAGAAATGCGATCAGCAGCGGCGACGGACTAGCGCGAGCGGCGACGGAGGCGGCGGAGAGATTTCGCGATTTTAGGGTTTGCACTCGCTCGGCTTCTTTCTGTTTGGGTATTCCGTTCAAAATACCCGTATATAAATACTGTAGTTAACTCCAATATGACCGTTTGTGGGACCCACAATAGAAATCTCCAAATCCCGGTCCAGAAATTTAACAGCGGCAGAATCCGGTTCAGGAAGTTCCAGAAAAACGCCAAGTCAAAATCGGTGAGAATCGAAAGTGATTCTCGCCGAGTCGCCGAGAATCAAAGGTGATTCTCGACGATTCGGCGAGAATCAAAGATGATTCTCGTCGAATTTGCCTTGGTTGCACGCACTGCTTTAGGCCAGGTCGAGACGGCGAGAATCAACCAGTGATTCTCGCCGATGATTCTCGCCGAATAGGCGAGAATCACTAAGTGATTCTCGTCGATTCTTACTTAGACGTAGAGGTGCTTGCTTAGAAGTGGCTGGAACTTGTTCGGCGAGAATCAACCACTGATTCTCGATGAATCGGCGAGAATCCCTTGTGATTCTCGACGAATCGGTGAGAATCCCTTGGTGATTCTCGTCGATTTACACTTAGACGAATTTTCGTCTTTCCACCCATGAGCTGCTCCTTGACCCATCCGTGCTCCTTGTCTTCTCTTGCATAAATACGGCCCTGTACTTGAAAGTAAGTGCACTCCAATAGAGAGAGTACACGTAGGCCAACACACTGATCTGCTCAACGAGGGATTACGTCGTGCAGACCCGTGTATATTGACCTACTGCACCCTGACATTGGTGTGCACTTAGCGTGGAGGAACTGCAAGCACAACTTAAAAGAGTTTATCAAATACATTGTCTATTGACCTTAGCTTGTCCAGGGGCTTCTTCAAATCAGGTACATTGTGGATACAATACCCAACAATCTCCCCCTATTTGAAGAAGCCTAAACCCTACAAGCTAAGGTGAATAGAGCAAATGAGAATGAAAACCATAAACTGAAAAGTGAGTTGAGTGAGTTATCCATTACCAATACCAATTTCTTGGGAGCAAGCTTGGAGCCACCTTAGCCTTAGCCGGGAGGGTAATCTCCCCCTTTTCGGCTTCTACAAATCGGGGTCTGTAGCGTTTGACCCTTTGCTCCCCCTCAGTTCTTGCACGGGCCTGGAGCTTCTGTAGTCTTCATTCCTCATAATTGAGCATCCCCAATTCAGTCTTGAAAAGATTGAACTTGGCCTCGTCTAGGGGCTTTGTGAATATATCAGCAATCTGCTTGTCCGTGGGGACATAACAGAGAGAGATATCCTTGTTCTCCACGTGCACCCGAATGAAGTGGTAGCGTACTTCAATATGCTTCGTTCTGCTGTGCGACACCGGATTGTTGGCAATGGCAATTGCACTAGAGGAGTCGCAGTACATGGGTACTTCCTTGAACTGAAGGTCGTAGTCGGCTAACTGGTTTCTGATCCATAGAAGTTGTGCGCAATAGCTTCCTGCCGAGATGTACTCTGACTCTGCTGTGGAGGTTGCAACACAATTCTGTTTCTTGCTGTTCCATGAGATAAGCCTCCTGCCGAGGAATTGACACGTCCCAGAGGTGCTTTTCCTGTCATCCCAGCTCCCTGCAAAATCAGCATCTGAAAAGCCTATTAGCTCGACATCATTGTTTCTTGGGTACCACAAGCCAAGATTAGGAGTACCTTTAAGGTATCTTAGAATTCGCTTTGCAGCGACATAGTGAGATTCCTTAGTGTTCACCTGATATCGGGCACAGACACATGTGGAGAACATAATATCCGGTCTACTGGCAGTAAGGTAGTGCAGGGATCCAATGATGCTTCTGTATTTGGTTTCATCGAAAGGTTTACCTTTCTCATCCTTATCCAGAGACATGGTGGATCCCATTGGAGTCCTCATAGAGGTTGCACTCTCCATACCGAATTTCTTAAGGAGTTCATTTGTGAACTTCGTCTGAGAGATGAAGATTCCATCCTCAGACTGTTTCACTTGAAGTCCTAAGAAATACTTGAGCTCTCCCATACTGCTCATTTCAAACTTTCCTTGCGTAAGTTTAGAAAACTTTTTGCAAAGATTGTTGTCCGTTGAGCCGAATATTATGTCATCGACATAAATTTGCACCAGCAAAGTCTTGCCTTTGACTTCCCTGAGAAACAATGTTTTATCTATTTTACCTCTGGAGAACTTGTTCTCAAGAAGAAAACTAGATAAATTCTCATACCAAGCTCGTGGAACTTGTTTCAACCCATATAAGGCCTTATTAAGAAAATAAACGTGATTGGGATAAGTAGGATCGACAAAACCTGGGGGTTGAGAGACGTATACTTCCTCTTTCAGGTCTCCGTTCAGGAATGTCGATTTCACATCCATTTGATAAACTGTGAATCCTTTGTGTGAAGCATATGCCAGGAACAGCCTGATTGCCTCGAGCCTTGCTACTGGTGCGAAGGTCTGGTCGAAGTCAATCCCCTCCTCCTGTCTGTAACCTTGAGCCACCAGTCTTGCTTTGTTCTTTATGATGACACCATGTTCATCCAGCTTATTTCTGAAGATCCACTTGGTGCCAATCACATTCTGCTTGTATGGTCTGGGAACTAGCGTCCAAACGTTGCAACGTTCGAATTGATGCAGTTCATCTTGCATGGCCAGAATCCATGCCGCATCTTTGTTCGCCTCGTCGAACTTCTTTGGCTCTACCTATGACAGGAAGCTAAGATGCAATACTTCGTTAATTGTACCTCTTCGAGTTCTGACACCAACACGAGGATCCCCGATGATCTGATCTCTAGGATGATCTCTCACGTGTCGGAGCTCTAGAAGTCTGGCGTCTGGAGCTTCAACTACTTCTTGGGCTTCTCTTTCTTCTAAGAGATTTGTTCCATCTTGATCTTCAACATTTTCAGATGACATGGAGGTGGAGACTTTGACGTACTTAGGAGCGTCATCTTTAGCGGTCTCATCCAGACTCAGCTGTTCTAGTCGTGCACCTGCATCTTCAAGAATACTGCTGGAAGAGTTGTTGTTAAGCAAACTTCCTTCATCAAATACAACATTTATTGATTCTTCTACCACTAGGGTTTTCTTTTTGAAGACCCTATATGCCCGACTGTGGGCACTATAGCCCATGAATATGCCTTCGAAGCATTTTTCACCGAACTTAGTACGCGGGTACTTCCCATTATTCAGTACATAGCATCTGCAACCAAAAATCCTCAAGTAGGACATGGTTGGTTTCCTGCCTTTCAGTAGTTCGTAAGGCGTCTTACGATGATGCTTATTGATCAATGCTCGGTTTTGTACATGACAAGCTGTATTGACAGCCTCTGCCCAGAAGTATTCCGGGAGAGAGGCGTCTTTCAACATTGTCGTGCAGGCTTCAATGAGAGTTCTATTTCTCCTCTCCACAACTCCATTTTGCTGAGGAGTGCGCGGGGAGGAAAACTCATGAAAGATACCTTGTTCTTCACAAAATTCTGTCATAGCACCAGACTCGAATTCGGTTCCATGGTCACTTCTGATTTTGACCACTGAGCAGTTAAATTCGTTCTGAACCTGCTTGACAAAACTAGTGAAGATGTCAAGAGTATCTGACTTTTGTTTCAAAAAGAACACCCATGTAAACCGAGAGTGATCATCAACTATCACTAGCGTATAGGACTTGCCTCCCAAGCTATGAACTTGCATTGGACCAAACAAGTCCATATGTAAAAGTTAAAGACATCGGGAAGAGCCTTTGTCAGCGATGCTCTTAAAGGTAGCCCGAGTCTGTTTGCCCATCTGGCATGCAGGACATGGGCTATCTTTGATGCACTTGATACTGGGAGCATCCCTTACCAAGTCCTTAGAAAACAGCATACTAATTGTCTTGAAATTAATATGTGCCAATCTCTTGTGTCATTGTTCACAAAGAGATGCACTGCCTGTTGCCACAAGGCATACGGGGGTAGATGAATCTAAACTGAGAAAATCTAAACAAAAGATATTTCTGCTCCTAATGCCTGATAATACCGTTTCAGAAGAGGTACGTGAAATTATCAGACATTTATCCTTGCAGAACTTAACGTCATAACCTTTATCACATAACTGACTTACACTGATTAGGTTATGGTTTAACCCTTCAACATAAGCCACGTCGGTGATAGAGATTATACCGTTGGAAATCATACCATAACCTCTGGTGACACCTCGATCTGACCCTCCAAAGATGACTTTGGGTCCATTCTCGACTGGAGTGTAATCACGCAGCAGGCTTCTTGTCCCGGTCATATGCCGGGAGCATCCACTGTCCAAATACCAAATCGGCGTTTTGGTAGCCTTTGGACATTCCTGCAAAACAAAATTAATTTGCCTTAGGAACCCAATCGAACTTGGGTCCTAGATTCCTGGTTAGCACACTCCCCCTCGGTTGGTTAACCATACGAGTGGTCGGTCTCGCATTGCTAACATGGGGAGTCTCGTAGTTCCTTGGATTAAACCAACAATCCACGGCAAAGTGACCGACTTTGCCACAGCACCAACAGTCAAATCTGTTGTACCTCTTCCTAGGCTCCTGCCTTACCCTGGGAACGGTGGGTACTGCTGGGGCCTTGGATCTGGAGGTGGAGGCCTCATGGTGACAACATTCGCATGACTTTGTCACCTTCTGTATAACAGGCTTGGCTTTTGGTGCCTGCTTTCCATTATGGCCGCTAGAGAACGGACCATAATTTCCTATGTGGATTTCCTCACAAGGTGCCTCGAAGGCACTCTCACTGAAGTTCCGGGGAAAGTTCCAACCGTCATACCGGCTCTTTGGCTTTGCAACCGAGGGCCGGAAATGATGCCCAAATGTTGACTCAAAGTCGTGTTGGTTGCAAGGAAAGCCAGGCTTTCTGAACGCAACAGGACTAAGAGGAGCCTTACCCTTTTCATCAGCAGAGGCCTTCTTGGCGGCCTTATTCTTCCTCTGGTTCTTGTTTCTCCTAGATGAAGAACCAGATACCCCTATATGCCCCAAGCCAGCTCCTTTGGCCTGAGCAGAGAAGGTATCAACGACTGGAAGAACTGTTTTTGGCATGGAGAAGCTCTTGACGATCTTCCTTTCTGCCGCAAGTAGTTCTTCCAACTTGTCGACTTTCTCCTGCTTTAGATCAAGGATCTTCAAAGACTCTGAATGCTTGGAAGTCAGGTCAAGGTGTTCCTGTCGGAGAGAAATCAAGCTAGTGACCTCTTCCATTATGGATACACACTCACCCTTAAGGAATTTTACTTCCTTCTTCTCAGCCTTTAGTCTCTTTCGGCACTCATCGAAACTGTTGAGCAGAAGCTCATACTTCTCGAGGAGCTCAGCTTCACGGGCTGAAGGGCCATCCTCAGGTTCATCATCCTGAGACTCAGGATCAGAGTCGGAGTCGGAGAGAGGGGTGTGAGCTTTTACCTTCCCAGTAAATGGGGGACATTCTCCTTCTGAGTCGGAGCGACCTACCAGCCCGAAGTAGGCTTCCTCATCATCACTGGAGTCTGAGGAATCAGACTCACTTAGTGTCTTTGGCCTTCTGGCGATGTAGCTCCGCTCCTTCTTCTTAACTCTGGAGGATTTGAGCTCCTCTCCTTTCCCTTTTTCTCTTTTGCTTTGATGGCAGTCGGCCACGACGTGTCCTGGCTTGTTGCATCCAAAGCAAATAATATCAGAAGAACGATGTTTGTTAGGTTTAGATGCATACCTGTCAGAAGAATAATTTTTCTTCTGATGCCTAGAGGAGGAGCTGTCTTTCTTTCTTTGATTCCTCATCTTGAGGAACTTCTTGAACTCTCGGGTGATAAGGGAGAAATCCTCCTCCGACAGCTCTGAGCCGGAGGAGCATGGTTCAGAGTCCTCCTCCTCTTCCTTATTCCTCGCACGGTATGACATCGCACCCTTGCCCTTTCTGGAGTAGCTGGCTTTTAGGGCCACAGTCTTTTCATTTGCAGCAGCCTTCTCTGCTTCTTCTTCTGCTTTCCTGGTGTTCAGCTGAAGCTCATAGGACATCAGCTTCCCAAACAGGATTTGTGGATCAGTTTCTGCTAGTCTGCCAAATTCTCTGATGGCGCAGATCTTTGTGTCTCATTCCTTAGTAAGGGACCTAAGGAATTTGTCATTGAGTTCACCATTGGTGAACACTCTTCCGTAGCCCTTGAGGGCGTTGACAATCTTTAGGAAGTTCTCGTATGTGACTCCGATCTCTTCCTTAGGCCCTTGCCTGAAGGCCTCATATTTTTGGTTCAGGAGGGATCTCCGATCATCCCTCACTTCATCCGTGCCCTCATTAGGATGATCAGGCACTGCTAGATCTCCTGAGCTGTCCAGCAGTTGCTGAAATTTTGCATCATGGAATCATCAACTGCGCTCACCAGAATGTTTCGTGCCTTCTTGTCCAGTCCCACGAGCACCATCTCGTCTTTGTCCATTTCAGAAAGTGTCTTCGGCACCTTCTTGGTGGGATCGATGGTGGAGGCCTTAGTTGTAACATCTCATTTCCAACTAGACCCCTAAGAATGGTTTTAGCCATGACTAGGTCATGACAAACCCTAAGAAGCCAGAAATGGGCCAGGAGATAGGGGACAAAAAGGTGGGAGACCATCATGGTCTGCAAATAGTAGAACTCTAAATAATGGCTTAGGATGACCATGGGCTACACCTTAACCCCAAGACCCTACCACAACACCCCTAATACTTGGGAGACCCATTAGAGCCAAAAGGACCCATTAGGGTCAACCCAAGAAGCCCAGTTGACCAAGGTCAACCCTATCCCTAAATGGGTCAAACTAGCCTACTTAGGGCCAACTGACCTACTCCTAGCCTAAAGGACCCCTCCTATGCCCTCCTAACCCTAAAATGAGGTCAATGGGTCACTAAGGACACATTGGGGTCAGCCCTAAAGGCCAGGTTGACCCAAGTCAACTCAAGCCCTAACCTGGTCAAAGTACCCTTACTAAGGGTATGTGACCTCCAAAGTAAAGGGTAACCCTACATAACCCTACGTAGACCCTAAGGGAAGCCAATGGGTCACCCAGGACCCATAGGGGTCAACCCAATTGGTCATGTTGACCCAAGTCAACTCTAGCCCTAAAATGGTCAAAGTGCCCTTGCCAAGGGACATGTGACCCCCAAGATGCCCAACCAACCCTATTCAAGTAACCCTAGACCTTAAGGGAGCCCAATGGGCCACTAAAAACCCAATGGGGTCAACCCAGATGGTCAAATTGACCAGGTCAACCCTCATTTAGGTCAAGTCAAACTTAACCCAAAAGGGCTAACCCAAGCCCAAGCCACTTCTCCCTTAGGCTAAACCCATTCCCATGACCATCATAATCAAGTGGGCTGCATTTAGCTTGTGAGGTTGACTAGTCAACCAGGGGTGACTAGGAGAGAGAAAGGAGCTCCCCTCCATGATAATGGAGGAGAGAGAAAATGAGGAAGAAGAAGGGGAAGTGAGAGGCCGGCCAAGGAAGGCTAACAGCCACCAATTATGGCTGCAATCAACTCCTCTAGGAGAGAGGAGTTGATTCCAGCCGTTTCCCGGCCACCAAGGGGTGGGTTCAGCCCCCTCCACACAACCCGAGCCACACCTTTAATGGTGTTAATGGCCATTGAAGAACCAGCCTCCCCTCTCCCCCATTTGCCATTTAAACACCTTCAGGGAGCCGAGGGGATCATTTTAGAGCGTTTACCTGGAGGAGACGAGCCATTCCACTGTGCAGTTGCAGAAGCCGAGCGCCGCCGCCATCGTCAATGGCATCCCGCCGCTCCTCTCGCATCCAGGCCGCCAGGAAGGTCTTCCTCCTCTCCTTAACCCGCGGGTAGATCTTAGGATTAATTAGGCTTAAGTTTCGGGCTCAATTGAGCCCGATCCAATCCGGGATTTCTCCTGGTTTCGGCAAGAAAACCTCTTGCTATATCCGCCGGAAAATGCCTCTCCGGCGGCAGAGCCGCCGCCTGGCGATAGCCACCACCTCAACGGAGGTGTTGGTGGCGGTGGCCGGCCGGGGAAGGGGCTGGATCGCCGGCGGCAGGGCTTGGAAATCGCTCCAGGCGGGACGAATCACAGCCGTCGGCTCAACGAAGATGATGACCAGATGCCGTTGATCCTTGCGCCAAGATTCGTGCTGCATCAGGATTAAACTATAGGAAATTAATTTTATTTATTTCATTCTGTCACACTTTTGATATTTAATGTTTTAAGTTTTTAAAAATAGTTAGAAGCTCTGTATGAGAAAATGATCAACACATGATTTGTAGTCCTTTCTGCCTACTTTATTTTAAAATTGGTTTGAACCAATTTAGGCTTCTGGTTTGATCAGGGCACCCATTTTGGTGGGACATACCCTTAGGGCTAGGCAGACATTAAATTGAGTGCCCACCCTTCACCCCTAGCCCAAATTAGTTGAAATTTTCGCAGAGAGTCCATCCTAGCTATACGTAGGGCCTGTCCAAAAATGAGAATTTTTGGAGAAAATATTTCTATAGTTTTTGTAAACATTTAATAATTATTAAATAAATTAACTAGGTGCCCTAAACACCTCCAAACCCTCCAAAATTTTGGTGAGTGGTCCCTGGGTTCATTTTAGGTATCTGTATAAAATTTCATTTAAGTTGGATGTGTTTTGAATAGGTTTTGACCCAACCCTAACTATACCTTAAAAAGGGCATTTTGGTCAAAAGTTGCACTTTTGATTTTGAGTGACCAAATCACCTCAACAGAGGCTGAAATTTGGGTCACTGACTTGTTAGGGCACTTATCACCTCCCTATGGAATATGGGACAGTGAGGAATAGATTTGCCCTAAGTTCCTAGGTCAAACCCTAAGGATGGACCGTTTGGTCTTGTGAAGGGCATGAGTCCTAAACACCTTGGATGAACACCAAATTTTGCAAGGAGGTTCCTAGGATATATAGAACCCTCTGTTAAAAATATTAGCTAATTTTGAAAATGGTAGGGCCCCCAAAACCCTAACCCTAGCTTAGGTCCTAAAACTTGTAGTGTAGGTTTAGGTTAGCTAAACATCTTGAAACTTAACCAAATTTGGGTAGTGAGGGGATTAGGGTATTTTGAGCCTCTGATAATTTACTTGAGCAATTTTGGACAATATTTATAACACTTCATCTATAATCAATAGTAATTCCCTAATTAATATTTTGGCTATTGTGGTCTCACTGCCCATAGAGAGGGTATGAAATATGGGCAGAGTCTGTTTTAGGCTATAATAATCTTGTATGAATTTTGTTAGAATTTTTGGATATCTATTTAGGGCATCTACTTCACAAGTGCTTTATTTTGATTACATATTAAATAATTCTTGTCAGAGCCCATTACTTACTGAAAAATCATGAAACTTGCTGCATAGTGTTTTTAGCTCAATGTTATCACATGGGACTTTTTGTGGAAATATTTGATGACTGATTAGCATACTTTCTTCATTAACCCTTAAATTAGAAAGTTCATAAGAAAATCAAATATAGCCTTATTTCCAAATGATAAATTATGAAACTTTGTCTAGGGTACTTGTAGGCCATCACAATCATCCTTGAATTTTCTCTGAATTTTTGGAGGTGTTATTACTATAGAATCTTTTAAAATGACTTTGTATGGGGCATCTTTGAAATTAAAAATTGTAAGACTTAGGATTTAGAGTTTATTAGGCATTTTGTAATTATCAAAAATTTGGTGGATTATTATCTTGTCTGGAAATGGTACTTCATGTTCAAACCTGGGCCTCTTGGGACACTAGAATAAATAAATTAATTATCAGACAAATTAGGAAAATTATGGATTTCTGGATTTATGCTTCAAATGTCTTTTTAGACCTCTAATAATTATCATAAGGGTACTGGATGAATATTTCATGTACTTCTGTTTTTTACGGGTCATGTAGCTTAAGTGGTCTGCATATAGCAAAACTGCAGGATTCCATTTGGATGTGAATTATGGCACGTATGATGGGTCTTGGTGGTTTGCTGTAAGGACAAGTGGAAGGGGCTGCATCTATGGAAGATGAGTGAGTAGGGTGTGGTTTTGTCTAGGGTTTATAGGCGTTCGGGTCCGACGAAAGATCGTCCCACCCAAGGAGAGTTGGAGTCAAATTACCCTAGGATTAGCATATCGAAATATGAGAAAATAATGGGTAAGGGAATCAACCAATAATAAAATAAGTACCTTGCGAAAGGGAACGCTGGGCGTAATCCCAACACAGTTCCTAGTGCCCCTTGAGAGCCCTTCACAGGGAATACCGGGGGCAGTCCTGGGTTAACGTAAACTGTTTAACAAGCTGAAAAGAGTAACTTAGTAATTAGGGTTGCACATTCCACAACACTGATGGCACCAGATGTTGGTTAGGAGCTTCGGCTCGGATGGTTAAAAGGCGGACTTTGGGTCCGGGGAGCTTCGGCTCGATTGCTTGAGTCGGACGTGTTGGTCCGGGGAGCTTCGGCTCGATTCTTGATTACGCTAATTTGCATGTGCATAACAGGAAAGGAAATTAAGATGGTGGGTCTTCGGTATTGGAGGGTCGATGCACCGACACCAATACGTTGACTCGGCAAGTGTGGTTAGCACTTCGCCAACAGAAGTACGGTGCGCCAGCCGACAAGAGTACGCAGGAGTCCGCTTCGTGCACCAAGCGTTGAGGCGTACGATAGGTCTGACCGGTAGTGCTTTACTGGTTTAGAGGTGGGCGAGGCCCAACCCACCACTTCCGTCTGCCACTACGGAGGTATCCTGGGAGGTTACGGCTCCAAAAAGGGGGAACTAAAGGTCTGTGTGCACAGAGTCAGGTGTGTGTGTTGCACTTGCATGTCCATCATACCCACTTGCATGTCATAGCATATTCGTTACCTTTAACCTTGACACCTAAAGTATAAGTGGAATGGGACGCTTATACTTTAGGACCTGCTACACGACCCCTTGGTCTATAAGCTTGTGTGGGCAAGTTTATAAATTAAGGTTAAATTTGGATATATATATATTTACTGCTGTTTGATAACCGACACCCCATCGTATAAATTGGTATGGGACTTTTTATACGATGGGAGCCTTGCAGAAGACCCTTGGCTTATGTGTTTTTCACATAAGTGAAGGTTACATTTCATATTTCAGCTTATGTCTATAGGATTGCTAGTATAGGTCCGCTGTCACTTGCTTTTTGATTATTCTCCACCATTAAGTCCTCCCCTTTAATCCTCTCCGCTCGGTGCTTAGGAGCCGTGGGGGAAGGGGCGGGGGATGATAGGACTTAGTCTTTTAGACTAACGGTTTTCGAACCGCATCATTTAGGGGATCGTGGAGACCAGCATGGAGGAGCAGCCCCAGAGACCGGTGCGCTTGGAGATGGGGCAGTCTAGCTCCGGAGTTCATACAGCCGGGACCGTGAGTCTCGACCTTGAGTAGTTTTCTACTTTTGTTTCTGCATGAGAGATCTTGTAGTGAGGTTATGATGTACCGGGCATAAGCCCATTTTTGCTACTCTGATGTTATTTTCTGTGGACACTCCCTTCGTGGAGTTATATTTACTTATGACATGTGCTTCTCTGTGGACTGCAGTTTCTGTTTCCTTCATTATTCTGCTACTTTTCTGTGATCGAATTGGCCGGCAGAATCGGCGCTTTGTGGTGATGACCCTTCAGGGCATGAAGGAGTCACCGCAAAACGGCGGTTCTGGGCCTAAGGCCCCGGTGTCATAAAAGGAAAAAAAAAGGGGGGGGGTCTTACAAGTGGTATCAGAGGGAGGTTTCGATCCTCCGACCTGTGGGTTATGGGCCCACCACGCTTCCGCTGCCCTAGGCCACCCCCGCGCGAGTTTAGTTTGGGGACAAACTAAACTCCGTTGAGTTTAGTAAAAGGAAAAAAAAGGGGGTCTTACAAGTGGTATCAGAGCAGACCTCGATCGAAAAGTAACAGTCCACAACCCTAGGCCACCCCCGCGCGAGTTTAGTTTGGGGACAAACTAAGCAGCGGAAGCAGTGGTGTGCCCATATGGGGGATCACATGTAAATTGTCCACTTTTATTGAGTCGATTACGTACTAATATAGTTCGTTTTGCAGCCCCAGCTCAGCCCACCCCACAAGGTGGAGCTCAGCAGACTCCAGACATTGCACCACCCCCCATGGTCCCCACACCTTTCCTTCAGTCGGACATGGGGCAGACCCTTACAGCCATCCTTGAGGCCTTCCGGGCTCAGCAGGCTCCAGCCCAGCAGCCAAACCCAGGGGCCAACTGGATGAGCACCTTCCGAGGACTCTCTCCCCCATCATACTTGGGGACAGAGTCGGCAGTGCGGACAGAGGAGTGGCTGGATGTTATGTACGAGATGTTGATTGGGATACGATGCCCTTGGGAGGAGAGGGTGGCCCTGGTGGTATCTTGCTTGGAGTCACATGCTAAGAGGTGGTGGAAGACGCTGTTGGACACGACATTTGCTGATAGGGAGATTGCAGAAATCACTTGGGAGGAATTCAGGGCCACGCTGCTGGAGCACTTTATTTCGCAGTCGGCCAGGGACGAGTTAGAGGAGTGGTTCTTGCAGTTGAGACAGGGCACCAGGACGGTGGTGGAGTACCACCGGGAGTTCGACCATTTGGCCCGGTATGCGGGCTCTTACCAGCTGGACGAAGCAGGTTATGTCAGGAGGTTTTATAAGGGCCTAAAAGAAGAGTTGAGGGAGGCCTTGTTGTTTGTCTCTGACGGGCCTATCTCCCGGATTTTGGAGAAGGCGAAGAGGATTGAGGCCGATTGGCACGCCACTCGGGGCCGGAAGCGGCAAGCGGAGGACCAGGGCCGGAGGGCCCGAAATGATCAGCGGCGAGGCACCATACCAGATGGGAGGAGGACAGAGGAGCGGCCTCGTCAGGAGGTGAGGCAGGAGCCGAGAGAGCAGGTGGTTTTGGCCCCTCAACCTCTCCGGATTCAGGAGATGCCGAGACCCGGGGGTATGGCATATCCCCCGCCGGAGTGCTTCCATTGTCACCAGGTGGGACATCTCCGGAGAAATTGCCCTATGAGGGGGGCACCACCTCCAGCACCACAGGGTGGGCCACCTGCCCAGCATTTCAGAGGCCGAGGACGCGGCCGAGGACGTGGTTACCAGGGAGGCGACCGCAGACAGAACGGGGAGCAGATTTACGCTTTGGACTTAGCCAGCCCCGGAACCCGGACAGGATTATTGCAGGTATGAGAATAATTTTAGTTTGAATTATTCCCTGCTCATATTAAGTAATGATAGAACTACTACACAACCTAGGTTAGAAAACCTTACACCAAAGTTCTTTCTTAAAACTGATTTAGGAATGGTGATGGTGTGCGGCAAGCCTGCCCATACCCTGTTCGACACGGGGGCATCGCACAACTTTGTGTCGGAGGATTTCGTCAAGGATCTGGACCAGATTCGATGTTATACGGGATTATCCAGGAGGGTGTGTCTCCCCAATGGGATGGAGATCCAGTCCACTGAGAAGTGCCTCCTGGAGGTTACCATAGACGGGGTGACACTCAAGGCTCCGGCGACGATCCTGAGAATGCCGGACTTCGACCTTGTCTTGGGCATGACATGGCTTGTCTGGAACCATGCCCAGATTGACTGCCCGGCAGGGAGGGTCGTGCTGAGACACGGCGACACTTATGCGACATTCGAAGGTACTACTCCGGTTTCCCGCCGCCTGCTTTCATCTATTCAGGCCGTTAAGGCTCACATGCAAGGGGACGAGGTATATCAAGTATTATTCGAGATGACTGAGGAGAAGGACCTGATTGCTAACATTCCGGTGGTTCGTGACTACGCCGATATCTTCCCAGATAAGCTGTCAGGACTGCCTCCGCATAGGGAGAAGGACTTTCATATTCAGTTGGTACCAGGGGCTAACCGGTATCCAAGGCCCCTTATCGGATGGCCCCGAAGGAGTTGGCGGAGTTTCGGACACAGTTGCAGGAGCTGGTGGAGGCAGGATTTGTTAGGCCGAGCTCCTCATCATGGGGAGCTCCTGTCCTATTCGTGAAGAAGAAGGATGGCACTCTCCGCCTGTGCATTGACTATCGAGCACTAAACAGGCTGACCGTCCGAAACACCTATCCGCTCCCCAGGATAGACGAGTTGTTCGATCAGCTGGAGGGAGCCCATTATTTCTCAAAGCTGGACTTGAGGTCAGGCTACTACCAGCTGCGGATCCAGGAGGAGGATATTCCGAAGACGGCCTTTAGTAGCAGATACGGACTGTATGAGTTCATCGTGATGCCCTTCGGGCTCACGAATGCTCCGTCGGCGTTTATGAGCCTCATGAACCGGGTCTTCGAGGTTTATTTGGATGTGTTCGTCATAGTATTCATAGACGACATCCTTATCTATTCTAAGACGGAGGAGGAGCACACACGACATCTGGAACTAACCTTGGAGAGACTGCGGGAGCATCGCCTTTATGCGAAGTTCAGCAACTGTCAGTTCTGGCTGAAGGAGGTGGCTTTCTTAGGCCACATTATCAGCGGAGCCGGGCTGGCGGTGGACCCGGCAAAGATTCAGGCAGTCAGGGATTGGCCGCCGCTGAAGACGGCCACGGACGTGCGGAGTTTCCTGGGACTTGCCGGTTATTACCGGAAGTTCGTAGAGGGATTCTCTCGAATCGCCCTCCCACTCACATCCTTGACGAAGAAGGAGGTACCGTTCGTATGGACCCCGCAGTGCCAGACAGCTTTCCAGGAGCTGAAGGATCGGCTAACCTCGGCTCCCATTCTTACTCTCCCCTCGGGGAGGGAGGGATTTCAGGTCTACACCGACACATCATATCAGGGGATGGGAGCGGTGCTGATGCAGAACGGACACGTCATAGCTTATGCCTCCCGCCAGCTAAAGACCCATGAGAAGAACTACCCAGTGCACGACCTTGAGATGGGAGCAGTGGTATTCGCACTGAAGATATGGCGGCACTACCTTTATGGAGTCCACTGTGATATATACTCCGATCATAAGAACCTTAAGTACGTGGACACGCAGAAGGAACTGAACATCAGGCAGAGGCGGTGGGTGGAGTTTCTATCAGACTATCAGTATGAGATGCACTATCACCCGGGGAAGGCGAACGTGGTAGCAGATGCACTGAGTCAGAGAGCCGCCACAGCAGGAGCAGAGCCTCAGCTGATGTCTATGGAGCTGCTGCAGAGACTAGAGGACATGCACATTACTCTGGTGTCGTCTGGTGATCCTGAGCTCTATGAGGAGTACTTGGCCGCGATGGGCGTTATCGATGACATCAGAGACCGAGTCAGAGAAGGGCAGAGGCAGGATGCCAAGTTAGAGCCCATCTTCCAAGCTCTGGAGGCAGGCACTGCAGGAGATTACACACTGAGGGACGACTTGGTGTGCTTCAGAGGACGGGTGTATATACCGGAGGGAGGCCAGATCCGGGAGGATATTATGACGGAGGCGCACTGCAGCTGGTATTCTGTACACCCGGGGATCACAGAGATGACGGCTGATTTGAAGAAGATGATGTTCTGGCCGGGCATGAAGAAGGATGTCTCTTACTTCGTGACCCATTGTGGGGCATGTCAGCTGGTGAAGGCGGAGTGCAGGAACCCCGCAGGATTATTGCAGCCACTCCCGGTGCCGGAGTGGAAGTTTGATGACATAGCCATGGACTTCATACATGGGCTTCCCCGGTCTCGGACAGGGAATGACTCGATCTGGGTAATCGTTGATCGGTTGACCAAGGTGGCTCGATTTATACCGATCAGGAAGGACGATTCAGTAGGAGTACTGGTGCGGAAGTTTGTGGAGCAGTTCATTCGTTATCATGGCGTGCCCAGGATGATAGTGTCGGACCGGGATGGCCGGTTCACCTCCAGGGAGTGGAGATCCGTGCAAGCTTACTTAGGCACGCGATTGACCTTCAGTACTGCATTTCATCCCCAGACAGACGGGCAGACAGAACGCACCAACCGGACGCTGGAGGACCTTTTGAGGCTATGCATCTTGGACCGCGGGGAACCGTGGGAGAAACTCTTACCCCTTGTCGAGTTCTCCTATAACAACAGCCACCAGTCCAGCATCAGGATGGCGCCTTACGAAGCCTTGTACGGGAGGAGATGTCGGACCCCACTTTCTTGGGTTCAGAACGAAGACCCGAAGGTGTTGGGGTCAGAGTTTGTTGAAGACACCGAGACACAGGTGAGGCTGATCAGGGACAGGATGCTCGAGGCACAGAGTAGACAGGCTAAGTACTATGACGCCCGGCATCGGCAGGTGGAGTTCCAGGTGGGGGACCGGGTGTTTCTGAAGATCCGGCCCATGCATGGAGTCTCGCGAGTCCGTGGTCGGAGGAAGAAGCTCAGTCCTAGGTACATGGGCCCTTATAGGATCTTGGAGCGGATCGGACCCCTAGCCTACCGGCTGGAGTTACCACCAGAGCTGGAAGCGCTGCACGACGTCTTCCATATTTCTTCTCTGAGGAGGGCTCTGCTACGCCCGGAGCAGCAGATTTTGACCACCGAAGGGCCGGTAGCTTCAGACCGGTCGGTTTGTTTGGAGCCATTGAGGATCGATGACCGAGGACTACCGGTCTTGCGACGCAAGAAGGTCCCACTAGTTAAGGTCCTGTGGAGGAACCACGGCCAGGAGGAGCATACCTGGGAGCCGCAGGACCTGATGCGACAAAGATACCCCGAGCTATTCAGTCAGGTATACCTCTCAGACCCCTCAAGATGTTAATTTATTCTTCCTGCTTTAAATTTACTAAGGGCTGCTCTAGGCAGATAGAGGCTTATCTTTGTTTATTGGGGGCTTATCCTTGTTTATTGGGGTCTTGGTCTGCCGATTGGGCGAAGTGGTCATAGATCTAGTTTTCCCTTTAAACCTAGATTAGCAAACAAGCCGCTATGCTGGGATGTTACAAGGTTCTTGTCTTCAGTAGTAAGTCCCGCAGGCTCAACCTTGATTTCGGGGACGAAATCTTTGTTTTGTTTATTGGGATTTGTAACATCCCATTTCCAACTAGACCCCTAAGAATGGTTTTAGCCATGACTAGGTCATGACAAACCCTAGGAAGCCAGAAATGGGCCAGGAGATAGGGGACAAAAAGGTGGGAGACCATCATGGTCTGCAAATAGTAGAACTCTAAATAATGGCTTAGGATGACCATGGGCTACACCTTAACCCCAAGACCCTACCACAACACCCCTAATACTTGGGAGACCCATTAGAGCCAAAAGGACCCATTAGGGTCAACCCAAGAGGCCCAGTTGACCAAGGTCAACCCTAGCCCTAAATGGGTCAAACTAGCCTACTTAGGGCCAACTGACCTACTCCTAGCCTAAAGGACCCCTCCTATGCCCTCCTAACCCTAACGTGAGGTCAATGGGTCACTAAGGACACATTGGGGTCAGCCCTAGAGGCCAGGTTGACCCAAGTCAACTCAAGCCCTAACCTGGTCAAAGTACCCTTACTAAGGGTATGTGACCTCCAAAGTACAGGGTAACCCTACATAACCCTACCTAGACCCTAAGGGAAGCCAATGGGTCACCCAGGACCCATAGGGGTCAACCCAATTGGTCATGTTGACCCAAGTCAACTCTAGCCCTAAAATGGTCAAAGTGCCCTTGCCAAGGGACATGTGACCCCAAGATGCCCAACCAACCCTATTCAAGTAACCCTAGACCTTAAGGGAGCCCAATGGGCCACTAAAAACCCAATGGGGTCAACCCAGATGGTCAAATTGACCAGGTCAACCCTCATTTAGGTCAAGTCAAACTTAACCCAAAAGGGCTAACCCAAGCTCAAGCCACTTCTCCCTTAGACTAAACCCATTCCCATGACCATCATAATCAAGTGGGCTGCATTTAGCTTGTGAGGTTGACTAGTCAACCAGGGGTGACTAGGAGAGAGAAAGGAGCTCCCCTCCATGATAATGGAGGAGAGAGAAAATGAGGAAAGAAGAAGGGGAAGTGAGAGGCCGGCCAAGGAAGGCTAACAGCCACCAATTATGGCTGCAATCAACTCCTCTAGGAGAGAGGAGTTGATTCCAGCCGTTTCCCGGCCACCAAGGGGTGGGTTCAGCCCCCCTCCACACAACCCGAGCCACACCTTTAATGGTGTTAATGGCCATTGAAGAACCAGCCTCCCCTCTCCCCCATTTGCCATTTAAACACCTTCAGGGAGCCGAGGGGATCATTTTAGAGCGTTTACCTGGAGGAGACGAGCCATTCCACTGTGCAGTTGTAGAAGCCGAGCGCCGCCGCCGTCGTCAATGGCATCCCGCCGCTCCTCTCGCATCCAGGCCGCCAGGAAGGTCCTCCTCTCCTTAACCCGTGGGTAGATCTTAGGATTAATTAGGCTTAAGTTTCGGGCTCAATTGAGCCCGATCCAATCCGGGATTTCTCCTGGTTTCGGCAAGAAAACCTCTTGCTATATCCGCCAGAAAACGCCTCTCCGGCGGCGGAGCCGCCGCCTGGCGATAGCCACCACCTCAACGGAGGTGTTGGTGGCGGTGGCCGGCCGGGAAAGGGGCTGGATCGCCGGCGGCAGGGCTTGGAAATCGCTCCAGGCGGGACGAATCACAGCCGTCGGCTCAACGAAGACGATGACCAGATGCCGTTGATCCTTGCGCCAAGATTCGTGCTGCATCAGGATTAAACTATAGGAAATTAATTTTATTTATTTCATTCTGTCACACTTTTGACATTTAATGTTTTAAATTTTTAAAAATAGTTAGAGGCTCTGTATGAGAAAATGATCAACACATGATTTGTAGTCCTTTCTGCTTACTTTATTGTAAAATTGGTTGGAACTAATTTAGGCTTCTGGTTTGATCAGGGCACCCATTTTGGTGGGACATACCCTTAGGGCTAGGCAGACATTAAATTGAGTGCCCACCCTTCACCCCTAGCCCAAATTAGTTGAAATTTTGGCAGAGAGTCCATCCTAGCTATACCTAGGGCCTGTCCAAAAATGGGAATTTTTGGAGAAAATATTTCTATAGTTTTTGAAAACATTTAATAATTATTAAATAAATTAACTAGGTGCCCTAAACACCTCCAAACCCTCCCAAATTTTGGTGAGTGGTCCCTGGGTTCATTTTAGGTATCTGTATAAAATTTCATTTAAGTTGGATGTGTTTTGAATAGGTTTTTACCCAACCCTAACTATACCTTAAAAAGGGCATTTTGGTCAAAAGTTGCACTTTTGATTTTGAGTGACCAAATCACCTCAACAGAGGCTGAAATTTGGGCCACTGACTTGTTAGGGCACTTATCACCTCCCTATGGAATATGGGATAGTGAGGAATAGATTTGCCCTAAGTTCCTAGGTCAAACCCTAAGGAGGGACCTTTTGGTCTTGTGAAGGGCATGAGTCCTAAACACCTTGGATGAACACCAAATTTTGCAAGGAGGTTCCTAGGATATATAGAACCCTCTGTTAAAATATTAGCTAATTTTGAAAATGGTAGGGCCCCCAAAACCCTAACCCTAGCTTAGGTCCTAAAACTTGTAGTGTAGGTTTAGGTTAGCTAAACATCTTGAAACTTAACCAAATTTGGGTAGTGAGGGGATTAGGGTATTTTGAGCCTCTGATAATTTACTTGAGGAATTTTGGACAATATTTATAACACTTCATCTATAATCAATAGTAATACCCTAATTAATATTTTGGCTATTGTGGTCTCACTGCCCATAGAGAGGGTATGAAACATGGGCAGAGTCAGTTTTAGGCTATAATAATCTTGTATGAATTTTGTTAGAATTTTTGGATATCTATTTAGGGCATCTACTTCACAAGTGCTTTATTTTGATTACATATTAAATAATTCTTGTCAGAGCCCATTACTTACTGAAAAATCATGAAACTTGCTGCATAGTGTTTTTAGCTCAATGTTATCACATGGGAATTTTTGTGGAAATATTTGATGACTGATTAGCATACTTTGTTCATTAACCCTTAAATTAGAAAGTTCATAAGAAAATCAAATATAGCCTTATTTCCAAATGATAAATTATGAAACTTTGTCTAGGGTACTTGTAGGCCATCACAATCATCCTTGAATTTTCTCTGAAGTTTTGGAGGTGTTATTACTATAGAATCTTTAAAAATGACTTTGTATGGGGCATCTTTGAAATTAAATTTAAAGGCCTAAACCTTGCTTAAAAATTGGAAGACTTAGGATTTAGAGTTGGTTAGGCATTTTGTAATTATCATAAATTTGGTGGATTATTATCTTGTCTGCAAATGGTACTTCATGTTCAAACCTGGGCCTCTTGGGACACTAGAATAAATAAATTAATTATCAGACAAATTAGGAAAATTATGGATTTCTGGATTTATGCTTCAAATGTCTTTTTAGACCTCTAATAATTATCATAAGGGTACTGGATGAATATTTCATGTACTTCTTTTTTACGAGTCATGTAGCTTAAGTGGTCTGCATATAGCAAAACTGCAGGATTTCATTTGGATGTGAATTAGGGCACGTATGATGGGTCTTGGTGGTTTGCTGTAAGGACAAGTGGAAGGGGCTGCATCTATGGAAGATGAGTGAGTAGGGTGTGGTTTTGTCTAGGGTTTATAGGCGTTCGGGTCCGACGAAAGATCGTCCCACCCAAGGAGAGTTGGAGTCAAATTACCCTAGGATTAGCATATCGAAATATGAGAAAATAATGGGTAAGGGAATCAACCAATAATAAAATAAGTACCTTGCGAAAGGGAACGCTGGGCGTAATCCCAACACAGTTCCTAGTGCCCCTTGAGAGCCCTTCACAGGGAATACCGGGGGCAGTCCTGGGTTAACGTAAACTGTTTAACAAGCTGAAAAGAGTAACTTAGTAATTAGGGTTGCACATTCCACAACACTGATGGCACCAGATGTTGGTTAGGAGCTTCGGCTCGGATGGTTAAAAGGCGGACTTTGGGTCCGGGGAGCTTCGGCTCGATTGCTTGAGTCGGACGTGTTGGTCCGGGGAGCTTCGGCTCGATTCTTGATTACGCTAATTTGCATGTGCATAACAGGAAAGGAAATTAAGGTGGTGGGTCTTCGGTATTGGAGGGTCGATGCACCGACGCCAATACGTTGACTCGGCAAGTGTGGTTAGCACTTCGCCAACAGAAGTCCGGTGCGCCAGCCGGCAAGAGTACGCAGGAGTCCGCTTCGTGCACCAAGCGTTGAGGCGTACGATAGGTCTGACCGGTAGTGCTTTACTGGTTTAGAGGTGGGCGAGGCCCAACCCACCACTTCCGTCTGCCACTACGGAGGTATCCTGGGAGGTTACGGCTCCAAAAAGGGGGAACTAAAGGTCTGTGTGCACAGAGTCGGGTGTGTGTGTTGCACTTGCATGTCCATCATACCCACTTACATGTCATAGCATATTCGTTACCTTTAACCTTGACACCTAAAGTATAAGTGGAATGGGACGCTTATACTTTAGGACCTGCTACACGACCCCTTGGTCTATAAGCTTGTGTGGGCAAGTTTATAAATTAAGGTTAAATTTGGATATATATTTACTGCTGTTTGATAACCGACACCCCATCGTATAAATTGGTATGAGACTTTTTATACGATGGGAGCCTTGCAGAAGACCCCTTGGCTTATGTGTTTTTCACATAAGTGAAGGTTATATTTCATATTTCAGCTTATGTCTATAGGATTGCTAGTATAGGTCCGCTGTCACTTGCTTTTTGATTATTCTCCACCATTAAGTCCTCCCCTTTCATCCTCTCCGCTCGGTGCTTAGGAGCCGTGGGGGAAGGGGCGGGGGATGATAGGACTTAGTCTTTTAGACTAACGGTTTTCGAACCGCATCATTTAGGGGATCGTGGAGACCAGCATGGAGGAGCAGCCCTAGAGACCGGTGCGCTTGGAGGTGGGGCAGTCTAGCTCTGGAGTTCATACATCCGGGACCGTGAGTCTCGACCTTGAGTAGTTTTCTACTTTTGTTTCTGCATGAGAGATCTTGTAGTGAGGTTATGATGTACCGGGCATAAGCCCGTTTTTGCTACTCTGATGTTATTTTCTGTGGACACTCCCTTCGTGGAGTTATATTTACTTATGACATGTGCTTCTCTGTGGACTGCAGTTTCTGTTTCCTTCATTATTCTGCTACTTTTCTGTGATCGAATTGGCCGGCAGAATCGGCGCTTTGTGGTGATGACCCTTCAGGGCGTGAAGGAGTCACCGTAAAACGGCGGTTCTGGGCCTAAGGCCCCGGTGTCATAAAAGGAAAAAAAGGGGGGTCTTACATTAGTGGGGACATAAGATCCCTCCTCCACGATCATGAAGAGTCGAGGATCGACTGCTTCCATGTAAAACCTGATTCTTTCCTTCCAGATCGGAAAGTTTAGCCTGGTGCACACTGGGATCTTGTCGGAGAACTTGAGCCCGTCCATAGTAGATATTTGTCTTCTTCTTGACACTAGGGGCAGGATTTAACTCAAGATGTTGACCTTTTTGATGAGTAACCTGGCTCTGATACCACTTGAAAGTCCACCTAGTGTCGGCAAAGTGCACCTATGGGGGGGGAATAGGTGACGTGTAGCGCTTTTGCGGAATTTACGAATGTACCTGCACAATAAAAATAAACAGCACAGCACACAGAAAACACAGGCAATTTATAGTGGTTCCCCGACTTGGGTACATCCACTTTCCCCCTTCGACTTATCTCCCAACAAGGGACGACTCGGTCTCTTCTCCAACAGGATTGAAATCCAATCCCTACACTAACGGAAGGAACCCTTCCACACGTGAGAGTCAACACTCCCACAAAACGGGTTGCACCCAACCCTTACAACACGGAACAAAAGTTCCTTTACAACAAAAGTAAATATAGAATGTATACGAGATACAAACTTCTTTCGGAGACTACGGTGTTCCTCTTCGTTCGACGACGTGTTCGTCAAGTCAACGAAGAGTCTACAACCTTGGTCTCTCTTGGAGAGGATCTCCCCGGAACCGGCGGCGGCAACACGAGCGGCGGCTTGGTTCGGGATAGACGGCAACGAAGGTGCGCGGCAGCAGTACTTCTGAGATCCAATCTTCGTTGCAAAGCAAACTAGGTCTACCAACGGTCACTCTAGGATCGGTCGTCTCGATCGATTCGGACGGGGGAGTTTTTCCCGGTCAACAAATCGAGAGACAAGGGATCTCTGGATAGACACGTGAGACTCAAGCTTTGCTAAGCTTCTGTCGCCGGAGATCGGGAAGAAATGCGATCAGCAGCGGCGACGGACTAGCGCGAGCGGCGACGGAGGCGGCGGAGAGATTTCGCGATTTTATGGTTTGCACTCGCTCGGCTTCTTTCTGTCTGGGTATTCCGTTCAAAATACCCGTATATAAATACTGTAGTTAACTCCAATATTACCGTTTATGGGACCCACAATAGAAATCCCCAAATCCCGGTCCAGAAATTTAACAGCGGCAGAATCCGGTTCAGGAAGTTCCAGAAAAACGCCAAGTCAAAATCGGTGAGAATCGAAAGTGATTCTCGCCGAGTCGCCGAGAATCAAAGGTGATTCTCGACGATTCGGCGAGAATCAAAGATGATTCTCGTCGAATTTGCCTTGGTTGCACGCACTGCTTTAGGACAGGTCGAGACGGCGAGAATCAACCAGTGATTCTCGTCGAATCGACGAGAATCACTAGTGATTCTCGCCGAATCGGCGAGAATCACTAAGTGATTCTCGTCGATTCTTACTTAGACGCAGAGGTGCTTGCTTAGAAGTGGCTGGAACTTGTTCGGCGAGAATCAACCACTGATTCTCGACGAATCGGCGAGAATCCCTTGTGATTCTCGACGAATCGGTGAGAATCACTTGGTGATTCTCGTCGATTTACACTTAGACGAATTTTCGTCTTTCCACCCATGAGCTGCTCCTTGACCCATCCGTGCTCCTTGTCTTCTCTTGCATAAATACGGCCATGTACTTGAAAGTAAGTGCACTCCAATAGAGAGAGTACACGTAGGCCAACACACCGATCTGCTCAACGAGGGATTACGTCGTGCAGACCCGTGTATATTGACCTACTGCACCCTGACATTGGTGTGCACTTAGCGTGGAGGAACTGCAAGCACAACTTAAAAGAGTTTATCAAATACATTGTCTATTGACCTTAGCTTGTCCAGGGGCTTCTTCAAATCAGGTACATTGTGGATACAATACCCAACACAAGCTTTATTAAGTAAGGAAAAATCGATACACATTATCCATCGGCCGTCTCCTTTTTTAACCATGACCACGTTGGAGACCCAGCCGGGGTACTGAATTTCAGACACGAAGCCAGCCTTGAGGAGTTTCGCCACCTCCTCCCTGATGGGGTCCGCCAGCTTGTCCGTAGTAGACCTCTTCTTCTGCTGAACGGGGCGTGTTCCCGGGTCCAGGTTGAGGCGGTGGCAAGCCACATCCGCGTCAACCCCCGGCATCTCCGCGGCGTTCCAAGCGAAGATGTCCACGTTCTTTTGGATGCACTCCAGCATCCTGCCTTGGTCCTCCGGGGTCAGCCCCCTGCTGACGCGAATCATCTCCATCCTGCCTCCCCGGGTGAGCACCTCCAGCTCCACCACTTCCTCTGCTGCCTCCAGCCTGGATTGCTCCCCCCATCCTTCGGCATCCCCTTCCTCCGGAACGGGGACCTCTACCTCCATCTCTTCTCCCACGGCCCTCACTTCGGCCACCTCCTCCAGCTCTCCTCCTGCCGCCTCCTTCTCTGCGCAGTTCTTCATTTCCAGCTCCCTCTCTCCTGCTCCCTGCCCTGCCTCCTCCATCCTTCGCCCCATCTCTTCGGCTGCCTCCATCCAAGAGATGGTGTTCACCGCAGTGACATACCACTCCCGCGCCACCTTGGGGTCCCCTCTGACCCTGACCGGAATCCCCTCGGTGTTGAACTTTAAGCACTGATGGAAAGACGAGGGGACGCAGCGGAAGGCGCTGATAAGGGGCCTCCCGAAGATGGTGTTGTAGCTGTTGGGGGCGTCCACAATGACGAACCTGCAGTTCCTGGACTGTCCCCCCAGGGTGACATGGAGGCCAACTCCTCCCTCCACCTCCTTCCTTTCTCCTGAAAACCCGAACAAGGGTCCATCTGAGGCCAGCACCCTCTTTACCTCCACTTTCATCGCGTCAAACGCCTTTTTGAAGACGACGTTGACGGAGCTCCCGTTATCCACGAGGATCCGAGAGACAGTGAAATTCTCGATGGCTGCATTGATGACCAGTGCATCGCAGAATGGGTCCTCGTGGTCTGGCATATCACTCCTGGAGAAAGTGATCCTCTCCTCCGGGGGTGGGGTTTGGGATGTGGAGGCGATGCTTCGCCGGTACATGGTGTGGAGGCTTGCCTTGCGGGAAGCCTCGACCCCTACCCCCCCCCCCCCCCCCCCCCCCCCCGTGGATCACTCTGATTCCCCCTCGGGTTCCAATATCCACCCGGTCTTCGCAACGATCCTCCTCCGCCCGAGGCAGGACCTCCTCAATCCTCACTTCTTGCCGACCCTGCTGCTGCTGCTATTCCCTATTCCCTCTCATCTCGAGGAACTCCGGGCAGGTGGCTGTGGCATGCCCCTCTTCCTGGTGGAAGTCGCAATAGGGCAGCTCCACCCTGACCTCTCTTCTCCTCCTCCTCATAATCCCCCTCCTTGCTCTCAAGGCTATGGCCATGGCCTCCTCTTGATCGGGGAGCCGGGGCCTCTGGCCCTGCCTCCATCCTGGAGGGCGGAACTGATCTTGCCTCCCCTGGTAGTGACCCCTTCCGTAGTACCCTCTCTGTGGCCCTTGCCCCTGCCACTCAGGTCTCCAGCCCAGTTGACGGTCGGGCTCCTAACGCCCCCACCTCGGCTGCTGCTGCCACTGGAGCTGTCTTTGCTCCCTCTGCCTAGGCTCTCCTCTTCTCTCCTCCTGTCCTTTCCCTCCTCTTGACTCCTTTTCTTCCTCCGTGGCCCACCTGCCCAGCTTCCTCGCAAACTCTGGGTTTGACGCCTCCCCGTCGACCTCTCTCGCCGCCCTCTCCATCAACTCCTCGTAGGAGAGGGGAGGAACTCTCTTCAGCTCCATTTAGAAGAAACCCTGCTGCAGGCCCAGGGTAAAGGCCATCATCAGGTTATGGCCCGGCATCTCCTGGACCTGAGTAACTTCCTCCTGAAATCGGTCCACGTAGCTCCCCAATGTCTCATTCACCCCTTGATTAATGTGGAACAAAGACTCGGACTCCTTCTTACTCTTCTTCGAGGTAGTGAATCTCATCATGAACCCTCGGTGCAAGTCCTCGAAGCAGTAGATGGAGCTGGCCGGTAACTGGTGGAACCATTCCCTTGCCTTCTCCCGGAGTGTGATGGCGAAGAGTCGGCATTTGAATCCGTCCGACATCTGACGGATGGAGACGATATCCTCGAACCATTGGACATGATGGACTGGGTCTCCCTTCCCGGTGTAGTAGGACATCTCGGGTTCCCTGAACCCATCTAGAACTGGAGCTGAGGAGACCAGCTCACTGAAAGGACTGCCTCCCCCCACCGGGCGAGCCGGCGAGTCTCGCGAACCCAGCTCGCCGAACCGGCCTCGGCCTGCCGAGCCCGGGAAGAGCTCGCGCCCGGAGAGCTCGCACCCTCGGCCTTCCTCGACCACCTCCTTCCCGGCTCGCCTGCCGGGAGCGTCCTCGCCCAAAGAGGGGGCGGCCGCGATCTGGGCTGCCGGAGTCGAGCACTCGGCCCTCGTGCCGAGTGCGAACTTGACAAGGCCCAGCACCTCATTTCTGAAGTCTTCCAACATCCCCACCGTTGCGAGAGGCGGGGGGGGGGGGGGGGGGCGGCGAGTTCTGCCCGTCAGACCCCTGTCCTCCTGTCATTGAACTCGCCGAAGCTTTTCTGCACTGACCACTGTCCACACTCACCGCACCAAAATGTTGAAACCGATTCCTCGATCTCCTTTGGAGTCCGCCCTTGGGGAAGGGGTGGTCTCGCGCCTACTTTACTCCTGCAAGCAAAACAACAAAGAAGACAAGGTGACACAGACCCAAGGGCTCGGCAGGGAGGTCCCACCACAAACCCGGAAGATCTCAGAGCGCTTCCCCTCCTTAGCCAGAAGCCGAGCTAAGGTATCCTCAGAAAGCTCTTGAAAACTGGAGCAGGGAGACCAAGAAGTGTGTCCTCTGATGTACCCCTTAGGTCCTATTTATGGCTTTTTGAAAATGAACTGCTAATAACCAAAAGTGCTGACCTGAAATTACCAAGAACACCTTAGTCGGGTCTGCCAACAGCCAAACTCCGCTGTTCTGAACAGCTATGCGCAGTCCGGCCTGATCTGCTAACAGCGTGGCTCCGCCGTTCCGAGGAGCTATTCGCACCCATGGGGAGGGCATCCATGTAATTCCTCCTCGGGGCTTCTACTAGGCCCCATCCATGAGTGAGGTGGTCGACTCGCCACTAATCCCTTCCGCGAGAGGCGGGCGCGACCTGGCCCTTGCGACTCGCCTGTCCTTCTGGGGCGAGCGCGAGCCGTGTCATCGCGACTCGCCGAAATTCCATCGAGTCGGGCGGGGGCAGCCCGGTCGCGTGTAGGGAGCGGGCTGGCGACCGCGATCAACATTAGAAGGGCTCGCGGATTGCGGGTCGCAGATCACGGGTCGAGCGGGCTGGCGGCCAGGAGTCGCCTCGCCTGGCTCGCTCGACTGAACTGAGCGGGAGCGGACCAGCCTCTTGCCGCATGTCCGCTTGTTGCTTTGGTGCGGGTCGCGGGGCTGGGTTCGCTCGATCTTCCTGGCGGGGCCCGTTCGACGAACATGGGGTTGTACAGCAGTGGTTCTTTAAAGGAAAACATCGATGATTTTCTGTCAGACGCTGGCGGCGAAGGTCTACTTTTGGCAGGTGTAGCGGAGATGGATCTTGATTTCCAAATTGGTCATATCGTTGGGAGCAGAATTCAGTCGTTTGATGGCGGAAAGGTTGTGGTCCTTCTCAGCGATTTGTAGATGCGAGCTAAGGATACGCGGTGTCAAATTCAGCAAGTTGCGGACTACTCACCTGACTGCGATCTCAACAGATGTTTTGGAATGGCGGGCTTCGGGGGAATTGAAACCATGTAACTTGGATGCTTTCTGGGGCTCCTGTGATGTTGATATGGTTACGGTAAATAACAATATTGCGGGATCCGAAGGTTGTCTTGCTTCTAGCATCGGAGGATCTAACGTTCACGATGATGAAATGTATAGACCAAGTGTTTGTGGAAATGTCGAGGCCAACCCCTTTGGTGGGTCTACTAGTCTCGCATGGTCGCCGACAAATTGTGGTAAGTTTGATTTAAAGGAGACTAATTATGGTAGACAGATCAGCTCGGATGGACGATAATGTGGTTATGGCTACCATTGGTAAATTTGATTTTATGTTGGTTATAAAGCTTCTTGGGTACATGCTCTTGTTCACATACCTTGAGGAGGAACTCTGATGGAGCTAGATGTCTAATGAATATGATTTATATATATTTTTAGTATAGTATTTAGCATAATTTTAATATAAATTTATAAATATTATTTCAATTTTATTAAATAAATCGTACGTTTTAATTTTAACTCACTAATTTATGTTTTATATATTTTTTGTAGGATTAATGTTGCGGTCGCGCTCATGACGGTGGAAAATGAAATATTCAAAATTGTTGCGCCTTCTTTGTTGTTGCCCGCAAGCTTGTCCATTTCGTTCTCATGCGCAACACCATCTATTCTCATTCAAATTCACGGGAAACATTTTATGTAATATCGCCGCCTTTGCATGCGTGACCACCACCTCCTAAACCCAAACACCCCACAAGTGAAATCTCATCCATGAAAACCAAACTTTAATTATTAATATTGCTTCTTTAATTAAATTAAATATTCTTATGTATGACTAAAACCCATTAGCTTCTTTTAATTACCACCACATCCACTTCCACTTTAATGTTGTTGCCTTGAACCATTAATATTTAATTAAAATTGCCACCTCATATTCCTCCCCCTACCTTAAACCGTGAGAGATATACAGTTCCCTTAGATCCCTTTCTTCTTCCCTTACACATTAATTCTCCCTTGAATGATGTGACCTTCCCACCCATCAACATTCCTCCACTTTCATCCTCTCGTTTCCCTATATATAGTGGCTCATTTCCAAGCACGATAGCTTTCTCTTCCTCCGCCCATTTTGGGGAGAGATGTACTTTTTTTGTTATATTTTTATAGTATTAGTTTTATTTCATGTACTTCGTACCTTTTATGCAATTATTAATCTAACTTTTACTTTAATGAAATGTTTTATTTTTTGTATCTATTTATCTTAATCTAACTTAGTCTGTTTGGCTCGGCTGCAGTGATGAGAGAAGCAGTAGTGGGAAGCAGTTGTGAGAAAATAAAGTTTTTTTGCAGGATTGTGGGAAAATCTGTGAAACTGTTTGGAAGTGCAGATTTTTTAGTGTTGTTCAGGAATAGAAAACTGTTTCAACTGTTTGGAAGAAATAGTGGTGGGAAAAGCTGTTGATTTTTTTCAAAAAATATTATTAAAAATAATATTAAAACTGATAATATTTCATTGTTTGACGTACAAAAGTAAAAGTACATAGCATAACAAAATACATTTGTCCTCCAAAATCAACATACGTCACAACCTTCTATGAGTTTTGGATTTGATAAGCTATGAACTCTCGTAACGCTTCCAAAGCAGTTGCCCCAGACACTTCAATGTTAACAGGATCTACGTTAGGATCTGCATTACTTAGGTTTTCTCCTGTTCTATGCTCATAAGGCTCCGAGTAAACCAAAGTTTCATCTTCATCACATGGATCAAACTTTATATCAATGCGTGAAGGTTGTCGTCGAATGTAGTTGTGTAGACCCATTGTATAGAGTCATTGTGGAACCAAAAAAGCAGAAGAGAAAAACGAAAAATCAGAAGAGGAAATACAGAGAAAAAAGCAGAGAAATCGAAGATCCACCCGAAATCTATGGCTAATTTGCTCTGATGAGTTCGGTCAAAAATCAAAGAAAAAAAGAGAAATCGAAGCAGACAAACGAAGAAATCGAAGAGGAAAAACGAACAACGTAAGAAGAACGAAAAAACGAAGAAGATAAACGAGAAAGAAGGAGCGAAGAGATGGAGAAGAGGAAATACATCACCACCGATAGCGGAGAAGTAGCGGCGAGAACACCGGATCGCGATCTGCGTGAGTAGAAGACTGCCAGCCTCGTTGTCGGGCGACATGTCGCAGAAACCCTAGAAGGAATAAGCGGGATCGGGGATGTCGCGGAGCGGAAGACAAAAAATTGATTTTAGAATCGCGGGGGGGGGGGGGGGGGGGGGGGGGGGGGGGGGGGTAGGCGCGACTGGAATAGGGCGTCAAAAACTAGTTTTTACCTAAATCTATTTTCCCACTGTTGGAGTCGGACTGCTGTTTGGCGCGGATTTCCAAAAATCTGCGAACCGCTGCAGTAAAACGTGGAGCCAAACAAAGCCTTAGAATTTATAAATACTTCTATTTTATTCAAAGCTGGTTTTGAACAAATATTCATTTTCTTATTTTATTTTAATTTAAAGTTCGCTTCATCTTTGATTTTTGATCGATAAGATAATAGTTTGTTTTCTCGAAATAGCAGAACTCGACAAATCTAAGTTTTAATACGACCTTGATATTTTTATATCATATGTTATATTTCGATAAATATACTTGTCTTAATCGAGTATAGATTGAAGAACATGATTTTCTCTATCAAGTTTTTGGCATCGTTGTCAGAGATATTTTATCGATATTTTGAAAAAAACGACGCTATTACTTTTATTTTTTTATTTTCTTTTTCCCTCTAAATTTTTTTTAAAAGTTATAACTCAATTTTTGTAAAAAGAGATTTGAGGTGTCATTTCATCTGATCTCTTAGTACCTTGTGAGTCCTTCATCGGGTAAGCCTTGGAAAGTTAAGACTAATTTAAGTGACCAAAAAAAACTTTTTTCTTTTTTTGTTGTTTTTAAAAAGTTTAAAACAAAAAAACCAAAAAATTAAAAACTTCAAAATAAAAAATGTAAAATTTTAAAAAACAACGAAATTATTTTTGTATTTGTTTTCATTTTGTGTTTTTCTATAATGTATTGTTGCAGGTGTTCGTGGTGGTCGCTCCGTCTCCAAATAAGGGGCGTGCACACCCCCCCCCCCCCCCCCCCCCCCCCCTTTTTTGTCCCTTTTTTTCCATTTTGTTTCTCTCGTACTAGATTTTCAACATTGAGGACATAGTTGAATTTAACGTATGGGGGAAGTGTGTTACCTTTCCTTTTAAAATATTAGAAAATAAATTAAATCATAAAATTACAAAATTAATAAAATCCCAAAACTTAAAAAAACTTTGCTTTTACTTTATTTTTTTAAGCACCTAGAAAATTTTAAATTACAAGAAAAAAGATAAGTGAAATTTCAAAAAAAATTAGAAAACTCTAAAAAAATATATAAAAAAATTTGTATTATAGTTCCTTTTATACTATTTTCTAGTATTTAAATCTTATAAAAAATTTCAAAAAAAGATCATATTTCAAAATTCCAAAAAACATGATAACAAAACTTAGAAAAATTCAAAAATATAATAAACTGTTGCTTACTTTCTTAATCTAATTTGAGTATATTTATAAACATTTTCATTATTTTTGGTTTGCTGATTTTTTATTTCATCATATGATTAGTTAGATTTAATTTTTAGGTGATTTAGTTTTAAAAAATATCTTATGATTTTAATTTGATTAGAGTAATTTATTTAACATCTTTTCTCTTATATTTTAAATAACTTCATTTTGTATTAGTTTTGTTAACATTTTTTGGATTTTAATTATTTTTACACTATGTTTTTAGAATCTTAGAAAATTTCAATTTACTATCGTTGGTTTCTAAGTTTTTAACTTAAATCTAAATTTTGTTTAGCCTTTCATTTTTTTCTTGTTATATTATGTCATAAGAATACGAGGATAAAATCCATCATCCTGTGGTAAACATATGTGTTGAAGCCAGAAAAATTCTCAATCTCGAATTCGGACCAATGTCGCCTAAGGTTACCGGCTCAGAGGTTATATCAGACGACTAGGATGAAGAATGAAGGATGAAGGCCAACAGGACTCCAGATGTTGCGGCAGGAAGGTCTCACCACGTACCCGGATGCTCGAAAGGAGCATCCCCTTCTCAACCAAAAATGACCGAACCAGGTACGAGGGAGACTAGAAGATGGCAGGTCGCAAGGTTGCGACCTGGCCTCTAAGGAAAAAGAATCCAAAGACTCGGCTAGTATCTTGAAAAGAGAGCTCGTGAGTATCCTGCAGAGGATTTCAAGTGCCTCACCTCGTACCCCTGGGGTCCTATTTATAGGAAAATCCAAGGAGGGGGATATATTTATACCCCACCCCCTGGCGACTAGGCGACTTGCAGGGGAACTCGCACGGGCTGGGCGAGTATCTCGCCTAGTCGCCTACCTGGCGAGTATGCGAGGGGAGCTCGCCATACTCGCCCAGGTCTTCTAAGGTCTTGCGCGCGGATGCTGACTTCTGTCTTGGCTTGTTGACCTTGACTTCTGCTGACCTGGCTGTGGTAGGACCCATCCTCGACGAATACGGGTTGTACACAATCACCACTCTTTTCGAGCGACGTAGGAACACGGAAAGCATCATCCAACACTTATTCGACGAGCTGCCATGTCGAGTATCAGGACTGCTCGCACTTGATGACTGTCTATCGATCTTTATAAATAGGGCAGTCTGGCTTTTCAGGCGGATCTCCAGAGCTCGTTCACGATGTCGGATGTCGAGAAACTTCTTCAAGACAGCCTCGCCGCTATAACCGGCTTTCTCGGCAATGCTAAGCCTAAAAGGGCACGTGAAGAAGACGTCGCCGCCGACTTGCCCCCTCTCAAGAAGAAGAAAACCAAGAAGCCCAAGAAGAAGCCCACCTCCGACGCGGTCGACCCGCCGCCACCTCCTGCGCAAGTCGCGGCGGTGACAAATAACCTCGCGCGCTCTGCCAGCACTCTGAAGATGCTCAGCGACCTTGGGCTGGACGACATTCCGAATATAGTCGCCCCTGACCCGAGCCTCCTCGGCTCGCTAAACGTTCCGGAAGTCGCTACTACACCGGCGACATAGCAGGTTGAGGTCATCTCCCTGCCAGGTCGCCACGTTGCCGAGCCATTCTTCTTCTACATCTGCTGATCATCGTCTACTTCTCGCTAACACTGTTTCTCTACTCGCAGATTCTCCACCGGATGTCGCCGACGCGGCTTTGAATGTCTCCCCACTGAACTCCGCGCCGCTGCTCGCCCTCGCAGCCGGGAAACCCGTCAGGACAGCGCACATGGTCTGGATTAACCTTTGCTCCAAGAAGGTATCTGAAGCCTCGGTTCCCGCGGCGAGCAAGGAACCATCGTCGAATGAGCCTCCGCCAAAGAAGGCCCTTTCGGCGAGCAAGGTCCTTCCGGCGAGTGAGGTACCGCCCGCTCCTGTGCAAGATTCTGCGCCGCCAGTGGCGAGCTCCCTACTGCCGTCGCCGCCTACGAACGTTGCTTCTATCCCGGCGGTGAATGTCTCTTTGCCGCCGCCACCGCCTCTAGTCGCTCTGCTTCAAACTGTCATGTCGCGACCTCCCCCGCCTCCTCCGCTGAAGACCTCGCATCAGCCAGCGAGTTCGTCTCAGCCATCGCCGCCTCCGTCGAAGTCTTTGGCCCGGAAGCCAGACAAGCCACTGCCGAGCTACTTCCCGCCGAGAGTGGGGGATTTCGGACATGGAGGTCGCGGGCAGGGTAAAGCGGCCGAGAATGCTGGTGGCCTTCATCGATGCCATCGGGTTGTCGGGCAGCGAATATCTCCACGCCGCTGCTCGCGCCTACCTGGAGCTGAAGAGCAAGTTTGACCAGCTGGCGATCTGCGAACTACACTGGTGGATATCATCTCTGGAGGTGCGGGTGGCGAAATTCGAAGAGCTTCGGACCACTCTGGAGAGCTACGAAGCCCGCTTCCACATGGTGAAGGAGAATGATCGCCAGCTGGCGATTAACAACCATCGCCTCCAGCTCGTTCTCGACGAGCTGGCTGGTATCCGGGCGAGTATGGGCTCTGTGGGGCAGCTGACGAGGATGGAGGAGCAACTGCGACTTGGGGACGATGCGATGGCGCTGGAGACGGAGCATTATCGGCGGGCGCGAGAAATGGGCTGGGCTGGGCGACATCCTCATCCTCCGGAGCGACCACCTAGGACTTAGGATTTTTCTTTTCCTTTATTTGAACTCGTCATTGCGCAACTATTTATAATAAACAATTTATTTACTATAATAAGCGAGTTTGCAACTCGCGCTTCATTCCTCTCTTTTGCTTGTCTTCCTTGCTGTTGTTCTGCGATGTGCCGAGTTTATTGTGTAGGTTTTAACAACATCACGCTATTCTTTTCTGTGCCGCGTGACATAGGGCTAATGCCGGGATCCGCTTGCTCGCATAAACTGCGACTTAAGCCGATGCTCGCCAGGGCGGATACCCCCCCTGTTGCCTTCGCCTATAAATAGAGGGGGCAGGTAGGACATGAGTATGTTGCTGTGATTTTCTAACCCTAGCTCGCGAGCATATTTTTTTGTTCGCGCTTTTCTGTCTCTGTTCTTTTATATTAAACTCGCCAGCTCGCAAAGATGGTGGGGGATGACGCAAGTGCTCACCGACAAGCCCACACCGCAAATTTCGTCAACGCGGTTTCAAGAAGTCCACAACCACTCAGTGGGATTTGGAGACTTTCAGGGAGAGGTTTCTACCAGATGGATACGCAACGAGACTACCTAGTCGTAGCGAGCGACTGAACACCTGTATTGATGGTGCGATGATCCTGCCGCTCCGTCACTTTGACGCTGGCCCGCGGCTTCCGCTATGGCTGGAATATTGCGAGATCTTGCGATATTTCAGAATCGTCCCCGCGCAGATCAACCCCAACGGAGTAGCGATCATAATGGGGTTCATCTGCTGCTTGCGGGAGGAGAGGGTCGCCTTCGACCTTTCTGTCTTCCGGAAGATATTCGCCTTCATCGCGACAGCCGAGGGAGTCATCTACTTCCGCAGCCATGTCTGCACCTTGGTGGGGACGGCAAACAAAGTCCACCGATGGAGCGAGCAACTGATCCTAGTCTATGGCGACTTCGCGGGCGTTCTGGGGAGGCCGCATGTAACACCCCCATCCGTCACATGTGATATAACAGAAGGTTTGGTCGGGGCCGCACGACCTGTACCACGGACAGCTAGTGGAGTTACGTATTAATACGAAATTACTGCCAAAGGAACACATGTCCTAACTCAGAGCATTTTAGCGGAATATTTTTAACACAGTTATAAGAACCCAAACCACAACATGAATGTCCACTAAAAACCCCAAAGCAGGAACGAGCGTACAAATACATAAAGTACTTGGTCTTATGGCCTTACAAGAGTTTACTTTAAATAATAAATGTCTTCCAAACATCGGCACGCAGGTTGGCCACACATGAGCATAAAAGTAAACATTGGCTTTTGGCCTTCGAGGGCCTGCACAGCAACCAGGGCTTCAGCCTGCTACTTGCCACTAGGCTCCGCAGCACCTGCAATCAACATTCCACCGCAGCAGTGGCAAACAAAGCAACGGTCAGCTAAGGCTGAAAAAATTATAACGACCACACCCCTAAGTCGGGGCGGCGGTGCTCCTTCCTTGCATTTTATTAGTATAACAAAACAAGATAGTGAAAGTACAGTTCAAGCACACTTCACCACAGGCGTAGGCACGCACGACCACACACTCCGTGCTCTCATGGCACATTCTCGGTGAACCCGGTCCACCACCGCCCCCAGGACGGCAACATCGTGAGCATTTGAGTCTTGTCGGCCGATGCCTAAGACCCACCCACTATGCCATTGGCAGGCCCCTTAAACCGAACCGCATAGAACGAGAACGGTTCCACTCAACCCGTTGCTCACATCGCCATGTCAATTTAAGTCATCGGCGCGGGTCAAGCTTCCCCGAAGCCCGAGTATCGATCATACAATATTACATAACCCAGTTATGTACAAGTTGGCTCCCAGGCCACCAAGATGACAGAACCACACATTTGCCCAGTTTTCTGGGTGCATCTTGGGGTTAGTCCCACAGGCTCCCTGTTGCAATCTACCATGTAGAAAACCCGAAAACAATCATTGTCACGGAGTCTTCTCCGGCTATTCATGCATAATTAAACATCACTGATCCAGACCAACTTGTCCGAGTAGGCTTCACACACCATGCATATGTCCGTACTTCGATTCCGAACTCTACATGCAAAACTAGGAGTACTATTCATGTCCACCCAAAGGAACACCTCACACTCACCGCATACTCGCGCGAGCGTGTTTCCTATGCAGAAAGGAAGAGAACTTCACATGTCCAAGAAGAGAATCGTTACCCTAGAAGTTCGCTTGGGCGCCATGGAAAACTAGCCGGATGGAGATCACCGCAACGGCCTCGCCTCCACGGATCTGGTCTCGGCTTGCGATTCGGAGCTCCGAAGCTTCACCGGTGGCCGAATTTCTCCTTCTCCTTCTCCCTTGCTCTCCCCTCTCTCTAAACCCTTAGAAAGAGAAAACCTAAAGAGTAATGAGGGTTTCACCACCTATTCTCGGCCTTAACACTACAAGAACAGTTCTAGGTCGTCGGATCCCATCTAAGTAAAACGAACGGCCTTGATTTGCCCTTAAAATCAATTTTCTTGGCCGAACATGGCTTGTGACACGCCCGTGTCACAGGCCGTGTCTCACGATCTAAACATGATCGTCGAACATATTTCGGCGACCACACGGAAAATTGTCGAACTCGGAGCATGACACGGCCATGGACACGCCCGTGTTCCAGGCCGTGTGACCCTTATCAAGCCCCAGATTGGCCTTAAGACGCTACCAGTTCATTTCCGAGTTTTGGGGCGTTACAACTCTCCCCCCTTAAAAGAATTTCGTCCCGAAATTACAGAATGAAAAGTACTCAAACTTAAACGGTACCAGAGTAGAAGAGTTCGGGATACTCCTCAAGCATGCTCTGCTCTCGCTCCCACGAAAGCTCCTCACGACCGTAGTTGTCCCATCGGAGCTTGACCATCCTGATGTCTTTGTTACGAAGTCGCTTGACTTCAAAGTCCTCAATGCAAATGGGCTTGACCTTCGTCGTCAACCCACTATCAACAGGTACCTGATCGACCGCAATCACTTGCGAAGGCTCTTGCACCGCCTTCCGCAACACCGATATGTGGAATATGTCGTGTAGACCACTCAATTCCACTAATAACTTCAGTCGATAAGCCGCTTCGCCAATACGCTCTTGAATCTCAAACGGTCCAAGGTACCTCGGACTCAGCTTCTTCAAGCGTCGTACCCGCGAGCCACCCTTGAACGACTTAATTTTCAAATACACCCAGTCACCAATAGCGAACTCAACGTTCCCGTGCTTGGCATTATAATATTTAGCCAGCCTGTCCTGAGCGATCATCAAACGTTCTCGTATTGTTTGTACCAACGAAGTGGCGCCTTCCACTTCTTGTCGTTTGTACAGCATCGACTCACCCGTCTCCAACCATGACAACGACGTGTGACATTTTCTACCGTAAAGAGTCTCGAAGGGCGTCATTTGAATACTAGCTTGGTAGTTATTGTTATAAACAAACTCCACCATAAACAGGTTGTCTTCCCACCGCTTTTCGAAATCCAAGACCCACATGCGAAGCATGTCCTCCAACATCCTGTTGACCCTCTCGTTCTGGCCATTCGTCTGCGGATGAAAGGTCGTGCTGAAACTCAGCTTGGTTCCCAACATTTGTTGGATCAACCTCCAGTCATTAGACGTGATGCGTCCATCTCGGCCACTCACGATGTTGCGGGGCACACCGTGCAGTCAAACAATGTTATCCACATAGAGCTTTGCTAGCTTATCCACTGAATCATCTTTCCTGTTCGGAATGAAGTGCGACACTTTCGTCAATCGATCTACGATCACCCAGATGGCATCGTTACCCTTCTGCGACTTTGGCAACCCATGCACAAAATCCATTGAAATATCGTCGAACTTCCACTCCGGGATAGGCAAGGGCTTCAAAAAACCTTCGGGCTTCGGGCTTCTGGCACTCCGCCTTCACTAAGGCGCACGTTTGACAACTTTCCACATAAAGTGCCACGTCCTTCTTAAGTCTTGGCCACCAGAACATCTTTTTCAAATCACAATACATTTTCGTGCTCCCTGGGTGAATCGAGTACAAAGGTCCAGCAGGATTGGGTGTGTGTGGGACCACATATTTGAGCTTCCCCATCGCATTCCAGGTCTGGGTGTTGACCCCGGTGGGCCCCCCGTGTGGCGGAATATCCCTGCCATCCCGTGGATGGATTAGTCCCACATCGGCTGTAGCGGGTGGTCCTTGGTGTTTATGTACCCCCGTCCCCACTTCCTACTACCTCGGGGTTTTGGGAAGATGTGTGGTGACGGGTGGTTTCCACATGGTATCAGAGGGCACGGTCATTTCCTCCTGATTCTGTGCGCTCTCTGTTGTTCGCGGCTTGTTTTCCGCTTTCTGCGACCTGTTTCGCGACTTGCCTTCTCTTCTGTCCGCTGCCCTGTTCGCGCGGCTTGTTTCTGTCCGCTGCCCTGTTCGCGCGGCTTGCTTCTTCTTGGTTCTCTTCTCCTACTGCTATTCGTCGCAGCGACCTGTTTCCTTGTCGCCGCGCTCCTTGTTCTTTCTTGCCTCTCCGACTTCCTTGTCGTTGCGGCCTTGTCTCTACCTGCTGCGGACTTCTTCTCCCTGTCCGCTTCTGCTTTCCCCATTTCCGCTTGTCTCTATACTCGCGGTTTGCTGCTGTGATCTGCCTGACCGTGCGGGTTGTTCCTATCTAACCTGCATCTTGGTCGCGGTCACCTGCTCTTCTCCTCTCTTCTGTTCGCTCGGCCTTTTCAGTCCGCGCGACCTCTTCCCCGCTGTGCCTTTGACCTCTTTCTAGCCGCTACTGTTCGCGCGGCTTCTTCTGTTTTCTAACCGCTTCTGTTCGCGCGGCTTCTTCTGCTTGCCGGGTTCTATGACTACCTCCGGTCTCACCACTACTCCTGCAGCTCCTTCTCCTCCTCCTCCTTCGGGCAACCTTGGCACCCTTTCCAAGCTTGTTGGCTCCAACTATCCCGATTGGAGCGTTTCTTTCACCTTTCTCCTTCGTTCTCAACGCAAGCGTCATCACCTCACCGATGACCCTCCTCCTCGCACCTCTCCTGAGTTTGATGACTGGGATGCGAGTGATGCTCTTGTCCGCACCTGGCTAGCCAACAGCCTTTCTGATGAGTGTCTTCCCGTCATTGCCATGATGAGACGGTCAAGGCCGCCTGGCTTCACCTCGCTGCTCTCTATTCTAAGGGGGGCCAGACGTCCCGCATTTATACTCTCTATGCGGACCTCTTCGCCCGCCCTTCCATGTCACCGGCTGCGGCTTATCAGCAGGTTCAGGCTCTTGGTGCTGAAATCCTCCAGAATCGCCCCTTCTCCGCGGACTTGGCCGACCAGCACAAACACTTCCAGGAACTCCTGGTTGTTTGTTATCTTCTTCGTCTTCCCGACTCTTATGATATGATCCGCCAGCAGATCTTGGGTGAGGCGGAATCTCCTACTTTGGATGCCACTACGGCTCGCATTGTCGATGTTACTTCGCTACTCCAGCGGCCTCTGTTGGCCTCCCCCCCTTCCCAGGACTCCTTTGCTCACCAAGCTCAGAGGGGGGGGGGGCCCTAGTAGCCGCGGCTCCTCTGGCGGACGAGGTTCATCCCGGTTCCTCTGCTCTCACTGTGGTCGTACTGGCCATACTGTTGACCGCTGCTGGCAGAAACATCCTCACCTTCGCCCTTCCGGTGATGCTCCTTCTTCGGCCTCCGCCTCTTCTCGGCCGTCTGCCTCTGTGGCCACGACGTCATGTAGTGCCCATCGTTACCCAAGGTAAATGGCTGATTGACTCCGGTGCCACAAATCATATGACGGGCAACCCTCATTGCTTCTCCCGTCTTGAGACCCATGACCGCTTACCCCCGATTCGTGTGGCGGATGGTTCCCCGTCCCCGGTTCATGGGACGGGCATGGTTCAACTCACCCCATCGCTTTGCTTGGAGGATACCCTCTATGTCCCGAAGTTCCCGTGCAATTTGTTATCAGTTACTACTTTATGCCGGCAACTTCAGTGCTCCGTCTTATTCACTCCCACTACTTGTTCTTTTCAGGACCCGAGGACCCAGCGGACGATTTCTACTGGGACTGAGAGCGGCGGCCTCTACTTCCTCGACGATGTTTCCGCTCTCTCTGCCTACTCCTCCTCCACCGATCTCCTTCAGTGGCATCTTCGTCTTGGACATCCTCCTCCTCGGCTTATTCACCAGCTTCTGCCCCACTTACCTCCTACCAGTTCTCCGCTCAACTGTGATGCGTGTCAGCTTGGCAAACATCATCGCTCCTCCTTCCCACCGAAGCAAGGCCGTGGCTACTCTCGCATATTTGATCTTATTCATTCTGATGTATGGGGTCCTGCTCCTACCCTCACAGTTGGTCGGGGCAGTTCCTATTTTGTCACTTTTATCGATGATTTTTCTCGATGTACCTTGGGTGTATCTGTTAAAAATCGCTCTGAACTATTTTCTGTTTGGCAATCATTTTACTTTATGATTAAGACTCAATTTGCTACTTCTATTAAAGTCTTACGTTCTGATAATGACAAAGAATATCTGACTCATGAGTTCTCCGCATTCTTTCACCAACATGGCCTCCTTCATCAAACGACTTGTGTTTACACCTCCCAGCAGAATGGGGTGGCGGAGCGTAAAAACCGTCACCTGCTTGATGTTGCGCGTACTCTCATGACGCAGATGCACGTCCCTCGCTCCTACTGGGGCTACGCTGTGCTCCTCGCCTGCTATCTCATCAATCGCCTTCCCTCCGCGGTTCTCCACGGCCAGACTCCCTTCTCCCTTCTCTACCCCCACCAGGAACCTTTTCCTCTTCCTCTCCGTGTCTTTGGCTGTACGGCCTTTGTTCACGCTCCCTCCGCTACCCGCGACAAGCTTTCCCCCCGTTCCACCAAGTGTGTCTTTTTGGGGTACTCTACCACTCAAAAAGGCTATTGCTGCTTTGACCCCCTTCTCCGCAAGCAGTTTGTCTCCGCGGATGTGACTTTTTTCGAAAATGCTTCCTATTTCTCTCCTCCCTCTTCTCTTCCTTCTGATATCTTCGTTCCTTCCACACCTCTCCACATTTTCCCACCTTCGTCTCCTCCTCCACCCACTCCTTCCCAGTCCGTCTCCCCACCCACCCCTCCACCCTCCTCTCCGCTGCCGTCTCTCTCTAGTCCCGGGCCAGCCTTCTCCGCCACGGACGCTCCGGTCGCTGACGCTCCCGTCGCCGACGCTCCCGTTGACCTGGATGTTCCTATTGCCCTTCGCAAAGGGGTGCGGGCGTGTACTCAACACCCGCTCACGGCTATTGTTTCCTATGATCAGCTTTCTCCTTCTCGCAGGTGTTTTGCCTTGGCTATCTCTGCTACTTCTAATCCCCGTACCTACTAGGAGGCTCTTGCTCTCCCTCATTGGAAGTCTGCCATGGATGAGGAGATGGCTACTCTTACTGAAAGGGGTACCTGGACCCTGGTTCCTCCTCCCGTGGGCACTGATGTGGTTGGCTGTCGCTGGGTCTTCGTTGTGAAGTTTCGCCCCGACGGCACTATGGATCGCTACAAAGCCCGGCTGGTGTCCAAGGGCTTCACTCAGACTTACGGCGTTGATTACTTTGATACCTTCTCTCCGGTTGCTCGCCTCAGCACCATCCGGGTTCTCTTTTATGTGGCTGTTAACCGGGCTTGGGCCATTTCCCAGCTTGATGTGAAGAATGCCTTTCTCTATGGCGATCTTCAGGAGGACGTCTATATGGAGCAACCTCCTCGGTATGTTGCTCAGGGGGAGACACGTGTATGTCATTTGAAGAAGGCCATTTATGGCCTAAAGCAGAGCCCTCAGGGCATGGTTTGACAAATTCAGTGGTATTGTGGCTACCATCGGCTTTCAAAGGAGTTCGGCCGATCACTCCTTATTCATTCGCAAAACGGCCTCGGGACTGGTGGTTTTGGCCGTATATGTGGATGATATTCTCCTTACTGGCGATGACCGAGATGGGGTGGACTTGACGAAGAAGCACCTCCGTCAGCACTTGGTCACGAAGGATATGGGCTCCCCAAAATAATTTTTGGGGATAGAAATCTCTCGGAAACTTGACTCCTTGGTTCTCTCTCAACGGAAGTATGCCCTTGATCTTCTACGAGAAGCAGGATTGACAGGTGCCAAACCAGCTCGTTTTCCCATGGCTGTTGGAGAAGACAAAACGTGGACGGATGACTCGCCTCTTCTATCTGATGTCACAAGGTACAGACGTTTGGTAGGCAAACTCATCTATCTCACGGTGACTAGACCCGACATCGCCTATGCTGTAGGCAAGGTCAGTCAGTTTATGCAAGCTCCCCAGAAGTGCCATCTTCAGTCCGCCCTGAAGATTTTGGAGTATATCAAAGCAGCACCGGGCAGAGGGTTACTCTTTCAGAAGAATGGTCATCTGAGGGTTGAGACCTACTCAGATTCAAGTTACGCAGATGACAAAGGCGATCGTAATTCAACATCAGGTTTTTGTACCTTTGTTGGAGGTAATCTCGTGAGTTGGAAGAGCAAGAAACAGTCTGTTGTCTCCAGATCCAGTGCTGAAGCCGAATACCGGAGTATGGCGTCAACCACGTGTGAGTTAAAGGTGTTGCGGGCTCTCATGCTTGACCTGGGCGAGGTATATGACTGTCTTCTCCCTATGTTCTGTGACAACAAGGCCGCTATACACATATCCAGAAATCCCGTCTTCCATGAGAGAACAAAGCATATAGAGGTTGACTGTCACTTCATTCGGGAAGAGATTTTGAAGAAACAGATTTGTACTCCTTTTATCACCTCTGACAAGGAATTGGCAGATATCTTCACCAAGCTGGTTTCTACTTCCTTCTTCCGCATTTGTGACAAGCTAGGCATGATTGATATCTATGCTCCAGCTTGAGGGGGATTGTTGAAGTATTAGACCGGGCGGCTTAGCGGTCTGATCCAGTGGTTTGTTGACCGGGCGGCTTAGCGGTCTGATCCAGCGGTTTGTTGACCGAGCGGTCTGGCGATCTCACTCTGAAGCCTGGAGACCGGGCGGTCTAGCGGTCTACCATTGCGGCCTGTTCTATCCTGCTGGAGTTGCCGAGCGGTTAAGCCATCTGTCTAACCGCGCGGCCTGTGCAGTCACCTTTATTCTAGCCGCTCAGTATTGTAAATGTTTAGTCCCACATTGTTTGTATACTCTCTTTCTTATCTCCTCCATTCTATATAAGGGAGGTCATACCTTTGTAAATGATATCTTTTTTGGATAATAAAATTTCAATTATTCAAAAGCTTATCCGCTTGTTCTCTCTTTTTCGCTACTTTCTAACATGGTATCAGAGGGAGGTTCCAATCCTCCGACCTGTGGGTTATGGGCCCACCACGCTTCCGCATGGTATCAGAGCCATCCCGCTGCGGGGGTGTATTGAGAACAAAGGTCCAGCAGGATTGGGTGTGTGTGGGACCGCATATTTAGGATTCCCCATCGCGTTCCAGGTCTGGGTGTTGACCCCGGTGGGCCCCCGGTGTGGCGGAATATCCCTGCCATCCCGTGGATGGATTAGTCCCACATCGGCTGTAGCGGGTGGTCCTTGGTGTTTATGTACCCCCGTCCCCACTTCCTACTACCTCGGGGTTTTGGGAAGATGTGTGGTGACGGGTGGTTTCCATAGTATGATGAGCCTCGTACATCAATTCCTCCTGCAGTTTACCCATATTGGTGACGTACAAACGACTGCCCCTCCATAACAGTCGATCAACAACAACAAATTGGGAATTTGAACCATCCAAAGCCTCAATCATGAACTGCTTCATGTTGCTATCCAAGTCCAGAGCCTGCCGAATCCTATCAGCAAGGTCATACTGCACCTCTGTCCAGTTCAATTGTTCTTCGACACTCGTCTGCTTGTCAACACAAGAGATCGTTAATGCCTCCAAATCCCGAATCAAACGCTCGTCATGAACCGACAACCAATTGGCCTGTGCGGGGGCCCTACGACTCAATGCATCCGCCATCGCATTGCATTTCCTAGGCACATAATGTTAACTTGAATGTGTAGTCACCCAAGAACTTCATCCACCTCCACTGTCGCATATTTAGGTCCTTTTGTTCCAACAAGTACTTCAGACTCTTGTGATCGGTATAGATATCGACCTTCACACCGTATAAGTAATGCCTCCATAGCTTCAGGGCAAATATCACGGCCGCTAACTCCAAGTCATGGACCGGATAATTACCTCTCGTGCCATTCAGCTTACGCGAGCCATAAGCTATTACACTCTCATGCTGCAACAGAACACAACCTAAGCCACTGTCTGAAGCATCACTGTAAATCTCAAAACCTTCGGTCCCACTTGGCGAACATAAAATAGGTACCGTGGTCAACCGACGTTTCAGTTCTTCGAAAGCTTGCGCGCACTCCAGCGACCACACAAACTTTTGATCTTTCCTCGTCAAAGTCTTGAGGGGTAGCGTTATCCGCGAGAAGTTCTCTACGAAGCGTCTGTAGTAGCCCGCAAGTCCAAGGAAACTCCGGACTTCTGCCACTGAAGATAACATAGGTCACTCTCGTATCGCAACTATCTTTGTCGGATCTACCGCAATCCCTTCTCCACTAACTATATGACCAAGGAATGCTATCGAGGATAACCAGAATTCGCATTTGGAGAATTTGGTATAAAGTGATTCCTCCTCAATGTCTCCAACACCAAATGCAGATGCTTGAAATGATCCTCCTCGCACTGAGAGTACACCAATATATCGTCGATAAAGACAATCATGAAGTGGTTCAGGTACTCTCTGAATGTTCTGTTCATCAAATCCATAAATACGGATGGCGCATTAGTCAGCCCAAACATTATGATGGTGAACTCATAATGCCCATACCGTGTGCTGAAAGCTGTCTTGGGGATGTCACTTTCCCTTATCCGCAGCTGATAGTATCCGGATTTCAGATCCAACTTTGAGTACACAGTCGACCCCACCAGCTGGTCGAACAGATCATCAATCCTCGGTATCGGATACTTATTCTTCTTCGTTAGCATGTTCAACTCCCGGTAATCGATACAAAGTCATAAACTTCTGTCCTTCTTTTTAATAAAGAGGACCGGCGTGCTCCAAGGCGACGAACTTGGACGCACAAAACCTTGCTCCAACAGCTCTTGCAGCTGTACTTTCAACTCTGCCATCTCCTTAGGCGCTAACCGATACGGAGAGCGTGACACAGGTTTTGCACCTAGCACCAGCTCAATGGTAAAGTCGATCTCTCGTTGAGGCGGGGCTCCAGGGAGATCGTAAGGGAACACATCAGGATATCCAGACACAACTGGGATACTGTCCATACTAGGCTTGGGCTTCGAGGCCTCCACTTAAGTGAAAAACAGCTCTGCACCGGCACAAACTGCCTTAACCACCTTGAGAGCAGACATCAAAGTCTTGCTCGACCCTTTCATGCTCGCAAATGTCGTCTCACGATCAGTTCCCAATTTGAACTTCTTGCGGTTGCAATCAATGTATGCTCGATGCTCCGAGAGCCAGTCCATCCCAAAGATCACGTCGAACTCCACTAACGGCAGTAACGACGCTTGCAAGTCAAACTCTTGACTCCCGATCCGTATCTTTACGCAACAAACTCTATCTGCGCGCATTGAACACCCATTAGGCAACAACACATCCAATTTGTCTCTTGCCATCAAAGAAGGTACTCTGATGCGCGATATAAATCCTTCAGACAAAAAGGAATGCGAAGCTCCCGTATCGAACAGTGCTCTCGCCGGATAATCGAAAATCAAAACAAAGCCTAGCATAAGCAGTCGTAAGCTAAAGCGCAAAAGGTAACATATATATAAAGTTAATCTGCTTTTAATTAACTCATACCTGTCATCACATCAGTCTGCTTTATGGCCTCCTAAAGGCCAAGATTGTACACTCTAGGCAGGGCTAGAGCATAGTGGGATGTGGTTGACTCCACCGCCTTCCCCTTTTCCTCCTATGTTGCTCCAGGCTTCCTCTAGGACTTTGGACGTCCGCTCCGGCACTCTCGGGCATAATGCCCCGGCTTTCCACAGTTGTAACATGCACCAGGGGTTCGACCTGTAGTTGCCCCAGATGCACCAGAAGAAGGGGTCGGACCTGAAGCCCTAGCCTTCTTATTCCACTTCCGGAACACAGATTTTGAGGAGTTTGACATCTTGAACTCCGACTTCTTCGCACTCTAGTCCTTCTTCTCTTGGACTCTCTTCAGATCCTTCTCCAAAGATCAGGTCGTATTGACCAGGGTTAGGAACCCTGCGTCATAGTCCCGGAGAGTACTAGCCTTATGTCATCCTGTAAACCCTCGTAGAACCAGTTGGTCTTACACTCCTCATCAGCCAAAGTAGAGCTAGCATAACGACCCAACCGCTTAAACTCGTGGAGGTACTCATCCACGCTACTATCTCCCTGTGTCAATCTCTGGAATTCATTCTCCATAGCGATCCTCTGAGCCGAGGGGAGGTATCTTGCCAAAAATAGCCTCGAAAACTCCTCCATCGAAACATCCTGAGTTGCCTTCCAGCCAAGTGATGCAGCTCCAACCCTTCCCACCACAACCTCGCCTCTCCATCCAACAGGAAGGTTGCTATGGTGGTCTTTTGCCACTCCTCCGTTTCCGTGGCTGTCAAGACTCTCTTCACCCGAGAGAGCCAATCTTCAGTCTGGGTTGGAGTTCCAGTTCCCGAAAACACCGGAGGTTTAAAGCTCATTACATGTTTGAGCTACTTCTCTGTCTCTCTTCTAGGTATCAACGGCTCTACCGCCACTTGTTCCACCCTTCTGGGTCCTGCTTCTCGAAGCGGTACCTGCTCCACTACAGGGGCAGGATGTTGCACTTGCGCTCCTTGCTGGGCATTTATCATTGCAAACACTGCTTCAGCCACCAGTCTAATGGTTTCTACTGAAGGAGGGGTTGTAGGCACATCATTAGGAGCACTGCTCTCCGCCGATTGCGGACGTTCCGACTGACCAACACCGCTCCTAGTCACCTATAATAGCAAAAACCCTCGATTAGGCGACAAATAGATTACTAAAAGCAATCATTGGAACACTCAGGTTCCTCAAAACAAGTGTATTTTCATTTCTAAGTGAACATTCATGGGTTTTTTTCATGTTATAACGATGACACACATACATGTGCTCACCACCCCTTAAAAGAATTCGTCCACGAATTCAAATAAGCAAGACCAAAGCCATAGCTCAGATACCAAATTGTAACACCCTCATCCGTCATATTGGATATAACAGAAGGTCTGGCTGGGGCCCACGCCATATACCACGAACAGCTAGTGGAGTTACATATTAATACCAAATTACTTCCAAAGGAACATGCGTCCTAACTCAGAGTATTCTAGCGGAAGATTTTTAACACAGTTATAAGAACCCAAACCACAGCCTGAATGTCCACTAAAAACCCCAAAGCAGGAATGAGCGTACAAATACACAAAGTACTTAACCTTATGACCTTACAAGAGTTTACTTTAAATAATAAATGTCTTCCAAAAATCGGCACGCGGGCCGGCCACACATGAGCATAAAAGTAAACATTGACTTTGGCCTTCGAGGGCCTGCACGGCAACCAGGGCTTCATCCCGCTACTTGCCACTAGGCTCCGCAGCACCTGCAATCAACATTTCACCGTAGCGGTGGAAAACAAAACAACAGTCAGCTAAGGCTGACCAAATTATAACGACCCCACCCCTAAGTCGGGGCGCCGGTGCTCCTTCCCTGCATTTTATTAGTGTAGCAAAACAAGATAGTGAAAGTACAGTTTAAGCACACTTCACCACAGGCGTAGGCACACACGGCCACACACCCCGTGCTCTCAGGGCACATTCTCGGTGAATCCAGTCCACCACCACTCCCAGGACGGCAACATCGTGAGCATTTGAGTCTTTCCGGCCGACGCCTAAGACCCGCCGTCTATGTCATCGGCAGGCCCCTTAAACCGAACCGCATAGAGCGGGAACGGTTCCACTCAACCCGTTGCTCACATCGCCATGTCAATTTAAGTCATCGACGCGGGTCAAGCTTCCCCGAAGCCCGAGTATCGATCATACAATATTACATAACCCGTTTATGTACAAGTTGGCTCACAGGCCACCAAGATGGCAGAACCACGCATCTGCCCAGTTTTCCGGGTGCACCTTGGGGGTAGTCTACAAGGCTCCCTGTTGTAATCTACCACGTAGAAAACCTGAAAACAATCATCGGCACGGAGTCTTCTCCGGCTATTCTTGCATAATGAAACATCACCGATCTAGACCAACTTGTCCGGGTAGGCTTCACACACCATGCCTATGTCTGTACTTAGATTCCAGACTCTACATGCAAAACTAGGAGGACTATTCATGTCCACCCAAAGGAACACCTCACACTCACCGCATACTGGCGAGAGCGGGTGTCACAACCCGCATTTTCACCGCAAATAAAGTTTATCAGAGTAAGGGAAAATGCGCGTCATGATGCCACGCCAGCAGGGGATAATTGCGGGCGCTCAGGCAGACACCAACTGACAATGAAGAAAGGTTCCTTTTTAAGTTGTTTTAAGGAAAAATCAGTCACGAGTAGAAGTTAGCCGTATCCCTCGGCTTAGTGGCTCATCTAGTCCACGAATCAAAATATAAGATACGCTGCGGAAAAATACTTGATTAGATTAACTCAAACATCCTACATGAGAATAAACGTCCCCAAAGGACAACTCATGCCATGCAGAACTCTAAATTTATTATAGTAGGAAAGATAGCTTTTACGGTCGCTAAAAGTAACGGGTTAGAGTTTCAAATCATGTAATGTATGAAGTAATAGTAGTAGATTTTATAGTTGAAAATACCTAACATGCATTCATAGCATAAATCCTCCCAGAGAGCAAGCAAAACACATCCACTTTTAAATAAATGAGCAGCTAGCAAGTATCAACAATTAACAAAAATCAGTGGGTGCCAACAATCTGACACGAACCCACGAACAAAAGTATGTCTGAACTAGTAAAACTAAGAAGCCAACAAACTACTACCTCGCTAAGACGAGGCAACAACCACGACCAACACAGCCGCCAAAAATCCAACACCGGCACTGCTAACTGCTACAGCTCTGAACCTGAGGCATTCCAAAAACAGAATACCTCAGCAAGAAGGTACAAGTAGTGACAGGAAAAGTAATAAGCCAAAATAAACAAAGGTCAACAGGGGTACCAACCCAAGACCAAAAGCACTGAAGTAAAGTACAAAAGAAAACAGGGCATCAATAGGGAAAGAACTCCTTCGTGATTTTTCACGTCCACAAGGGTGCACCAGATGCACAAGGATATAAGGTGGCTAGATGATTATTTCACCAGAAAGAAAAATACAAAAAAAACCTTATTAGGCACCTGTGGTCGACTCTACCCGAACACACGGGCGAAGTGGTCACTCTTGGACGCACCACCCAAAAACACAAGCGAAGTGGTCGCTCTTGGACACCCCCCCCCCCCAAACAAAGGCACGGGCGAAGTGGTCACTCTCGGACGCACCACCCAAAAACACGGGCGAAGTGGTCGCTCTTGGACACACCCCCCAAAAAGGCACGAAACGGATATATAATTCGTCTAACTGCGAGGGAGTCTCATACTCTCCACCATACACTGTAGACATCCAAAAACCAGGTAGACTTCCACAGGGCACTAATGAAGGTGACAAACACTGCAGAGGTGGAATCGTCCACCAACTCTCGCATTTAAGAACCCAAAGAAACCACAAAACAAAATATCTCAGGATTTGGCTCGACAGATTCTACTTGGCATTTCTAGACTCGAGACGCGGTTGATCAACCCTTAGTAACGATTTACAACCTTAATTAAACTCTAAAATGTTTGATAACGAGAGCTAAGATATTTAAACCATCGCTAAAACACTTCAAGAACGATTAAACATAAATAGACAAGATCGAGTTTAGCACGGCAAAACATCATAACGACATGTGATCAACAGAGCGGTTAATAATAGCAATAATTTGGAAGAATAATTATAGAAAATGTTAGGAGACATGAAAAACATAGCCGTTACCATCGAATCGGACAAGGAGAAACGAGGAGAAACCACCACTTGCCTTGGTTTTACCGGAAAAGTCTACCGAAATCACTCCACGTCATAGATCGGGGCAAAATGATGCAGGAGAGGTTGAGATCTAGACAAAAATGGTGGAAAAGGGGGTTAGGGCCGAAAAACCCTAACGAAAAAAACTCAAGGAATGGGGAAGAAATTACCACGATAGCGTAGCTCTCGGCGAGAGCTTTCCGGATCTAAGTTCGGTTGAAGATTTCGAGCACCGGAGAACCGTCGGCGGCCACCGGAAGATTCACGAAAAGGAAACTCTCTCTCTCGCTCGCTGCTCTGGTTCGGGAGAAAAATAACGGAGAAGATGAATTTTGGTTCTAAAACCTAAGTCCAAATATATATATATATATGTTTATAAAAAGTTTTGTCAAAAACGGTTTATTTCGAGCAGTGTTACGGGAACCCCAAATAGAGGTCTAGGATGACTTCAAATCAAAAGGTTGTCAACATGCAAGTTGTAGATTTCGTCGAGATGAACAAATTTCATGTTGACCATTTTTGATACGATGCCGTTTTGACCCTCAAAACGGCCTCTGAACGCAGACAGAAACAGCCTACTCGAGTGGCAGCATACCTACTCGAGTAGCAGCATACCTACTCGAGTAGCAGCATACCTACTCGAGTAACAGCATACCTACTCGAGTAGTAACATACCTACTCGAGTAATAACATACCTACTCCAGTAGTAACACAATATACTCGAGTAGAGGCTCATTACTCGAGTAAAAACATGACTTACTCGAGTAGAAGCAGCATATACTCGAGTAGCAGCTCAACACTCGAGTTATAGCGGAAAAAACGGAATTAGGGGTTTAAAACGACCTCAAATCGAAACGTGGTCAACATGAAAGTTGTAGATCTCGTCGAGACGAACAAATTTCATGTTGACCATTGTTTAATACAATGCCGTTTTGACCCTCAAAACGGCCTCTAAATGCAGACAAAAAAAGCCTACTCGAGTGGCAGCATACCTACTCGAGTAGCAGCATACCTACTCGAGTAACAGCATAACTACTCGAGTAGTAACATACCTACTCGAGTAATAACATACCTACTCGAGTAGTAACACAATATACTCGAGTAGGGGCTCATTACTCGTGTAAAAACATGACTTACTCGAGTAGAAACAGCATATACTCGAGTAGCAGCCCACCACTCGAGTTATTGCAGAACAAACGGAATTAGGGGTTTAAAACGACCTCAAATCGAAATATGGTCAACATGAAAGTTGTAGATATCGTCGAGACGAACACATTTCATGTTGACCATATTTTGATACAACTCCGTTTTGACCCCCAAAAAGGCGCCCGAGTAAAACAAATCTAAAACAGGCTAATCGAGTAGAACCATAGCTTCTCGAGACGACTCAGCACGGAAGCCCGAACGAGCGCCGAATTAAACGAAACTCACACCGTAGGCAAACACTGACGCTACGAACTCAACGGCGAAGTTAAAACCATAATCCGACGAGCCATTCCCGAGATATTAATCTTCGAAGTATACGGCAAACATAAACAATCCAAAACTTCAATCGCGCGCCGAGACTCCAAAAATGCTCGGATTGCGATGAAACTTGACGAGCAAGTCCAAAATTACTTAACTTAAATTCAAAATGCAAAATCTTTCCATTACAACAATAATTCGGCCTACTCGACCGCACGGACGCGAAATTGCCTTAACGACATTGCGCCGTCAAATCGACGTTAAAAGTAACGCCACGACGTCATAAATCTGACGTTCCCAAACAAATAAAATCATCGAAAAACCGGGGGCGTTACAGTCACTCCCATAAAAATAAGTTTCGTCCCGAAACTTAACACAACTCCAAAACCAATCAAAACGATAAAATCAAACATAACTGAAAACATAACGACATACCTGAAACTAAGAGAAGAGGTGCGGGTGAGATCCCCTCATCACCGATTCCAATTCCCACGTCGCACTCTCGACGTCTTGATTTCTCCAAAGAATCCTGACCATAGGGATGGTCTTTCTCCGCAACACCCGCTCTTGAAAATCCAGAACACGAACAAGTTCTTCCACATAAGTAAGGTTGGGCTGAATCTGGGGTATCGAGTCGAGGACTTGACGATCATTACGAACACATTCCGCAACTGGCTCACATGGAACACATCATGGACACCAGGGAAGGTCGCAGGCAATTCCAACCTATAAGCCGACACTCTGATACGCTCAAGAATCTGGAAAGGTCCCACATACCGGGGGTCTAACTTGTGGTTCCTACCAAATCTTTTAACACCGAACATTGGAGAAACCTTCAGAAACACCAAGTCTCCAACCGCAAACTCCAGATCGACCCTTCGAAGATTAGCATATTTCTCATAGCGTTCTTGAGCCACACGAAGCTTTTCTTGAATATGAGTCACAGCACAATTCATCTCTTCAAGGGCTTCCGGACCTAACAACGGTCTCTCACCAACTTCAGCCCAAAATAGTGGGGTTCTACAATGCCTCCCATACAAGGTCTCAAACGGAGCCATCTGCAGACTCTCTTGATAACTGTTATTGTAAGCAAACTCCATGAGTCTGAGACGCTCATCCCAAGCACCACCATGATCCAAAATATAACACCTGATCATATCTTCTACGATTTGATTTACTCTTTCCGTCTGACCATTAGTCTGAGGATGATAGGCGGTGGAATACCTTAAATCGGTACCCAACCCCTCCTGTAAACTCTTCCAAAAGCGAGACGTAAATCTAGAGTCCCGATCTGATACGATGCTAACAGGCACACCATGTAACCTGATGACCTCCTCAAGATATAACTCAGTTATCTTCTTCATTGAGTACCCAATCTTAAATGGAATAAAGTGAGCACACTTTGTCAATCTGTCGACTATCACCCAAACGGAGTCATGCCCACGGGGAGACTTTGGTAGACCAGTGATAAAATCCATTGAAATACTTTCCCACTTCCAACTTGGAATATCAAGCGGTGCCAACTTACCACCAGGCCTTCTATGATCAGCCTTAACACGCTGACATGTAAAACATTCTGATACAAACTTTGCGATGTCGTTCTTCATCCCTGACCACCAAACAATTTGTTTCAAATCTTTATACATCTTTGTGGAGCCAGGGTGGTAGGCTACACTGGAACCATGAGCTTCAGCACAGATCTTAGCTCGAATATCGTCAAAGGCGGGGACGCAAAATCTACCCCGATACTTCAGGGTGTCCAACTCATCCATAGAGAAATCGGGTAGCTCTCCCTTCACCGTTCTATTCCGGAGATGTAACAAGTCTGGATCATCCTTCTGATGTGCTCGAGTAAGGGAAATCCAAGAGGGTTCTTCTGCTTCTAGACTAGAAGGCACAGTACTACTCCCAACCTCAATATCCATCAACAAAAATTCTTCTATCAAGGACTTCACCGACAGATTAAAAATCTTAGCGGTCTTTCTACTCAAGGCATCGGCTACTGCATAAGCCTTTCCTGGATGATAAAGAATTTCCACTTCATAATCTGCTACATATTCTAACCACCGACGCTGGCGCAGATTTAGCTCCTTCTGAGTGAAGACGTACTTCAAACTCTTATGGTCAGTATAGATCTTGCACAATGCACCATGTAATAAGTGTCTCCAAAGCTTCAGCGCATAAATTACGGCAGTAAACTTCCAAATCATGCGTAGGATAGTTTCTCTCGTGGATCTTTAGTTGCCTTGGTGCATACGCGATCACCTTACCATCTTGCATTAGAACACAACCAAGTCCGATGTGTGACACGTCAACATACACAGCATACTCAACTCCTTCCGTAGGTAAGGTTAAAATCGGAGCAGTACATAATATCTTCTTCAACTCTTGGAAAGCCTCTTCGCACTTATCGCTCCAAATAAAAGCAGTATTCTTCTGAGTAAGTCTAGTTAGAGGAGCAGACAACACCGAAAACCCCTCCATGAATCTTCTATAATAGCCAGCTAGGCCTAAGAAACTCATAATCTTCTTGGGTGTAGAAGGTCTCTCCCATTCCATCACGACAGAAATCTTGGTCGGATCTACCGAAATACCGCCCTTGCTTACAACATGACCAAGAAGGACACCTAGGGTAGCCAAAACTCACACTTGCTCAACTTCGCATATAGCTTATGCTCCCTCAGGGTCGACAAAATCAAAGTCAAATGCTGAGTATGATCCTCAGCATTGCGGGAATACACCAAGACATCATCCTCTAGACACGGTAAACCTACCTTGGTTTCCAGAACTGGAACCAAATAAGAAAACACCCAGAAGCTAAAAGCCTCCGAGCACATACCGCAGAAATAACTGGAGAAGCCTGACGCGGATAACCATAACCACTCCTGGGTTGACCGTCGTCCATCTTGAAGTCCAAGCGCTTAACCTTACACTGGGTAACAGAGTCATGCCTAGACAACCAGTACATGCCTAAGACTACACAAAACCTTCCAGGTATATCACCTTTAAATCAGCAACCACTAGAAAAACAAATAACTGAATCGGACAACCCTGAATATCTTCGTCCGATACCACAGAAGCACCAGAAGGAAACTTGACACAAAACACGTCACCAACCTGATCGATGGTCAAACCATGATGCTCTAGAAAGGGCCTAGCCACGAACGGGTGGGTAGCGACACAATCAAAAGGAACACGCGCCCAACGGTTCTTTACCTTAATTTACTTATAAAATCGTATACATACTTATTCAATCAATAACAAAACCAGATAGAACCTAACCTGAAATCACTTGTGTTGAAGACTGAGTTTCTTCTTCGGTCGTCGCGATCAGTTTACCTTTTCCTTTGTCCTGATTTTGTGGCAGCGATAGAGCCCGAGGCGGGGCCGGCTGCAGTGGGGACTGAGCCTGGGGACACGAAGTCTTCAGATGTCCCTTCTGCCCGCAATGGAAGCAAGTCTTTTCCTTCAACCAGCAATGACTCACGTCATGTCCCTTCTTTGAGCAGAACGTGCACACCAGATCTCCCTTGGGTACTCCTTAGATGGCGAGCACCCGCTGCTTATTTTGAGTGGCACTTCTCTTGAAACACCTTTCGAAAAGGTGGCCAGGTCGACCACAGAAGCTACATATTTCTCCACTTTTCTTTTTTGAAAAAGGGACAGATGCCCTAGAGCTTCCATGCTCGACACCCTTCCTCTTCTCTTTCCTCGGTATCATATCACGATCCTTAGCATATCCAATGGTCTCAACTTCAAGAGCAACTTCTACTGTCCTCGCATTAGTCTCAGACTGGTAAGTATTGGCGAACTGCTGAATGTCATTTTGGAGACCGCCCAAGAAACCTTTAACCCTGCGCCCCTCAGCAGCTCTCAACTCAGAAGCAAACTTATTAAATTTACTGATCTCACTCTCATACCCAATCACTACGGGGGTTTGCTCGCCAGGATGCTGTCCTAAGGTGGTAGCCAACAATGCCTGCAACTGCGCTTGCATTGCTACGATCTGACCTGCCATGGTCTCCATGCTCTGGCGTAGTTCAACAATCATCGCCTCACGCCGCGTACCTGACGACTCGCCCTCAGACTGGGGAGTCGACCCGGTCGTAACACGCTCATGCGACATTCTAAAAATAACACGTAACACCTCATTAAAACTCTATCTTAAACTAGGACTACACCACTTAGTTCAGACCATACTTAAAAGACACTTGCTTACGCTGCAACTTGCTCTGGGATTTTATAATGATGCTATGTCCTACTTAGGATGATATCCTCTCATCCTATTGACTCTTGTGCCTATGACATGAATGCATGTATTCTTTATTATTATTATTTTTTTGATTTAAAATCATGTGTGTACATATGTCATCCCGCAAATCTTTAGCTTGGCACGTTGTGCTTATGTAGTGTTATGTTATGCATGATTGTGCTATGCATTCTAAAAAGGCCCTAATGCATGTTATGAGCGGCGTACGCATGAAAATGTTATGCATCCCATAATACATGACATTCTCATGCAACGAAAAAGAAACGTGCTAGTCGCATTCATGTGGTGAGGTTATGCATCCCATACTACATAACCCTCACATGTTGCCCCTATGGTGGATCCATATACAAACACATATTATGCATCACATACTACATAATATGCCCTGTATACTTCATGTTATGCTATGAGTGTAGTGTTCGTGCTTCGGCCAAGACGTGCTGATGACATATCGGTGTGTGTATGATATGATGCTAAACACCTAATACCAACAAGGAAAGGTTGCCAGACAAATTGTCAAGCAACCTCCCTCTGATACCAACTGTCACAACCCGCATTTTCACCGCAAATAAAGTTTATCAGAGTAAGGGAAAATGCGCGTCATGATGCCACGCCAGCAGGGGATAACTGCGGGCGCTCAGGCAGACACCAACTGACAATGAAGAAAGGTTCCTTTTTAAGTTGTTTTAAGGAAAAATCAGTCACGAGTAGAAGTTAGCCGTATCCCTCGGCTTAGTGGCTCATCTAGTCCACGAATCAAAATATAAGATACGCTGCGGAAAAATACTTGATTAGATTAACTCAAACATCCTACATGAGAATAAACGTCCCCAAAGGACAACTCATGCCATGCAGAACTCTAAATTTATTATAGTAGGAAAGATAGCTTTTACGGTCGCTAAAAGTAACGGGTTAGAGTTTCAAATCATGTAATGTATGAAGTAATAGTAGTAGATTTTATAGTTGAAAATACCTAACATGCATTCCTAGCATAAATCCTCCCAGAGAGCAAGCAAAACACATCCACTTTTAAATAAATGAGCAGCTAGCAAGTATCAACAATTAACAAAAATCAGTGGGCGCCAACAATCTGACACGAACCCACGAAAAAAAGTATGTCTGAACTAGTAAAACTAAGAAGCCAACAAACTACTACCTCGCTAAGACGAGGCAACAACCACGGCCAACACTGCCGCCAGAAATCCAACACCGGCACTGCTAACTGCTACAGCTCTGAACCTGAGGCATTCCAAAAGCAGAATACCTCAACAAGAAGGTACAAGTAGTGGCAGGAAAAGTAATAAGCCAAAATAAACAAAGGTCAACAGGGGTACCAACCCAAGACCAAAAGCACTGAAGTAAAGTACAAAAGAAAACAGGGCATCAATAGGAAAAGAACTCCTTCGTGATTTTTCACGTCCACAAGGGTGCACCAGATGCACAAGTATATAAGGTGGCTAGATGATTATTTCACCAGAAAGAAAAATACAAAAAAAACCTTATTAGGCACCTGTGGTCGACTCTACCCGAACACACGGGCGAAGTGGTCACTCTTGGACGCACCACCCAAAAACACAGGCGAAGTGGTCGCTCTTGGACACAACCCCCAAAAAGGCACGGGCGAAGTGGTCACTCTTGGACGCACCACCCAAAAACACGGGCGAAGTGGTCGCTCTTGGACACACCCCCCAAAAAGGCACGAAACGGATATATAATCCGTCTAACTGCGAGGGAGTCTCATACTCTCCACCATACACTGTAGACATCCAAAAACCAGGTAGACTTCCACAGGGCACTAATGAAGGTGACAAACACTGCAGAGGTGGAATCGTCCACCAACTCTCGCATTTAAGAACCCAAAGAAACCACAACACAAAATATCTCAGGATTTGGCTCGACAGATTCTACTTGGCATTTCTAGACTCGAGACGCGGTTGATCAACCATTAGGAACGATTTACAACCTTAATTAAACTCTAAAATGTTTGATAACGAGAGCTAAGGTATTTAAACCATCGCTAAAACACTTCAAGAACGATTAAACATAAATAGACAAGATCGAGTTTAGCACGGCAAAACATAATAACGACATGTGATCAACAGAGCGGTTAATAATAGCAATAATTTGGAAGAATAATTATAGAAAATGTTAGGGACATGAAAAACATAGCCGTTACCATCGAATCGGACAAGGAGAAACGAGGAGAAACCACCACTTGCCTTGGTTTTACCAGAAAAGTCCACCGAAATCACTCCACGTCATAGATCGGGGCAAAAGGATGCGGGAGAGGTTAAGATCTAGAGAAAAATGGTGGAAAAGGGGGTTAGGGCCGAAAAACCCTAACGAAAAAAACTCAAGGAATGGGGAAGAAATTACCACGATAGCGTAGCTCTCGGCGAGAGCTTTCCGGATCTAAGTTCGGTTGAAGATTTCGAGCACCGGAGAACCGTCGGCGGCCATCGGAAGATTCACGAAAAAGAAACTCTCTCTCTCGCTCGCTGCTCTGGTTCGGGAGAAAAATAACGGAGAAGATGAATTTTGGTTCTAAAACCTAAGTCCAAATATATATATATATATATATATATATATATATATATATATATATATATATATATATATATATATATATATGTTTATAAAAAGTTTTGTCAAAAATGGTTTATTTCGAGCAGTTTTACGGGAACCCCAAATAGAGGTCTAGGATTACTTCAAATCAAAACGTTGTCAACATGAAAGTTGTAGATCTCGTCGAGACGAACAAATTTCATGTTGACCATGTTTTGATACGATGCCGTTTTGACCCTCAAAACGGCCTCTGAACTCAGACAGAAACAGCCTACTCGAGTGGCAGCATACCTACTCGAGTAGCAGCATACCTACTCGAGTAACAGCATACCTACTCGAGTAGTAACATACCTACTCGAGTAATAACATACCTACTCGAGTAGTAACACAATATACTCGAGTAGAGGCTCATTACTCGAGTAAAAACATGACTTACTCGAGTAGAAGCAGCATATACTCGAGTAGCAGCTCACCACTCGAGTTATAGCGGAAAAAATGGAATTAGGGGTTTAAAACGACCTCAAATCGAAACGTGGTCAACATGAAAGTTGTAGATCTCGTCGGGACGAACAAATTCATGTTGACCATATTTTGGTACAATGCCGTTTTGACCCTCAAAACGGCCTCTAAACGCAGACAGAAAACAGCCTACTCGAGTGGCAGCATACCTACTCGAGTAGCAGCATACCTACTCGAGTAACAGCATACCTACTCGAGTAGTAACATACCTACTCGAGTAATAACATACCTACTCGAGTAGTAACACAATATACTCGAGTAGGGGCTCATTACTCGTGTAAAACATGACTTACTCGAGTAGAAGCAGCATATACTCGAGTAGCAGCCCACCACTCGAGTTATTGCAGAACAGACGGAATTAGGGGTTTAAAACGACCTCAAATCGAAATGTGGTCAACATGAAAGTTGTAGATATCGTCGAGACGAACAAATTTCATGTTGACCATATTTTGATACAACTCCGTTTTGACCCCCAAAACGGCGCCCGAGTAAAAAAATCTAAAACGGGCTAATCGAGTAGAACCATAGCTTCTCGAGACGACTCAGCACGGAAGCCCGAACGAGCGCCGAATTAAACGAAACTCACACCGTAGGCAAACACTGACGCTACGAACTCAACGGCGAAGTCAAAACTAGAATCCGACGAGCCATTCCCGAGATATTAATCTTCGAAGTATACGACGAACATAAACAATCCAAAACTTCAATCGCGCGCCGAGACTCCAAAAATGCTCGGATTGCGATGAAACTTGACGAGCAAGTCCAAAATTACTTAACTTAAATTCAAAATGCAAAATCTTCTCATTACAACAATAATTAGGCCTACTCGACCGCACGGACGCGAAATTGCCTTAACGACATTGCGCCGTCAAATCGACGTTAAAAGTAACGCCACGACGTCATAAATCTGACGTTCCCAAACAAATAAAATCATCGAAAAACCGGGGGCGTTACAGCGGGGTTTCCTATGTGTTGAAACCGATTTCTCGGTCTCCTGTGGAGCTCGCCCTTGGGGAAGGGGTGGTCTCGCGCCTACTTTACTCCTGCAAGCAAAACAACAAAGAAAACAAGGAAAGACCGACCCAAGGGCTCGGCGGGGAGGTCCCACCACACACCCGGAAGATCTCAGAGCGCTTCCCCTCCTTAGCCAAAGGCCGAGCTAAGGTACCCTCAGAAAGCACCTGAAAACTGGAGCAGGAATGCACAGGAAGCATGCCTTCTGGGGTACCCATTGGGGACCTATTTATAGTTTTTGAAATCTGAACTGCCAATAACCAAAAGAACTGACCTGAAATTACCAAAAAACCCTTGGTTGGGTCTGCCAATAGCCAAACTCCGCTATTTTGAAGGGCTATATGCAGACCAGCGAGGGCAAAACAGTAAAAAGTACCTCACACATCTAGGCGAGCTGGGGAGCTTGATCAACTCGGCAGGTCCTGCTCGCCTGCTGCTGTCGAGATGCGTTGCGAGAGCGCGAGGCAGGACGGTGGGCTCGCCCATCCCTTGGTCGCCATCAGTTGTCCTGGGCCAGCTCGGCGAATGCCGAGCTCGGGGTCGACGATGGCTGATCTTTGGTCGACGACTGCCGAGCTCGGACTCGGCTTCTCCACTGCCGAGCTCGCCCACTCCCCTTAGCCCGATCTGCCTGGCTCCTGGCGGCCTTGCTCGCCGGACACGGGGTTGTACACAATCCCCGCTTTTTTTGAGCTTGGCAAAGCTCGGAAAGAAACATCCAACCCCAAGTGTGAGGCGAGCGCGGGTTGGCGAGTTGGAGCGAATCTTTGGGTGGGGTCCAGCTGCGGCTATATATATGCACCTTCTCTCCTGCCTGACTCTTGCCATTCCTTTTTCTCTAACCCTGCCAAGATGCCGCTTCCCAAGGAGATCCAAGAGCGCTTAGACCGAGCTCTCCAGGCTTCCGCAGCTCGCGTAGCTGCCCTGACGGCGGTTCCTGCCAAAGATCCTCAAATTGATTCTGCCGAGCCCGGCTCCAAGAGGTCGAAGTCATTCCCTCAGGCGGCCGAGCCCATTTACCACGACCTGAGGACCACCCTGGAGAGCAAGACCGGTTCTTCCACCCGGACAATTCTTGAGAAGGATAGAGAGGTTGTCGTAGTCGGCGATGACCCGGATGGTCAATCCTGACAACATGGTGGGTGTCACGCCGCAAGAGCCCATACCGCGAGGCGAGAAGACTCCTGCGGACTCGCAGTTCATGGCACCGGATGACCATCCCCAGGACCCGCCTCTTCTCTTTGGGATCCTGCCAGTGAGCTTGCAGAGGTCGAGCTCGCCGATGCGCGCGCCCTCTCCTCGGCAAACTGACGCTGCTGCGGGGGCAGGTCTGGGAACCATCCCCACCCCGGGATTCGAGCTCCTCTCGCCGGGGACTCGCGGTCCAGGTCGCGGGAAGGATTTGAGGTTCATCCCTCCCCGCATCTCCTTTGAGCCGCCGAGCTCGTCAGGTCAGTCTTGCCTGGATTCTTGCCCATGAGCTTTTCCTGCGTTTCTTTTCTTGCTGATGCTTGTCTTCACAGCTCTCCCCAGCCAATCCGCTGCCGAGGAATCTTCGCGGGCAGCCCACTACTCTCCCCTCCCTTCCCCAAGCTTGCTGGACTCTTACCTGGGTCCTGAGGTGGATCAAGGCGAGATGACGAGGAGGGAGGTCAAGCTCCTCAAGAAGCTGGTGTGTGGGCTGCGCAAGGTGCAGGGGGTCAACGAGACGCTCCAACGCGACTACGCGCTTCTCACCGACGAGGTGCGAAGCGGCCAGGCTGGCGAGCTGATGTCCCCCTCCCAGCTCCTGGACGAGATAGGCGATGGCCTCTCGGTGGCGCAGAGGAATTCAGGAAGGATCCGCGAGCTGCTCCGCGCGCGACAGCCTGGGGGGCGGGGGTCGCGAGGTTGTGGTAGGTAAGAGGGCGGCTCCTTTGCCGAGCCGATCGGTACTCGCATCCTGATGCTCCCCCTGCTCGAGCTGTAATAAGTAGTTTTTAGAATATTCTTGAACATGTCATTCAAATAATATACTGCAATGTTTGACTTAGCCTTGATTGGGACGCGCCGAAAGTCAGCGAGCTGGGATGATGAGCTGGGGTGGCGAGCTTGGGGGCGAGCTGGGGCGGCGAGCTGAACCGATTGGACGGCCTGCCCCAGATTTCTTTTCCTATAAATAGCCCCCCCCCCCCCCCCTCACAAACCCCGTACTGTGCCTTTATTGCTTTCTTTCCTTCTCTTTCTGCGCTTGCCTCTATCTCTGCTCGCGCTCTGCTTTTTCCTCTGCGAACATGGGCAAGACCAATCCTGATGCCGACGGCCGCTCCAAGTGCGCGCAACACTTTATTGATTATTGCTTCTTTGAGGGGCACAACAGCGAGGAGGAGATCGCGGAGTTCAAGGCTGGGTATGTGCCGTCGGGTTTCGAGGCGCGCAGGCCGAGGGAGGGAGAGGCTATCAACACTTTCTACGAGGACGAACTCTCCTTCCCCATCTCGTATTTCGAGGTGGGGTTGCGCCTCCCCCTCTGGCCGGAGATTCGACAAATCCTGAAATATTACGGTGCGGTACCCGCCCAGTTGAACTCCAACGCCGTCACGATGATGGTGGCGTTCGCGAGCTACCTCCGGCGGGAGAGGATCGAGTTCAACCTGACAGTGTTCAGGAAACTGTTCTCCTACAAGGCGACGCCGGATGGGGTCCCCTACTTTGGCGGCTCGCTGATCAAGGTTCGCGAGATCGCGAACAAGCACCACACCTGGATGAACACGATCTCCTTCATCAAGGGCGATCTCGGCAACATCCCCTACTCGCCCCAGCAGAAGGGGGAAGAGGTATACCGCCTGCCGGCCGTGTCCGGCAACGATGTCGAGCTCCACAAGTACTTCCTCCACAAGGAATTCGAGTTCGCCTTCTTGCGAAGGGGCCTCGACTAGCTCCCCCCCCCCCCCGTTCTCCCTGGCGAAGGTATCATTCTCTTCTTTTCTTGTCGAGCTCACCCGACGGCCGAGCTCGCCACATTGCTGCTGAGTTTATCCTAATTTTTTCCAAGTATTTTCCTGCAGGGGAGCGGATAATTCCTGCGAACCCGCCGTTTGCGGATCCGGGGTCGCACCCGGACCCCTTCGCCAGCGAGAAGGCGGTGGCGGCCTGCCGAGACGAGGCGGACCTCTCCCAACCCTCTTCCAGCAAGAGGCGACCTGAGGATGCGGGGCCGACCCCGCCACACCGCCAGCGGCCACCAAAGAAGATGAGGAGAGCCCTGCTGGCTCCGCGGAGGCAACAACAACAACATCAGCAGCCCATCCCTAAATACATCAGCTCGTCTGAGACCCCACCCGACGCGTCGCCGGAGAGCCCGTTGAAGGAGGTTACCAGCAAGGGCCGGAAAGGCGGGGAGGGCCCTTCTTCCGCGGCGGAAATCTCCCCTCCTCCATCGGCGAAGAGGGCGGCCCGCGAGCGCGCGCCGCCGAAGCAACATCCCCTCTTCAATTTCGGCGGACGGTGGAAGGACTCGGCGGGTGAGCCCATGCTTCAGTGGGATGAGCTGGCCCACCGGGTCTCCATCTCCACTATGCACCCGTCCTGGCATGACCGCGAGCCCGCCACCGGTCATGCTTACGCCCTTGGCTTCGGCCTCTACAGCCGCGAGGATGCCGAGGCCTATAATAATATGCCCTCCGGCAGCTCGGCCATGAGAGCCTGCAGGCCCACCTGCGGACCATGGAGCTGCACCACATGCTGACCCGCCGCAGCTTCGCCCTCAGCAACCAACTCCAAAAAGCTGAGCAAGCTCGCGACGTCGTCAAGGATAAGGTCACTGATCAGGCGAGGCGGCTCGGCATCGCGGAGGGTCTACTCGCCCAAGCCGCCGGCGGGCTGGTAAGTGTCAAGCACTACTCTTCTCTTTTACTTAGAACATTTTGCGCTGATACTAAACCGAATTCTCTTTACCAGGACGCCAAGGCCGCAGGGGAGCTTCAGGCTCGCAATGCCGAGCAGGGGGAGGAGATCAGCCAGCTGCGCGCCCGCCTTGCTGAGCTGGAGGGGGCGAACGCGAAGCTGAAAGAGGACAATCAGCACCTCCTTCGCGAGGTCCGCCACCAGGCGGAGATTTTCTTCCCAGCCCACGACGTCGACCCTACCCTCCCTTACAAGAGGCCGCGGATCTTTGGCGAGGCCGATCTCGCCGAGAGGTTGCGGATCAACTCCATCCAAGCGGCCGAATTAACCCTCCAAATGATGAAGGACACGGGGGTGCGGGTGCAAGGGTGCGAGGAGATCTCCGCCAGAGACCTGATGCCGAGCTTGTTCCCGGTGACGCCTCCCAGTGAGAAAGAGGACAGCATGGACGCGATGTTCGGGAAGGGCTTTCCGGACCAGCCGGGTGAAGGGGGGGGGGGGGGGGGGGCGAGGCCTGAATCTGTACATCTTTTTGGTTTACTCACCGAGGCGAGCCCCTGTAGACATTTTTGTAAACACTTATTTAATGAAAGAAAGGCTTTTGTTCGTACCCGTGCCCCTTCTCTTCTTTCTTTCTTTTTTTGTGTGCTCTATTTGCTGTGCTCTGTATGTTCGCGAGTGCTTCCCCGGGCGACCCCGCGTAGGAAGATACTGCGAGTAGGATAGTCATGAGTATGCGCCCGTGAGAGTACGTTTTGAGTGCTTGCTGAGCCCCAGGCGATTCGGGAGCGGGCCGCTCTCCGCCCTTGTCACGTCACCTTAACTCACCCGCGAGCCGTCCAAGTTGAACTCAGAAAGCAGATTTTCTTCCAAGTAAAACAGGCTAAAGGGTGAGGTGCCCCGGCCTGGCTCGCCTTCCTTCAGCGAGGCCCGGGCTCGCCACCTCTTTGCTGATGCCGAGCTGATCTGGGCGAGTCCAAACTCGTTTGTGCGGAATCCTCTTGCAGATGCCGAGCTGGGCTAGGCGAGTCCGAGCTCGCCTATGCCGAACCTATTTCCCCTTATTCCTTTGCATTCGAACCTATTTCCCCTTATTCCTTTGCTTGAGGCCCAAGGATGACACCGAGTGACTTCCAGCCCTGCCAGCTAGGTGAGAGCCTGACAGCGGGATCTGCTCGGGGTCCACTACTAATACCATCGAGTGACTTCCAGCCCTGCCAGCTAGGTGAGAGCCTGACAGCGGGATCTGCTCGAGGACAAGGATGACACCGAGTGACTTCCAGCCCTGCCAGCTAGGTGAGAGCCTGACAGCGGGATCTGCTCGGGGCCCACTACTACCGTCATTGAGTGACTTCAAGCCCTGCCAGCTAGGTTAGAGCGTGACAGCGGGATCTGCTCGAGGCCAAGGATGACACCGAGTGACTTCCAGCCCTGCCAGCTAGGTGAGAGCCTGACAGCGGGATCTGCTTGGGGCCCACTACTATCGCCATCGAGTGACTTCCAGCCCTGCCAGCTAGGTGAGTGCCTGACAGCGGGATCTGCTCGAGGCCAAGGATGACACCGAGTGACTTCCTGCCCTGCCAGCTAGGTGAGAGCCTGACAGCGGGATCTGCTCGGGGTCCAAACACATTCCATTTCTCCATGCAAGCTAGCTGTGACAGTACTTGAAGTGTTGAAGAATTTTATTATAATCAAAGTGTTACTTACATGATTCAAGGAAAAAATGTTTTAAGTCGTCACCACTCCAGGTGAGACTCAGGGTCTCGCCCTCTACATTTTGGAGTCGATAACCTCCCGATTTTAAAGCCTCCTTTACAATAAACGGTCCTTCCTAGCTGGGGTTGAGCTTCCCTACGGATGCCGATCTCCCTGCTGCATCCACCTTCTTTAGCACCAAGTCTCCTTCCAGGAACTGTTTGACTCTGACATGCTTGTCAAAGTACTTGGCCATCCTCCTTTTCACCTCTTCCTGTCGGATGGCGGAGAGGTCCCTCAGTTCCTCCACCATGTCAAGGGAGAGCCTCAGCTCGTCCTCGTTCTCGGCTTGTCATTCTTTCCTGCCTTCCCCTGCTGTGACAACCCGAGGCGTTTGAATTTCAAATTCCACGGGGAGCACTGCCTCGCACCCATGTGAGAGCTTAAAGGGGGTCTCTCCTGTAGCTGTGTTAGGGGTGGTTCTTAGAGCCCAGAGAACCGCGGGAAGCTGCTCCACCCAGCTCCCCTTCAAATTCTCCACTTTCTTCATGAGGAGGTTGACGATGATTTTATTCACGGCCTCCACCTGCCCGTTGCTCCTAGGGTGATGGACTGAGGCGAACCTGAGGTCGATCCCGAGCTGGCCGCAGAAACTGGTAAACTCTGCGCTGGCGAACTGAGGCCCATTGTCCGTGACGATGGCCTGGGGCAGCCTGTGGCGGCAGATGATCTCCCCCCCAAACAAAGTTCCTGATTACCTGTGAGGTCACCTTGGCCAGCGCCTTTACTTCCAACCACTTGGAGAAGTAATCGATCATTACCAGGAGGAACCTCCTCTGCCCACTGCCCTGGGGGAACGGCCCAACCAAATCCATCCCCAAAATGGCGAAAGGCCAGGGGGCTGTGATACTTTTGAGTCCCTGGGCCGGCTGTAGCTGGAGGGGGGCAAACAGCTGGCACTTATGGCACCTTCTTGCGAACTCCGTTGCATCATGGCCGAGGGTGGGCCAGAAGTACCCCTGCCTGACGATTCTTTGTTGGAACCCCAGTTAGGATTGGAGTAAGGAACACTATTAAGAATATTAGATTGACCCACCATGTATAGTCATGGGTCATAGGATTATTTCTAGGCTTGTTCATTCAGAAGGACTCTCCAGCATTGTAGAAAAGAAGTCCAAGAAATGCAGTTAAGACAAAGTCAGAGAATTAGATCGACGATCGTCGAACGAAGTTCGACGATCGTCGAACGCAGTTCAACGAACGGCGATCTCCGGTCGACGAATTCTGAGTTGCTTCTCTGAACCCAGGTCGACGATCTCAAGACTCAAGCAAGGCTGTGTCAACACCTTCACAGCAACTGTGTCGACACTCATCAGTTCTCTCAGCTCGACAAACACAGAAACTGAGCTCGACAAACTACAAGCTACGGTCGACGAACGCAGGCAAGATATTCAGCTCGACGAATCTAGCTGAGTTCGACGAATGTCGAACTCAGGTCGACGATCGATGAACTCGACGAAATTTCAGGTCGACGATTTCGGAGCAATCAGTAACAGTTGGCAGAATTAATTGAGGATTAATTACAGTCAACATTCCCCGTGAAAATAGCCGTTCAAATGGACAGTTACAGATGAATTAAGTCCAGATCAATTTCCAAAGCACCTTCACTCTCGGGAATGTTTTCTTCCGCCATCAAATCTACGGATTTCAAATACAGGGAAGAAGATAGATTAGACACACAGCAATAGACAGAGATAACACAGAGAACAAAAATATAGAGAAATTGCAACATCACTGAAGCAACTAGCAGCCCTAGACCAGAGGAGACAGCTATCATAAGAAGAAGAAGAACATCCATTCATATCAAGAGTATTCTTTTTCCTCATTACTGCAGGACAACTTCAAGGACAACAAATCTCTATCTGTCAGAAGTTCCTGAAAAGTACTCTGGTCCAGGCCTGAAGATTGAAGGCCTATCACCCTGAAGCAGTGCTCCAGCTTTCCTGATATATTCAAGATCTCAGGGGGAGCAAACTGCTAACATCATTCCACTTGAATCTTCTCTCTGATTGTTGATAGAGAATATACCATCACTCTCTCACCACCTCATGTATAAAGGGTTGTCATCTCCCTTCAAAAGTGATTCCTGGTTTACAAGTCTCCTTCCAAAAGACTTGAGGTTTGTTTTTGGGGACCTGATCAAAACTCATTGGTGCCCAGGACACCTGATCAACTCATCCTGCAGTGGATTTCTACCTAGGGTGGTAAAAGAGTGGATGTACCCAGATTGGTTGGGGAACCACTATAAAATCCTTGTGTCTTTTGGTTGCTTGCTCTTCTTTCATTATTTTTGTGCTGAGATATTTATTACTCTAATTAGTTTAGTTAAGATCTGTCCCTTTCAATTGATATCAGAGGGAGGTTGGTTAAAATACCAGAACTTAGCAGGTTGGTTAAAAATACCACACCTTAATGGTTGTACAGGCTAACACCTGAACCAAAAGATCCTTTGATAGATCTTAAAAATCTTTAGAGTTTATCATGGCAAAATTTGATGAGTTTTCAAGCACCAGACTGCCCATGTGCAATCTAGATAAGTTTGCACTATGGAAGACAATGATTAGATTTTATATGGACTCCATTTATGAAAACATCTTTAAATCTATTTTGTCAGGTCCAGCTCAATCTCAGCAAACAACAAGTCCAGATGATGTTCCATCATCCCAGTGGACACATGCTCAGCAAAAGATGAAGATTGCTGATGCACAAGCCATGAACATTCTAGCTCAATCAATGTCTGATGACATTTTTGAAGAACTTGCTGAATGTTCATCTGCAAAAGAGATGTGGGACTCCCTCACAGCTTTGGTTGTTGGATCAGCTAAAGAAAGAATAATTGAAGCTGAATCCTGGAGTGATGAAGAAGAAGCAAGAGCAAAAGAATTTTGCCTAATGGCAATAGATGCTTCTCGCAGCAGCTATACTGCAGAATCTAAAAAATCAGAGTATGAATCAAATGAAGAGGATCAGGTTATTTCTTCACTTAACTCTTCTTCAGCTATATTTAACACTGATTTCAGATTATCACATAAAAATCATCGGAAAATCTTAGTTCAAAATATTTCGTCGAACGGAGATCGACGACATCAATCCTATTTGTCGAACTCAGATCGACGAACTATGAACAAATATTTTGCTTTGAACTATTCAGAAATCTGTGCTCGACGAAATAAATATCATTCGTCGAATAGAGATCGACGAAAATGGATCACAGAAAGTCATTCCGTGAGCAGAGCTTGACGAACTCAATATCATTCGTCGACCTCCGCTCGACGAAAGTACTTTTATTCGTCGAACTCAAAATTTCAAAGCAGAAATTTGTATTCTTTTATTTCTGATTATTTTAAAAGAGAACCAGGACCCAAGGTTTTCTGGGTCCAGAGCTCCTAACATCTTCTTGCAGGAAAAGATTTCAGTCCAGCAAAGATACAGGTTATATCAGTGGCTGTTGGATTTAGGCAAGGAAATGCAAACAGGGGGGAGATTGTTTGTTTTACCACAGAGGAAAAAAGGCTATGCAAATAAGGGGAGATGCCTATAAATGAAGTTGCAAAAATTCTAGTAGCAGCAGCAACAACAGATTATAATGATGCAGATTTGGACAAGGATCATCAACAGCAACAGCGGTTTTTCTTGATCCAGATTTAGGGGGAGATTGTATTTAATTGCTTTGTATTTTATTTTGTTTTGAATGTAAATAGTGTCCTCACCCAAATAGGGGGAGATTGTTGGAACCCCAGTTAGGATTTGGGTAAGGAACACTATTAGGAATATTAGATTGACCCACCATGTATAGTCATGGGTCATAGGATTATTTCTAGGCTTGTTCATTCAGAAGGACTCTCCAGCATTGCAGAAAAGAAGTCCAAGAAATGCAGTTAAGACAAAGTCAGAGAATCAGATCGATGATCGTCGAACGCAGTTCGACAAACGGCGATCTCCGGTCGACGAATTCTGAGTTGCTTCTCTGAACTCAGGTCGACGATCTCAAGACTCAAGCAAGGCTGTGTCGACACCTTCACAGCAACTATGTCGACACTCATCAGTTCTCTCAGCTCGACGAACACAAAAACTGAGCTCGACGAACTACAAGCTCCGGTCGACGAACGCAGGCAAGATATTCAGCTCGACGAATCTAGCTGAGTTCGACGAATGTCGAACTCAGGTAGACGATCGATGAACTTGACGAAAGTTCAGGTCGACGATTTCTGAGCAATCAGTAACAGTTGGCAGAATTAATTGAGGATTAATTACAGTCAACATTCCCAGTGAAAATAGCCGTTCAAACGGACAATTACAGATGAATTAAGTCCAGATCAATTTCCAAAGCACCTTAACTCTCGGGAATGTTTTCTTCCGCCATCAAATCTACGGATTTCAAATACAGGGAAGAAGATAGATTAGACACACAGCAATAAACAGAGATAACACAGAGAACAAAAATATAGAGAAAGCGCAACATCACTGAAGCAACTAGCAGCCCTAGACCAGAGGAGACAGCTATCATAAGAAGAAGAAGAACATCCATTCATATCAAGAGTCTTCTTCTTACTCATTACTACAGGAAAACAAATCTCTATCTGTCAGAAGTTCCTGAAAAGTACTCTGGTCCAGACCTGAAGATTGAAGGCCTATCACCCTGAAGCAGTGCTCCAGCTTTCCTGATACATTCAAGATCACAGGGGGAGCAAGCTGCTAACATCATTCCACTTGAATCTTCTCTCTGATTGTTGACAGAGAAGATATCATCACTCTCTCACCACCTCCTGTATAAAGGATTGTCATCTCCCTTCAAAAGTGATTCTTGGATCACAAGTCTCCTTCCAAAAGACTTGAGGTTTGGTTTTTGGGGACCTGATCAAAACCCATTGGTGCACAGGACACCTGATCAACTCATCCTGCAGTGGATTCCTACCTAGGGTGGTAGAAGAGTGGATGTACCCAGATTGGTTGGGGAACCACTATAAAATCCTTGTGTATTCTGGTTGCTTGCTCTTCTTTCATTATTTTTATGCTGAGATATTTATTACTCTAATTAGTTTAGTTAAGATCTGTCCCTTTCATTCTTCCTTCTAGCGTCCGACTCCCGGAGTGGCTCCCGCACTCTCCGGAGTGGACTTCCTCCAAGATTCTTTGTACCTCCCCCACGGCCACGCAACGAGCCAGCATCCCTGAGAGGGTCTTCCGGCACAGTTGCCCGTCCTGGAGGAGGTAGTACGCTGACTTGTGTCTCAGCTTCTTCTTATCTGCCCCCTCCGGATACTCTCCCGTGGAAAGGAAAGTTACAACTGGGTCCATCCATGAAGTCTGTTGATCAATCTCCATGAGCTCCCCCTCTTCGATGGAGGGGCGGAATAGGTCGGTGATGGTACCCCCCACCTGGGGACCATGCTTTGCTAGTTGGTCGACCCGTTCGTTTTCTTCCCTGGGCACGTGTCGGATGGAGAAGGTTTGAAAAGTGCCTATGACCCCCTTCACTTTGGCTAAGTACAATCGCATGATAGGCTCCCTTGCCTCAAACTCCCCGTTGATCTGGGAAGCTACCACCATGGAGTCAGTGAGGACCTCCACGTCCAACACCCCCAGCTCCCTGGCCAGGCGCAACCCTGCTATCACGGCTTCGTATTCGGCTTGATTGTTGGTGATGGGAAAGTGCACCACCACCGTCTGCTCAATTCTAGTTCCCTGAGGGCTCTCCAAGATCACCCCCACTCCTAGGGAATGCCTCCCCGAGGCGCCGTCTACCTTCACCTTCCAAGGAGACGGATGGGTGAGCTCTTCCTCTGCCACTTCAATCACATAGTCAGCCAAGAAGTCGGCCATTGCTTTAGCTTTGATCGAGAGGCGTGGGACAAATGAAACGTCAAACTCACTCAACTCCACCGACCACTTGGAGAGCCTGCCAGAGTGCTCCACCCCCTCGAAGATGTTGCAGAGAGGATGATCAGTCACCACCCGGATTGAGTGTGCCTGGAAATAGGGCCGCAGCCTCCGGGCTGAGATGATCAGGGCGAAGGCCAGCTTCTCTAAAATCGGGTACAGGAGCTCGGCCTTCCTCAGGACCAGGCTCACGTAATAAATGGGGAGCTGCTTCTTCCCCTCTTCTCGAACTAGGACAGAGCTCAAGGCCTCCGCCCCGACCCCGAGATATAAAAACAAGTCCTCCCCCTCCTTCGGCCCTTGGAGCAGCGGAGCCTGAGTCAACTGCATCTTAAGGGCCTGGAATGCCTCCTCGCACTCCTCGGTCCATTCGAACTTTCGGCCACCCCTCAATGTTTTGAAGAAGGGGGAGCACTTCTCCCCTGCCCGGGAGAGGAACCTACTCAACCCTGCTAGCTTCCCCGTCAGCCGCTGGAGCTCCTTAGCATTCCGTGGCGACCCCAGCTCTAAGATAGCCTTGACCTTATCTGGATTCGGCTCGACCCCCGCAGGGGTGAGGAGGTGCCCCAAGAACTTTCCCTTGCTGGCCCCGAAGACGCATTTTAGGGGGTTCAACCACATTTTGTACTTGCGCAGGGTGGCAAAGGTCTCCTCTAGGTCTTGGAGGTGGAAGTCCACATCCCGACTTTTGATCATGAGATCATCCACGTACACCTCTAAATTTCTCCCCTTTTGCTCCTTAAAGACTCTATCCATCATCTTCTGGTAGGTCGCACCTGCATTCTTCAGCCCGAAGGGCATCATCTTGTAACAGTAACATCCATTACCTGTGATGAACGAGACATCCTTGATGTCCGGGGGGTGCATCCTGATTTGATGATAACCTGAAAAAGCATCTAGAAAACTCATTACAGAAAAACCAACGGCTGAGTCAACCAGCGCGTCGATCCGAGACAAAGGATAACAGTCCTTAGGACAAGCTTTATTAAGTAAAGAAAAATCGATACACATCCTCCACCGGCCGTCTCCCTTTTTGACCATGACCACATTGGAGACCCAGCCGGGGTATTGGATTTCGGACATGAAGCCGGCCTTTAGGAGCTTTGCCACCTCCTCTCTGATGGGCTCTGCCAGCTTGTCCGCAGTGGACCTCTTTTTCTGTTGAACGGGACGTGTTCCCGGGTCCAGGTTGAGGCGGTGGCAGGCCACATCCGCGTCAACCCCCGGCATCTCCACGGAGTTCCAAGCGAAGATGTCCACGTTCTTCTGGATGCACTCCAGCATCCTGCCTTGGTCCTCCGGGGTCAGCCCTCCACTGACGCGGACCTTCTCCACCCTGCCTCCACGGGTGAGCAACTCCAGCTCCACCACTTCCTCCGCAGCCTCCAACCTGGACTGCTCTCCCCATCCTTCAGCATCCCTCTCTTCCGAGACCGGGATCTCCACCTCCGCCTCTTCTTCCACGGCCATCACTTCGGCTGTCTCCTCCTGATATCCTACTGCCGCCTCCTCCTCTGCGCAGTTCTCCATCTCCAGCTCCTCCCTTCTTTCTTCTTGCTCAGCTTCCTCCATCCTTCGCCCCATCTCCTCGGCTCCCTCCTGCCAAGAGATGGTGTTCACCGCAGTGACATAGCACTCCCGCGCCACCTTTGGGTCCCCCTAACCCGGACCTGAATCCCCTCAGCGTTGAACTTTAAGCATTGGTGGAATGATGATGGGACGCAGCGGAAGGCGCTAATAAGGGGCCTCCCGAAGATGGCGCTCTACCTGCTGGGGGCATCCACAATGACGAACCTGCAGTTCCTGGACTGCCCCCCCCCCCCCCAGTGTAACATGGAGGCCTACTCCTCCCTCCACTTCCTTCCTCTCCCTCGAAAACCCGAACAAGGGTCCGTCCGAGGCCAGCACCCTCTTTGCCTCCACCTTCATCGCGTCAAACGCCCTCTTGAAGACGACGTTGACGGAGCTCCCGTTGTCAACGCGGATCCAAGAGACGGTGAAATTTTCGATGGCTGCCTTGATGACCAGCGCGTCACAGAATGGATCCTCGTGATCTGGCATGTCGCTCCTGGAGAAGGTGATCCTCTCCTCTGGGGGTGGGGTCTGGGATGTCGAGGCAACGCTTCGACAGTACATGGTGTGGAGGCTCGCCTTGCGGGAAGCCTCGACCCCCCCCCCCCCCCCCCCCGTGGATCACTCTGATCCCTCCTCGGGTTCCAACATCCACCCGGTCTTCACAACGATCCTCCTCTACCCGAGGCAGGACCTCCTCAATCCTTACTTCTTGTCGCCCCTGCTGCTGCTGCTGCTCCCTATTCCCCCTCATCTCAAGGAATTACAGGCACGTGGCTGTGGCGTGCCCCTCCTCCTGAAGGTAGTCGCAATAGGGAAACTCTACCCTAACTTCTCTCCTCCTCCTCCTTGCTATTCTCCTCCTCTCCACCATGGCTATGGCCATGGCCTCTTCTTGATCGGGGAGCCAGGGCCTCTGGGCCTGCCCCCAGCCCGGGGGGTGGAACTGATCTTGCCCCCCTTGATAGTGATCCCTTCCGTGGTATCCCCTTTGTGGTCCCTGCCCCTGCCACTCAGGCCTCCAGCCCAGTCGACGGTCGGGCTCCTGCCACCCCCACCTCGGCTGCTGCTACCACTGGAGCTGTCTCTGCTCCCTCTGCCGGGGCTCTCCTCTCCTCCTGTCCTCTTCCTCCTCTCGACTCCTTCTCCTCCTCTATGGCCCACCTGGCCAGCTTCCGCGTAAACTCCGGGTTTGACGCCTCCCCGTCAACTTCTCTCGCCGCCCTCTCCATTAGCTCCTCGTAGGAGAGGGGGGGAACTCTCTTCAGCTCCATCCTGAAGAACCCCTGCTGCAGGCCCAGGGTAAAGGCCATCATCAGACTGTGTCCCGGCATCTCCTGGACCTGAGTAACCTCCTCCTGGAACCAGTCCACGTAGCTCCCCAGGGTCTCATTTACCCCCTACTTGATGTGGAACAGGGACTCCGACTCCTTCTTCCTCTTCTTCGAGGTAGTGAACCTCAGCATGAACCCCCGGCGCAGGTCCTCAAAGCAGTAGATGGAGCTGTCCGGTAGCTGATGGAACCACTCCCTTGCCTTCTCCCTGAGGGTGATAGCGAAGAGTCAGCATTTGAACCCGTCCGACATCTGCCTGATGGAGACTACATCTTCGAACCATTGAACATGCTGGATCGGGTCTCCCTTCCCGGTGTAGTAGGACATCTCGGGGTCCCTGAACCCGTCTGGAACTGGAGCTGAAGAGACCAACTCGCTGAAGGGACTGCCTCCCCCTACTGGGCGAGCTGAGAAATCTCGCGAGCCTAGCTCGCCGAACCGGCCTCGGCCTGCCAAGCCAGGGAAGAGCTCGCGCCCGGGGAGCTCGCACCCTCGGCCTTCCTCGGCCACTTCCTTCCCAGCTCGCCTGTCGGGGGCGTCCTCTCCCAAAGAGGGGGCAGCCGCGATCTAGACTGCTGGAGTCGAGCACTCGGCCCGCGTGCCGAGTGCGAACTTGACGAGGCTCAGCACCTCATTCCTGAAATCTTCAACCATCCCCACCATGGCGAGAGGCGGGGAGCGGCGAGTTCGGCCTGTCAGATCCCTGTCCTCCTGTCATCGAACTCGCTGAAGCTTTTCTGCACTAACCACGCTCCACGCTCACCACACCAAAATGTTGAAACTGATTTCTCGGTCTCCTGTGGAGTTCGCCCTTGGGGAAGGGGTGGTCTCGCGCCTACTTTACTCCTGCAAGCAAAACAACAAAGAAAATAAGGAAAGACCGACCCAAGGGCTCGGCGGGGAGGTCCCACCACACACCCGGAAGATCTCAGAGCGCTTCCCCTCCTTAGCCAGAGGCCAAGCTAAGGTACCCTCAGAAAGCACCTGAAAACTGGAGCAGGAAGGCACAAGAATAATGCCTTCTGGGGTACCCCTTGGGTCCTATTTATAGTTTTTGAAATCTGAACTGTCAATAACCAAAAGAACTGACCTGAAATTACCAGAAAACCCTTGGTTGGGTCTGCCAACAGCCAAACTCCGCTGTTTTGAAGGGCTATATGCAGACCAGCGGGGGCAAAACAGTAAAAAGTACCTCACACATCCAGGCGAGCTGGGGAGCTTGATTAACTTGGCAGGTCCTGCTCGCCTGCTGCTGCCGAGATGCGTTGCGAGAGCGCGAGTCAGGACGGCAAGCTCGCCCATCCCTTGGTCGCCATCAGTTGTCCTGGTCCAGCTCGGCGAATGCCGAGCTCGGGGTCGACGATGGCTGATCTTTGGTCGACGAATGCCGAGCTCGGGCTCGGCTTCTCCACTACCGAGCTCGCCCACTCCCCTTAGCCCGATCTGCCTGGCTCCTGGCGGCCTTGCTCGCCGGACATGGGGTTGTACACTATGTATAAAGGAAGAGAACTTCATATGTCCAAGAAGAGAATCGTTGCCCTAGAAATTCGCTTGGGCGCCATGGAAAACTAGCCGGGTGGAGATCACCGTAACGGCCTCGCCTCCACGGATTTAGTCTCAGATTGTGATTCGCAGCTCTGAAGCTTCACCGGCGGCCGGATTTATCTTTCTCCTTCTTCCTTGCTCTCCCCTCTCTCTAAACCCTTAGAAAGAGAAAATCTAAAGAGGAATGAGGGTTTCACCCCTATTCCCGGCCTTAACACTGCAGGAACAATTCTGGGTCGTCGGATCCTATCTAAGTAAAACGAACGGCCTTGATTCGCCCTTAAAATCAATTTCATGGGCCGAACACGACCTGTGACACGTCGTGTCTCACGATCTAAACACGATCGTCGAACACATTTCGTTGAACACACGGAAAATCATCGAACTCGTAGCATGACACGGCCATGGACACGCCCGTGTCCCAGGACTTGTGACCCTTATCAGGCCCCAGATTGGCCTTAAGACTCTACCAGTTCATTTTCGAGTTTTGGGGCGTTACACCGCACCAACCCGCCGATGTCGCATTCCTCCCGCCGGTCTTGGAGGGCATCCGCAAGTAGCTGTTCAAGTCGTTCTGAGGCCGCCGGTTCGACATCATCTTCTGGCGGCTTAACGTCAACACGCTCCTAGAGATCCACTCCAACGAGGGTAAGATTTTGAGCAAGAATTACTTCTTGCATGCTCGCTTCACTTGTTGGAGCTCGGTACTGATACGTTTACTTGGCACTTTGTAGTGGCGTGTGAGCTTCCGGAGAAGCCGCTTCCTCCGATGAAATAATTCGCCACCTCCTTCCAGGAGTCCAACCCTCCGCCCGATGTCGGCGAGAAGAGGAAGCTCGCCAAAGGGAAAGCGAAGATCCAGTCCCCTGGCCCTGCGACTAAGAAGGCGAAGGTATCATCGCTGCGACCTGGCGACCAAGAGTCGCCGCTGGATGCTCGACCTCCCCACTTCCACCCCAACTTCAACTTGGGGCGAGGGGCGGTGGATGCTTATGGCCGGCCGCTTGTTACCTGGTCGGAGGAAGACCATCTGGTGACGCTGAGCACCAACCTCCCCTCTTGTTCGGCGGACTAGGAGGATAAGGGAGAGGTCTTCGCCGTCCTCCACGCATTGTACGGGCGAGCTGATGCTGAGTCTATGCTGGAGCTCAGCGCGGAGGATCTCGCTCAGCAGACCGCATGCTCGCTCGCGCGGGCCGTCGAGTTAGGGCACTACTCGGCCAAAATGCTACTCGAGATGACCGAGGCCTTGAAGGTCGTCACCAAGAAGGCCATTGATCTCGGTATGCAGTCGGTCCGCTGGAGGGACTATGAGATAAGTCGCTTCCTGCGCGCGACGTTGATGGTGTTGGCCTTGGATTTATTTTGCTGACTTTGTTCTTTATCGCAGGCTACCGAGATTGAGGCCGCTAAAAAGCTGTCCGAGTGTGAGGCGAAACTCGCCAACTCGCTTGAGGAGCTGGAGGCAGCCCAAGTCCGCGCCGCCGAGATGGAGACTCGCTTGACTGCCTTCGAGGGCTGCGCGAGTTCTTCAGCTCCCCAGCAAGATGCATCGCGGCCGGAGGAAGATCCGCATTACGCGGTCAAAAGATCTCGCACTCTCTGGAAGGAGAGGTCGTCGGTCCGCCGCGAGATAGCTCGAGAAGCGGGGAACATCATGCCCGCGCGGTTAAGGATCAACAGCCAGCTCGCCGAGGGGGAGAAGCAACTCACCGTCGACGAGCTCATCCCCGAATTGATTGCCGAGGAAGCGACCTCGCCCGATCGCCTCCCTTCTTTGTCATCGGGCTCCAGCAGCAGCGGCAGCGGTAGCAGCAACAGCGGCGGCAGTAGCAGCGGTGAGGAGGAGAGCGGGGAGGGCGGCGAGGAAGATGAGGACGCCGATATTGGAGATGACGAATATCGGCCTGATACTGGCGACGATGACTCCTAGTTGCTCACCGATATTTGTCATACTCGCATGTAGCAGTGTTAACCATTTTTTGTAACTTGTAAACTTTTGATATACATATTTATACAAGTTAAGATTACTGCACTTTGTCGTTCTTTGCTTGCATGTTTGTTGGTTAATGATGTTGGCTAGGTTCATAGGCTCAGGGAGGATGAGTGTTCGTGACGCTTTACCCGCACGTTGACATCGGTCATAGTCGCGCAGTTATTACTCGCACTGCCATAGTCGCTCTGATAGCTCGCATCCCGATGCTCGCCTGTGTCTGCACGTATACTCACCATAGAATAGTCGCACGCTTGCCAAGACGTACTCGCATACTTGCCAAGACCCGCTCGCATACTCGCCAAGACCTGTTCGTACCTGCATAATTGCTATCTCGCCAGAGATAAACCCGACTGGCTTGGAAACTAGAGCCGACACCCATCAAGAGCTGAGCTCGGTTGGTGGTGGGGAGTAGTCGACACCCAACAGGAGCCAAGCTCAACTGGGGGTGGAAATCAGTCGACACCCGGCAGGAGCCAAGCTCAACTAGGGGTGGGAATCAGTCAACACCCAGCAGGAGCCAAGTTCAACTGGGGGTGGGAATTAGTCGACACCCAGCAGTAGCCACGCTCAACTGGGGGTGGGAACCGGTCGACTCGGGGAGTCAAGTAGTCGGTCTGCAGGAGAGGAGCTCGTACAGAGTTTACGGGCTACGACATCACTTCAACGAGGATCTTGATCTCACTCGAGGAGGTCATTGGCCAATATGCAGGAGACGAGCTCGTGCAGGGACTTGGACTTACGGCGACACTACCACTCGAGTACTTGAAACATTGTTGGAGTCGACAGCTCTCAGGAGACTTGCTCAACTAGAGTGGTGTAAGTCGACTCGGGGAGGCAAGTAGTCAGTCTGCAGGAGAGGAGCACGTACAGAGTTCACGGACTACGGCACCACTCTAGCGAGGAATTCGATCTCACTCGAGGAGGTCGTTGGCCAATGTGTAGGAGAGCAGCTCGTGCAGGGAATTGGACTTACGAGGACACTACCACTCGAGGACTTGAACATCGTTGGAGTCGACAGCTCTCAGGAGCCTTGCTCAACTAGAGTGGTGTAAGTCGACTCGGGGAGGCAAGTAGTTGGTCAGTATGAGAGGAGCTCGTACAGAGTTCACAGACTACGACATCACTCCAATGAGGAACTTGATCTCACTCGAGTAGGTCCTTGGCCAATATGCATGAGAGGAGCTCGTGCAGGGACTTCGACTTACGACGACACCACCACTCGAGGACTTGAAACACTGTTAGAGTCGACAGCTCTCAGGAGCCTTGCTCAAATAGAGTGGTGTAAGTCAACTCGGGGAGGCAAGTAGTCTGTCTGCAGGAGAGGAGCTCGTACAAAGTTCACGGACTACGGCATCACACCTGCGAGGAACTTGATCTCACTCGAGGAGGTCCTGGGCCAATATGCAGGAGAGGAGCTCGTGCAGGGACTTGGACTTACGGTGACACTACCACTCGAGGACTTAGAACATTGTTGGAGTCGACAGCTCTCAGAAGCCTTGCTCAACTAGAGTGGTGTAAGTCGACTAGGGGAGGCAAGTAGTCGGTCTGTAGGAGAGGAGCTCGTACAGAGTGTACAACCCCGTATTCGCGAACAGTGGGCCCCAAACAAGGCAAGCGAGTTTTTAAGCATTTTGGAGATTTCGCACTCTTGGTGGCCAATTTTGGCTTGGCCTTGGAAATATACTAGTAGGGGGAGGAAAAATCTGCCTCCCCCCAGTGGCCCTCTTTTGGGGGGCGGGTGCGACAAGTTGGCTAGCACCTGCCCCGTCCTGATAAGTGCAAGGTGTGAGCGGCGGGACCGGCCGGGGCCGGGGTCTCTCCCCTGCCCTCTCCTGCTTGGCGGCCTGGCGGGGCGAGACCGGCCGGGGGCCGGGGTCTCGCCCCTGCCCCTTCCTGCCTGGCAGCCTGGCGGGGCGAGACCGGCCGGGGGCCGGGGTCTCGCCCCAGCCCCTTCCTGCCTGGCGGCCTGGCGGGGCGAGACCGGCCGGGGGCCGGGTTCTCGCCCCTGCCCTCTCTTGCTTGGCGGCCTAGCGGGGTGAGACCGGCCGGGGACTGGGGTCTCGCCCCTGCCCCTTCCAGCCTGGCGGCCTGGCAGGGCGAGACCGGCCGGGGGCTGGGGTTTCGCCCCTGCCCCTTCCTGCGTGGCGGCCTGGCGGGGCGAGACCGGCCGGGGCCCGGGGTCTCGCCCCTACCCTCTCCTGCTTGGCGGCCTGGCGGGGTGAGACCGGCCGGGGGCCGGGGTCTCGCCCCTGCCCCTTCCTGCCTAGCGGCCTGGCGGGGCGAGACCGGCCGGGGGGCGGGGTCTCGCCCCTGCCCTCTCCTGCTTGGCGGCATGGCGGGGCGAGACAGGTCGGGGGTCGGGATCTCACCCCTGCCCCTTCCTGCCTGGCGGCGTGGCGGGGCGAGACCGGCCGGGGGTCGGGATCTCGCCCCTGCCCTCTCCTGCCTGGCGGCGTGGCGGGACGAGACGGGTCGGGGGCCAGGGTCTCGCCCCTGCCCCTTCCTGCCTGGCGGCCTGACGGGGCAAGACCGGTCGTGGGCTGTGGTCTCGCGCCTGCCCTCTCCTGCTTGGCGGCCTGGCAGGGGGAGACCGACCGGGGGCCGGGGTCTCGCCCCTGCCCCTTCTTGCATGGCGTCCTGGCGAGGCGAGACCGGCCAGAGGCCGGGGTCTCGCGCTTGCCCCCCTGCTTTTACCATCTTGCCCTCGGGGGGGGGGGGGGGGGGAATTACCCCTTTACCCCCTGGCGTGGCTGTTTTCTATTGGCCCAAAGTCTTTTGGCCTTAGGGGAATTTCGGTCATTTTAGTCCATCGGAATTGGAAAACTATAAATAGGCCCTTAGGGGTGCCTTGGAGGGCATGACTTCTTCACTCTCTCTTCATCCTCCAAGGAACCCTAGCTCAAGCATTGGCTAGGGAGGGGGAGACCTCAAAGGTCTTCCGGGTGTGAGGTGGGACCTCCGCGCTAGAGCTGAGGGTCTATTTCTAGCTTCTTGATCTTTGATCTGTGACGTCCCTCCGGGTGTAGTAGGTGTGAGGTCACCCCTTTCTAGGGACCCCGAACTCCACAGAGGTCAATTTTGGCTTCAACACTTTGGTGCGGTGAGCGTGGAGAGTGACCAGCACAGAAGATCTCGGGAGAGTGTCATGACTGGAGGTCAGGGAGGTAGTGATGATCTCGGCGGGCTCCCCAGCCCAGGACCCTTTGTGGGGAGGCAAGAGATCATGGCCTCCATCCAGGGCATCATGGAGATGCTGCGAAGCATTGCTCCTCAGGGTGGCAGCTCCACCCCGACCCCCCAGGAGCTAGCTCCCCCCTTCTCGACGAGATGACTCCTAGGGGTCTTGGCGAGATTACCCCAGCAGGGGGAGAAGGAAGTGCACCAGGAAGAAGGTCAGGGAAGGAGAGGATGGGAGATGGGGTCGAGCGAGACCTCACCGGCCGGGAGTTGTTCTCCAGTCAGGCGAGTGCCAACCTCCCAGGCGAGCAGGTCGCACGAGTAGAGGTAGCGAGACCACCCATTAGGGGGTCACCGTTCAGCGAGCTGATCATATCAGCTCCCATTCCCGAGGGGTTCAGAGAGCCAGACATGGCTTACTATACCGGGAAGGATGACCACGTTCAGCATATGCAATGGTTCGAGGATGCCATCTCCATCAGACCGATGACGGATGCCTTCAAGTGTCGCCTCTTTGCGATCACGTTGAAGGAGAAGGCAAGGGATTGGTTCCATCAACTCCCTCCGAGGTCGATCTATGGGTTCGAGGACTTGAGCCGGAGCTTTCAGCTTCGCTTCTCCACCTCCAAGAAGAGGAAGAGCAGTCCCGAATCCATCTTTCTGATAAGGCAGAGGGCCGAGGAGTCGCTGGCCCACTACGTTGACAGGTTCCAGGAAGAGATCCTGGATATCTAGGAGATGCCAGGGTATGCTCTCCAGATGGCCTTCACCGTTGGTCTGAAGGAGGGCTTATTCAAGATGAGCTTGACCCGGAAGGCTCCCCTTTCCTTCGAGGAGCTAATGGAAAGGGCGGCAGCGGAGATTGTCATGGAGGCAGCCAACCCGGCATTTGTCAAGAGGCTGGCAAAGTTGACGGAGGTGGAGTCAAAGGAGCAGGGTGGCTCAAGGCATCAGGAAGGAAGAAGAAGAGAGGAGCAGAGAGCTCAGGGGTTCCAAGGACAGGAGGGTCCGGAACCAGGCTGGAGGCAGTAGGGAGGACCTGCCCAAGGTCCAGGAAGAGCTCTCATCCAAGGAGGGGGAAACTTCCATGGGGGCCAAGGGAGGTTCAACTTCCAGAGGCAGGCCCCTAGGCAGCTCCTACCCCCACCCCAGCAGGACTTGGTGATCGGCGACAGAGGAAGAGGCATGGGGGGAGACCGCCGAGCCCGCCGAAAGAGGGGAGGAAGAGTCTTGCCTTACTGTGACTTCCACCAGTTGGAGGGTCACGCCACGGCTAGCTGCCCCGAGTTCCTGGAGGTAAGGGGGGTGAGAGGCCCAACTCAGCCTCAGCCGCCGGCGTAGGTTGAAGGAGTTCTGCCCCAAGGAGGGGGCGATGATGTATGTGAGGATCGGGTCGATGTAGGACCGCAAGGTGGTATAGCTATGATCCACGGGGGGGGGGGGGGGGGGGGGGGGGTTGGTGGTAGGGGGGTAGAAGCCGCTCGAAAGGCAAGTCTCCACGTCATGTACCGTCGAAGCGTCGCATCGACGTCTCAGACCCCTCCCCTGGAAGAAAAGATCACCTTTTCATCGAAAGACATGCCAGAGCATGAGGATCCCTTATACGATGCCCTGGTCATCCAGGCAGCCATCAAAGGCTTTACCGTCTCCCGGATCTTGGTTGACAACGGAAGCTCTGTCAATGTCATTTTCAAGAAGGCATTTGACGGGATGAAGGTAGAGCCAAGAAGGGTGCTGGTCTCGGACGGACCCCTGTTTGGATTTTCAGGGGAGAGGAAGGAAGTGGAAGGTGGAGTCGGACTCCAGGTGAAGTTAGGTGGGATCTCAAGAAACTGCAGGTTTGTCATTGTTGACGCTCCAAGCAGCTACAACGTCATTTTCGGAAGGCCCCTCATCAGTGCTTTCCGGTGTGTGCCTTCGTCCTTCCACCAGTGTCTTAAGTTCAACTCAGAGGGGACTCAGATCAGGATCAAGGGAGACTCCAGGATGGAGAGGCAGTGCTACGTCACGGCTGTCAACACCATCTCTTGGTTGGCCAAGGCAGAGGAGATGGAGAAGATCATGGAGAGTCTGAGCAGGATGGAAGTATCCAAGGGGAAGGAATTGGATAACGGCCATCAGGCCAAGGCCCCCTGAAGAAGCCTCCTCTCGGCAGAGTCTTGTATCTTTTTTTATGCTGTAATGAGTCCAGCCCACGACCAGCAGAGTCGGGGGGGTCATGTAACCCGTCTTTTTTCCCCATTAGAGGATGTTGAAATTGAAAAAGCTTAGGTGACATGTCCAGCTACCAACCCCCGGGAGGATCTCCTCATACCAGGCTCACACCAGCTGGTTGACAGGGGAATCATCATCAGAGCAAAGGACTGGGATTCCACGAGAGATCAACCAGCCATGTCAGCTAGTGAGAGCCTGACAGTGGAATCATCATCGGAGCAAAGGACTTGGCTTCCACGAGAGATCAACCAGCCCTATCAGCTAGTGAGAGCCTGACAGCGGAATTATCATCGGAGCAAAAGACTTGGCTTCCACGAGAGATCAAGCAGCCCTGTCAGCTAGTGAGAGCCTGACAGCGGAATCATCATCGGAGCAAAGGACTTAGCTTCCACGAGAGATCAACCAGCCCTGTCAGCTAGTGAGAGCCTGACAGCGGAATCATCATTGGAGCAAAGGACTTGACTGGTTGATCTCTCGTGGAAGCTAAGTCTTTTGCTCCGATGATGATTCCGCTGTCAGGCTCTCACTAGCTGACAGGGCTGGTTGATCTCTCGTGGAAGCCAAGTCCTTTGCTCCGATGATAATTCTGCTGTCAGGCTCTCACTAGCTGATAGGGCTGGTTGATCTCTCGTGCAATCCCAGTCCTTTGCTCCGATGATGATTCCACTGTCAGGCTCTCACTAGCTGACATGGCTGGTTGATCTCTCGTGGAATCCCAGTCCTTTGCTCTGATGATGATTCCGCTGTCAGGCTAGTGATTCCGCTGTCAGGATCTCACTAGCTGACAGGGCTGGTTGATCTCTCGTGGAAGCTAAGTCCTTTGCTCCGATGATGATTCCGCTGTCAGGCTCTCACTAGCTGACAGGGCTGGTTGATCTCTCGTGGAAGCCAAGTCCTTTGCTCCGATGATAATTCCGCTGTCAGGCTCTCACTAGCTGATAGGGCTGGTTGATCTCTCGTGGAAGCCAAGTCCTTTGCTCCGATGATGATTCCGTTGTCAGGCTCTCACTAGCTGACATGGCTGGTTGATCTCTCGTGAAAGTCAAGTCCTTTGCTCTGATGATGATTCCGCTGTCAGGCTCTCAATAGCTGACAGGGTCAGTTGATCTCTCGTGGAAGCCAAGTCCTTTGCTCCGATGATGATTCCGCTGTCAGGCTCTCACTAGCTGACAGGGCCGGTTGATCTCTCGTGAAATCCAAGTCCTTTGCTCCGATGATGATTCCGCTGTCAGGCTCTCACTAGCTGACATGGCCGGTTGATCTCTCGTGGAAGCCAAGTCCTCTGCTCCGATGATGATTCCGCTGTCAGGCTCTCACTAGCTGACATGGCTGGTTGATCTCTCGTGGAAGTCAAGTCCTTTGCTCCAATGATGATTTCGCTGTCAGGCTCTCACTAGCTGACAGGGCTGGTTGATCTCTCGTGGAAGCCAAGTCCTTTGCTCCGATGATGATTCCACTGTCAGGCTCTCACTAGCTGACATGGCTGGTTGATCTCTCGTGGAATCCCAGTCCTTTGCTCTGATGATGATTCCGCTGTCAGGCTCTCACTAGCTGACACGGTTGGTTGATCTCTCGTGGAAGCCAAGTCCTTTGCTCCGATGATGATTCCGCTGTCAGGCTCTCACTTGCTGACAGGGCTGGTTTATCTCTCGTGGAAGCCAAGCCCTTTGCTCTGATGATGATTCCACTGTCAGGCTCTCACTAGCTGACAAGGCTGGTTGATCTCTCGTGGAAGCCAAGTCCTTTGCTCCGATGATGATTCCACTGTCAGGCTCTCACCTAGCTGGCAGGGCAGGTTGATCTCTCGGAGGGTGGGTAGGTCTCACCTCGAGGTGGTTTTCGCTGCCAGGCTCTCACTAGCTGGCAGGGCAGGCGTGCCTCTCGTGGATGCCAAGTACTTTTTACCCGGAGGGGGTCTCGTCACCCAGGCTCCCATTAGTTGGCTTGACAGGTTGACCCCCCTGGGCGGGGGCAAGTATTTTTCGGCTCTAAGAAGGCCGCTCCGCAAATACGTTGGGTTAGATGTTTCTTTCCGATCTTGTGTCAACCTCGAAAAGAGCGGCGATTGTGTACAACCCCGTATTCGCAAAGAGTGGGCCCCAAATAAGGCAAGCGCGTTTTTAAGTTTTTTGAAGATTTTGCACTCTTGGTGGCCAATTTTGGCTTGGCCTTGGAAATATACTAGGAGGAGGAAAAATCTACCTCCCCCAGTGGCCCTCTTTTGGGGGGGCGGGTGCGACAAGTTGGCTAGCACTCGCCCCGTCCTGATAAGTGCGAGGTGGGAGCGGCGGGACCGGTCGAGGGCCGGGGTCTCGCCCCTGCGCTCTCCTGCTTGGCGGCCTGGCGGGGCGAGACTGGTCGGGGGCCGGGGTCTCGCCCCTGCCCCTTCCTGCCTGGCGGCCTGGCGGGGCGAGACCGGCCGGGGGCCGGGGTCTCGCCCCTGCCCCTTCCTGCCTGGCGGCCTGGCGGGGAGAGACCGGCCGAGGGCCGGGGTCTCGCCCCTGCCCTCTCCTGCTTGGCGGTCTGGCGGGGCGAGACCGGCCGGGGGCCGGGGTCTCGCCCCTGCCCCTTCCTACCTGGCGGCCTAGCGGGGCGAGATCGGCCGGGGGCTGGGGTCTCGCCCCTGCCCTCTCCTGCTTGGCGGCCTGGCGGGGCGAGAACGGCCGGGGGTCGTGGTCTCGCCCCTGCCCCTTCCTGCCTGGCGGCCTGGCGGGGCGAGACCGGTCGGGGGCCAGGGTCTCGCCCCTTCCCTCTCCTGCCTGGCGGCCTGGCGGGGCGAGACCGGCCGGGGGCCGGGGTCTCGCCCCCGCCCCTTCCTGCCTGGCGGCCTGACGGGGCGAGACCAGTCGGGGGTCGGGGTCTCGCCCCAGCCCTCTCCTGTTTGGCGGGCTGGCGGGGCGAGACCGGCCGGGGGCCGGGGTCTCGCCCCTGCCCCATCTTGCCTGGCGGCCTGGCGGGGCGAGACTGGCCAGAGGCCGGGGTCTCGCCCTTGCCCCCCTGCTTTTACCATCTTGCCCTCGGGGGGGGGGGAGGGGGGATTACCCTTTACCCCCCGGCGTGGCTGTTTTCTATTGGCCCAAAGTCTTTTGGCCCTAGGGGCATTTTAGTCATTTTGGTCCATGGGAATTGGAAAACTATAAATAGGCCCTTAGGGGTTCCTTGCAGGGCATCACTTCTTCACTCTCTCTTCATCCTCCTAGGCACCCTAGCTCAAACATTGGCTAGGGAGGGGGAGACCTCAAAGGTTTTCCTGGTGTGAGGTGGGACCTCCGCGCTAGAGCCGAGGGTCTGTTTCTAGCTTCTTGATCTTTGATCCATGACGTCCCTCCGGGTTTAGTAGGTGTGAGGTCACCCCTTTCTAGGGACCCCGAACTCCACAGAGGTCAATTTTGGCTTCAACACAGAGTTCACGGACTACGACATCACTCCAACGAGGAACTTGATCTCACTCGAGGAGGTCCTTGGCCAATATACAGGAGAGGAGCTGGTGCACGTACTTGGACTTACGACAACACTACCACTCGAGGACTTCAAACATTGTTGGAGTCGACAGCTCTCAGGAGCCTTGCTCAACTAGAGTGGTGTAAGTCGACTCGAGGAGGCAAGTAGTCGGTCTGCAGGAGAGGAGCTCGTACAGAGTTCGCGGACTACGGCATCACTCCAACGAGGAACTTGATCTCACTCGAGGAGGTCCTCAACCAATATGCAGGAGAGGAGCTCGTGCAGGGACTTGGACTTACGGCGACACTACCACTCGAGGACTTGAAACATTGTTGCAGTCGACAGCTCCTAGGAGCCTTGCTCAACTAGAGTGGTGTAAGTCGACTCAGGAAGGCAAGTAGTCGGTCTGCAGGAGAGGAGCTCGTTCAAAGTTCACGGACTACGACATCACTCCAATGAGGAACTTGATCTCACTCGAGGAGGTTCTTGGCCAATATGCAGGAGAGGAGCTCGTGCAGGGACTTGTACTTACGACGACACTACCACTCGAGGACTTGAAACATTGTTGGAGTCGACAGCTCTCAGGAGCCTTGCTTAACTAGAGTGGTGTAAGTCGACTCGGGGAGGCAAGTAATCGGTCTGTAAGAGAGGAGCTCGTACAGAGTTCACGGACTACGACATCACTCCAATGAGGAACTTGATCTCACTCGAGGAGGTCCTCAGCCAAAATGCAGGAGAGGAGCTCGTACAGGGACTTGTACTTACTGCGACACTACAACTTGAGGACTTTAACCATTGTTGGAGTCGTTTTTCTTTGCTGCTTAAAAGATTGTCAATGAATCAAATGCATCAATATCTTTGGGGATGAATAAACTATAAAGAGAACGATGATCTCGCCGTCGTCGAGTTAGGAGGGTGGCATCCCGCCCTGTTCCTGATAGTTCCTCCAGTCGGAGGAGAGATGCAATCGGGGGTAGATAGGCCGACATGCAAGGGGGGAGCTGATCTCAGTCGTCAATGCAGGGGTCCGGTCTTACAAGGACGCTTATATCCCGAAGCATCGTCCCATCGTCCGCGTTGGGCTATCTAGGAGAAACAGGTCGAAGGCCTGTTTCCCAATCCAACCGTGGAGATCATTTCAGCTCTGCCACTTGGCTACGAGCGTACATGGAAGGGCGAGGGGTAATGTTCTCCCGAGGGTCCTCCAGGATGCACTTGCGACTAACATCTTCCCTTGGGCCTATCCCTGCCCTTCGACCGGTTATCCCGCCTTTGGAAATAATTGTAGGGCTGTTGCCCAAATGAGGGCTTGGTAAGGTCGATCATCCTCGAATCTGAGAGGTTGAAATCCAAACCTGTTCCTGATAGTTCCTCAAGTCGGAGGAGAGATGCAGTCGGGGGTACCTAGGCCGACATGCAAGGGGGGCGCTGATCTCGGTCGTCAGTGCAGAGGCTCGGTCTTACAAGAGCGCTTCCGGAGGCATCGTCTCATCGTCCGCACTGGGCTATCTAGGAGGAACGGGTCGACAGTCGGTTTCTCGGATCGATCTCGGAGCAGAACCTTAAGGCCTCAGAAATCTTGAGATGAAATAGCACAAAGAGAAACCAAACAGTTGTCACTATATATATATATATATATGTATATATATATATATATATATATATATATATATATGTATATATATATATATATATGTATATATATATATATATGTATATATATATATATGTATATATATATATATATATATATACATATATATATATACATATATATATATATATATATATATATATATATATATATATATATATATATATATATATATATGTATATATGTATATATATATACATATATATATATATATATGTATATATATATATGTATGTATATATATATATATATGTATATATATATATATATGTATATATATATATATATATATATATGAAAACATGTACAAGTATAATACATCATTAACCGTAGAACCTTTTCAGGTCATCCCCGCTCCAAATACCTGTCAGTTGCTCTCCGATCTGATCCTGAAGATAATAGCCTCCAGTGGCCAAGGCTTCTTGGACGATGAAGGGACATTCCCAATTAGGATGCAGCTTGTCAACTATTGCTCCTCTTCCTGCGGCGTCTACCTTTTTCATGACCAGATCCCCTGCGAGGACATGTTTTAGGCAGACGTTCTTGTTGAAGTGCTTCGCCATGCGCCGCTTGATCTCCTCTTGGCGGATGGAGGCCAAGTCACGAAGCTCTTCAACAAAATCCAGCGAGAGCCTTTGAGCGTCTTCATTTTCCAAGCGTCATTCTTCGCTGCCATCTCCAGCTGCTATAACTCTTGGGCTCCGAAACCTCAAACTCCACTAGGATGAGTGCCTCAGACTCGTGGGATAACTTGAAGGGAGTTTCCCTTATAGCTGAGTTTAGAGTTGTTCTCAGAGCCCAAAGGACTGAGGGGAGCTGCTCTGCGCAATTGCCCTTCAAGTTGGTGAATTTATTCTTTAGGAGGTTGATGATCAACTTGTTGGCGGCCTCCACTTGTCCGTTGCTGCGAGGATGATACACAGAGGCAAATCGAAGATCCGTCCTGAAAGTGCAAGTTAGATCTGATATACTCTAGAGGGGGGTGAATAGAGTATGGTGCTTGCTAAAATATTTTTACAACTCTTGTTGTATTCCTAAGTGAACAGGGAAGTAAATGAACTACAACAATTATCTAATTAAAAAGCAATCACAAACCACAGCCAGAAAACAAAAAGAAAGTAAGCAACCAGAAGACACAAGGAGCTATAGTGGTTCCCCAATCAATCTGGGTACATCCACTCTTCTACCACCCTAGGTAGGAATCCACTACAAGATGAGTTGATCAGGTGTCCTGGGCACCAATGAGCTTTTGATAAGGTGCTCAAAAACCAAACCATATTTTTTGATCAGGTGTCTTGCCACCACTGAGTTTTGACAAGGTGTCAGAAATCAGCACAAACTTTTGAAGGGAGTTTGAAAACCCCTATACAACAGAGAGAGAGAGAGGGATGAGATGACCTTCTCTGTCAACAATCAGAGAGAAGATAGTGGATGTTGTCAAAGCTCCCCTTGAGATCTTGAGTTGTTCAGGAAGTGAAGCTTTGCAGTAGGGTGATAGGTCTTCAGAAAATTTGATCTCCAGCAAAAGATGATTTCAGCAGCAACTGAAGTGTGTGGTGTCTGTAGTCTTGAATGATGATGGCCTTTGAACACTAGAATCAAAAGGGATCTGAAAGTTTCAGTATGTTAATCTCCTTTTATGATGGTGTTCTTGTATGAATTCTAAGACTGAGAATGTCTGCAACTCTTTCTCTTCTGTTGTGTAATTGTTGTTGTTGCAGAATATGTGTGTCAGAGAAGAATGAAAAACTGATCTTTTATTCCTTAGATCTGAATGAATATTTCTCTGTCCAAGATAGTCGTTAGCCTGTCATAAATGACTTCCTTAACTGCATTTGTCTTCTGTAGGAAAGTCCAATAAAAACATTCCTTTGAAAATCCTTTGAAACTTGCTCCAGATTAATTGAAAACGGCTACAAGATCCTTGAAATAAATGCTGAGAATAATTCTATAACTGTCTGAATTTGAATCTTGAAAAATGTCGATCTCTCCAGAAAAACGTCGACCTGAGCTTCACTATCGTTGAACTGAGCTCAGAGACTGGTCTTAGACTAAAACAGAGATCGTCGATCTGAGCTTAACTATCGTCGAACTGAGCTCAGAGATAGAGAAATAAACTGGAGACAAGAACGTCGATCTGAGCTCGAAGATCGTCGAATGGAGTTAGACGACTTATTGAAGTTGAGCTCAGAGATCGTCGAATGGAGTTCGACGATTCGTCGAAGTGAGCTCAACGATCGTCGAATGGAGTTCGACGATTCGTCGTACTGAGCTCGACGAAATGACTTAGTCTCCTGAACTGAAATATCTGGTCTTGAGGGCAGCTTTCAAACCTAAATACTAACCCTTAGACTCAATTCTAATTGACCTTTAGATCTATACAAGGAGGTCAAAACAGATTTCCTAAAGACATAGTGATCCTTGCCCAAATCAGTAATAGGGTGTTCCAACAATCTCCCCCTATTTGGGTTAGGATTACTATTTACAGATATTGGAAAAATAAAAACATACAAAGTAGAGATATAACAAACAAGATATAGCAGAAACACAGACATTATCTCAGATAGTTCAGAAAACAAAATATACTGTCATCTTACAGAATCATTCTTTTTCCTTGCTCTTTATAAGAACCATTTCTCTGTAGGGATTGAGAGCTTCCTTCTTAGATCTTCTATCATCAGCTGCACCTAGAGAGGTTTGTTGCTTTGGCCTGGGCATTACAGCTTCTGGATGCAGCTTCATATAGCTTTCTGAATCAAATAATTTGCTGGATGAGTATCTTTCAAGTTCCTTCTTCCTTTGATCTGATAAAGTAGTGATACTGGATGTATCTTTTTCTTGTTCTCTAGCTTTCTTGATTTGATCTAAAGCAGCCAATTCTTTCATCCTAGCTGTCCATGAGGTGGGATTATTTTCTGGATCTTTAAATGGAACAGGAGGCTCATATCTATTTGAAGGATTATCTGGAGGAGCTCTGGAAGAGACTAGTTCTTTCAGCTTATAAGGAAAGGGACCAGAAGTTGTGTCAGATGGACCTTGTCCTTCCCTTTGGTAAGGATGTTGCCTGGAATATCTTTTAGAGTACACTTGAAATTCTCTTTGATTTCCTCTGTAATGTCCTCTTCTGGACTGGTAACCTCTAGATTGACTACCTCTGTATTGGGATCTAACCTTGAGGTTGATATGAAGTTTGGCTTCTGGCAGAGGATTGGAAAGTAGAACTACCACCTGCACCTGCATCAGGTGAGGTAGGAGGAGGAGGATTGAAATGGGAAGATCCTTTATCATACTTTCTCTTCTTCTTCATAGCCTTCAGTTGATTCCTGGAGTATTGCATCCAGGGTTCTGTGATAGGGCAACTATGCAGTATATAATATGGAATGTCATTTGTATCTTTCACTTTTTCTGGAGGAACTCTTTTCATAGCCTTGCTTCTAGCTTTCCTTTTCCTTGCAATTGTAGCAGAGGAATCATCTGAGTCAGTCCTGAACTGATCACTGTCTAAGCTTGGAGGATTATCATACACTGCATCAATCCTTTTGAGATAATCTTTTTGTTGTTGAGACTGAGCAGGAGAGACAGCAGAAACAGCAACAGTAGCAGCAGCAACAGCAGGAAGAGGGGTGGAAGCAATACTGGCAGAAGAAATTACATCAGCAGATTCAGATACAAAACTTTCAGCAACAGGAACAACATCAGCAGTAACAGCAGGCTCAAAATCAAATACCTCTGTCATATACATATCTTCAGATACTAAAACAGCAGTAACAGAACTAACAGAGATATTGACATTAACAGTAGGAGCAGCAACAGTAAGAGCAATAGAAACAGAAGGAGCAGCAGTATAGAGGGAGTTTATATAAGAGCTTATTAAGCTGGTATCACATCTGGAAATAGGAACAATGGCCTTAGAGAGATCTTCAGATTGCTGGTCTTCAGTGTGCTGGACTGGAAGGCAGTTGAAATATACAGAATCAAAAAGTGATAACAGTGACCTGAGGTCCACTGTGATAACTGCAACTGGAGTTGTTGAAGCTTGGACTGAAGATACAACAACAGGCAATCTTTCAACTTCATGAGACATCTCCCCCTGCCTAGATGCAGTGAGAACTGGATCAAGGCACCCATAAGAAGGGATTGCCCGAGAAGGAAGAATGGAAGAAAGCCTGGAAGACAGTTCCTGAACTGTTTTTAGAAGTGGAGCCAAAGAGGTCTCCAGCAGGAGGGATAGCCTTGGAGCTATCAGCTCATATAATCTGTCTGCAAGGGCTGGAAGATCTACTTGCTCAAGAGGGACTTGAGCAGAGGTAGGGATGGATGAGGTAGAAATGAAGGGTGGAGCAGCAGGAGATGTTGGTGGAGAACCTGTGGATTGAGGGAATGATGGTTGGGAAATTGGAATTATGGAGATGGAAGAGAGTGGAATGGAAATGGATGGTGTGAATGATGGTTGAGCAATGATGTCTTGAAGTAGTTGTTGATAAGAGGTGGATGAAGATGGTGGCTCATGAGGGGATGAAGGAGAATCATCCATATAGGAATCATCTATAAGATTGAAAGATGGAATATGAGAGGATGAATTAATATCTAGGTGTGGGTATTGATGTAGAGGATGGAAGACTTCTTCAGTGAGTGGTTGAGTTGGAGAAGGAATTGAAGTTGGAGATGGAGTGAAAATTATGATGGTGGATGTGACTGTGGTAGATGAAACAAGAGGTGGAGGAGGAGGAGAAGAAGCAGGCAAGTCTTCTGCAGGGGCAGAAACCTGAGGGGAAGAGACTGGAGCAGTCCTTGTGCCTGAAGTAGAAATTACAGAGGGCCTGCTGTGCTTGACAATCTGCCTGTCCCATTTTCCAAATAGGGCACAGGTGAGCCTCTTGGAGGCATTTATGTGCATCCCACTGGAAACAAGCAGTGCAGGGCATCTGTGGTGAAGGACCAGCCCTAAAATTCTTCCAAAATTAACAAAGTTCTTATTAATCTTTTTCTTAATCAAATCAAAGAAAATTTCTCCCCAGTTCAGTTGTTTCTTGTTCACTAGGGCACCCATCAAGCAGAGCTGATACCTAGATATGGTATCATGGGCTGAGTGTTTGGCCAACAATACTTTGTCAACAACATCAGCTAGAAATCTGTACTCAACAGACAGATTTTTCTTCAGCAATTTGCTAGAGTTTGCTTCTGAGTGACCCATCCTTTCAAGCATATTAGTAAACTCCTCTCCAAAAATTTCAACAGAATCTTCTCCAGATTTTAATTAAAAAACCTTTGTCAAGGCAGCAGGTGTTAGAGATACCTGGGTGCCTGAGATGCTTCCAACCACTGTATTCTGATCCAGGTTATGGGCAGTGTACACTCATTCCTTTATCTCATCTGCAGCTAATTTGATCCTTGTGGTCATGATGGTAACTAGCTGTTGTTCTTTGAAAAGTTCCAGAATCTCCTTGAAGATTTGATCATTGTTGTTGAAAGAATCCATGTCGATATCAAATCCAGCGTCAAATTTCATTGCGGCCAAGATAGCGACTGAGACTGCCATTGATTCCTGCAAAAATGAACAAACAAACGACCAAGTGTAGAGAAGTTTGGAGGGAAAGAGAAAATTTGTAGAGAGTATGAAAGCGCAAAGGGAGAACGACGGCCGAAAAATGAGTTTTATATTAGGGTTCGACGCAGAAAAGGAAAGATCGTTGAACTCTGTTCGACGATCGGGGCTTCTAAAGGGAACTGAAAGGTCATCAATAGCGTCGATCTCCGTTCGGCGATATTGGAGAATGTCGAGCTCCGTTCGACGATAGTTCAGAAAACAAAATCGTCGAGCTTCGCACGACGATCGCTGACCTGAAGAAAGATAGTATAGCACTATCTGAGAAGCGCTGAACTCTGGTCGATGATTTCGGAAGTCGTCGATCTCCGTTCGACGATCTGGGGGAAAATCGTCGAGCGCAATTCAAAGACCAGAAACACTCTATACACTAGAAAAAGCACTTTGAGTTGCCTAGTCTTGGTCATTTTTAGATTTTTGAAAATCTTGGATCTTATTTTAGACTTCCTCCATCTAACATTCCTAACTGATTCAGGAAGAATGTATGTTTCTTTTCATCCAGGGGTTTGGTGAAAATATCTGCCCTTTGCAAATCAGTTGGGATATATTGAAGTTCAATTTTATTTTTCTCAACATTATCCCTTAGAAAGTGATGCCTAATTTCTATGTGTTTTGTCCTACTATGGAGGACTGAATTTTGTGCTATAGAAATAATACTGGTATTATCACAAAATATTTTGGACTTTTCTAAGTTGTAGCCATAGTCTAAGAGTTGGTTTTGAATCCACAATATTTGTGAACAACAACTACCTGCAGCCATATACTCAGCTTCAGCAGTTGAAGTTGACACAAATGTTTGTTTCTTGCAAAACCAGAAGACAAGTCTGTCACCAAGAAACTGACAAGTTCCACTGGTGCATTTCCTGTCTATTCTGCATCCAGCATAATCAGCATCTGAAAATCCAGTTAAGTCAAATGTTGAATCTTTTGCATACCAGAGACCTAGATTTGGACAACTTTTTACATACCTAAGAATCTTTTTTACTAAGGTTAGGTGTGACTCTCTAGGGCTCACTTGGAATCTAGCACATATGCATGTAGCAAACATTATGTCAGGTCTACTAGCTGTAAGGTACAATAAAGAACCAATCATTGCTCTATATGTTGTCTGATCAACAGGTTTCCCATGTTCATCAGCATCTAATATAGCATTGGTAGGCATAGGTATTTTCATACATGATGCTTCAAACATACCAAATTTCTTAACCAATTCTTTTGCATACTTGGTTTGAAAAATAAATATGCCTTCAGCATGTTGTTTGATTTGCAATCCTAGAAAGAAGGATAGATCACACATGCTACTCATTTCAAATTTAGAATGCATTAGATTGGAGAACCTTCTGCACAAATTTGAATCAGTAGAACCAAATATAATATCATCTACATAGATTTGTACTAGTAGGGTATGAGACTTATGGGTTCTAATAAAAAGAGTTTGGTCTACTCTACCCCTTATAAACTCATTTTTCAGAAGAAAGCATGCTAGGGTCTCATACCATGCTCTAGGAGCTTGCTTTAGACCATATAATGCTTTATGCAATTTGAAAACATAATCAGGATGAGTTGAAGAGATAAAACCTTGGGGTTGTCTGACATAGACTTCTTCTTTGATATCTCCATTGAGAAAAGCACTTTTTACATCCATCTGGTATACTTTGAATCCTTTGTGTGCTGCATATGCTAAGAAGATTCTTATGGCCTCTAACCTTGCAACTGGTGCAAAGGTCTGGTCATAATCTATCCCTTCTTCTTGAGAGTACCCTTGAGCAACTAGTCTTGCCTTGTTCCTTACAATGACTCCTTGATCATCCAATTTATTTCTGAACACCCACTTTGTTCCAACAATGGAGTGATCCTTTGGCCTTGGTACTAGTTCCCAAACTTTGTTCCTTTCAAATTGATGCAACTCTTCTTACATTACAATGATCCAGTGTGGATCTTGCTCTGCATCTTGAATGGATTGAGGTTCAGTTTGAGAAAGAAAGCAAGTGTGCATCAGGTTTTGGTTGACTTGATTTCTGGTTAGCACACCAGCTGAGATGTCTCCAATCACTTGGGAAATTGGATGGTCTCTTGATGTTACTAAATCAACAGAGGATGTTGATTGTTCACTAACCTGTGTTGTTGTTTCCTCTGGTGGTACAACAACTGGCTCTTCAAGAAGTTTCTCTTCAAGATGTTGAATGTCTTCTTCATCTTCACTGCTTTCCTCTTTTTGAATAATTTGTAACATGTCCAAGTCTTCAGCAAGAGAGTGTACCTGCAAAGGTTCTATGGTAGAAGTATTCTTCTCCTTGAAAGACATGTTAGATTCATCAAAAGATATATGAACAAATTCTTCAATTTTGAGAGTTGATTTATTATATACCCTATAAGCTTTACGTATCATGGAGTATCCCAAAAACACTCCTTCATCAGCTTTAGCTTGAAATTTTGCTAAGTTTTTTTTGTCAATATTATGAATGTAACAAATACAACCAAAAATTTTAAAGTAATCTACTTTAGGTTTCTTCCCTTTGAGTAATTCATAGAGAGTCTTGCCCTTCAGTTTATGTATTAAACTTCTATTCAACACATAGTTGGAGGTGTTCACTGCCTCTGCCCAAAAGGATAGAGGAAGATGAGCATCTGACAATAATGTAGTGGCAGATTCAATAAGGGTTCTATTTTTCCTTTCAGCTACCCCATTTTGTTGAGGAGTTCTAGGAGGTGATAAAGTGTGTCTGATCCCTTCACTTTGACAGAACTCTTGCATAAGAAGAGAATCAAACTCTGTCTCATGATCACTTCTGATCAGGGCATTGTGAGTATTGAACTCAGTCTGTATGCATTTGAGAAACTCTGTCAAACACTTAAAGTTATCAGACTTCTTCCTCAGAAAGAACACCCTTGTGAATCTTGAGAAGTCATCTACAACCACTAAAGTATAAGATTTCCCTCCTAGGCTTTGTACTGTAATGGGTCCAAAAAGATCCATGTATAACAGATACAAAATCCTAGGTGAATCACTCTTATTAAGTGACTTGAAACTATTTTTGGTTTGCTTGCCTAATTGACAAGCTCTGCAGAGTCCTTCCTTCTTGTAGGGGCCAGAAGGTAGTCGTCTAACAAGGTTGTCCTTGGATAGCCTAGCAATGGTTCTAAGGTTTATATGTCCTAATCTCTTATGTCATAATACATTAGTTCTACAAATAGAGTTAAACAAGCAAATATCTACTTCAGTTGAAAGAAAGTCTACTAAATAGATGTTATCTTTCCTTTTACCTGTCAACACAGTTGTGTTGTCATCTGATTTGATCTTGCATAAGGATTTGCTGAAAGTCACTTGGTAGCCTTCATCACATAGTTGACTGATACTGATCAAGTTGTGCTTCAGTCCTTCCACATAGACTACTTTCTTGAATGTGACTGTGGTAATCTGGACTGCACCATATCCTTTTGTTAGTCCAAAATTTGAATCACCAAATATTACTTTGGGTCCAAGCTTGGCTTTGAAGGATGTGAAATTGTCCTTGTTTCCTGTCATGTTCTTTGAGCACCCACTATCCAGATACCATTGTTGGTTTGATGTTGGATAGGTCTTCACCTGCACATAAGAAAATTTACTTGTTTTTGACTCAGTTTACCTTGGGCCTAGGTTGATAACCTTTGAATTCAGAAATAAAAGATATCCCTGGTTGACTCTTATAGCCTTCAGGATGATATCTCCTTGGAGGTATTATCCATTCAGTATAAGGGTTAAATCTTTGGGATGAAGGACCCCTAGGTTTGGAATTTGATTTACCTTTGAGAAAGTTTTTAAAACTCTGATCTCTGCTCGACGATCGCTGAGCTGAGTTCGACGATCTTGGGTCAGATCGTCGAGCTCCGTTCGAAGATCGACTGTGGCAGAGTTCAGGGTTTAGAGATCGTCGACCTGAGTTCGACGATTTAGCCTGAGATCGTTGATCTGCATTCGACGATCGTCTAGCTCCGTTCGACGATTTCTGTTGAACTCTTGTTTTCTTGGGCAAGTCAGAATTCTTCCTAGCTACCTCTACAACTCCCTTACCTTTATCAGAGATAAATTTAATTGGGGTTGTTAGTACTATAGGTTGGCTGGATGAAGCACCCAAACCCAGTGTACTATTGAATCTTGAGTTCAATGTGCTTGTGATGTCCATTAGCTTGATACTTCTTCCATTAAGGGATTCTTCAAGCTTTTTGGCCTCTGGTAGCTCACTTTTCAGTGAGGATATCTGCTCCCTACAGCATTCCAACTACTCAGAGAGTTTGAGGTTTTCTGATTTTAAAGTACTGTATTCAGAAAATTGATTTCTGAGAGAAATGATTTCCTTCTCAGATTTTAATAAGTCTAAACATAGTGCTTTAAACTCATACTTAAAGTCCTTAGAATTAAAATCAAAAGAACTTATTACCTGGTCCTCTTCAGATTGAGTCTCTGATTCTGACTCTGATTCTTCTGCATCAGAATTGTGTTGTGAGGCATTGATAACCATCATGCAGAATTCTTTTTCTTCAGCATCATCCTCATCATCACTTGAGCTGGATGAAGCTTCAGATTCTTCTTCTGTCTCACTCCAAGTTTCAGCAACAAATCTCTTCCTTGTATGTTTGTTCTTGCTGGAGGAGGGTTTGTCATTGCTATTCTTCTTGAAGTCCTTATCTTTTCTTCTTTCTTTCTTGTCCTTTTTGTCCTTGTTTTTATTTTCTGGATAATCAAGCACAATGTGGCCTGGTTTTCTGCAACCAAAGCAAATAATTTCTTTGTTATTTGATTTGTCATACCTTGGCTTGTCATGCTCTCTGTATGATCTTTTCCTGAAATCCTTCCTGGCCATTTTGTAAAACCTTTTGGCCAGTAGGCTTAGCAGCTCTTCATTGCCTGTGACCTTGTCTTCATGCTGATCTTCAATGGCTTTGAAAGCTATTGATTTTTCTTTTCTTGTAGCTGGTGAGACAGCCTTCTGCTCTTCTTCTCTATTCTTGATGAGCAGCTCATAAGACTTGAGCTTGCCCAAGAGAGCTTCAGTTGTGATCTCATTCAGGCTTCTGGCATCCTTGATTGGCCAGATCCTTGAGTCTCAAGTGCTTGGGAAGCACATTAGGATTTTGTCATTTAGCTCGGTCAATGAGATCTCCTTGTCCAAAGTTTTCATCTCATTGACTATGAGACTGAGTCTATTATACATGTCTGCTACTGACTCAGCTTCTCCTTTCTTGAAATTCTCATATTGGGTTATGAGGTGAGATCTTCTGTCTTTTCTCTCATCAGAAGATCCTAAGACTATCTCAGATAGCTTGTCCCAGATGTCCTTTGCTGAGTTGCATTCAACTACCTTTTGGAATATCTCATCAGACATAGTCTGGGCTAGAATGTTCATAGCTTTTGCATCAGCCAATTTCCATTTCTTTATTTTTGCATCTGTTCCTGAAGGAGGTGGAACAGCACTTGTACTTGTATTCTCTGGAGGTCTTGGACACACTGTCAAGACAGAATTGAAAATGTCCTCATCAATAGAGTTCATGTACAGTCTAATCCTTGCCTTCCAAAGTGCAAACTTAGATAGATTGCACACTAGAGGTCTGGTGCTAGCATAATCTTTGTTTTGGGCCATGTTTTGTGAAGAAATGATCCTAATAACAAACTTACAACAAGCAGATCTAACTGGAGGGATGTAACACCCCAGTTTTGCAAGAGGTTCAGTCTGCAGTTCTGGAAATTTTTGGGTTTCTGGCAGGAGGCACACGGCCTGCGACACGGGCGTGTCGCAGGGCGTGTCGAGGCCGTGTCGACACTCGGCTCAAGTGTCGACACTTTCGCTCGACAAAGTGTCGAGAGTGGGGCACACGGCCTGCGACACGGGCGTGTCACAGGGCGTGTCGAGGCCGTGTTGACACTCATCCCAAGTGTCGACACTTTTGCTCGACAAGGTGTCGAGACTAGGGCACACGGCCTGTGACACGGGCGTGTCACAGGGCGTGTCCCGCTTGGTCGACGATCTTCGCTCGACGTTTTTCCGTGGTGTCGCCACAAAGCCTGTCGACGGGTGTCGAGACTTGGCACATGGCTTGGGACACGGGCGTGTCCCAGGCCGTGTCAGCTCTCGGGTTGGTTTCAGGGCCGTGTTGTTGGAGGCACACGGCCGGCTACACGGCCGTGTCACTGGGGACACGGGCGTGTCGGGTGGAACACGGGCGTGTCAGATGCCCGTGTGCGATTCCAGGCGCGTCGATTTGAGACGGCGAATGAGGCACACGGCCCTGGACACGGGCGTGTGCCAGGCCGTGTTCGGCCCAGATCTTCTATTTTCCAGGCGAATCGCGGCCATTCTTTTCTGGTTTTGGGATCTAACGGTTCAGGCCATCTCTTGGGAAGTTAAGTCCGATTCTAGGGTTGGAAACCCTCATTGTTTACCAAGTCTTCTCTTTCTAAGTTCTTGAGAAAAGCTAGAGCAAGGAGGAAGAAGAAGAAGGTCTTGGGCTGTAGGAGGGGTTTCGGAGCTCCAAATCGCGAACCGAGTCCGGATCCGTGAAGCTTAGATCGTTGCGAAGATTTCCATCCGGCTATTTTGCCATGTCAAGGAAGAGGAGTCAGAAGGTAACGACATCTCTCCTCTCGGTCCTTAGGATGCATGTACTAGCATCATTTATTTTCTTTCTCTCTAATTTTTGGGCACCAAACTCTCAAATGAGAGGGGTTTTGGTTTGCCAAGGTTCAAGAGGAACCTCCGGGTTGATTGAGTCCGTCCCCGACATATTTTTGCATTAGAGATCCGCTTCGCTAGTGGATTAGGCATGGTGGGTGAAGCCGTGGTCGCGACCGTTAGTCCGACTCGGTGATGTTGCATACGAACTTAGGGATTCGTAGAGTTTTCCGTTGCGGCAAGATGTCGTTTGTGTTGTGGTGGTGATTGTCCCGTTTGCTTGAAAAGGTACGTGTAGTCGAACCCGGACAAGGTTAGCTCCTCGTGGCGGTAGATGGTTTCCTTGAGGGATAAGGTTAGCTCCGTATGAGTTGGAGATGGTTTCCTTGGTGGATAAGGTTAGCTCCGCACGAGTTGGAGAAGGTTTCCTTGGTGCGCGGGAACGCTGCAGTACAAAGAGGGATTACGATGTACTTAGTCTTGGTTTGTGATGTGCCAAGGCGTGGCTATGTCTCCGTGGTCGGCTGGCTATCCCGTGACATGTGCGTCATGTGTGGAGAGTGTCCCGGCGAGACTAGTCCCCTTCTGTGAGACTGACGAGAATGCCAAGCTTGGGGAAAGCCCGGGCAAAGAGGCCATGAGCGGGTGGGGTCCAGCAAGGCTTCTTAGAATCGGTCGGTCTGTGTTTGTTGGAATCCTGACATGAGACGTCAGAGCTTGCAGGCAAGCCCGGGGCTAAGCCCACGAGCGGGTGGGGCCTTGGCAAGATTTCCTTGTGGCGGCCTGTGCGCCGTTTGAGGGAGAGGTGTCTCCCTTAGTGTTTGCGGCTTTATGCCAATGGGGAAATGTGAGTACCCAAATGATGTGATGTTGTGCTAGATGCATACGCAGTAGGGTACCTTGGGTGAAGCCCGGGTGTTGCATTCATGTTGCATAGTAGGCCCTTTCTTTATATGCTCAACCAATAGAGAACATGTTTGATGATTGAGACATCCAAGCATGTTTTAAATGTTCTTCTGTTTATAGCTATTTTTATTGCATATGAAGTGATGACTTGCAGGTTGGAGGGTTCCCCGGGGTCCGTTAGGGGCGGCCGGGAGGAGATGTGTCGTTACACAGTTTGAGGTCAGCCTTTGCTGACCCACGTTACTAATAATTTTTACAGGGCAAGGATCGCATGCAGGAGCTAGCACGGCGGACAAAAAGGCCTAAGCCCATGAAGTGTTTTTCCCTCTTTTGTAGCACTACATTTATGATGATGTTTGTTTGAGACTCTTTTGTCCGGCTTGCATGCCGAGGTAGACTAGGAGTGCTGAGCACATTCATGATTGATGTATTATGTCTCTTTTGGACACTTGATGTTAGGCCTTAAGGCCATTTGTTTTACTCTTTAGTGGTGGATAACTTCTAGTCCTGTTTGTTTCCGCTGTGTTGTGCAAGTGTTTTGAGTTTGGGTAGTTATATCAACTTATAATACTAAAGCTGTGGCGTTCGTATGCTATGGGGCCCCGGCCGGACCCATATTATACGCCCACTACAGGGGAGGTGTTACAATTTGGTATCAAAGCGAGGTTTGATTCAAGGTTAGTGCGTAGAGAAGTTATCCACATAAGAGTAACGCGGGACCGTGAGTGTCCTTATGTTTTAGTCTTGAGATTGGAGACTAATCCCTTATTTCTTGTTTTCCTGAAGAGTGCAAGCAACGAGGCGGGCACCTCAAGAGCAAGGGATGATCTCTCGGCGAGCAGTGCTACTGCTCCAGGTCTTCTGGGCACGGGTGTAAACCCGGCTGACTTCTGCCGTATGCTTGCAGAAGCGATGCTGGCAGCGCAAGCGGCGGCTGCAGCCCAGGTAGCAACCCCTGCTACACCAGACACGGCGACGGCCGTGCCAGGCGGAGAAGCCAGGCGAGTGGAGCCTTTGGCAGAAAGGGTGGTGGTAGGACATGGAGACCGACACATGAAGTACTTCCTGAGTTTCCATCCCCCGTCCTTCAAGGGTGTTGGAACGCCAACGGATGCGGAGGATTGGTGGGTTTGTATTCAAGAACTGTTAAGGGCGGCAGAGACGCCGGAGGAAAATAAAGTTGAGTATGCGGCGTTCATGTTGGAAGGAGACGCCAAATTGTGGTGGGTGAGCCACAGCGGCCGCCAGTTCCCGGGACGCACCCCGTTAGTGGAAGAGTTTGGGGACGCTTTTCTTAAGAGGTATATTCCAGTTTCAACACGGTTGGCCCTGCAGAGGCAGTTTCTGCATCTAATGCAGCGAGACAAAACGGTGGACGAATACGTGCAAGAGTTCACCCGTTTGGGTCGTTATGCGGGAACGACAATGGCAGATGATGTAGAGAGGGATAACCTCTTCTACCAAGGGTTGAGGGAGAATCTGAGACAGCCCCTCATCTCCATGAAGAGGGCGGGATTTAATGAGCTAGTTGAAGCCGCCAGGAGTTTGGAGAATGATCTGGAGCGAACCCAGCGTCGAAAGGGTTTTACTCCCAAGCATGGGGAAGGGAAGCCCTCCCAATCTCATGTAAAGTCTGATGGGAGCAGGTGGAGGAGGAAGCCTCACACTTCCAGATCGGGTGAGAGGAGAACTTGGACGCCTGGGGGTTCTCACTCTAGGGGACCGCCGACGTGTTACAACTGCGGGAAGGTTGGGCACATAGCCCGTGCTTGTCAGCAAGGGGGAGCGGGGCAAGAGTCAAAGCAGGAGCAGTCTGTGCGCTCGGGCCCCAGTGCTGCAGAGAAAGGAAAGATGGCGGAGTCGAGCGCTTCTCGGTTCCAACCGGTGCAACCAAGGGCTTACAACCTTGGACAGCAAGAAGCGATCCGCCAAACCGATGTGGTGACAGGTATGAAGAAAATTTAAGTTTGCATTTGTGCTTCATACTTTTAGACCCCTTTTCCGTGTGTTGTCTTATTGTAGGCTTCGTGTTAGTTTCTGGATACCCCGCTAGGGTATTGTTCGATACGGGAGCATCGCACTCCTTTCTTGCAGAGAGCTTCGTCCGAAAAATAGGAGTTGGGTCTTTCTCGTCGGGAGCAGAGCTGAAAGTGAGCATGCCCAATGGGTCATCTATGACCACCGGGGCTAAAGGGCGCATTTGTTGGGAGCTAGACGGAGTTGCCTTTGTTTTGGAAGCAGCAGTGTTACCATTAGTAGAGTTCGATGTCATTTTGGGCATGGACTGGCTTGCAGATCAGCGCGCCAGCATTGACTGTTTATCCAAGGTAGTGACCCTAAAGAGTAAGGGGCAATCGGAAGTCAAATTTGTGGGCCTTTGTGGAGTAGCCCATTCCCTAATTAAGGCCATGCAAATGATGCGGGCGGTTAACCAGGGAGGTGTGGCGCTGGTAGCGTTGTTGGAGGTTCGTCTCTCCCAGCTATCTATTGAGGAAGTGCCAGTGGTGGCAGAGTTCAAGGATGTGTTTCCGGATGAACTTCCTGGAGCGCCTCCTCGGCGGGAGATCGACTTCTTGATCGAGTTAGTGTCGGAGGCTAGACCGGTATCGCGTCCCCCTTTTAGGATGGCACCAAAGGAGTTGGCGGAACTTAAGGTACAGTTACAGTAACTGTTGGAGCAAGGATATATTAGACTCAGTTCTTCACCGTGGAGCGCACCGGTGTTGTTTGTTAAGAAGAAAGACGGTAGCATGCGCCTATGCATAGACTACCGAGAGCTGAATAAATTGACCGTCAAGAATAAGTATCCGATTCCTCGGATAGACGATTTGTTTGACCAATTGGTGGGGTCAATGGTATATTCGAAGTTGGACTTGAAGTCAGGCTACTATCAGCTGCGAATTCGAGATGAGGACATACCCAAAACTGCCTTTGGTACAAGGTATGGACACTTTGAGTTTATAGTGATGTCGTTCGGGTTGACGAACGCACCATCGGTGTTCATGGATCTGATGAATCGAGTGTTTCGGGATTACTTGGATTCGTTTGTGGTTGTCTTCATTGATGACATCTTAGTGTACTCCGAGTCTGAAGTGGAGCATGAGACCCACTTGAGAGTGGTCCTGCAAGTGTTGAGGGAGAACCAATTGTTTGCAAAGTTCTCAAAGTGCGAGTTCTGGTTAGCCAAGGTGGCGTTTTTGGGCCACGTGATTAGTGGTGATGGGGTGGCAGTGGATCCAGCGAAAGTGGAGGCCATCAGAGATTGGCCGGTGTTGAGGACCGTAGCGGAAGTCCGAAGTTTTCTTGGACTAGCCGGGTACTATAGGAGATTCGTGGAGAATTTCTCGAACATAGCTCTACCCCTCACCTCACTCACTCGCAAAGACCATAAGTTTGTGTGGACCCAAGAGTGCGGTCAAGCATTTGAGGCCCTGAAGGAGAGGCTTATGATGGCTCCAATTCTGAGTTTACCGCAAGGGACCGATGGATTTCAGATTTTCAGTGACGCATCGGGATGCAGTTTGGGTTGTGTGTTTGTGCAGCATGGCAAGGTGATAGCTTTTGGGTGTAGACAGCTGAAACCTCATGAGAGGAATTACCCCGTCCATGACTTGGAGTTGGCGGCGGTAATCTTCGCGTTGAAAATATGGCGACACTATGTGTATGGCGCAAGGGTGGAGATCTTCACGGACCATAAAATCCTGAAGTATCTCTTGGATCAGAAGGACTTGAACATGCGGCAACGCAGATGGGTTGAGTTTCTTGGAGACTAGGAAGTGGCGATTCAGTATACGTCGGGTAAAGCCAATGTGGTGGTGGACGCGTTGAGTAGAAAGTACTCGGGGCAAGGAAATTGGATCGAAGCTCATGATGAGCGGTTGGTACGGGAATGGGAGTCCCTTGGATTGGAATGCGTTGCGAGAGGCGAGTCTAGCGTGGCTCGGTTGAACTGGATTGAAGTGCAAAACGACTTGTCCGATCGTATTCGGGAAGCGACTCGATTGGATGTGGAGCTTCAACCTTTTGTGTTGGAGGCTCAAAAGGGCGAGAGCAGCGCCTGGGAGATGATTGGGGGAATCTTGAGAAAGGATGGAAGGGTTTGTGTACCGCAGTTTGGCAATCTCCGTGAGGAGTTGATGTTTGAGGCTGACTTCTCAAAGTACTACATTCACCCGGGCAGTACAAAGATGTACTTGGATATGAAGAAATCCTTTTGGTGGCCGGGGTTGAAGCGAGATGTAGCTTTGTATGTGAGTCGTTGCCAAACATGTGCCTTGGTGAAGGCCGAATGTCAGAAACCGGGCGGGTTCCTGAAGCCCCTTCCAATTCCTGAGTGGAAATTTGAGGACATCTCCATGGACTTTATGCATGGTTTGCCTAGATCGCAGCATGGTAATGATGCTATTTGGGTGATCGTGGATCGCCTAACCAAGGTGGCTCACTTCATCCCAAATCGGAAAGAGGACAGCGTGGAGAAGCTGGTGGAGTTGTATGTTCGCAACATTGTGCGACTGCACGGAGTTCCTAAGAGCATAGTCAGTGATCGAGATGGACGGTTTACGTCTAAGGACTGGAGATTGGTTCAGAAGAGCTTGGGCACGAAGCTAAAGTTCAGTACGGCGTTCCATCCTCAAACTGATGGGCAAACGGAGAGAACGAACCGTACTATGGAAGATATGTTGAGAATGTGCGTTCTTGATTTCGGCAAGAGGTGGGAGGATCACCTCTTCATGGTAGAATTTGCGTACAACAATAGTTTTCAAGCAAGCATAAAGATGGCGCCATACGAAGCTTTGTATGGGAGGCGGTGTCGAACGCCAATGTCTTGGGCAGAGGCGGGAGACACCAAACTGTTGGGAAAGGATGCGGTGGTTGACGCTTGTGTGTTGGTACGGACCATCCAAGAGCGTATGAAGGTGGCGCGGGACAGGCAAGCAAAATATTTTAATGCTCGTCACCGGAAGTTGGAATTTGCAGTTGGTGATTGGGTTTATCTGAAGGTCAAGCCGTTCAAAGGTGTCTCACGGATTCGCCGACTCAAGAAGCTGAGTCCAAGATTTTTGGGGCCTTTTGAAATTGTTGAGCGGGTAGGAGAAGCAGCTTATCGGTTGGCGCTGTCCGCGGATTTGAGTGGATTGCATGACGTCTTCCACGTCTCCATTTTGAGGAAAGCCTTGGTGGAGGCTAGCGTGGTGATTGAGCCGGCATCGGTGCCGATTGAGGAAGACTTGAGGACGCGAGTCCTTCCAATTGCTATAGAGGATTCGGAGACTCGGCAGTTGCGGAATAAAGAAGTCAAACTCGTGAAAGTTCGATGGGACAACTGCGGTCGTGAGGAGTTCTCTTGGGAACGAGAACAGCCCATGCTATAAGATTATCCAGAACTCTTCATGTCAGGTACAATTTAAGTTTTGTACCCTTTTGTTTTGAAATTTCGGGACGAAATTCTGTTAAGTGGGGGAGAGTTGTAACACCCCAGTTTTGCAAGAGGTTCAGTCTGCAGTTCTAGAAATTTTTGGGTTTTTGGCAGGAGGCACACGGCCTGCGACACGGGCGTGTCGCAGGGCGTGTCGAGGCCGTGTCGACACTCGGCCCAAGTGTCGACACTTTCGCTCGACAAAGTGTCGAGAGTGGGGCACACGGCCTGCGACACGGGCGTGTCGCAGGGCGTGTCGAGTCCGTGTCGACACTCGTCCCAAGTGTCGACACTTTTGCTCGACAAGGTGTCGAGACTGGGGCACACGGCCTGTGACACAGGCGTGTCACAGGGCGTGTCCCGCTTGGTCGACGATCTTCGCTCGACGTTTTTCCGCGGTGTCGACACAAAGCCTGTCGACGGGTGTCGAGACTTGGCACACGGCTTGGGACACGGGCGTGTCCCAGGCCGTGTCAGCTCTCGGGTTGGTTTCGGGGCCGTGTTGTTGGAGGCACACGGCCGGCCACACGGCCGTGTCACTGGGGACACGGGCGTGTCGGGTGGAACACGGGCGTGTCGGATGCCCGTGTCCGATTCCAGGCACGTCGATTTGAGACGGCGAATGAGGCACACGACCCTGGACACGGGCGTGTGCCAGGCCGTGTTCGGCCCAGATCTTCTATTTTCCAGGCGAATCGCGGCCATTCTTTTCTGGTTTTGGGATCTAACGGTTCAGGTCATCTCTTGGGAAGTTAAGTCCGATTCTAGGATTGGAAACCCTCATTGTTTTCCAAGTCTTCTCTTTCTAAGTCCTTGAGAAAAGCTAGAGCAAGGAGGAAGAAGAAGAAGGTCTTGGGCTGTATGAGGGGTTTCAGAGCTCCAAATCGCGAACCGAGTCCGGATCCGTGAAGCTTAGATCGTTGCGAAGATTTCCATCCGGCTATTTTGCCATGGCAAGGAAGAGGAGTCGGAAGGTAACGACATCTCTCCTCTCGGTCCTTAGGATGCATGTACTAGCATCATTTATTTTCTTTCTCTCTAATTTTTGGGCACCAAACTCTCAAATGAGAGGGGTTTTGGTTTGCCAAGTTTCAAGAGGAACCTCCGGGTTGATTGAGTCCGTCCCCGGCATATTTTTGCATTAGAGATCCGCTTCGCTAGTGGATTAGGCATGGTGGGTGAAGCCGTGGTCGCGACCGTTAGTCCGACTCGGTGATGTTGCATACGAACTTAGGGATTCGTAGAGTTTTCCGTTGCGGCAAGATGCCGTTTGTGTTGTGGTGGTGATTGTCATGTTTGCTTGAAAAGGTACGTGTAGTCGAACCCGGACAAGGTTAGCTCCTCGTGGCGGTAGATGGTTTCCTTGAGGGACAAGGTTAGCTTCGTATGAGTTGGAGATGGTTTCCTTAGTGGATAAGGTTAGCTCCGCACGAGTTGGAGATGGTTTCCTTGGTGCGCGGGAACGCTGCAGTACAAAGAGGGATTACGATGTACTTAGTCTTGGTTTGTGATGTGCCAAGGCGTGGCTATATCTCCGTGGTCGGCTGGCTATCCCGTGACATGTGCGTCATGTGTGGAGAGTGTCCCGGCGAGACTAGTCCCCTTCTGTGAGACTGACGAGAATGCCAAGCTTGGGGCAAGCCCGGGCAAAGAGGCCATGAGCGGGTGGGGTCCAGCAAGGCTTCTTAGAATCGATCGGTCTGTGTTTGTTGGAATCCTGACATGAGACGTCAGAGCTTGCAGGCAAGCCCGGGGCTAAGCCCACGAGCGGGTGGGGCCTTGGCAAGATTTCCTTGTGGCGGCCTGTGCGCCGTTTGAGGGAGAGGTGTCTCACTTAGTGTTTGCGGTTTTATGCCAATGGGGAAATGTGAGTACCCAAATGATGTGATGTTGTGCTAGATGCATACGCAGTAGGGTACCTTGGGTGAAGCCCGGTTGTTGCATTCATGTTGCATAGTAGGCCCTTTCTTTATATGCTCAACCAATAGAGAACATGTTTGATGATTGAGACATCCAAGCCTGTTTTAAATGTTCTTCTGTTTATAGCTATTTTTATTGCATATGAAGTGCTGACTTGCAGGTTGGAGGGTTCCCCGGGGTCCGTTAGGGGCGGCCGGGAGGAAATGTGTCGTTACACAGTTTGAGGTCAGCCTTTGCTGACCCACGTTACTAATAATTTTTACAGGGCAAGGATCGCATGCAGGAGCTAGCACGCCGGCCAAAAAGGCCTAAGCCCATGAAGTGTTTTTCCCTCTTTTGTAGCACTACATTTATGATGATGTTTGTTTGAGACTCTTTTGTCCGGCTTGCATGCCGAGGTAGACTAGGAGTGCTGAGCACATTCATGATTGATGTATTATGTCTCTTTTGGACACTTGATGTTAGGCCTTAAGGCCATTTGTTTTACTCTTTAGTGGTGGATAACTTCTAGTCATGTTTGTTTCCGCTGTGTTGTGCAAGTGTTTTGAGTTTGGGTATTTATATCAACTTATAATACTAAAGCTGTGGCGTTCGTATGCTGTGGGGCCCCGGCCGGACCCATATTATACGCCCACTATAGGGGAGGTGTTACAAGGGATCTTTGGGTTCAGGTGTTAGCCTGTGCAACCACTAAGGTGTGGTATTTTTAACCAACCTTGGAAGATGTGGTATTTTTAACCAACCTGGCTTTGATACCAATTGAAAGTGCAAGTTAGATCTGATATACTCTAGAGGGGGGTGAATAGAGTATGGTGCTTGCTAAAAACTTTTTACAACTCTTATTGTATTCCTAAGTGAACAGGGAAGCAAATGAACTACAACAATTATCTAATTAAAAAGCAATCACAAACCACGGCCAGAAAATAAAAAGAAAGTAAGCAACCAAAAGACACAAGGAGCTATAGTGGTTCCCCAATCAATCTGGGTACATCCACTCTTCTACCACCCTAGGTAGGAATCCACTATAGGATGAGTTGATCAGGTGTCCTGGGCACCAATGAGCTTTTGATAAGGTGATCAAAAACCAAACAAAATTTTTTGATCAGGTGTCTTGCCACCACTGAGTTTTGACAAGGTCTCAGAAACCAGCACAAACTTTTGAAGGGAGTTTGAAAAACACTTTACAGCAGAGAGAGAGAGAGGGATAAGATGATCTTCTCTGTCAACAATCAGAGAGAAGATAGTGGATGTTGTCAAAGCTCCCCCTGAGATCTTGAGTTGTTCAGGAAGTGAAGCTTTGCAGTAGGGTGATAGGCCTTCAGAAAATTTGATCTCCAGTAAAAGATGATTTCAGCAGCAACTGAAGTGTGTAGTGTCTGGAGTCTTGAATTATGATGGCCTTTGAACACTAGAATCAAAAGGGATCTGAAAGTTTCAGTATGTTGATCTCCTTTTGTGATGGTGTTCTTGTATGAATTCTAAGACTGAGAATGTCTGCAACTTTTTCTCTTCTGTTGTGTTATTGTTGTTGTTGCAGTATATGTGTGTCAGAGAAGAATGAAAAAACTGATCTTTCATTCCTTAGATCTGAATGAATATTTCTCTGTCCAAGATAGTCGTTAGCCTGTCATAAATGACTTCCTTAACTGCATTTGTCTTCTGGAGGAAAGTCCAATAAAACATTCCTTTGAAAATCCCTTGAAACTTGCTCCAGATTAATTGAAAACGGCTACAAGATCCTTGAAATAAATGCTGAGAATAATTCCATAACTGTCTGAATTTGAATCTTGAAAAATGTCGATCTCTCCAGAAAAACGTCGACCTGAGCTCCACTATCGTTGAACTGAGCTCAGAGACTGGTCTTAGACTGAAATAGAGATCGTCGATCTGAGCTCAACTACCGTCGAACTGAGCTCAGAGATAGAGAAACAAACTGGAGACAAGAACGTCGATCTGAGCTCGAAGATCGTCGAATGGAGTTCCACGACTTGTTGAAGTTGAGCTCAGAGATCGTCGAATAGAGTTCGACGATTCGTCGAAGTGAGCTCAACGATCGTCGAATGGAGTTCGACGATTCATCGTACTGAGCTCGACGAAATGACTTAGTCTCCTGAACTGAAATCTTTGGTCTTGAGGGCAGCTTTCAAACCTAAATACTAACCCTTAGACTCAATTCTAATTGACCTTTAGATCTATACAAGGAGGTCAAAACAGATTTCCTAAAGACATAGTGATCCTTGCACAAATCAGTAATTGGGTGTTCCAACACATCCCTAGCTGCTTGCAGAAGTCCTCTAACTCCAGGCTGGCGAACTATGGCCCATTGTCGTTGACGATGGTGAGAGGAATTCCGAACCTGCACGCAATCTCTCCCCAAATGAAATTCTTTACAATCTGCGAAGTGGTCTTGGCCAGAGCTTTTGCCTCGATCCATTTGGAGAAGTAATCGATCATGACAAGGACGAACTTCCTATGTCCACTGGCTTGAGTAAAAGGGCCGATCAAGTCCATCCCCAAGATGGCGAAGGACCATGGAGTAGTGATCGAGCGCAGATGTTGAGCTGGTTGTAGTTGAAGAGGCGCAAATAGCTGACATTGGAGACATTTCTTGGAGAAGGCTTCTACATCCTTTCAAATGGTGGGCCAGAAGTATCCGTGCTTTAGAATTCTTTGTTCCAGAGTGCGAGTCCCTGAGTGACTGCCACACTCTCCTGAATGAATCTCCTCCAGAACACGGGGGACTTTGACTTCTGATAAAGACCGAGCCAGAGGGCCTGAGATAGTTTTACGATAGAGCTCTTCCTCTGATCCCCCTCGCTGGAAGGAATCCGACCTGTTGCCAACAAAGAAATAAATGGATCCCTCCAGGATGCCCTTTGCTCGATCTCTATCATCTCCCCCTCTTTGATGGACGGTCGGAACAGTTCAGTCACGATCCCCCCAGCCCGGGGACTGTACTTGGCGAGGTAGTCGACTTCTGAATTCTCTTCTCGGGGTACATGCTCGACGAAGAAAGACTGAAACCCCCCGATCAGACCTTTTACTTTGATTAAGTATCTCTGCAGGACCGAATCATTCACCTCAAACTCGCCTCTGATCTGGGACACGACTACCATCGAGTCGGTGAAGGCTCTAATATCATTAATTGCTAACTCCTTGGCGAGACGCAAGCCAGCCACCATAGCTTCGTACTCCGCCTAATTATTCATAACGGGGAAGATGATCTCGGCTGCTTGCTTGATCCTGGTTCCCTGGGGGCTTACCAGCACGACCCCGGCTCCCACGGAATACCTGCCTGAAGCCCCATCCACAAACATCTTCCAGGAAACTGGGCTAAAAGAGCCTTCACCTCCTTCCACCTCGGCTGAGAAGTCAGCCAGGAAATCCGTCACTGCCCGTGCCTTGATTGCTACCCCTGGAGAGTAGCAATTATCGAACTCGCTAAGCTCCACTGCCCACTTCGTCAGTCTGCCTGAATGCTCCACTCCATCCAGGATACTACGTAGAGGATGATCAGAGACAACCGTGATGGAGTGAGCTTGAAAATAAGGATGGGGCCTCCGAGCCGAAACTACCAAAGCAAACACCAACTTCTCCAAAATAGGATATCTCGTTTCCGCCTGCCGCAGCACTCTACTCACATAGTAGACATGGAGCTGCTTCTTGCCTTCCTCTCAGACCAACACCGAGCTAACTGCCTCTGCTCTGACTCCCAAATAGAGAAAGAGATCTTCGTTATCCCGTGGGTATTGGAGGAGAGGAGCTTGGGTAAGCTGTTTCTTGAGCTTTCTGAAGGCCTCCTCACACTCCGCGGTCCACTCAAACTTCTGGCTCTCTCGAAGAGTCTTGAAAAACGGAGAGCACTTCTCCCCTGCCTTGGATAAAAAACGACTAAGGCTTGTCAGCCTTCCCGTCAACCTTTGAACCTCCTTGGGATCCCTCGGGGATGCCATCTCCAGAATGGCCTTTACTTTGTCTGGATTAGGTTTCACCCCCCTGGTAGTGAGGAGGTGACCTAAGAACTTCCATCTTCCTGCACCGAAGACGCACTTGGCCGGGTTGAGTCGCATCTTATACTTTCTCGGGGTAGCGACGATCTCCACCAGATCTGTTATGTGCTCCGCAACACTTTTGCTCTTGATAAGGAGGTTGTCCACATACACCTCCAAATTCCTCCCCTTTTGCTCCTTGAAGATTTGATCCATCATCCTTTGATAAGTCGCACCTGCATTCTTGAGCCCGAAGGGCATCATCTTGTAGCTATAGCAGCCATCGTTGGTTATGAAGGAGACGTCGCGGCAGTCGGGGGGGTGGATCCGGATCTGGTGATATCCTGAAAAAGCATCAAGAAAACTCATCACAGGAAATCTGACGGCGGAATCAACCAGCGCGTCGATTTGAGGCAAGGGGTAGCAATCCTTCGGGCAAGCTTTACTCAGCATAGAAAAATCGATACAAAGACGCCAGCCTTGTAACGCCCCAAATCCCAAATTTGGGTTCAGGCTGGGCGACATGGCCTGGGACACGGGCATGTCCCCAGCCGTGTCCTGCTCTGTGCACTAGAGTGGATCTCGGGTGGGTCTCAAGTGGGCCTCGAGTGTGCCTCGAGTGAGGTACACGGCCTGGGACACGGGCATGTCCCAGGCCGTGTCCTCCTCTGGTCAACGAACATCACGAGTGGTCGACGAAATGCACTCGAGACAGCGAACACGACCATGTTATGGTTGACACGGGCGTGTCAACATCGACACGGGCGTGTCGGGAACCCGTGTCCTCTTCGGGTTATTTTTGGTGATGTGTTGATTGAGGAACACGCCATGCCACACGGGCGTGTACTGAGTGACACGGGCGTGTCAAAGTTAACACGCGCGTGTCTAACCACGTGTCCGGGTCGGGTTTAAGTCGGTTCCTTTGCCGCTTAAGGAACACGGCCTGTGACATGGGCGTGTCACACGCCGTGTCAGCACAAGAAAGTGCTTTTCTGGGCAAATCGTGGCCGTTCATTTCCTTCCACTTGGATCTAAGGGTCTACGACCTTCCCTGCTGCTTTAAATCCCAGAATGGAAGGATAACTTCCATTTATCTTTGACTTTCTCTTTCTCAAGAGATAGGATAGGATGAGAGGAAGGAAGGAGGGAAGGGAAGGAAGCCGGCTGCCAGAGAAGCTTCAGCATGCCGAATCGAGAGCCGAGTTAAGATTCGTGGAGGCAAGGTCGTGGCGGTGATTTCCATCCAGCTAGACTTTCATGGCTCCAAAGCGATCGTCAAGGGTAACGATCTACTTCTTGGACAAGTAAAGTCCTTCTTTATGCATGAGCATGGAATCCTCCATCAAGCGGTGGAAAGCGTAAGTGATCCCAGTGGGTTGATAGTTGATATCCCCGGTTGAGTCTGCATCTAGAGCCGGAAATGTGTAGTACGGCATAGGCATGCTGTGTGAAGCCCATCCGGACGGTTAGTCTGCATTGGTGATGTTTATGTTGTGAACCGGAGAAGACTCTGTGTATTGTGTGGATGACTATATATTATGAATACCTAGAAAGCTCTGGATGAGCCCTTGGGTTGTGTGTGCTGAATTGGAAAGCGGCTCTGCGAGAGCTGTGTGCGGAGCAGGAAAGGGAAGGCCAACCCATGTCAAGATCTGCGCTATTGACGAATTGAGCAACGGGAAAAGGCTGACCCGGACCTGTGTTGTGGGAGATCGATTGGTGGCAATGCATGGGCAGATGCGACCCCAACCCGGCTTGTCACACCACAATGGTGGGTCGATCTAAATGCTCAAGTTTGTCGTGAGGTTAGCACCTCTGAGTGGGATGAACAGAATATCCCCAGCATGCGTATTGGTAGACTAGGACTGCATAACCAACAAGTTAAAAACCTCTACTCGGTGGTGGTGCCAAGGAGTACGGTCCACCGTAATGTGCCCTGAGTGCACGGAGCGTCTGGTGAAGGTGGGCGTTTGTGATACTTGTTGTGATAATTATATGATGTGATTGTGATGCATACAGGGAAGGAACCACTGCCCCGAGTAAGAGGTAGAGTCGTTATAATTGGTTAGTTAATGCTAACTGTTGCTTTGTTTACCACTCTTGGGGTGGATGTCCAACTGTAGGTGCTAATGGGCTGAATTGGATTGAGCGGGTTGAAGCCCTTGCTGCTGAAAGGCCCTTGAAGGTCATGCGAAGTCTTAAATTTCATGTGTGGTCGGTCTGCGTGCCGATGTATGAAGCCATATTTGTAAAGAGCAACTTGTAAGGTCTTAAGGCCATGAGCGTTTGTGTAATTGTATACATTCCTGGTGACATATATAAATGTGTGGTTTATATATTTAGTGGACATTCATTCTGTTGAGTTCTTACAACTGAAAATGCTTTCGCTAGAATGCTCTGAGCTTGGATGCGAGTAGAACGTGATTTTGATATTCATACGTAATTTCGTCGTTTGTTTGTGAAATATGGCGTGGGGCCCGGCCGGACCCACTGTTATATTCCATATGACGAATGGAGGCGTTACAAAGTGGTATCAGAGCCAGATTGAGATTTTTGGGAGGGAGAACATAATTGAACTCACGAATGTCCACTAGAAATGTAGTACATGTACGAGAGGAGCGTGAGCGTGTAGACAATGTATATTTGTCGTTATGGAATGGCTGTTAATGGTGTTTTGTACATTGATAGGTGATGAGAAGTGGTGCTGGGCAGTCGCAGCCCCGGCGTTCTGATGAGAGTGCGGCACCAGCTGAGGTGCCTACACCTCCTCCAACGGCGGAGACCATACGTGTGCTTACTGATACGGTGCTCGCAGACTTACATGCACAGCCTGTTGGGCAGGCAAGGCCTGCAGGGGTGCCAGGACGGGTTGGTGCAAGGCAAGAGCGTGTTGAGGCTCTGATTGATGAGCAAGCAGCTGACGATTAATTGAAAAGGTTTATGCAGTTTCATCCACCTACGTTTGAAGGAACGGGTTCCCCAACGCAGGCTGAAGATTGGCTCGCAAGAGTAAAAAGGATCCTGACAGCAATCAGGACTGCGGTGGGACAGAAAGTTACTTTAGCCACATTTCTGCTGGAAGGAGATGCGAGGCTTTGGTGGAATGAAGTGGAATTGCAACACTTGGCAGGTCGAGCAGTGGAGGAGATATCGATAGAAGAATTCTCAAGATTATTTCTGGTCAAGTATTTGCCAATGTCGCAATGAATTGCCATGGAAAATGAGTTCCAACGTCTGGTGCAGGGTGAGAGTAATGTTGATACTTACCTGCATGAGTTTATCAGGCTGGGGCGCTATGCGGGGTCTAATTTCGCTGAGGAGGCGCGGAAGACGAATAGGTTCTATGAGGGACTTCGTGATGAGTTGAGGTTGTCGCTCCCGAGTTTGGTGAACCAAGGCTTCCAAGCGTTAGTAGATACAACCCGTGCGCTGGAGAAAGATTTGAAACAGGTACAGGACAAGAAAAACTTGGCGGCGGAAAAGCCGGAATTCAAAGTTCCACAGTCGGAATAATCAGAGTTTAGGAGACGAGACAAGAAGAGGTTCAGGCCTGCTGAACCAACTCCTTCGACTGTTTCTTCGGGAGCAACATATGGACAAGAACGTGTTGAGACACGTACATGTTTTAAATGCGGGCAGCAGGGACATATAGCACGTGATTGTTGGAGTGGCCCTTCAAGGGGGAGAAAAAGACATGTGCGTCTTATGAGGAAAAGGGTATGACAGTGACCGAGTCATCTGCATCCCGAACACAACCTCGAGTGTACAATCTCGAATTACAGGAGCCTCAAAGCTCAATCGGTGAAGTACAGCAACCTCAAGTGTTTAGTTGGGAAGTACAAGAGGTCATAAAACGGATTATGAGAGATGCGGATGAGCGGAAATAAGTGAACCATGTCCCTTCGTGATGTAACTATATGGTGTATGTATGCATGACATTATGTATGTATGACTTGTTTTGTGCGATGTCCTGGGGCGAGACAAGCTGCGGCCTCTGAGCTCTAACCCGGATCGTTTTAGCGAGGTGCAACAAAGGAGTGTGGTCATGTTGGCGTATACAGTTGAGCTAAATTTCGGGACGAAATTTCTTGTAAGGATGGGAGGGTTGTAACGCCCCAAATCCCAAATTTGGGTTCAGGCTGGGATACACGGGCGTGTCCCAAGCTGTGTCCTGCTCTATGCACTCGAGTGGATCTCATGTGGGTCTCGAGTGGGCCTCGAGTGTGCCTCGAGTGAGGCACACGGCCTGGGACACGGGCATGTCCTAGGCCGTGTCCTCCTATGGTCGACGAACTTCACGAGTGGTCGACGAAGTGCACTCGAGACAGCGAACACGGCCATGTTCTAGTTGACACGGGCGTGTCAACATCGACACGGGCGTGTCGGGAACCCGTGTCCTCTTTGGGTTGTTTTTGGTGCTGTGTCGATTGAGAAACACGTCATGCCATACGGGCGTGTATTGAGTGACACGGGCGTGTCAAGGTTAACACGAGCGTGTCTAACCTCGTGTCCTAGTCGGTTTTAAGTCGGTTCCTTTGTCGCTTAGGGAACACAGCCTGTGACACGGGTGTGTCACAAGCCGTGTCAGCCCAAGAAAGTGCTTTTCTGGGCAAATCATGGTCGTTTATTTCCTTCCATTTGGATCTAAGGGTCCATGACCTTCCCTGCTGCTTTAAAGCCGAGAATGGAAGGATAACTTCCATTTATCTTTGACTCTTTCTCAAGAGATAGGAAAGGAGGAGAGGAAGGAAGGAAGGAAGGGAAGGAAGCCGGCTGCCTGAGAAGCTTCAGCGTGCCGAATCGAGAGCCGAGTTCAGATTCATGGAGGCAAGGCCGTGGCGGTGATTTCCATCCGGCTAGACTTTCATAGCTCCAAAGCGATCGTCAAGGGTAACGATCTACTTCTTGGACAAGTAAACTCCATCTTTATGCATGAGCATGGAATCCTCCACCAAGCGGTGGAAAGCGTAAGTGATCCCAGTGGGTTGATAGTTGATATCCCCGGTTGAGTCTGCATCTAGAGCTGAAAATGTGTAGTACGGCATAGACATGCTGTGTGAAGCCCATCCGGACGGTTAGTTTGGATTGGTGATGTTTATGTTGTGAACCGGAGAAAACTCTGTGTATTGTGTGGATGACTATATATTGTGAATACCTAGAAAGCTCTGGATGAGCCCTTGGGTTGTGTGTGCTGAATTGGAAAGCGGCTCTGCGAGAGCTGTCTGCGGAGCAGGAAAGGGAAGGCCGACCCGCGTCAAGATCTGCGCTATTGACGAATTGAGCAACGGGAAAGGCTGACTCAGACATGTGTTGTGAGAGATCGATTGGTGGAAATGCATGGGCGGATGCGGCCCCGACCCGGCTTGTCACACCACAATGGTGGGTCGATCTAAATGCTCAAGTTTGCCGTGAGGTTAGCACCTCTGAGTGGGATGGATAGAATGTCCCCAGCATGCGTGTTGGTAGACTTGGACCGCCCAACCAACAAGTTAAAAACCTCTGCTCGGTGGTGGTGCCAAGGAGTACAGTCCACCGTAATGTGCCTCGAGTGCACGGAGCGTCTGGTGGAGGTGGGTGCTTGTGATACTGTTGCGATACTTGTTACGATAGTTATATGCTGTGATTGCGATGCATACAGGGAAGGAACCACTACCCCGAGTAAGAGGTAGGGTCGTTATAATTGGTCAGCTAATGCTGACCGTTGCTTCGTTTACCTCTCTTGGGGTGGATGTCCAACTGCAGGTGCTGATGGGCTGAATTGGATTGAGCGGGTTGAAGCCCTTGCTGCTGAAAGGCCCTTGAAGGCTGTGCGAAGTCTTATATTTCATGTGTGGCCGGACTGCGTGCCGATGTATGAAGTCATATTTGTAAAGAGCAACTTGTAAGGCCTTAAGGTCATGAGCGTTTGTGTAATTGTATACATTCCTGGTGACATATATAAATGTGTGGTTTATATATTTAGTGGACATTCATTCTGTTAAGTTCTTACAACTGAAAATGTTTCGCTAGAATGCTCTGAGCTAGGATGCGAGTAGAACGTGATTTTGATATTCATACGTAATTCCGCCATTTGTTTGTGAAATATGGCGTGTGGCCCCGACCGGACCCACCGTTTGAGGTTTAGAGCAATTTTTATGGATATTTTTTGAGCGATCAAACGACTTGGGCCCCTGAGTCTCTTCCTGGGAAGCACTTGCATCAATAGAGTGGCAAAGAGTCTCAGATTTTCTTTGCTTGATTTGGGAAAGTGTTAGAGTGCCTCTTTTCCTTTGTTTCTTTAAAAAGGAGGAGGTGAACTCGCATCTGGGGAGAAAGTGTTTGTAGATTGTCGAGAAGATCCATCTGATCTTCAGTCGAGGATTGTGACTCTGGTCTCCTTGCAAGAGGGTAATCGCGCTCTTTGAGATCACACGAGATCCAGGAGGCTGATAATCGGGAGTATCTGAGAGATTATGAAGATCCATTATTATTGCCTAGAATCCCTTCTCGTGGCCTCCGGTTGCGAGATCTGAGTTGATATGTTGTATCTTTCTTGTTCTTATTCAAGGACTTACAAACATCTTCTATAGCTGCGAGTACCAGCATCGTAGAAATCATGTAATGTTTTTGAATTGATGAATGAAGAATACTGAAAGATATGGTACCTAAACACCTAGATGGGGGTGAATAGGTGACCTAAACCTTTTTGAAACTTTGTTGACAGCAAAACAGTTATCTCACAGATTTCTACAGCTAACAGCAATAACAAAATATAAACTGCTAATCCACAGCACAGCACAGCACAGCAGACACACAAATTTATAGTGGTTCCCCAATCTTTGGGTACATCCACTTTCCCTCTTCGTCTATCTAGCAGTGTACTAGATTCGTCCAAACTTCTCCACTATCTCAGAACCCAACTAGGTTCCTACACCTCAGGCCCAAAGCCTTACACTCAGCCACCAAGGCCTACACTCAGCCACCCAGGCCTACACTCAGCCAATTAAGGCCTACACTCAGAGTTCTTCAACTCCTACACTCAGGCAACCAAGCCCTACCCTCAGCCTTTATAATATAGGCTTACAATTCACTCAGATCCAATGGATCCTACAAGTTAAAATTGAATTACAATAACTAACTATACAACTCAGAAAATAAGAGAGGAGTTGAGAGTTTCTTGAAGAGTTCTTGGAAGAACTCAGCTAGATCCAAACTGACTTAGCTTCCTTCAAAGCTTCTTGAGTAGAACTGAATTAGTCTGAATCCTCTGCAGTTGATCCTTGACCTCTGCTTCTTGAGATCCAGATGATTCTGAATCCTTCTTCTCAGCCTTAGTTCCAAAGACTGATTTCTTGATTGGAGCTCTCTCTCTCCAACTTCTTAGATCTGTAGTTGGACTGCCAGATCTTCTTGTGTTGATACTCTGTGTACCACTTTTCTGATTACTTGAATAATCTGATCTATTACTTCAAAATAGCTTCAACAACTTCTTATTAACACCTTATCAACTCACTTTCTGTAAACAGTCTGTGCCTATTTATAGGCCTTCTTCATGGTAACCGGCTGATCCGGTTCATAACTGACTTCTGACATCTCTGACAAGTGCTGTAAACCGGCTGGAACGGCAGCTGTCATGTCATCCAGTCAATTCTTGAAATTCTCTAACTGTCAGATAGTGTCGAGACTTTTTGTTCTTAAGTGTCGATACTTATAGACCAAGTGTCGACACATGTTGTGTAAGTGTCGACACAAGTCTACAAGGTGTCGACACAACTCCTTGTATGTCTCGACACAGATTCTTCTTCAAGTGTCGACACTGAAATTAAGTGTCGACACAAGTACTTGATCTTCTGTAACTTGTTGAATTCTTCTAAGTGTCGACACATCTCCTTTGTGTCGACACATCTTCATGTGTTGTAACTGTCAAGTGTCGACACTGCTTCTTGGTGTCGACACAAGTCTTCAATTTTGTTTCTTCAGCTGAGTGTCGACACATTCCCTTAGTGTCGACACTTGTACTTAGAATATTTTGTAAACTTTTCTGTTCTTTGCTAAGTGTCGACACAGCTCCTTGTGTCGACACTTTCTTCAAGTGTAGAGTCTTCAACTAAGTGTCGACACATTGTGCTGGGTGTCGACACTTTCTTCAAGTGTTGACTCTTCTGGTTGTGTGTCGACACATTGTGCTGAGTGTCGACACATACTTCAAGTGTTGACTCCTTTGAGTGTGTGTCGACACATTGTGTTGAGTGTCGACACATTCTTCATATGTTGACTCTGCTGATTGAGTGTCGACACATTGTGTTGAGTGTCGACACTTGTCCTTAGTCTCTGCAGAATTTTGCTGAGTGTCGACACAACTCCAAGTGTCGACACTTTCTGATGTAGACTCAGCTCTTCTAGGTGTCGACACTTCTGCTAAGTGTCGACACAGCTTTTCTGCATTCTTCTTCACTGAGTGTCGACACAGCTCCAAGTGTCGACACTTTCTGTCTGGTGTCGACTCTTCACCTCAGGTGTCGACACAATGACTCCAAGTGTCGACACTGCTTGTCTGGGTGTCGACACAAGCTTTCTCATGTGTCGACACTTTCCCTCTGGGTGTCGACACATGGACTTAGAAACTTTTAGCTTCAGTCCAGTGTATACCTAACCTGCACAAGTAACTCAAACAAACATCAAATACATTATGATGTATATCATTGAGTTAGGTGAGGCTTCTTCAAATCAGGTACATTTGACCAATGTACCCAACAATCTCCCCCTATTTGGAGAAGTCATAACCCTTAGTCAATGATATACACCACTCATAATTAAAAATTAAAAAATGATGTAAAGCAGGTATATGTCAACAGGGTAAACTTAAACATGTAATAAAGCACACATGTATACTCATTAAACATTGCAGAACAAACAAGAAATAGACACAAGCTTCTGAACAATCATGAGATATATTTACCAAAAATTGTTCTAACATTGTTTTAATACATTTCCATTGTTTTACAAAAATATTTCATATGTAAAAGATTACAACAATGTTTCTTAGTCTAATCTTAGTCTAGTTCTGATCAGGTTCTTTTATAACTATTCCTTTTCCAGCTTGGACTTTAGCCTTTACAGCAGCAGCAGCAGGCTCAGCATCAGCAGTCTTCTTGCCTTTGAGATCTTTCTTATCAGCCTTGATCTTTTGCCTCTCAAAGTAATGATAGGGCTTAGGAAAGTACTTGCTAGGCTCCACAGCTGTAGGAGGTAGCTTTCCTAACTTAGCCTTCCTTCTATACTGGACAATGGCTTCCTGCCTAATCTCATGCTTCCTCCATTCTGCTTCTGAGAACCATTTGTTCCTTTCATGAGCATTGTCCTTGGCTGCTTTCCAGGCTGTGAGAATGATGTTCCTAGAAGTAGGGCTCCACTGTTCAAAATCTGGTTTTTGCTCAGCTAGTTCCCTAAACTTCTTCTTTGACAGCCTTGTCTCTTCTTCTTTGTCCAAAGCCTCTTGCATAGCTGCTGTTATAGGTTGAACAACCTTTTCCAGAACAACATTTGACTTTCCAGCAGTTGGGCTATACATTGTGCTTACATCTGCATGAACCATGTCAAAATCTGGAGGTGGATAAATCACTTGAGCTACTTCCTGTTGCTCACCTCCAAGATATGCACTTTGAATCCCTGATTCAGCAACATTATCATCATCACACAGGGGAGGATATCCAAGGGTAGCCCTGATGGAATTTGATATCCACTTAGCATGGTCTGAGCTTGCTTTGACTAACACCCTCTCCCCCTTTATGACTTCTTGTGCAACATGATCTCTTACATCATCTTTCTGGAACCTGATTTGGCTGTCCAAATACCTGATCCCATCTTTAAAATAAGGTCTAAGCTTTGTAAGTTGTTCAGAAATGACCTTCTGTGAATCCTTGATTGCAGTCTTGACAGCAGCAATTTCATCTTGAAAAGCTTTATCAAATTCAGCCTTTGCAGCAGCAGATGTTGAAGATTCAGCTGGCTTATTCTTTAATTCAGTGACTATAGCATTGTAGGATGCAGTCAAATTATCATTCATTCTCAACTGATTCTCCAACACATAGCCTTGCTTCAGTGCTATATCATTTACTTGAGACTTTATCTTCTCTTGGTGGGTTGCCAGATAGACCACTGCATTACCACCCTTGAAAAACATTCAGTCATCTCCTTTTTATTAAGGTTCATTTCAAACCTTATTGACTTGATTTCCTGTGCCAGATCAAATTGTAGGGTCTTGTGCCCTTCATCAACATAAGACTCTATAGCCTTCCTTTGCTCATCCAGCTTTATTTGCAATGCAATCAGTAAAGCACTATAGTCAACAGTTGGGGCTTGTTGAACTATTGGCTGTGGGGCTACAGATTGCAAGGCTTTCTTGTAACTCTGACTTCTCCTCTTGAAGACATAGAGTTTCTTCTTTTTAGCTTGTTCAGCCTCATCTTCCTCAGACTCTGAAGTACTGGCGATATCAACCCTGTCCTTAGGGCTTGATGGTTTGTCAGCTTGCACATCTAGTGCTTTCTCACTTGCTTGCCTTCCAGGCTCTTCCTGAACTTGCAGTTGCTCCCCCTCAGTAGCAGCACCCTTCTCTTCAGCAGCAGCAACTTTATCCATGTCAAAGTCCTCTTGATCTAAATTCAGAAAGAGGTCTTCCATTGTGTATTCAGGAGGTGACTGTGCAGGAGAAGTACTTGGTTCTTCAACTACATGAGTAGTATCTGGAACATTTAGCACAACAGCAGATGTGTCTTAAGAACAACATCTGGAGCTTGGCTTGGTAGCTGAGTTTGCTGAGGACATCAGACAAATCAGAATCTTCAATAAGAAATTCTAAAGTTTGAGGTCAGTGAGTACCTCTTGGATAATGGTGGTGGCTTGCTCACTATCCAGAGTAGATGGTTCTTCTACTGCTGGAAGCTCCCCCTGGCTTGGATCCTTATACTTGGGGCTAGCTGGAGGCAGCTCCCCCTGGATTTCAGCTGTCTCTTGAGGAGCAGGAGACTTATCTGCAGCCACTTCCTCTTGACTATCAGGAGTGAAAACAACTTGTTCTTCACTACCTGAACTGCTGGAGGACCCCTGTGTCACAGGAGCTATCTTCCTCTTCTTCTTTGGAGGTGAATCTTTCTTAGAAACTTGCTTCTCTGGGGTAGGTATTTCCTTAGATAGTACTCTTTCCCACCTGGAAAATATCCTCATATCCATCCTTCTCATATGGTTGATCTTGCTACCAGCAGCATTGCTCATTACCTCTGGTATTGTACCAGCCAGGTAGAGACTAAGTATTCTGCCCAGATTGGGCTTCTTCAGACTTTCTTTAATTTTCTCATACACAACCATTGACCAATCTGTTTTTAGGTTGAAGATAATTCTGGTCATGGTTACAAACATGGAGGCAGACACCCTGTCATGCCCTCCAGTCTTGCTGAGTAGAACTTTGCCTACAATTTCAGACAGGAATTTTCCTTGGTTATTCATTCCTTTCCTGTTGAATACAGATCCTATCTTCATCTTAGGATCTAGACCACACCAGGTAAGTGCTTCCCTGGTCTTAGATGTAGTCACTTCCTCTTCTGCTTGAATTTTAGGTAGCTGAAGTACCTTTCTCAGAGTTTTGGGTGAAATCTTGACCTTGGTTCCATGCACTCTTGATTTGATTCTGTAACCTGAGTCATCTACTACAGCTCCAGTAAGGAATTCAAGAACTTCCTTCTTCCATATTTTGGTTGGTTCGGAAACCAAGTACTCCAATCCAGAATCGGTGACTAGGGTTACCACCGATTTGATTTCTTGATCGCCATCGTCGAACGCGCCACGAACCAGTTCATAGCCTTCATTGACGTTCTCCTCGAGCTTGGGAGCCATTAGGGTTTGTAGAATTAGTCTTTAGGAAAGAGAAATGTCGACACAGTAGTTTGGTCTCGAAACTCTGAAAGCGTGTCGACAAACAAAGACAGAATCCTATTTATACCTTTCTGGTTTGAAGACGAACAGGCGGGATGGATTACTAAAGATGTGTCGACACTGGCAATAAGTGTCGACACTGACTTATAATGTCTCGACACTCATGTGTCGACACAAGTTTAGTCAACAGATTTTATGTGTCGACACTTGGTTATGTGTCGACACCACACTACTCGACATGTAGTCGAGACGTTACTTAGAAAATTCTGAGTAAAACTTAAGTGTCGACACCTCATTGGATGTGTCGACACCAACTCGACATGTGTCGACACTAACATTCTGAAGTGTCGACACCAACTTCCTAGATGTGTCGACACCATTTTCCTGAAGTGTCGACACTTACTATTCTGTGTCGACATAGACTTGTCTATGTGTCGACACCTTTTTACTTAGCCAATTTTTAGTTCTGTAAACTTAGTCTAAGTTTATCATACCTAGTTCAATTTTGAACCTATTGAACTTAGCTTCTTCTAAGGGCTTAGTAAACATATCAGCTATCTGATTATCAGTTTTAACATATTCAAGTGCAATATCATTTCTTTCTACATGCTCCCTAAGAAAGTGATATTTAATCTCAATATGTTTAGTTCTACTATGTGATACAGGATTATTAGCTATTGAAATAGCACTTGTAGAATCACAGAAAAGTGGAGTTCTACTTACCTGAAATCCATAGTCTTCTAGCTGATGTTGAATCCACAGAAGTTGAGCACAGCAACTTCCTGCAGCTACATATTCTGACTCAGCTGTGGAGATAGCCACACTGGTTTGCTTCTTACTACTCCATGAAATGAGTCTTCCACCTAGGAATTGACAGGATCCAGTAGTGCTCTTTCTATCTTCTTTGCATCCTGCAAAGTCTGCATCTGAATAGCCTGTTAGATCAAAATCTCCATTCCTAGGGTACCAGAGGCCTAGATAAGGTGTGCCCTTTAGATATCTCAAAATCCTTTTGACTGCAGTCAAATGAGACTCTTTAGGGCAGGCTTGATACCTGGCACAAACACATGTAGCATACATGATGTCAGGTCTACTAGCAGTCAAGTATAAAGGGAGCCAACTATCCCTCTATACAAGGTTTCATCTACAGGTTTCCCTGCATCATCCTTGCTAAGAGACATACTTGACCCCATAGGAGTCTTCATGGTACTGGATGAATCCATACCATACTTCCTTATGAGTTCTAGGGTGAACTTGGACTGACATATGGATAGACCACTTTCAGTCTGTTTAACTTGGAGACCCAAGAAAAACTTCAGTTCTCCCATACTACTCATCTCAAATTGACTTTGCATAAGCTTTGCAAACTTTTTGCAAAGGCTACTTTCAGTAGACCCAAATATAATGTCATCTACATATATTTGGACAAGTATGACTTTGCCTCTAGATTCCCTAAGGAATAGAGTCTTATCTATTTTCCCCCTTGTGAACTTGTTCTCAATGAGGAAACTAGATAGGGTTTCATACCAAGCTCTAGGAGCTTGCTTTAACCCATACAATGCTTTCCTAAGTCTATAGACATAATGAGGTTGAGTTGGATCAACAAAACCTGATGGCTGCTCCACATAGACTTCTTCCTTAAGATTACCATTTAAGAATGCTGACTTGACATCCATCTGGTAAACCTTGAATCCTTGATAGGTTGCATAGGCCAAGAACATCCTTATGGCCTCCAGTCTGGCTACTGGGGCAAAGGTTTGATCAAAATCAATACCTTCTTCTTGCCTATATCCTTTTGCAACCAGTCTTGCTTTATTCTTTATGATGACCCCTTGTTCATCTAACTTATTTCTGTAGATCCACTTAGTTCCTATAACATTGTGGTCTTTAGGCTTTGGAACCAGCTCCCAAACCTTGCACCTTTTGAACTGATTAAGTTCTTCTTGCATAGCTTCAGTCCACTGTGGATCTTGTATAGCTTCTTCAAATTTCTTTGGTTCTATTTGAGACAGAAAACTTGAATATACTACAGCATTCTGATTTCTGCTCCTTGTCTGAACACCTTGTCTTGGATCTCCAATAATCAGCTCTACTGGATGATCTCTTAGATGCCTGTTGGCTGGAGGCATCCTTACTTCTGGTTGTACTTTTACAGCATCTTCATCATGCTGAGTTCCTTGTACTTCTTCAGCTCCTGGTACATGTAGTTCTCCCCCTGGACATAAGCCATCTTCTTCTACTTGCTGTCTTGCAGCAGGTACATCTTCTATGGTTAGCTTGTCCATCTTCTTAGTAAGACCTGTGGGGCTGCACACACTACTAGACAACTCATTGTTAATAAGTTTTGTCTCATCAAAAACTACATGCACAGACTCCTCTACAACTTGTGTAGTCAAGTTGTAGACTCTATAAGCCTTACTATTATTGCTGTACCCAACAAACACTCCCTCTTGGGACTTGGCAGCAAACTTAGTTAAGTAAGACTTTCCATTGTTAAGTATGAAGCATTTGCAACCAAAAATCCTGAAATAGGATAGGTTTGGTTTCCTGCCTTTCACAACTTCATAGGGGGTCTTATTTAACCTTTTAGTGATGGTAGCCCTATTTATCACATGGCATGCAGTGTTAACTGCTTCAGCCCAGAAATACTCAGGCAGTGATGTATCACTAAGTAGGGTTCTACCAGCCTCTATCAAGGTTCTATTCTTCCTCTCAGCAATGCCATTTTGCTGAGGTGTTCTAGGTGAAGAGAATTCTTGAAATATCCCAAAGTCTTCACATAGTTTTGTCATGCTTTCAGATTGAAACTCAGTACCATGGTCACTTCTAATTTTGACCACAGTACTATTTAGTTCATTCTGAATTTGCTTGACAAAGCTGTAGAAGACACTAGGTGTTTCAGATTTCTGCCTTAAGAAGAACACCCAGGAAAACCTTGAGTAGTCATCAACAACTACAAAGGTATAGACCTTCCTACCTAAGCTGTGAACTGGCATTGGACCAAAGAGATCCATATGCAAGAGGTATAAGCACCTCACAGCATCTTTGTTCTCAATGCTTTTAAAGGTGGATTTGGTCTGCTTGCCCTTTTGACAAGCTGAGCAAATGCCATCTTTAACACACTTAACTTGAGGACCATTCCTCACTAACTCTTTGCTAAAGAGTTTGCTAATAGTCTTGTAATTAAGATGGGCAAGCCTCTTGTGCCATTTGACACATTGAGAGACTGTCTCATCAGCTACAAGACAAACTGGAGAACTATTGTTCTCAACCATAATGTCTAGACAATAGACATTTCTCTTCCTATATCCTGTCAAAATGATCTCTTGATCACTTGACCTCTTGATATGACAACCATTTTTAACAAATGAGATGTCATACCCTACATCACTTAACTGACTTATACTTATAAGGTTGTGTTTCAACCCTTTAACATAAGCCACTTGAGTAATGGTAACAAGGTTTGAAGAAATGTTACCAAACCCTTTGATGATTCCTTTTTCAGAACCACCAAAGGTCACTTTAGGACCATTTTTGATTGGAATGTAGTCCTTCAGTAGTCCCCTTGTTCCAGTCATATGTCTGGAACATCCACTATCCAAGTACCATGTTGGGGTATGGCCACTTGGATTCACCTGCAAAACAAATTAATGAACCTTAGAACCCAAAGTAAACTTGGGTCCTTGGTGATTGTTAGTTTGCAACATGACATAGCTACCTACTGGCTTTCCACCAGGTAGCTTGCTACTCCCATTGGCACTTGCATTGTGCCAACAGTCCAAGGCAAAGTGGCCAACTTTGCCACAGCACCAGCATTCAAACTTGTTGTACCTTTGCTTAGGTACAGACTTGGCTGTCTTGACTACAGCAGGCTTATTGAATGTTGGGGCTTTGCCCTTGGACTTGGACTGATCCTGAACAGTCCTAGCTGGTTTAATAAAACCCAATCCAGCCTTTCCTTTATGATGAACAAATTCATCAATCAAGGGTAGCACTGATTTAGGTTTTGAAAACCTAGCAACTAGCTCTCTTTCCTTCTGAAGATTGATCTCCAGTCTCTTAATTTGATCATTTTTATAGGTGATAGTTCCCATCTGAATCACAGTAATGTGTTTCAGCCTGGCTACCTCATTGAGCTTTTGATCAAATTTCTTCTCAAAATCTGTTGCAGCTGCCTTGAGATCAGCAATCTCCTTTGCCTGACTTTTGGCTAGGGTCTTGCTTTTCTTATAGGCTTGCAACAGTACTTTATATTCATCTAAGAGCTGATGAATATCTCCCTCAGATTCAGAAACACTTCCATCACTTGATGAAGATGAATCTGACTCTGAACTAGAACTGGAATCTGAACTTTGAGTTGGACTTTGTACCTGACTAGGTCCTGGCTGCTCCAGGATTTTGGTACTTTCAGTCAATGCCATCAGTCCTTGGCACTGACACTCTTCTTGTTCATAGATTGATTCCATGATCTGCATAAACTCTTCTTCTTCTTCAGCAAATAGCCCTATGTAGGCTTCAGCATCTGTCTCAGTGTCTGAAGAAGAAATGTCTGAAAGAGTCTTCTCATTCTTTGCAACAAAGGACTTCTCCTTCTTTCCTTTGAAGTGAGTCTTCTTTTTGTCACTGGATTCTTTTCTTCTCTCAGGACAATCTGCAATAACATGACCCTGTCTATTGCAGCAGTAACACACTATCTTAGACCCAGTTGCCTTGCTAGTCTTTGTCTTTTTCTTGTCCTTCTTTGAAGGCTTCTTCTCCTGATACTGGACTTCTTTCCCTTTGGAAAATGAAGGTCTGGACCTCCACTGTTTCTTCTTCAGGAATTTCTGAAAATGTCTGGTGAATGCAGCAAAGTCTTCATCACTTTCACTGCTTGTAGACTTTGTGCTAACAGACTCATCAGATTCTGATTCAACTACCTCTGGAGGAGGAGTTGATGACTTAGTCCTGCCCTTTCTAGGTACTTCTGACTTGAAGGCAACAGTCCTTTCCCTGTGCTCAGTCCTTGTTGATTTTTCCTCCTCTTTTCTCACTGACAGCTGCATCTCATAAGACAACAACTTGCCAAACAGTGTGGGAGGAGGAATTTCTCCCAACTTTGCCATTTCTCTGATGGCACAGATCTTGGTGTCCCAATCTTTGGTTAGGGACCTTAAGAACTTATCATTCAATTCATAGTTAGTGAACTCTCTTCCATAGGACATGAGTTCATTAACAATTCTATAGAACTTCTTGTAGCATTCAGTGATGCTATCTCCTCTTCCTTGCCTAAAGCTCTCATACTCTTGATTAAGCAAGGACTTCCTATCTTGCCTAACTTCTTCAGAACCTTCCATATAGACAATGAGAGTATCCCACATCTCTTTTGCTGTTTTACAGTGAATTAAGTTCTGAAAAGTGGCATCATCAATGGCACTTACTATAATGTTTTGTGCCCTCTTGTCCATAGTGGCTAGGACAATTTCATCCTTAGTCATCTCAGAGAAATCCTTTGGAGTTCTCTGTGTAGCATCCAAAACTGAAACCTTCATGGGCACATATGGCCCCTCTTTGACTGTGATGTAGATTCTAGGGTCAGAGGCCTCCATAAATAGCCTAACCCTTTCTTTCCAGATCCCAAAGATCTCTTTTCTGCATATGGGCAGTTTCATTGAACCCAATTCCTTGTGATTCTCTGAAGAACCCATGTTTCTTGATTTTCTTGAAACTGTGTTCTGACTTACACTGAATCTGCCAAACTGGATCTCCTCAGACAGTTAGTCCTTTTTGAGGAACCTCGCTCTGATACCACTTGAAAGATATGGTACCTAAACACCTAGAGGGGGGGTGAATAGGTGACCTAAACCTTTTTGAAACTTTGTTGGCAGCAAAACAGTTATCTCACAGATTTCTACAGCTAACAGCAATAACAAAATATAAACTGCTAATCCACAGCACAGCACAGCACAGCAGACACACAAATTTATAGTGGTTCCCCAATCTTTGGGTACATCCACTTTCCCCCTTCGCCTATCTAGCAGTGTACTAGATTCGGCCAAACTTCTCCACTATCTCAGAACCCAACTAGGTTCCTACACCTCAGGCCCAAAGCCTTACACTCAGCCACCAAGGCCTACACTCAGCCACCCAGGCCTACACTCAGCCAATTAAGGCCTACACTCAGAGTTCTTCAACTCCTACACTCAGGCAACCAAGCCCTACCCTCAGCCTTTATAATATAGGCTTACAATTCACTCAGATCCAATGGATCCTACAAGTTAAAATTGAATTACAATAACTAACTCTACAACTCAGAAAATAAGAGAGGAGTTGAGAGTTTCTTGAAGAGTTCTTGGAAGAACTCAGCTAGATCCAAACTGACTTAGCTTCCTTCAAAGCTTCTTGAGTAGAACTGAATTAGTCTGAATCCTCTGCAGTTGATCCTTGACCTCTACTTCTTGAGATCCAGATGATTCTGAATCCTTCCTCTCAGCCTTAGTTTCAAAGACTGATTTCTTGATTGGAGCTCTCTCTCTCCAACTTCTTAGATCTGCAGTTGGACTGCCAGATCTTCTTGTGTTGATACTCTGTGTACCACTTTTCTGATTACTTGAATAATCTGATCTATTACTTCAAAATAGCTTCAACAACTTCTTATTAACACCTTATCAACTCACTTTCTGTAAACAGTCTGTGCCTATTTATAGGCCTTCTTCATGGTAACCGGCTGGTCCGGTTCATAACTGACTTCTGACATCTCTGACAGTGCTGTAAACCGGCTGGAACGGCAGCTGTCATGTCATCCAGTCACTTCTTGAAATTCTCTAACTGTCAGATAGTGTCGAGACTTTCTGTTCTTAAGTGTCGACACTTATAGACCAAGTGTCGACACATGTTGTGTAAGTGTCGACACAAGTCTACAAGGTGTCGACACAACTCCTTGTATGTCTCGACACAGATTCTTCTTCAAGTGTCGACACTGAAATTAAGTGTCGACACAAGTACTTGATCTTCTGTAACTTGTTGAATTCTTCTAAGTGTCGACACATCTCCTTTGTGTCGACACATCTTCATGTGTTGAAACTGTCAAGTGTCGACACTGCTTCTTGGTGTCGACACAAGTCTTCAATTTTGTTTCTTCAGCTGAGTGTCGACACATTCCCTTAGTGTCGACACTTGTACTTAGAATATTTTGTAAACTTTTCTGTTCTTTGCTAAGTGTCGACACAGCTCCTTGTGTCGACACTTTCTTCAAGTGTAGAGTCTTCAACTAAGTGTCGACACATTGTGCTGGGTGTCGACACTTTCTTCAAGTGTTGACTCTTCTGGTTGTGTGTCGACACATTGTGCTGAGTGTCGACACATACTTCAAGTGTTGACTCCTTTGAGTGTGTGTCGACACATTGTGCTGAGTGTCGACACATTCTTCATATGTTGACTCTGCTGATTGAGTGTCGACACATTGTGTTGAGTGTCGACACTTGTCCTTAGTCTCTGCAGAATTTTGCTGAGTGTCGACACAACTCCAAGTGTCGACACTTTCTGATGTAGACTCAGCTCTTCTAGGTGTCGACACTTCTGCTAAGTGTCGACACAGCTTTTCTGCATTCTTCTTCACTGAGTGTCGACACAGCTCCAAGTGTCGACACTTTCTGTCTGGTGTCGACTCTTCACCTCAGGTGTCGACACAATGACTCCAAGTGTCGACACTGCTTGTCTGGGTGTCGACACAAGCTTTCTCATATGTCGACACTTTCCCTCTGGGTGTCGACACATGAACTTAGAAACTTTTAGCTTCAGTCCAGTGTATACCTAACCTGCACAAGTAACTCAAACAAACATCAAATACATTATGATGTATAGCATTGAGTTAGGTGAGGCTTCTTCAAATCAGGTACATTTGACCAATGTACCCAACAAATACATATTATCTTTTTTTTGTTTGGCGGGTACTCTTGCAATTATGTTTTAATGTTTTAGTGATAGTTACTACTGATAGATAATATTTTCTATTTTGTATTGAGCATCATAGATACGTCATGGGAGACCCAGATTCATGCATTCCTTATCTCTCCCCGAACAAAAGTGTTCACCTCGCTATCATCTCTTCGAAAGACCTCGGGGGATTAGACCCCATCTCCATACTGAACAGTCCCTGCTTCAACCCGAACTTCAGGGTCATCATCAGAGTGAAGCTGTCCACCTCCTCTACCTCCAAGATCTCCTCCTGGAAGCGATCAACGTAATGGCCCAAGCTCTCGTGCTGCCCTTGGGTAACCTTGAAGAGAGTTGTTGCCTCCTTCTTCCTCTTCTTGGATGTCGCGAACCACGCCATGATGCCCCGACGCAGGTCAGAGAAACAGTACACGGACCCTGCTGGTAGTTGGTGGAACCAATCTCTGGCATTGCCCTTGAGGGTGATGGAGAAGAACCGGCACTTGAAGGCGTCGGACATGTTGCGGATGGAGACGACGTCTTCAAACTATTGAAGATGTCTGACAGGGTCATCCCTGCCAGAGTAGTAGGTGAGAACGGGCTCTCTGAGCCCTTTGGGAACGGGGGCGGCGAGGATCTCATCACAGAAGGGGCTCCTCCCTCCCTGGCGGTGGCGAGTTTCATCCTCGTTGGAAACATCATACTCGTTGCAGTGCCGAGTATCTCGGTATCTCGTCGGCGACTTCGGATCCCGAAAGCGGACCCCTTGGCTGCCCGTCGGATGATGTCGCGACTGCATCGGTCACTCTTCCCTTACCCAAGCGGGCTATTTTCCAGCTCGCCTTAACGGCGCTTTCTCCTCCAGCGGTGTCAAGCGACGGGGTGAAGTCGCTGTGACATCGGGGCGATGAGAAAACCCGACGAGGATGGTCTGCTCAATCCTCTTCGCAAACTCCTCGAACGCGGCAACTATCACGAACTCGCCACCTCGCGCGACATCTTCAACTCCTGCCGAGTTGCCAACCAACCCTCCATGCTCGCCATCATTGACCATCTTACTAAACCACTGAAATTTCTTCATTGGTTGTAATCCACGCTCACCGCACCAAGTGTTGAAGTCAGGAAAATTCTCAACCTCGAATTCGGATCAATGTCTGCGGCCTTTTTGAGGAAGGCTAAAAATCTGTAGCCTTGCGGCGCCAATCGGTCCATGGATTTTCAGTTCGTAATTAGTACGTCATAGAATTCTCTTGTAGAGGGGGAGCATTTATTAGGGCTAAAAAAATTGATAGGCTACCATTTAGCATGCCTGCAGCCTTTTTGAGGAAGGCTGTCGTTGGACATGTCAACGGTAGTTTTGAGAAGCTACCATTAAACCAATCAATTTTATTAAAGTTGATTTGACATGCATGATGATATATGCATCAAGATGAGGATTTTTTTAACAAAATTTGAAAAGTGATGTATAACTACTTTTTACATTAATTAATTAATATTGTGTTTATTTTAAGCAACATTAAATAATTAATAGGGTTGTAGCCCTGAGCCTATTATGGTCCCGGTACTATTGCGGTTTGTCGTAGGGGCAGAGCCCTGTGCCTGTCACTTGTGTGGAGCGTAAATGATGACATATAATTGATTAGGTAGGCATAAATGAGAATAACATCACCCTAGAGATTGTTCAGGCATTAACATGGATCCAAAAGGTGTGTGATGTGTGTGGACATGTGGATTTATGGATAATGTCATGTGATGTTATTGAATGAGATGTGTTCATAAATATTCTTTAACGTTATCACTATGAAAGATGCAAATAGAGTTGTTATATTGATTTTGTATCATTAAAAAATTTAAAAAGCGGTTCAAAAGGATCTTTCATTATGTAAATCTAACTGCATTTGCAAAAAATATCAAGGAAGATAGTAAAGCCGCAAGGCGCACCAAGACGCAAATGGGTCTTGTAGCCTACGCTCAAGGCGCAGGTGCGCGTCTGACGAAGGCAAGACGCAATCACATCCATTTTAAAATAATCAGTATCAAACATCATTTCAGCTTCTCGATCAAATTATTCATCTAGTGTGCTAATCATTCATTCATTACTATCATTTATCTCTTAAAAAATAAAATCAATGTGATGTATTGCGTCATATCTAAGTCTCAATACACGATTATCTTTCACAAACACTAAATCAATAAAAAATATTGAGTTTTTACATTATTTTTTCCTTAATTTTTGGAAAAAAAAAATTACAACAAAAATCACACTCAGACGCTTCTTTTATATTTTAAATGCACAAATAAGGCGCACGGAGACACAAACCTCTGAGCCTGGAGCCTTAGGTGCGCCTGAGACGCGCCTTTAATAACATAAATATGAAGAGCATCTTACTGCGAATGTTGCAAGTCGGTATGATAAAATGACACCTGCATTTGTGCTTCAACTCGAACCTATTATGCAGCAGAATTCTCTGATGGCGGGCTACAGGTGTAAAGAAATCTTAAACAGCTTCAATAATATCTTTGATGGTAAAGCCCCAACAGTTAGTAAAGGATTGAGTAACCCCATCAACTCACGATGCCTTATTACGGCTAAAGGAAGAGACGGCAGTTTTGATTTCTTTTTCCATAGACGGTGTCACGAGTATTTGAGAATCACCACAATTAACAAGCATGTTTGGGCACGGCATTCCCTCAGCAAAAGTTGAGTCCTCCATACACCACCTAAGAGAAAAGTGGTCAATGTTATGATCCTGACAGCACACCACAACATTGAATCCAACGGCAGTAAGATCAACACCTGGAGTTATCAGAAGAGCCAATCAGTGTATCCAAGGACTCTTATGTTGACACTTGGCAGCTTCACCGGATTATTCTCATTAGTAATTAAGCATAATGAACATATTTGTAACGGTCAAAAGATGAGGATATATATATATCCTGTTATTGTAATAGTTTTTTTAGGCACTTAATAATAAGAATTCCGGTTCTCTTCCGTCTCTCTCTCTCATTCTCTCTTTCTCTCTCTTTCTCTCTCTCTATCTCTCTCTCTTCTCTTCCTCTCTTTCCCATCACCTCTCTCACCTTCGCCATTGTTTTCTTTATTTTCCGGCCGCCGTCCGGCGCCGGCGTGCAGTACCTTACATTTTGGTGCTCTCGTCCCGATCTCATCTCCCGATGGCAGAGCATACACGCTCTAAAGATAGCCAGAATTACTATCAAGAATTGCAGACAGCGGCCCAACTCGACCGGGAGGCCACCACACGGAGCATTACAGATCTTCGTGACGATTTCTATGCAAAAGAAGCCCTCCTCATCCAACAAATTGTCGACACTCGCAACGAATCTACAGACAAGATCGACACCTTACGAACCGACATGATGGCCCAGTTCAAGAACGTCCAGATCACTCTGGATCACTTATGCTCGCGGCCAGCCTACCCAGAAACCGGCCAATCCTCGACACAATGGCGTTCTAGGCCCAGCACCGCATGCGGCACCCACCCAGGTAGTTTCGTTCCCTGCCTCTCAAGATTATAAATTTCAATGTCCGCGCTTTAACGAGGGCGATCCTACCGACTGGCTATATAATTTGCACTTATATTTTCAATTTCATAACACCAGCAATCGCGATTACCTCCTTATCGCTGCGTGCCATCTTGATCGGCCAGCATCTCGGTGGTATCAGGCTACCATGCGCGACCAACCCACGATTACATTCCAAGCCTTTGTTGAGGCCCTCACAAAACGATTTGGCTCATCCACTTATGACGACCCCGCTGAAAAGATAGTAAAATTAATCCAAACAACCACCGTTTTGGATTATAAAACGCAATTTGAAGAATTTTTGACACGTATTCCAGGACTCAGTAGTTCGTTTATTACCAGCATTTTTATTTCCGGCCTTAAAACGAGTATTCGCGGTATCGTTAAAATGCAACGTCCAACAGACCTTCACACCGCTTTCGCGTTGGCCCGGATGGTTGAGGATCAAGAACTTGAAAATGCTACAACACTGCCATCACCCCATCGGCTAGACTATCATCGGACTGTTCACGTAAATGACCCAGTTGTCCCACGACAACTTCCGCTTCCACGTTTACCATGGCATCCAACAACCCAACTTTCCACAAACATACAACCTAAACAACCAAACATTCAGAATTATCCGATTCGCCGACTATCCGCAGCGGAACGCCAACGCCGCCGCGATTTAGGCTTATGTTATAATTGCAACGACAAATATAGTTTTGGACACAAATGTAAGGGTTCAGGAACCTTACTTTATTTCCAGGGATCTGACGAACCAGACGAATGTGAGGACGTCGTGGAAGACCCAAACCCAGAAACTTTAGATAATAACGGAGCCGTTTGTTTTTATGCACTCACGGGCGAACCCCCTGGTCATTGCATTAGGTTGACCTCTTTTATCCTTCATCAACCCGTGGAGACACTGATCGACAGTGGGAGTTCCCATGATTTTATTTCCACCCGAATGGCAAAACACCTCCATCTCACAATATTAGCAATTCCCCCTTTTCAGGTTTTTATGGGTAACGGAATGTCAGTTACTTGCCAAGGCAAGTGCAATGATATCAACTTGCTCATTCAAACAAATACATATAATTTAACTTTATATGTTCTTCCTCTTCATGGCGCAGACCTCGTATTAGGAGTACGATGGCTACGGTCCTTAGGACCGGTAACCACCGACTACTCAACTCTTACGATTTCTTATACTACCAGCGATGGTCCAGTAAAGTTACAAGGACAACAGATTGCCCCGGAAAAATCAGTTTCATCATCGCAAGTATCCCGCCTCATGTCACTTCAGGCCTCGGCACTATGTGTCCTGACATCAGAGCTTCCGTCACCCACACAACATAGAAATGAGGAATTCCAATTAAACAGCGAATTACCTCTTCGCTTTCAAAAACATTTACTTTCTTTTCAAAACCATTTTAGTAAACCAGATACCCTTCCACCAAAAAGGGAAATAGACCACGCCCTTCCTCTCTTGCCAAACATAAAACCAGTAAATGTCCGACCATATAGGTATCCGCATTTCCAAAAAAATGAAATAGAACGACTAATCATGGAAATGCTACAGGCTGGACATATTCGCCCTAGCACGTCCAGTTTTAGTTCGCCGGTAATTTTAGTGAAGAAAAAAAACGGCACTTGGCGATTTTGTGTTGATTACCGGATATTAAATAATATAACCATTAAGGACCGTTTTCTCATTCCCACGATCGATGAGTTATTAGACGAACTCTATCATGCGCGGTATTTTACTAAGCTGGACTTACGTTCGGGCTACCACCAAATACGAATGAAGGAAGCGGATATCCACAAAACAGCCTTCAGAACTCATCACGGGCATTACGAATTTACCATTATGCCCTTTGGTTTAACGAATGCCCCATCCACCTTCCAATCATTAATGAACACGATTTTTCAACCTTACTTGCGAAAATTTATTGTAGTATTTTTTGATGATATTCTGATTTTCAGCACCACGGAGGAAGACCATTTCTTTCATTTAGCCACAGTTTTCCAAATATTGGACACTAATACACTTCACATAAAACATTCAAAGTGTTTTTTCCTTACAACCGAAATTGAATTTTTAGGTCACACTATAGCCAAGGGAACAGTTTACCCAACCAATACCAATATAGAGGCAATCCGCCACTATTCCACGCCAGCTAACCAAAAAGAGGTTCGCGCCTTCTTGGGATTGGCTGGATTTTACAGAAAATTTATCCCGGGATTTTCCATTATTGCAACACCAATATCAGATTTATTAAAGGCAATTACTTTTTCTTGGACTGCTGATACTCAAAAAGCTTTTGACACACTAAAGGAATTGTTAATTTCAAAGCCAATTCTCCACCTACCTAATTTTGTTGAACCATTCCAAATCGAAACAGATGCCTTCGGCACTGGTATAGGGGTCGTGCTGCTACAGGCGAAAAGACCTATAACATATTTTAGCAAGAAATTAACTCCACTTATGCAACGAAAGAGTACTTACGTACGCGAAATGTATGTCGTCACTGCGGCAGTTGCAAAATGGAGGCAATACCTACTAGGACATCCATTTCAGATACTAACTGATCACAAGAGCCTCCATAACTTACTTACTCAAGATTTGCACACACCTGAACAACAACTATTCTTAGCCAAATTGATAGGTTACGATTATACGATTAAGTATAAACCAGGCAAAACAAATGTTCTAGCAGATGCGCTTTCACGGTCGTGTGTTGATCATCCAAACACAACTCACAATAATACAATTGATCCCACACCAGCATCACAGATTTATACATTAGCAGTCACGCAAGCCACATCCACATTGCTGGAAGGATTAGAACAAGCAAATGTCGAAGACCCCTTTACCCAACAACTTCTACACGATATTACAACCAACCCATCACTCCGCCCCCACTGGGGTCAGAAAGGAGGCAACGTGTTCTATAAGCATAGATTATTCATCCCACATAACTCCACAATAATCAATAAAATAATCACAAACGCACATGATAGCATCTACGGCGGTCACTCAGGGATACGAGCCACCTTACATAGGATACAATCGCAGTTTCACTGGAATCACATGAAAAAAGACATAGTGGCATACATCAGCCGTTGTGACCTGTGTCAAAAGGCTAAACAATCTAACCATTATCCTTATGGGTTGCTGCAACCCTTACCAATTCCAACCTTGATATGGTCAGACTTGACAATTGACTTTATAACACAACTTCCTAAATCTAATAACTATTCAAATATCATGGTAGTCGTTGATCGACTGACTAGAGCAGCCCATTTCGCTACCATAATTTCTCGAATCACCCCGCCAACGACGGCCAAGGTTTTTTGGGAAACAGTGGGCAAATTGCACGGGATGCCAACGACTATCGTATCAGACCGCGATCCCATTTTTCTAAGCAATTTTTGGACTGCTTTGTTTAAATTACAGGGGACTACGCTACATTACAGCTCAGCCTACCATCCCCAAACGGATGGGCTGACTGAACGAACTAACAGATGTTTGCAACAATTTTTAAGAATATATACACATGAACAGCCTAAAAATGGTCTTATTACTTAAGCTATGCTGAATTTCATTTCAATACTTCCATTAATACATCGACCGGCATGTCTCCTTTTGAGGCCATGTTCGGTCGACCGCCCCTAGGCTTTTGACTTACTGTGAAGGTAGCACGAGTATTGAAGCGGTGGAGCTCACATTGCGCACTCGGGATGAGATACTACAACAGCTACGGGAAAATTTGCAACAATCACAGCAACGAATGAAGATGTACGCAGACGGGAAGCGAATGGACAAAAAGTTCCAGCTAAATGACTGGGTACTACTAAAGCTACATCTGTATCGGCAGCTCACACTTCACCGAATGCAGTGCAGGAAATTGGCTCTCCGCTATTACGGACCCTTCCAGGTGGTGGAAGTCGTGGGAGAAGCTGCATATAGATTACGGCTACCGGAGGGCTGTAAAATACATTCCGTATTTCACGTTTCCCTCCTCAGGGCCTACCAACAAAATGAGGACAAACGTATTACGCCCCTCCCGACGAGCAGCTACAACAACATTCCCTTACATACACCCTTAACCGTCATCAGCTCGCGAGAGGTTGTTAGGAACAACCAGAGAATACCTCAACGGCTGGTCCAGTGGAAGGATCTTCCACCCGAGGATAGTACATGGGAAGATCTGGACTCTCTACCGGCGGATCTACAGAAAACATTCCAGGACAACTCGTTCACTACCGGGGAAGACCTAACCGACGTACTCACTCCCAGTTGGCAGCAAAAAAATAAACGCTCTAAACGAGAGAAGCAGAAGACGAAGAAGACCTCACCTCTCGACAACTTCCAGTCCAGAAACAGGAGTACATCTACTCCTGCTCAAGCACCAGCAACGGGGGCAGAAAAAGGTTACCTCACCTTACTCCAGAAGCCGGATCCACCACAAGTCAGCCCTTGGAAACATCTTCCCGAAGCTCAGCGACCTTTCCTCGCCAACGCCGCCTCCGCACAGTAGCAAACCCTAAGCCATGGAGGTAGAACGCCGACAAAGTATACAGCAGAACGATGCGGGCATCGTTTTTAAAGAGGGAGGTATTGTTATGATCCTGACAGCACACCACAGCATTGAATCCAACGGCAGTAAGATCAACACCTGGAGTTATCAGAAGAGCCAACCAGTGTATCCAAGGACTCTTATGTTGACACTTGGCAGCTTCACCGGATTATTCTCATTAGTAATTAAGCATAATGAACATATTTGTAACGGTCAAAAGATGAGGATATATATATATATCATGTTATTGTAATAGTTTTTTTTAGCACTTAATAATAAGAATTCCGGTTCTCTTCCGTCTCTCTCTCTCATTCTCTCTTCCTCTCTCTTTCTCTCTCTCTATCTCTCTCTCTTCTCTTCCTCTCTTTCCCATCACCTCTCTCACCTTCGCCATTGTTTTCTTTATTTTCCGGCCGCCGTTCGGCGCCGGCGTGCGGTACCTTACAGTCAACCAAAGATTTCTCCATGCCTTGCTGCTTGGTGATTAGATTCCCACCACAGCTGAATATTTTATTTTCATGTTGTCGTTGAGTTGCTGCGAAATGAAAAAAACCTGAATTACAATCGTCATCGTTTAACCAGCAAGTCTTAGCCCGCTACCACCACCAGATTTCAAGTTTGACTTGGATGTTATTATAGCTGGCAACAAAATTTTGAAAAGATAGTAGTTCAAGATCGTTCGGCGGCCTCCCATGCTCGAGAAACAACAAGACTTTAATTTCATCCTCCAGTAATCTCCTTTGTTTTGATTGCTCCTTGGAATTAAACGTGTCCACGCGCCAGAGCTTTGATTGTCTTCAAGCATTTAAGATCAAAAATTTTGCTGGGGTGGCCAGTAAGTGGTTGCACCAAGCACTAGGAGCGACATAGTAAGTACTAGAGTTTGATATTGAAGGGTACCCGAACATTTGTCGGGTGTTGTGCGATTTGAATTGCAGTTTGTTGATTTCTAACACCAACATCGCATGATCCGATGTGATTCTTGGAAGGTGGCCCACAATATGTTACGCCGTCATTACGCTTTTCGGGGCATCAATTTGTTCGTAGACGCAAGTAGTCGGCAAGCAACAACGGGGCTGAACCATCTGGTTCAGCCCCCACTCAGTGAACCGACCGGCCGGGGCTGAACCAACAGGTTCAGCCCCTTTTGGAGGGTCTGGCCGCCCCTCCTTGGCTCGGGTATTTATACCCGGGCTGCCCTCTTGTGGAGGCATGCAAGATATCTCAAGTTATTTCTCTCTTCTACCCTCCTAAACCCTAATTATCTAGTTTTCCCCTTCAGATCCCTTTCTCCCCCTTCTTCTTCCTATCATTTGGTATCAGAGGAACGTTTCTCCACCATGGTTACCACCCGCACGCAAGAAGACATCAACCGCATAGAAACCGTAGAAGAAAACTTTGTTGGGTTGACGGATTCGGTGGCCGCCATAGAGGAAAACATGAGAACGTCAACGCAACGACTTGAAAAACGGATCGACGCTCGGATGGAGGAGATCAAGGCATTACTAGCGCAAAATCTGAAAGGGAAGAGCCCGGCGAGCGAAGATAACGACGGATCGCCAAATCACGGACTCGAAACCGCAGGATCTCACCTGACGGGTCCGATTTTATGCGAAACAGCGACCGGAACGGCGCTAGGGCGCGGGATCGGCGTGAACCCTAGCGCATGGATGGCGGCCGCTGGCTAGCGACATCGTCCGAACTCGTCGGGCATGGGTTTGTCCCAGAGCGGCAACGACGACTACGCTGCAGGTCGCACACCTTGGCGGCGGATCGAGGAGGAACAGGGCGGGATCGGGATGCCTGCTGGTCAGGCCGGACCACCTCCGCTGGGCGTGGGAGGGCTTCTTCCTCCACCAGGGGGCTTCGGACCAGTAGGAGGCTTCGGGCCAGGCATTCCTTGGGCCGGCCAACCTCCTCCAGCGGGAGCAATGTATCAGCAGGTATATCCGGGCAGATTTCCAGACCCGGGGGAGCAAAGGAGACCAGCCGGCTACGGGCACAATCATGGTTGGCAAGAACAGGGAGCGCCGCGGGAGTACATGCCCCCAAAAATAACTTGCATGAATTTCCCCAAATTCAACGCAGGAGACGCGTTGGAGTGGATACACAAAGCAGAGCTCTTCTTCAGTTATCAAGATGTGCCAGAGGGGCAATGGGTTCAACTTGCATCCTTCCATCTGGAGGACGATGCCTTCCAGTGGACGCAGTGGATTTTACGGGGCCGGGACTACGTTCCCTGGGCAGTGTTTGTGGGGGGCTTTACGGCCCGGTTTGGAGCTCTAGAGTACGAGGATTTTGAGGTCCTTCTCCAAAAGCTGCAGCAGAAGGGGACGGTGATGGAGTATCGCACCGAGTTTGAAAAATTGGCAAATCGAGTGCAGTGGGAAGAAAAGATGCTACTACAGCTGCTTCATCTCAGGGGCTCAAGGAGCACCTTCGTGATGAGGTGCACGCACACATGCTCCGCACGTAGAACCATGCTATCACGTTGGCTCGCATCCAGGAGGAACGCTATCCAACAGGTACGGACTCGTACCACGGGAGACAGTCAGCGGCCCCCCGCGGTTGCATGACGGATCCCCAAGCGGCTGGCAAGCCAACGTTGACACGATTTTCATGGGCCAAACTTCAAGCCAGGAAAGAGAAGGGCAAGCCAACTGTGACGACAAGTTCACGTCTGGACACAAATGCCAGAAGATACAGGTCTTTATGTTACGTGGACACACGAAGGACAGGAGCCCACCCGAATCAGAGTGTGATGAGGACTTGGATTTGACTGAGTTCGGCGTGTCACTTCAGGCGATGGAGGAGTGCAATGCACCGCTCACAATGAGGATTGTCGGGCGAGTCCGCAAGAAAAGGTGACTATTCTGTTACATAGCGGGAGCACACATAACTTCATCCCCCGGAAGTGCCGCAGCGAGTGGGACACGAGGGTCGGCCGAGCAGCAGCTGCTTTTCATGTTATGGTGGCCGACAGGAGCAAGCTCCAGTGCGAGGGGGTTACGAAAGGCGTGGAACTACGAATACAGGGGTACTCGGGACGCAATAGACGGTCTACCTCCTACCCATCAAAGGGTCGGACATGGTGCTTGGGGTGCAGTGGCACTGCAACAATTACGGAGGGTTACCTCGATTGGGAACAGATGACGATGAAGTTTCTCCAACAGGGGAGGCAGTAGTACTGCTAGGTGGCCTAAAATCTTCTCCAATGAAGGAGATATCCC